>CM040189.1:38233862-38951362 GCA_022606455.1 Callitettix versicolor | reverse complement strand
CCTGTTAATTCAAACCTGCCATGCCCGGTTTAGGTCAGATTAGTGGTGTATTCATTTCACCAGCTACATTATTGTTCTTAGCAACAAATAAAAATAACCTCTTCTGAACATATAACTGTGGTTTTTAATAATTTTTTTTATGGCCTGAATCATTTCCTGAAGTTAGGTCACATATTTTGGAATCATCCTGAATGCTAAAATGTATAAGAACTATCATACTCATGACACATCTGTGTAGTTTACTTATGTTCAGTATATCTATGTATTCTTACCTTATTCAAAGTTTACTGCAAATTCGGATAACACAGTTTCATCTTTAGGACATACACAAAGTAAAAATGTTTAAAAATCATTCCTTTTGGATGTTGTAAAATGGTACAAAAACATATAACACTATGCACCATGTTTATGTTTTAAGTATTGTATTGATAGGCACTATTTCTTGTTTAATATACATGGTAGATAAGCAAACTGCTTCAAACATACGAGGGCTATTCAGAAAGTAGATTACGTTTTTGGATAAAAAAAAAACTAAGTACAGGAAAAAAATTTTATTATATACATTTGAAAGAGGAACTAAAATACTATTTTTCGACATAATCGCCAAACAAATTTAGACATTTGTCATATCGGTGAACTAGCTTTGAAATTCCCGTGTCGTAGAGAATTCCGCCGCCTGTGGCGCCAGCCAGTCAGTCACGCCCGTGCGGAGATCTCTCGTCGTCATCAAGCGCTGTGTTGCAAGCCAAGTCTTTGTTTCCCACAAGTTTCGCGAACATTGTTGTATGCAAAATTGTCACCAAAAAGTTAGGATACCATAAGTTTTGTGCCAGATGGGTGCCAAAGTTCCTGACAGAACAGCACAAGGGTCAGCGTATGGCTGCATCGTTGTCATTTCTGGGCGCTTTACGACAAAAATGGTGAATCATTTCTTGATCGCATCGTAACGGGAGATGAGACTTGGGTTAAGCACGTTACCTGTGAGACAAAACTACAGTCTATGGAGTGGGGCACACAAATTCCCCCAAAAACCGAGGAAATGTTTGCAAACCCTGTCAGCAAGGAAGATCATGGCGACCGTTTTTGGGACAGGAAAGGTGTTCTTCTGGTTGACTTCCTAGAACGTGGAGCAACCATAAACTCAGAAAGGTATTGCCAAACATTACGAAACTTAAGACGAGCTATCCAGAACAAGCGGAGAGGAAAACTGAGTGCAAAAGTGTTGTTTTTGCACGACAATGCCCGCCCTCACACGGCAAATCGAACAAAAGACGTCTTGACGGCCTTCAAGTGGGAGATTTTCCTCATCCACCCTACAGTCCGGACCTGGCACCTAGTGATTTCCACTTATTCCCGAAGATGAAGACTTGGCTTGCAACACAGCGCTTGATGACGACGCAGATCTCCGCGGGCGTGACTGACTGGTTGGCGTCACAGGCGGCGGAATTCTACGACACGGGAATTTCAAAGCTAGTTCACCGATATGACAAATGTCTAAATTTGTTTGGCGATTATGTCGAAAAATAGTATTTTAGTTCCTCTTTCAAATGTATATAATAAAATTTTTTTCCTGTACTTAGTTTTTTTTTATCCAAAAACATAATCTACTTTCTGAATAGCCCTCGTACATTTGTTTCAGTATGACAAGGTAATCCTAATGTAGATATGTTGAAAAGTAAGTATAGTATATAATTAGTCATTATTACTCTATACAGTTTATAACAGGATTAAAATGAATGCATTTTTAGAGGTCTTGATTGGGGTTCATTTCATGGTTCTGGGTTTTAGTATAATGGTTACTCATTTTCACTGGTTGTACTCACTAGTACAATGGCTTATTTTCACAATAGAATTTTTTATAATAAGTAAGTAACTTGTTATAAGAATTGAATTATTTACACTTTTTTTTGTATAGGTCTAAGGGGCAAATTATGACCATAGATAGTTTAGTAAGTCAAATAATGAACGACTTAAAGAAATCTGAAGATTTTTTAGTAAAAAATTGGTATTTAAAAATGATGAATTCATTATCACTGAAGAGAATTAAAAACAGACGTTTATCAAAACTTCTCAAGTGCGCATCAACATGTGTATCTCTTCAGGTAAGTGGTCATTTTAATCTTCAAAAAATTTGAATAATTTAATTGAGGACATTAATTGAGGACTTATGTAAGATGTCATTAATACCTTCATCCCTTCAATAGCTGCAGTACTATAGCACCATTAGTGCTATTTTTCTTTTGTTTTTATATAAATTTTATTGTTGACAATACTTTGAAAACTAGCAAACAAATAGTAAAATTCTAGAAATCCTAATATCTCAAAATCAGTTCTACATATCTTATTCAAGTTTAATAGTCTTACAGTCAAATAAATTTATAATTAAATTGACTAGAAGAAGAAGTACCTGCTATTCATTTAGGTCTGATGCTTAGGTAGGTATCCATGGAATACTTGTTTATTTTAATATAGACAAAAATTATTAAAAGTAACTTACAAACAAGATGTTATATTCTTAAAATTAGACAATAGGTATAATTTAAAGAAGTTGAGTGTTGAAGGTTTAGACATTTAAAACAAATGCAATTGTTTCCTTTGTGGATTTCATTTTTTTGTTTAAACATTTTTTTTAAACTGCTGAAATGTTTTTTTATTTTGAAAGTGTTAGATCTGGAACTAACAAAACCAAATCTGCTGTAAAGATAGCTTTATATATATATATATATATATATATATATATATATATATATATATATATATATATATATATAAAACTGCACTATATAAAAATAAAGGGTAAACAAGTAGAACGTCCACTAAAAGGGTTAGAGGGAACATTTTAAGTGTTACATATATGGTTAGACTAAACCAATATTTGCTTAACATTTGGAAGAGAATGTACATAGTTTTGGTTTTAATCAGTACTTTATTCTTCACATCCAAAACAAAGGGTTACAGCTACATTTTCTAAAACATGTTTAAATTTTTAAATATTCTAAATATGTGACAATATTGTCAATAAATAATATAATGTAATATAATATAATATAATATAAATAATAATAATGTTTTCCTTACAAATCTGTTACTTTAGAGTGTTTAAGCAATAGTATTTGATGTTTTTTCTACTCTGTGCCATTTATTTACCAATTATCATTTCTTTTTTACACAATACATTGAACTCATGATTTTGTTATTACTGTAGCTCTATAAGTTATGTACCTTTACTGTTTTCCTGATAGATTATTGTTTTTTCACAGCCACTAACAACTGTGTTTTACTTATATTGTGATAAAGAAACAGTGAAATAAATTTTTATTATTTAAAATTATAGCATTATTTTCCTCCATTAAATTATAATAGTTGTAACATATATATATATACTTTTTATATAGTTTATACCATTTATATAGTTTATAAATATATATACACAACTTATGGTATGGTTTCGAGGATGTCGCTTTTTAAAAAAAACAACTTTTATTAATTACAATAAGAATTTAATATACACTTAAAAACTTATAATAATTATTTAAGTTCTTCTCACATACATTGAGATGTAACTGAGTGAAACCTCGACTAACACTGAGCTTATGCTCTTCCTTCTCTACATACAATGAAAATGCTTACCATCCTAAAAACTATATTGTCATCACTATATCTAGCAAAGTCTACAATTATTGTTTATATAACTCCTCCACCTTTAAACAAAACTTCCAGGGATGGTTTAACAGCAGCTTCCCTCGAAGTTTTCCCAATTAGCTTCTTAGACACTAAGTATAATAGTTACTAATTCTGATTCATACTTAGCTGGTAAAGAATATAACTTATAAATATTAAAATTTGTTTTTTCAACAATAGGTATGTTTATAAAATACACAATGTTATTTGAATCTATCTTATGATTAACTTCCATCAAGCCTTCTAACTCCCACACATTTTTTGGCTTGGGCTCAATGGGTAATTTTTCACCACTGTAATAGTCATAGACTTTCATTATCTCAGTCTATGACAACCAATTCTTTGGCTGAGATAACACTAGGATGAAATGCACCTAGCTTGCAGAATGTTAATGAATTTTCAATATTAGTTAATTGTTTGTAACAACATTTTGTACAAAATATTTAATTGGTTTATTATAAATCTAAGCTTTTCTAGTTCTATATAATTTTTTATTTCATCATTTACAAATTCTAATTTAGTTTTTAATTCTTTCTTGACTATTAGCATGGCAATTGCTACAGTTCCTATAAAAATGATTCAACACATTATTGTAATAGACATCAATATTATTTAACTGTGCAATGAAATTACTTAAAATAAATTGTGTGCAAACGTATGAAATGAGGCTTAAGCTTCACTGGTCATAAATCTATTGAAATCATTCCTAAGTTTTTGGAGACATCCTTAAATTCTGCTGGGTTGACAGTGGCTGTGTTAAGGAACAGGATTTAGGGCTGAGTTACCTTTTATATTTTTGAATTTCCTCAGTCTTTTAATTTTAGATAAATAAATTTTCTGTTTAGCATTATGGTGTCTTGGTTTTACTTCAGCTGTTTTCATCTCTTGATTTATTGAATACATCTCTTCTTTGTTAAATTATTTTTAGTTTTACTTTGTTTCTGCAAATTTTTTACATAAACTTCTGTTGGAATTTGGGGTAAAGGCTCACTATTCTGGTTTCTTTTAGTTTGAATTTTTTCTTTAGTCTTCTGGTTAGTTTCTCTGATATGTTCGTACAATTTCTTTGTTTTCTCTTTGCCCCGAGGACCCGGGTTCGATTCCCGGCGAGGGCTTGGCATTTTCATACGCTATAAATCATCCCCACCGTCTGCATTAGCCCTAGAGTGCACAATAGTCGGACGTTAAACTCCAAAAAAAAAAAAAAAAATGTTTTCTCTTTGTGACTTATTATATAATCGTTAATGACCTTATTTTCAATGTCAATATTCAAAACGTGATTTGAGTCAATATGCCCATATAATACTTCAAATGGTAATACTCCTTCTCCATTTTACATATTGTGATTTGTTATTTTTACCGTTTGTTTAGGTCGTGCTCTAATTACATACCAAGTGGTACCTTTTTCTTTTACTTCCTTATTATTATGAATATTATTTTTATTAGGCTCATCTGTGTTAAAGAATTGCATAGGCATCATCTTGTCACAAAATACTAATTTATTATTTACAAAATCTAAGGTAATTTTTATTTCCCTAATATTATCTAGTCCAAGTAACAAGTCAAAATATTTGTAAAAATCAAATAAATAGAATTTTGAAATCTTCCATCCTAAAATTGGTAATTTGCAGCTAAATTTTTCTTTCGAAATTCCATGTGCTGTGCTTACTTCAAACGGTTCTTGTTTAATAGCATGCTTGAAAATATTAAAACCAACAGATTTTTTAATAAATGATCTGGTACTTCCTGTGTCAATTAATATTATAAGATTAGTTTTCGGGTCTGTTACATATGGTTAATTGTTTGTGTTAAATGTCTATATGCATTATGGAAAATTTCTGTTTAACATCATAAGTCCTGAAAAAATGATTTTAAACGTCTTCGTTTTCTTGTGTGAATCCATATGCATTGTTTTCTTCAGTAAAATTATCGAAAGTGTCATAACCGTTTTGTGTTTCGCTATAATCTTCCATGAAGTCAATTCCAATCTGTTCAGCTAATGAAATATTCGGCATTTGCTCTACGATTTGGTCAATCGAACTGGTTTTATTTTCTTCATCAACCGGCTTTCCTATTATCTGATACAGTTTATTTTGTCTGATCGGGTTTCCCGTTTGACGAATAGATATACTCATCAGTGTAGGTTGATAAGTTTGATTAGATTTTTGTTGTGCATGATTTCTGGAATGTTTCTGCTGTTAGTTATAATTTACAAAATTTTGTCTGTTAAATTGATTAGGATTATTTTGTGGGAATTGTTTATACTGATTTTGGAAAGATTGGTTATTAATCACAGGTTTACAAATTGGAAAATTTTGGGTTTTTGGTGGTATGTTTTGCCGACTATTTTGAAATAATTTATTATTTTTAAACTGAAAGTCATTAGTCAACATATTTAAAGCTTCATTAAGCATGCTAGGGTTTTTTGTGCACATCAGAGATCCCAATGGTTCCTGAAAACCCCTTAATAACACTCTTAATGCTAATTTCTGTACATAGACACACAAAATATCTTTTGTATACATTTTCCTTTGTTTAAAAAGAAAGCTATCTGTAGGTTTAATAGTTTTTGAACTCTTTCATAGAAATGAAAAGGTGATTCGTTATTTTCCTGCTTTAATTCTGCCATTTCTAAATTTAAAAAAAGACAATCTCTTTTGTCTGAATAACTAGTTAGTAGGGTATTTTTAACATCATCCCAAGTATAAATGTTTGAATTTACAACAATTTCTAAGGCCTGTCCCTTTAGTTTGGAAAGTATGGATGAAAACAAATATTCATTCTTAAAATCTTCCAGATTTTCAGTTACAAAGAATTTATTAACAATTTTGTCACAAATAGAAATGAACCTGTTGATCATAGGGGGTTCACCACTATATTCAGGTATCATATCTAGGTATTCTCTTTTCAGTGTTGGAGTAGTCATTGTTATTGTTATATTCCTACATATAACTTAAACTAAATTATGTAATATAAATCTTGACACTAAACAGAGTTTCAATAATACAAACTAAATAACTTAAAATCAAAATATAGTTATAGCAATTAAATTATGAAATTATTTAGTTTGAAAATTATGTACAAAAATTAGTGTAATTTTTCACTTGAAAATATTTTACACTTTAATACGACATATATTCTTTGTTGAATTTTATAAACTTGTTTTATTTAAATAATTAGACAACTATCTTAATTTATAGATTTCCTACTTACAATAGGATGTAGAACATTTTGTTCATGGTGTAAGTAATCTTTAGCAATCCTATTCCTTCTTCTTTCTTCCTTCTTATCTCTTCTTTTTTCTTTCTTATTTCTTCCCTCTTTTCTCTTCTTTCTTCCTTCTTCTCTCTTCTTTCTTCTTTGACACCGACAGATGTTATATGCTTTAACTCTCCGGGTTTCTTGCTCTGCTGAATTAATGTTCGCTCAATTCTTCAGAAGCCGTACTCTGAAAGATCAATATACTCTTAACTTTCCAAAGTGTGTTGTCCCACCTCGTTAATGGATGATACCGAAAAGATGCTAATATTCACTTAAGAACTTTCAAGGGGTCCTACCGACTGTGCCACTTATGTTATGATTTTGAGGATGTCGCTTTTAACAAAAAAACAACTTTTATTAATTACAATAAGAATTTAATATACATAAAAACTTATAATAATTATGGAAGATCTTCTCATATTCTTTGAGATGTGAACTGAGTGAAACCTCGAATAACACTAAGCTTATGTTCCTTCTCTACATACAATGAAAATGCTTACCATGCTAAAAACTACATTGTCATCACTAAATCTAGCAATTTCTACAATTTTTGTCTATATAACTTATCTTAAGTTATTTCTTTAAGGACTGCCAATAAAAATGACTTTTGCTCAATTTTAAGTACCTGGGGATTGTGGCAAATTTTGAATTAGTTTTCTAAAGTCTTTCTGATACTATTAAGTAATAGCTTCTTTGTAGGCCAAAGATATATTTATTTACCATTCTGTTTCATTAATACTACTTTGGTTTATACATTATTAACAATTTACAAACTTTGTGACCAACTTTGTGGTGCCCCCTTCCTCATAGGAACTTTGTCTTTTTTCTATAAACTTTAAAATGCATTACAACCTACTTTAACTACACATATTAGTCATTTCTAAAAATTCAATTCCTCCCACAAACTCTGACAAAGTATAGGTGTGAAGTGACAGACAGTTTGTAAGTGGGTCAATAGTACAATAAGTTTTGTGTAAGATGGTGTGTGAGTTGATTAAAAATGGTAACCATCATATCTAGGGTAAAGTTTTCTAAATATAGTATACAATAAATTATGCCACCTGCTTTCTCTTAACTTGTGCAAACAAATACTTTTGTATTAACTTTTTTATTTTCTCATAGTACAATATACTTTCTTGTTCCATTTCAAGAAATACACGATATCAATTATGAATTTATGTACTATTTTCTCATATCCTTTCAGTGATGCATATCCTTTCAGTGTCTAGTGTCCAGACAATATAAGTTTTTATTTATAGAAAATAAATACAATATAAGATTACACTATGTGTTTAGCTGTTACAGTCTTACTTCAATGTGTGTCAACTTCGAAGCACATTTCACCTATTTTCAGGGATTGTTAACTGTATTCATGTGACTTTTGTGATGTGACAGCATAGTTAACATACACATAACACAATACATTTAGAAAAACACTGAAATGTTAAGAGCAAATAAATTATCACCTTAAACATGTTTCCATTTACTTACACATATATTTTAAAAATTTGTGTACTGGATTTTGTTTTAGATGACACAGTTAGTGCATCGAACAATAGAACATTTCCTTCAAGTTTTATCTGATCCTGTTTTCTTTCCTCAAATTTCTCTAACTATAACATTCAAAGACAATGAAATCACCATGGTGCCTGGATTTCAAGAAATATATATAAGTTATCAAGAAATCATAAAAAATGTAAGTAAATTTTTGCCAGGTTATGCTTAACATGCTGACTTAATGAGTTTATTTGAATTATTAGAGTACTGAAACTTAATTTTTAATTAGCATTTAATATTTTGGAAAGAAATATTCTCAAGTAATACTTACTTTTCTTGTTAACTTTAATTGTTGATTTTTTTAGATGATTTTGAGTGATTTTTTTTTAATGAACAGAAGAATAAATATTTTTTAAATTCATGTTTTTCAAAATATTGGTGAATAATTATTTAAATTTATTCAGGCCAATAAAAAAAATAATATAGAATGCAATACAAGAATATACTTTTTGTAATCCATGACATTACCTTGACATAAATTATATAATTAATTTTTTATTTAAATTATATTGTTTTTAATTTTCATTATTTTTTTCCTAGCAGAAGGTTTACTAAAAGGGATTTTGGGGTTTCTGTTTAATATTCCTTACATTTTTTTTCTATTCATTATGTTCCTAGTTTCAAAATATTTTCAGTAATTCAAATTGTATTATTTGCATTTTGAGTACCGTGCCATTAGTATAACAACAACATTACTATCAAGAAAATTAGTATTAGGAAGATTTCCTCTGGTAATTTTATTACAAGTAAAACATTTTTGTATTTTTCCCACAAAGAGTATTAATACACATTTTTAGTTTATAAAACAAAATAAATTAAAAAAGATTAATTTATTTAATATTTTGTGTGAAAGGAGAAATAAGTAATTGATACAAATACAGCAAATTCATTTTTTAAAATATATTTTTGATACATGATGTATTTAGGAAGTATTACGGTCAAGCAAAAATTTTGTACAAATCATTTTTATTTTCAGTCCAAAAAAGTGTTTTTTGACTTAGGCACATGTTTGTCTCTATCAAGATACTAAACAAACACATTTTGTTTTGATAAATTTAAATTATATTTGGCATGTGTTTCATAGTTTGACAATAGACCATTTTTACTTTTCATATTTTTTGAAATCCTTTTTCTTTACTAAACTATTTTCAAAAATAAGATTTTTTTAAAATTATCTAATGTTTTTGATAAAATTTACTACAAGTTTTTGAATGTTTGTAACAAATTTATCATTGTACTGTGTACATTTAAACAAATAAAATTGTCAAGCACATATTAAGAGTTCAAAGGCACCTTGTCCTTTTCCTTATAAGTTAGTATCAATCTTTAAAATGTAAATTTGATAACTTTGTTTTTAAGTACTATAAATGAATCAGCACATGAGTTGATCTCGCTCCTCTTACAATTCAGTTGATCTTTTCCAAATGTATTTCATGCACAAACATACAAATTACTTTTGAATTGTATTCTACATTACCCATACTGAAAAATTTGAGCGATGTAAAAAGCCCTTTTAAATTTGTAGGTGAATTTTTCACACTTTTTGAGGTCTTCAAATACAAAAAAGTGTAAATGTAAAGTGTAAAGTGTAAAAATCCTGAAAATGTTTTTTTTATTCAAACTAGGTTTGTAAAATTTCTTAGGTTTTTCTGACCTTACATGTCGAAATTATGGGAGAGGGGGTGAATATGAAAACTGATAAAACTTTCATTGAATTTAAAACATGTATCAGTATGATTTATAGTTTCAAATGATGTCTCATACTAAATATATAAAAATACCAAAATATTTGTCCCTTAAGGTTTTACTCTTAAGTACCCCAAAATATTTGTTATATCAACCCCTGTATCTCTTTTAGATTAAGGCTGCTACAAAGACCATTTTTGTTAAATTCTATAATGTACAGTCACATTGTTTAAGTTAGAGGTATAATGTGATACAGACAGACTAGCACAAGCTTGAAGGTTTTGCCTACAAACCCTATACATTTATGGTTTGGAGACATCAGGGTAAAAACAAAGGGATTCAGACAGTCATCAGTCTTTTTTTTTTAATTTCCTCTTGAACAACTTTAACACTTTACACTCAAACTAACATTTAGGGAGGCGATAACAGCCTCAATGTGCTTTTCACCTTAAAATAAAAACCACAAAAAAATGAATAAAAAATAAACACTTTTGCACTTATTTTTGTTTATTTAGATCACATTTTTCAAATATCCTGGTAAAAAAACATTTCCAAATAAAAATAGGCATTCTTCTAAATTTAAATAAGATAATGTTAATTATCTTTATAAAACATTTTTTTAACTTATTAGATTAACTGAAGATTATTTTCAATTATTGACTAATAGAAGTCTAATTTATCCATCATAACATTTTTCTTCATTCTGAACCTGGAATGACCCTTTAAACATTGAATTTAAGATAATTTGCATATATCTATATATACGAGGAGTGTTCAGAAAGTAAAGAGAATTTTTAAATTTTGCGAGTTTGGAGAGTCTGATTCTCAAACATTTTTTTTTATTATGTTGGTATACATGCCCTTGACGTATGATAAAACTTTAGACGTGATAGACGTGTTTTTATGAGCTCAGCGATTTTCGTTTGTTAAAGAAATGGATCAAAGAATTTGTATCAAATTTTGCGTAAAAATGGAATAAAGTGTAATAAAATGTGTGAAATGTTAACAAAGTCCTATGGTGAGTCTGCTATGATTAAAGCAAGAGTGGTATAAGCGTTTTCAAGAAGGCCATGAAGACGTTGAAGATGACGAACGCCCTGGACATCCCAGCACAACAACAACCGATGAAAACATTGAAAAAATGAAAGAAATGGTTATGAACAATCTCCGAATCACAATTAGAGAGGTCACTGTTGATGTAGGCATACCGATTGGATCATGTCATGACATTGTTTCCAATATTTTGTGTACGGGTGGCAGCAAAATTCGTTCCAAAATTGTTGAATTTTGAACAAAAACAGTGGCGAATGGAAGTTGCTCAGGAGTCACTAAATGAAGTCAACGACAATGCAGACTTACTGAAACGTATTATAACAGGTGAAGAAACATGGGTTTATGGATATGGCGTTGAAACTAAGGCTCAATCATCCCAGTGGAGGCATTCTGGCTCGCCAAGACTGAAAAAGGCTCAACAAGTGTGATTGAACGTGAAGGTTATGATGATTAATAACCTCACTGTGTTTTTCGATGATTAATGGCATAGTGCATCATGAATTCCTGCCACCAAGTGAAACGGTCAATAAGGAGTACTACCTACAAGTTCAACACCGTTTGTGTGAAGCAATCTGAAAAAAACACCCGGATCTGCGGAAAAACAATTTATGGCTTTTGCATCACAATAATGAACCAGCTCACACTTCATTGCTTGTTCATGAATTTTTGGCCAAAAAGTACTGTAATGATGCCCCAGTCTCCATATTCACCAGACATGGCTCCATGTGACTTTTTCCTATTTCCAAAAATAAAGAGAACCATAAAGGGCCGTCGTTTTACAGCCGTAGATGACATTAAAAGTACATCGCTGAAAGAACTAAAGGCTATCTCAAAGATCGAGTAAGTGTTTTGAGGATTGGAAGAAGCGCTGGCACAAGTGCATAATCTCCAATGGGGACTATTTTGAAGGCGACAACATCAATGAAGAAGAATAAATAAATATTTTGTTCAAAAAATTAAAATTCTTGTTACTTTCTGAAAACACCTTGTATTTTGAAATGATGATTGACTTTCGTTACACACACACACACACACACACACAAACACACACTCCAATTGATATAGTTTTTGTGTTTTTAAGATTTCAGCAATGCTTCAAGACTTACCGGCAATGGAACATTATTTTAGTATACCAAGCATGCATCAGGTAATGCCAATCAAACAGAGTGAGTCCTTCAGAATTACATCTGGAAACAAGTTAAGGGATATATTAAGAAATATGTTTGCACCCGTAATAGAACACATTACAAATTTAAGTAAGAATTATTTTATTAAAAAATGTATGTATAAATCAAAATAATCCGATAGTAAATGATATTAAAATAAGTATAATAGTAAATGTTTGCAGTTTAATGAAATGTGGCTGTAGTAGAACTAATACAATTTTTAAATATAACAAATAAAATGATCATTTAATACTATACTAGTATTTACTATAAGTAATGAATATATTAATTCATTTAATACAATAATAAATAAGAATTTAAAAAGAAATTAATTAATTCGTTTGTAGATAATTGTGAGAACAGAGACTACAGCATTATAAGAGCTGTAGAAGACTGCTTTAATGGGTAATCTACCCAAAGGCTCCTCCAGAGGGGCCCCAGAGTACAATAGTCAAAAACCAAAGGCACCAATTAGGGTTGTTGAATTTTGTAGCAATGCTGCATCAAGTAATATGACTAGGCTGAAAACAGCATGTGCTTATATATTTATTTGCTCTCCTGTAACTACAATGGTAGTTTAACAACAATGGTAGTTGTTAAGCAAAACAACTGAAGGAGCAAAATTAACTGTATAAGCAATAAAGAATACAAAGGAATATAATATAATAAACATATCTTTGAATTTTTTATTTTTTTTTATTTTATTTTTTTTTTTTTTTTTTAGTACCAACACTGATTAGATAGAAGTTCATATAATTTCTATGGTATATCTATCATTTGCATTTTTACACATCAGCCCAAAATTAGTTGTTAAATTTTTTTCATTCTTTGCGCTTTAAGTTATTACCTTTAAATTTTTTATCTCTGGGAAGCTATAATTTCTTATTTTGTTACGCATATTATAACATTGTACTAGTTTGTTTCCAATCTCATTATAAAAATCAGCTTCCTGGAAAAACAACCAATCTTTATCTGTTGTTTCTGTAATGCTGTCATCGCTTAAACCCTGGCCAAAGATTGGAGAAACACCTTCTCTCGGGACCAGACCCTGTACTAACAAGGACACTTGTTTAGTTGAAAAGGAGTTCACTGAGGCAGGTGATTCCCTGATCATCAGTCATATCTGTATCCAGAATAATATACATAAGGTAGGATTGTTACAAATCTTGCCTGAGTTCCGTTTGTGCGGGCAGGATATTGAACCACAACACACAAACTCAGTGATTGCAAGGTTCTAGAGGCCAAAAGAATGAGACTCTTTGGATCTCAGCAACCAGATCAGGAGTTCGACCAGGATACCTTATACAAGATTCTGGAACTTGTTAAGGGCACTGGAGTCAGTTTAAGGTGAAGTGATAGAGGTACACAAAAATCTTTTAAGCTGCCATGTTGGGGGTCACAGAGCTGCTCTTAATCTCCAAAAAGGAAAAAATAAATAAATAAACAACATAGGAACTGAGCTGCACAACTAGTTATGCTTATTAACACCAAAAATCGTCCATGCTAAGTTCCAAAACTTCTCTCTAGGTTTTCAAACAGCATATACCTGTGAACCGGTTTCACAGTTTGCCAATAAACCAATACTAACTTCTGATTGGCTTATAGTACTTGCATATTTTGGATCTAATATATGGTAGATTAGCACATTTGTGCCAGGCATTACTGCTGGTGCACTACATCACACCTTCCGTACACAGTAGATTCATGTTCTTTGTCTGGTTTTAACAATAGATTTCTGAGAAATTATGGTATCCGCCATAATTTCGAATATAAATACAGGTTGAAAACTATTGTTCAGCAGAATATCAAAGAGTATCACTCAATACAGAACAACTATGTGACAGCTTGCTAACACCCGGAACAACTCTACAGAATACAGCAAAGTATTTGATGTTAATAGAAGGAATCAAACCAAAATTTAAGAACTAATGAACTCCTTATTTGTTATAATTCCAAATCAGTAAAGTGCCTCACCAGCTTGCTGCCAACCTGGTAAATTCCCAGATTTCCAATATTTCTTATAGAGACTACAACAATACTGTTGTTACTCTTTTATATATATATATATATATATATATATATATATATATATATATATATATATATATATATATATATATATATATATATACATATATATATATATATGTGTGTGTGTGTGTGTGTGTGTGTGTGTGTGTGTGTATTATTTCATCACATGTTATGCTCTGTATTGATTTGTATGCCATTTAGTCAATCTTATTATTGTTAAACTTTACACAGTTTTTCATTTTTGTTTAACTTTGAAACACACCTTTTTTAACATAATATTGCATGGAAATATTTGCTGAGCCTTTGTTTTCTGGACCATATCTGTATGGGAAATGGACTTTACCTTTATTGCATATCAGATAGTTTTTGTCTTTTCCATTTGTCTGCCAGATGATAGGTGGTAGCTCACTGCCTCACCGTTTGTTACTTAAGTACCAAACACTTAAGTGATCACTGATAATTCATGAAATTATTATTTTAGAGTATAGCTCATGGAAATGTTCCTGTCTTATTGTATGACAGAAATCAAACATACGGTACTGAAAGGTTGCTTATTTTTTACTCTATTTAGAGGTAAAATGTCATAACATTTTTTTATGCTGAAGAAGGAAACATCTGCATAAAGCAGTAGGCTCTTTATATACTGACTGTTTTGAGAGAGTACCAAATGACAGTAAAAAAGTGCTATTAAAATAATAATTGCAGTTAAAAATTATTGAATAATTGTTATTAAAGTATGCCTTCAGGTGTAAAAGTATTTCTTTAGGTTTTGGGAATTTTCAGGTTCTTTATGGTTTACATAAAATTTAAATAATGAAAGTTGAATGACAAAATTCACAAAAAAATTGTAATCACTATTTATTTATTTTTAACAGTTAGTCTTCCACTACTCATCAATGTTGTTAATACATGCTTTGGGGATTTTATTGGTTGTGTGATAGGATGTATCAAAACATTAATCGTATCCCATGAGTGCAACAAGTAAGACTTATAACTATTCCTAAATTGACTTTTTATGCCTTTATAAATGCTATAAGGTTTAACTTCAAACAGATATATACTAAAAGTTTTATATATATATATATATATATATAAGAGGTACGTCCAGAAAGTAAGTTCCGTTTCAATTTCTCTACGCTGCAGCTCTGCGATCGTAGTTCCACACATGCGCGGTAGACGCTCTGTATCAAGGAGAAGAAACGTGCAACATTTTGAGAATGCTATCAGCCATATACGCTTTGTTGTGCTTGTTTACAATGTCGACGTTGATTGAAAATCTCGCCGCTTGTGAAATCAGACCTGTTATTCGTTTTCTGAATGCTAGGAAAGTGAAACCAATTGAAATTTATCGGCAAATTTGCGAAGTTTACAGACAAAATGCAATGAGTGATTCAATGGTGAGAAGATGGGTCCGACAGTTCAATGAAGGATGTAGTGAAGTGCACTATGAAGAACGAAGTGGGCGTCCATCTTTGGTTACAGAAGAACTGGTTCATACGATTGATGACAAGATCCAGGAAAACCACAAGTTTACAATTAGTGCTCTTGCTATGGAATTTCCCCAAATCTCATGATCACTAATTCATGAAATTGTTACTGAAATTTTGTAAACTTTGCTCATGTTGGGTACCAAAGATTCTTACTGAGCAACACAAAACAAACCGGATGGGTAGTGCACTTCAGTTTTTGACCCGTTATGATGAAGGCGGCAAAGAATTTGACACAGATAGTCACAGGAGAAGAAACTTGTGTTTCTTATGACACCCCTGAAAGTAAGCGGCAATAAATGGAATGGATGCACACTTCATCTCCAGCAAAGGTTAAGCCGAAACAAATCTTGACACCTCAAAAAATGATGTGCACAGTGTTCTGGGACTGGAAAGGCACCTTACTCATTGATTTCTTACCGCATGGTCAAAAAATCAAAGCAGATGTTTATTGCGAGACACTTAGGAAATTGTGCCGCGCAATACAGAATAAGCGCCGAGGATTGCTGTCAAAAGGTGTTGTTTTTCTTCATGACAACGCATGACCACACACTGCAAATGTGACGAAAAACCTCCTCCTACAAGGATTTGGTTGGGACGTGTTTGACCATCCTCCGTGCAGCCCTGACCTCGCTCCTAGTGATTTTCATCTGTTCTTACATCTCAAGTCTTTCCTTGGCGGTCAACACTTCGACAATGACGAAGAGCTGAAAGAAAATGTTTCCAACTGGTTGAAGACACAGGCGGCAAACTTCTATGAAGAAGGTATACAAAAACTTGTGCCACGCTATGACAAATGCCGGCAAAATTTCGGCAGTTATGTGGAAAAGTAGTTTAAGAGTTGTAGAATTTTGTGCAATAAATAATTTTTCTGTATCTGTACACAATTTAATTTTATTACCAAACGGAACTTACTTTCTGGACATACCTCTTATATATATATATATATATATATATATATATATATATATATATATATATATATATATATGTACACACGAGGTATGTCCAGAAAGTAAGCTCCGTAACACTTACTATTATTTGTAATAAAATTATAATAATAATAATAATTATTTTTTATAATAATTATTACTATAATTATAATATTACAAATAATATTACTTACTATAATTATAATAATTATATATATATATATATATATATATATATATATATATATATATATATATATATATATATATGTATATATATAATTATTATTATTATCTATGTATAGACCCTGTTGGATCACACAAAGCGGTCCGACTCAAGTCTTGTTCATTCTAATCCTCCATACCTCCCTCATCCTGTCCTCATTGATCCCCCTCCATACATTTTACCCCCGCTCTCTTTGGGATTTTATTCTCTGGGATCTTCCACCAGAGCATCTTTCTCCTGTATGTGTTCCTGTCTTGGCTTTTTCTATTTCTGTTGGCTGTCTGTTGAGTCTATTTCTGTGTCATGTAAGTCTATTCTGACTTCTGTGATCCACGACATTGTTGATTTGACTCTTTGTATATACTTAAGGATTCTGTTGGCAAGTCTCATTGTTGGGAGTCTACTGATCAGTCCATAGAATTGAAGCTTCATTTTTCTGATATCTGCTGCCAGGTTCGATATCTTCTCTGTAGTCATCCGGGAGTGCAACCTGTATCCATCATCTGTTAATCTCAGTCCAAGGATCTTCCTCAAGATTTTGCGTTCTTCCTTCAAAATATCTTCCATGGTACTTTTTGCGTGGAGTGCTAGCGTCTCGCTTGCATATAATGCCTCCGTTTTATGACTGTGTTGTAGTGTCTGATTTTTGTGTGCATCGACATACATTTCTTATTGTAGATAACATGCATTATACCAAGAGCCCTCTTCATTCTCAGTAGCCAAACCCTTTGCGCAGCCTTCTCGCCACCTGTGGGTTCAAGAATTTCTCCCAGATATTTGAAATGCTTGACTCTGTTTATCTTACCATATTTTGTATTTAGTTCTTGAATATTTAATTTTGAACAGAAGAATTTGGTTTTTTGAAATGAGATCTCTAGACCAACCCTCTCTGCACATTCCTTTAGGACTTCTATCTGTTTAATCGTTGTTGTTTCATTATATGTGAATATGGCTTGTTCATCTTCAAAAGCTAGGCACACAATTTCTGTGTTGTCCTTAGGTCTTCCAAGTCGAACTGGTTTCCAGTGCCCTTCAATTTTCAATTCGTTCTCCCATTCCCTGATAACTTTGTCCAACACCAGATTGAAAAGGAGAGGCAAGAGTCCATCTCCTTTTTGAACTCCAGTTGTGATCAGGAAGGGTTAGGAAATTTCCCCCACAAATTTCACCTTAGCAATTGTGTCTGTTAGTATTTGTTTGATCAGTTACAGTATTTTAGGATCAAGTACATGTTCTTCCAGGACATTAAAAAAATATTTTCGATCAATGGAATTGTATGCTTTTTTGAAATCTACAAAGGTACAGATCACTGGGACATTCCTTTTAGCTTTTACTTGTAATATTGTTTTCAGGTTGAAAATTTGTTCTGTGCACAAGCAAATTCAAAATCAAATATATATATATATATATATATATATATATATATATATATATATATATATATATATATATATATATATATATATATATATATATATATATATATATATATATATATATATATATATATATATATATATATATATATATATATATTGATGTTAAAGCAAAATTTGTAATTTATAAAAAAGGCAAGTTTTGAATAACTTGAATAAAACATGAATTTTATATTTACATGTTTATAGAACAATTAATTATTTCATTGTTAGTCTATTACAGTAAAATAATTTAAACTATGGAGTTGCACATTTTCCTTAATGTTTTCAGAAAATAAATTTAGTGAATTATGGACACAATATAGCAATAAAGAATTTGATGCCATGTGTTCAAAAACAGATAATTATGAGGAATGGTTTCATCATCTAGAACAGCTCAATAAATATGTTAACAGTATCAGAGATTTATTAGAACATGAACATTGTGACATAGGAAGGTAAACAATAATTTCATTAATTATGATTTAATTTGTAATCTTAATTATTAGTGTTAGTTTTAACTAACTAATTATGCTTAAACAATTTTGTAATATTTTTTCTTGTACATTTTTATAATCATAAAAGACTTTAATTAATTTTATACTATTACATTTAATTTCAAAATAGTAAATAATATAATAGTATACTTTGTTTAAATAATATAAAAATTATACAAAAATATTGATATTTTTTAATTTTTTAGTGTGTGTCAAGATGAACTGATTATGAATTTAAATTTATTTGTCAAGGGATGTGCTGAAAAAATATTAACTTCAGCAACATTAGCACATATTAAAAAAAACAACAAGTATGTACAAATATAAATTTTACTATTAAGTAAGTAATATATTATTATATAGTAAATATTTACATGTAGTTTGATGAAACTATTAAATTTAATATTAGTTTAGCACAATAATGTATAAGCAGGACTACAATTCAGTTTGTAATATAAATCTAAACTAGTATTTTTTTATTTAGAATAATATATTTTGCCTATAACATTCTTTCAAAACAAGTGTTTCATAGTTAACTCCCATTGAAAAAAGTAGCTCTTTGAGTGGCCATCAAGGTAAGACCCAGACCTGGTTCCTTGAAATGAGCATCGATTCTGACCTCTACACTACTGCTTGAGGTGTTACTAAAATTTGTATGTATATTAGCACTCACGTTTGCAATTTTGGTCTGATTTGACTCAAACTTGGAACAAAAATATGTTATGGCAATAGCTTGGACTAGTTCCTTAATCAGTAAAATTTGTTGAACAGTTTTAAAATGGTGATATTCAGTTCTTTGATATTTCCTAATTTTTTTGCCATAATTTTTTAAAATCTATTTTCACCATAGTAATCACTGTTAAAAATTTTGAATTTTCAAAAACTGTTAAAATTAAGAAATATTTGACAGCAGTCAGGGTTCATTTTCTTGTTTTCAATATAATTAAAAGTTTACTAGTTTAATTACTAAATAATTAAAAGTTTAATTACTAAATAATGCTATATATACAGATTTTAATGCTAATTATCTTGGTGAAGTAAGAACTTCAAAACGTGTAATATAAAGAAAAAATACTTCTTAAATATTCGCCTCCATCACATCAATGAGAGAGCTGTGAGCCACAATAATTAAAAAATGAAGCTGTGAAATTACTTTTAGACTACATCTTATCTTTACAAACAAAAAAACAAAATGGTTACAATGCTTGCTTTTATTGAACTATAAAATAGGCAGAAAATATAATTTATGTCTATATAAATTTATTATTATTATATATATATATGAAACACAACTAGTATTACTGTATTACATTTTTTTATAATATAGTATAGTATAGTTGTATCAGTCAAAGTTGTTAAACCTTGATTTCTCAGAAAATTATAATACTTATAATATTACAAATTACTACTAATCAGTATCAAAGAATGCGGCAATGTTGCACCCCACCAAGTCAAATAAGCAGCCTCAGTGTGTGAATGCATGTGTGTGGTGTGTGAGGGGTAAGAATTAAAAAAAAAATTGAAGATTCGTAGAGTTAAAGTGTAGAATAAACCTATTTTAAATTTTCATTTTTAACCATTTTTTCTTCTTCTTCACTACTGGTGTATTTACAGCCTAAACTATTGAACCTATTTTAATAAACGATGACTTGTTTTATTGTTGTAGTCTTCGGGAGAAAGTATAACTAGTCCGGGTGATCACCAGGTCGGCCGTAGGCTGGCGAGGACTGTGAAATAACTTTGCCTGGTGTTACTTGTTGGCCGGAACACTTCTATTTCCTTCCGAACAAGTTGTGGTGTCTCTGCTGTTGATCTCGGTGTTGGTACACTGCTAGGTTGTTGTAGTTTTATGGATGGTCTTTGTCGATTTTCTGTCAAACAACTGTTTTTGATCTGTATTTATACTGTTAAAAGAGGAGAAAGAACGCACCAATCAGAATGCAGCTTTGTGCATGGGAGACTTGATGTAATGCGTTGGAAATACTGCCTGGGCAGAAGTGAAGTAGGCTAGCGTAATAGAGACCCAAAATACATGGGTATTGTGAAACAGTTGGGAGTGAGTCTTGGCTGATGGGAGTGAATTAGGTTTCACAGGCCACAGCTTTTTCAGGCCGGGGAGAATTTTAGTGTGGTTGTTTAGGTGTTAGTAAGCGGAACTTTTACTAACACAGGATTTTTAGTGTGGTTGTGTAACTCAGTTCCTAAGATGTATAGACCATGACATTATCTCTTCATTGCAGGATATACCTTTTGCTTAAAAATCCAAAAATTAATAGGTTTACACTTGAAAAATGGAAAAAACTGCAAAAATTTAGTAAATTTAATAATTTATGTGCCTTTAGCCTAAACTAATTAACCAATTTTCATTAATGAATTTTATTCAACATGAATATTGTATGTGACTTTGATTAAAAGGAAAAAAATTGTTAAAATTATTAAATTGCTAAAACCGTCATAAAATAAAATAAAATTGGACAAATTTATACTTTTTATAGTCTAAACTAGTGAACCAATGTTCATAATGAATAATCAATAATAATCACTTATTTATTTCATCATAGCTGCAGTATTTGTCATTTATATAAAAATAATTACATTTAAAATTATAAGATTGTAATGCACTGCCAAAACAAATAGCAATTTTGGTATTTTTTAGTTTAATTAACTACAAAATTTAAAAAAACTCTTTTCACCAAGCACTAAAATATTTCTTACATATGTTACTTTCTTCAGCAATTATTAGGTACTTTAATCAGTCATGATCCACTTGCCACAATATTTGTACCAGTGACACTCCTATAAAAATGATCCCAATTTAAATTAAAACTTTGAATTATTGAATTAATGAATAACCTTTGAATTCCACCATGAACCATTTAGGCACCTACTAACATAGTTTATTATACAGTATTAATCTTCCAGTTAGCAACAGCATGTCTTCAATGTTATCCCCTCATTACTCACTGTAATGAATGACTATGACATTATCCCCCATGTTCAGGTCTTGCCAAAGTTGTTAATGCAGATGTAAAATCATCAGATTATTGATTTTAAAGCATGCATTTATTTAAATCAAAACAATAATAACAACAATAATTACAACTTACTAGGAAAGCAATTTAAATTTAATTCTCTCTGATTGTTTACACACATCCACCCATTACTTGTTCTGCAAAATGTTAACATTTATTTTAGAGGTTGTTAATCATGTCATTAAACAATGTTATGTCTACTTCCTCTTATTAATATAGTCTGGGTATGACTAGTTTCTGTATCCAATACTGCTAAGTTTCATTTATTCCTTTATTTAGTTCAGCATCATAGAATTCAATATATTTTATCAACATAAATAATTTAATAGTGTTGTTGTGATAAATAATATCATTATTTATATTATTATCATTATTTATATGCGTTTATATCATTATTTAATAAACAAATAATATAATATTGTTGTGAAATTCAGTATTTTCATAGTTTAAGATGACCGCAAAGTCTTTAATTGAATGAAAAAAGTCTTAACTTTTAAGTATTGGGTATTACAGACTTTGGATATTTCAAATAAGAGCAGCACACACATTTTTTTATGTTGCTATTTCCCTAAAAATCTGGTTTGAAAATTATTGAAAATAAAACCAGAAAATCAACAAAATTTCCCAAAATTGCAACAAAAAGCAAATACATTAGTGGTAATTCTTTTATACGAATTGTTAAAAAGTAGAAACAATTTATTTTCTGATACTTTGGTGGAAAATAAATAATTGTTTCTAGAACAAATAATATACAAACACATACATCTACAACAATTTCACTTATGATAGACAGAAGATCACCTCATTATATAATTTGGAAGCAGAAACATAGTTTTTTTTTAGGTTTTCTGTTAGAAGCAAATAATAATTTCTAAAACAAACAATATTATTGTAAGTATCTGCTAATTGTATAAGCAATTTAAACATAAAACTTTACTAAAATGTGTTTACTTTTAGAATTTGTGATGAGTTTGAGTTAGTGAAAAGACGAGCCCTAACGGTTCCTCAAAACACTCAAGACTTGCTAATCTTGGGACAGTATATGTTGTACTGTAATACAAGGTTTATGGCAATTATGAAAGAAGAAATTTTAGAATCTCTAAAGATTTTCTACAGACTAACAGATTTCACAAATTTGACTGAGAACCATATGAAACTGAATGCAACTACCTTCAATTGGTTGAAAGAAATCAAACCTGTCTTCGAGGAAAACTCAAGTGTAAGTACTCGCTTCTTATTGTAAATTTTTTGAAAATGTTTATAAGTTTTGATTTTTATAAGACATGACAAACTTTTTGATGATAAAAATGTGTTATGAATTTTTTAAAAACATTTTTAGGAAAGAAATAACATCTTTGTATATAATGTACCAGTAGCACTGGCATGTTCACATTCACAATTTTGGTCCGATTTTATGCAAAATTGGCACACAAATCTATAATGATAATAGCTTTGAATAGTTCACTAACCAACCAAATTCGAATTGCAAAATTGTGATTTTATTTGATTAATATGTGCTGTATTAAAGAAATCATTCACTGACATATTGAACCTCATCCTATCAAAACATAAACAAAACTGTAATATCAAAACAAAAATGAACAAAAGATTAATAAAAACAATTTAAATTTGAAGCTCTCTGATTGTTTTCACACATCTACCCATTAATCATTCTACAAAATGTTGAAGTTTATTGTAGAAGTTTTCACCTCATTAATATTGTTTCGATGTAACTAGTTGTTATGTCTATTGTTGCTAGTTTTATTTAATAGTTTACTTAGTTCAGGAACAATTAACTGTTTATGATCAATTGATTAATTTATGAAAATAACATAATACTATGAAATATATAAAATTATAAATTAATAACATATTTTTGTTTATCTAAAAACTATCTGAAACTTTTGTCAATAACAAAAATGATTGTTGCTGTAGATGTTTGAAGCAACAAAATTTGATTTTGAAGATAGATTGAGAGAAACTGTTCAGAGACTAAATAATTCTTTAGTTGATTATATCCCATCTCTGACCATTCTCAACAACATCGACAATACTGAAAATATATCTGATTATGTTAAGGTAAGTCTAACATTAAAAAAAAGCATACTCTAATATTTATATGCAGCCAATGTGTCACACCATCTGAAGTGATACAACAAAATATTTTTGGTTGTTTTTTATTATTGTTATTATTTTTATATATTGGAAATTTTTTTCATTTCTTTCATTTCAAGCTTTAGGCTTTAATATGTAGCAGCCATTTCTGTATATCAATGCATGTCAATTTTTGACTTTGTAGGCATTAGCATTAAATATATTTTAAGACTACCACCATGCACTTCAAAATTATTTTCTTTAATTTAATCCTTAACACATAAAAACTTACTTTAAGCCCAATAAATGAAAATGGTCTTTGGTATGAAAGGCCATATATCTATATAAGTATATAAGTTATAATATTGATAAAATGCTTCTTTATTTTTTAATAAATTTTGAAATGTGTAGCTTTGATATTTCTGGTGGGTCTTGGAAATCTGATGTTTCCATATAATACACATTTACACAACAGCAAACTACAGTAAAAATTAACTATCAGATTTCACTCTGAACCAAGATATAAATTTTCCAATATCATTAAGACTACTTGAGTTTTATTAATGGTAATAACGCATGATTATATTAATAATTACCACAAATATTGTGATTCAGGCAAGAAATCCTGAAAAATTTTAAATGGTCAGTCAGATGAGGCTTTTCTCCTGATCTGTGATATGAAAGGGAGATGTGCTTATGCTTTATGCTTCTGATAGGTTGTCAGGATATCCAGCAAAAGATGGTAAAGGATATGGGATAGTGGATCGATGCTGGAAGGACAGAAAACACAGTTTCATTATAACTGACTTGTCAGACAGACAAGGAAACAAGACAGGACCATAATTGTGCAACAGAAGCAAGATCTCAAACCTGGCACATGGCTATTCATAGTTAAGCCACTGAAAAGAAAAAAACTGCTGCAAATAGGGAACACTGGTAAAATTAATTAACACAGAGAATAATTAATTTTCTGAATAAAATGATACAAGTTTTTTAGCATAATGTTTATTTTTTATAAATAATATGGCTTAAAATATTTTAGCATAATTCACTCCGAAGATAAGCATTTAATTTAGCACTAATGTATACAAAGTCAGAAATTGACATGCATTACTAAACAAATATCCACTTGGCATGGTCAATATCCACTTGGTCAGGATACAATTTTTAAAAAACATACATTGCTCTTGAAATGCCAATTTATATGGAAATATACATACATACACACACACACACACACACACACACACACATATATATATATATATATATATATATATATATATATATATACACACATATAAAATTGTTAATTTTTAAATAACTGATAAATGAGGGTACAAGACAAAAGCTGACTCATCTTCAACACAAAAAGTACTCAATTATTATAAAAAAATCTTCTACTTATAATATGCTCTATTAGCTGATATATGGTAATTAATGAATAACACAATATTGGAAATTGTCCATTAAAAATGTACACAATAAATCCTATATAATATTATTCATGTTATTTCTTTATAATTTTTATAGTACATCCAGAAACAAATACGAATCTTGGACAGCTTTGACAAAACAGTCAATTGGATTCATTCAGAAGAAGCTCTTTTCAAATATCCAATGTCGAATTATCCTTTGTTGGATGAGATTAAGGTAAAATGAATTAAATATAGTTTTGCCTGACATAGTAGATTGCATTAGTATCCTTGTGTTTAGAAACAACATTTCATTCTGACAAAAATAGTTCAAAACACGATATTACACCATGTGGATAAGTTAGAAATTAATAACCAACATGCAATGCAAAATTTTAAAAGTGAAGACTACTGAAGTGTAGTAGAGTCAACTAGAACTATAAGATATGTTTTTAATGACTGCCAATAGATTAATTACACATTGTAATAATAATCATTCAAGTCATGGAGCTTAATTGTCTTTACCTATAATTAAATTAATACCAAACCATATATGTTGTAGTTTGAATAAGGTTGACACTGACTGACATACAGGTTAGCACAGTACATACACCTTTATTAACCAACTTGTTAAACAGAAAAAAGTTAGAAATTATACTAGTTATTGTACCAAACACATGTATTTAGCAAAAATAATATAATATTAGTGTAATAATGAGTTATGTTAATCATATTCCTTTCTATGTTGGCTGTATTTTCAGCCTAAAATAATGCTGATAAAATACGATTATATATGATGATCACTCTGTAATCTATATGTTAAAGATTTATTTTCTACTTCATATTGAAACATTATGTTTTCTGTATTTTTAATCTTCTGATCATATTTAATGCACATGGATCCTGCCATCCTGAAGTGGTAAAGGTATAACTATAAGACCTGACAAAGTGAGATGCAAAAGTTTGAATTTGTTATTAATTCTCTATAAATAACTTGGTTTTTTTAACAATGTATATTTGCTTTCAGAAATACAGTTCTCTATCTATCATTCCCATCTCTTTCCAATCTCACGCATTGCATTCTCATAATATTAAATATAGCTTCTTTTTGGTGAGGTTTTAGATACAACTAAAGCAGATTTCAAAGGCCTTGAATTATGTTTTAAATGATGTTTATATAACAGAAATAATATAAAATGGCAAGTTATGAAAAAATGCTGACTGCCCAGAGTAATGTTTTAGAATTAGTTACATTTGAGTTTATATAAATAAAATATGTGCTTATCTTATTTTAAACAAATTCAGTGCTCATTAAAATATCCACTATGGTCAGAGATAAGAACTCAGTATCTTACCCCACTCTGGTAAGATGGTAAGAGATTTGCTTTCATGCTTCAGTTATCACAAGATCAGACTTAAAATGCATGGTTTACTTCTGGAATCCTAACAACCAATTATAATTGATGACCTATTGAATTAAATGACACATTTGTTTAGATCTGCTGGAAATCTTATACTTGTTTTCAATTGTTTCAATGCAATGGCGGCAGTAATGGACCTGGAGGGCCTACAATGCAAAGGATCCCATCCAGGAGGTTTTATGACTGTAAAATTTAATAATTTATTGATTGTTCCAGAGAAGTTTTGTATTGTTTGTTATAGTCTAAATCTTTAGGAAAGCATTACACTTGTAATTTAAAAATTAATCCTCTATGATTTTGTGAGAATATATTGTAAAATACATGTGTGCATTACTTTTACAATCATTTTGTATTTTAGAGGGTATAGCCTAACAGTTCACATAAAGTACTAAAAATAATTACTTACATTCACTATTTCACTAATAGTAACAATAATAATAATAGAACATTTTTATCTTTATGTTGAAAAATAATTATTACATTTTAAAATGTTTATATTATAGCATTGTTTTTTTCTAGACTATATTTGAGCCTTTTTCAAAAATGATTATTACTTGTGACAAATGGTTTAGAAAGTACAAGGTGTGCATGGATGGAGCATTTGAAGATTTAGTGCCTGAAGCAGTTGAAAGCCTTGTTGATGAATACTATAAGTAAGTTTAGAAAACTAATATGAAAATGTTATTTTTTATACAAAATAAAAATTTTACTATTATTTTACTATCTTTTTTTGCTGCTAATCAGCTGGTTCTTGATTAATGAGCAATAAAAAAAATATTATTGGTACAGTGCAATGGATTTTGATCTCCATATGGAGGTAACCAGTGAACTATCAACCATCAAAAAGAGATCATTGCAAGTAAAGTTGTTACATGAGCTTACTCATTTGTAACAAATATATGTATAAAAAATAAGAATTACATATTGCTTAAAATCACTATTAAACTATAGATAAACATTGAGAAATATAAAGTAAATCTATTATGTCCACCATATTATTATATCTGCTAGATCACTGGTAACTGTATATACTCTTTCAAAAGAGAAGTATTTTCCTCCAATTTTTGATGTTCTCTGTGTCTCCTTCCACACTTCACAGTTTGCTATCTTCCTTGTTAAAGCAACTCTGACACTGAGTTGACTTACTTTTCAAGCCTCATGCTTATTTTGAATTTTGATTTCATGCTTGTGGTACCTGTCTGTGTGAAACAGAATCTTCACATGCATGCATGGGTGAATATGTTATATATTTTAACAGAATGTCACTTCTATACTGTCCATAATAAATTATACCAATATCGCAGCAACCAAGTCTCTCGCTAACTGATGAAAGGGAATTTCCAAAAGTAATAAAATTTTATAACAATACAAACAAACAATTTAAAATGAAAAATTATTGCATTTGCTATTAAAATACAAAAATGGAACCATTATAAAATTTGCAAGGTATAGATAAAAATAACCAGACTAATTTTTCTTAAAGATAACAAACAAGTGTGTTAAGGTCAAACACTACATTGCCAAGTCACATGACATCCCCTCTCTCTATTTCCTCAGTCGGACTGTGACCTTCATTTATACGAGACTGTGTATCCGCAGCCACTCAAAAAAAAAAAAAAAAAAAAATGCCTAGAATTTTTGATTAGCATGCTGGAAATCTGTTGCAAAAATTCATTATTTATTGAAACAAGTATATGGTGATGAATGTTTATGCACTCCGGTTTTTGGGTGATTTAAACGGTACAAAGAAGAGCAAGAAAATATTGATGATAACCCACTTTCAGAATGACTTTTGACGTCATCAACAGACAACAAACATTAGAAAAATGATTCTAGTGTAAAAATGTTTAGTGGTTTGGCACAGCATACATTTTATGGTTGTGTTGCCTTATTATGACAGACACTGGCAATAACTCATTTTCAAATGGAAATTTGCTTATTATGGTTGAAATGAATTAATAAACATTTACTGCATTAAAAACAGAAATGAAAAAAATCATTACAGTGTTATTTAAATTTATTAGTTCAAAATTAAAGGCATGTGGATAATTTTTATATTAGTTCTACCACTAAGAAATTTTTATTATAAATTTAAAATTGTTTACATTTTGAAAACATGTTTGTATTTTAAACAGAGATATTATCAAAATGCAGAAGTTTTACAAGGCAAAATGCAAACAACAGTCTGCAGATGATTATTCCAGGAGATTTTTAGGAATAGTTGATGATCCTAACCCTGACGTTTGGCCCAGTCCTCTCAAGATCTGTTCTCAAACTGTGAATCACATCAAAGATTTCAGGGTACACTATATAATACAAACACTGTACAGGACAAGTTTTTATCAAATTACTATTTATTTACCATAATTAACCTTCTTATATAAATAATCACACCTTAATAATCATACTTTCAACTCGTATGTACCTTCGTTGAAATAAAGTAATATTTTAAGCAATTGGCCTTCTTCAAACTTCAAATAATTGAAAAAATTATCAAACCTTGAAAACTGTGAGGCATAATTTACAACTACATAACTTTATTTGATATCTTATTTGTGTTTCATCTATAAACTATACTTTTCTACATGTATACTATATTAATCTTTTTAAATTAACAAATTGTGATGGTTCCAAAGTAATTGAAAATTTTTTGAAATGCTTTTAAACTGTATTTAATATATATACAAACATTAAAATAGTTTTTGTTTCAAATTTGGTTAACATTTTTTTGTAATTATGTTGTTATGTAATTTTGTTAATATTCCTGTCATAAAAACCATTAAATTACATGTTTCAGATCATTACATATTTTCTTTTCAAAAGACACCACATTTCTTCACCATATCTTCCCACTTCTAATGACTCAGTTAAAACTTTGCCACAAAATGAATGCGTAAAACAAAATCAATTTTTAATTATTGATTTCAGCAACATCTTCAACTTATTAGCATTATGTGTAATCCTGCGCTCACTGAAAGGCATTGGACAGAAATTTCACAGTTGGCTGGTTTTGACCTTACACCTGATGCTGGAACAACACTTAGAAAAGTTGTCAATTTCAATCTCTCCAGTCTTTTAGATCAGTAAGTTTTCATTAATTATACCTGCAGTTACATTTCTTTATTTCCTTTACAAATAAAATGTTGCTTTAAATTGATGTTTTTACTTAACGTCCATTATCAGATGGATAACTTTGTAAAGTTAAGATAGTTCCAAGATTGATTCAGATATTGATTCAAATTTTACATATTTTTTTTAATTACAGCTTTTTTTTCTTTTCAATTAATCCTGAATTAGTGAATTAATTATCGGTACCAATTCATTTTACTACTAATGGAGCATCCTGAGGTACAAACATAATAATACCAATAACAATAAATAATTATTACAGATATTTTAAATTAATTACAACAATTAATAATAATTAAGTAATAATTATTTTTAAATAAATTAATACCTTTGTCATATTTTTATATTTAAGAATAAAAATATTTTTACCTCATTGGAATGGAATTATTACTAGTAGTTTGCAGTTTCTCACAAAATTTAATAGTTCTGAACTTAGCTGTTTCAAAATGGTATTTTTTTTTAAATATTCTGTACCAAAAATATTATAGACAAATACTATATTATAGACAATAAATACCATAAAATACAAGAAAGAACATTTTCAGTATTTTTTTATAACATTTATGATGATATTTTATTTTTGGATGCATCAAAAGAAAACATTACTTTTAATACTTTAATTACTATAAAAATCATAACAATTTCAATTCTTTGTAGGTAATTACATATTTTTAATTACAAAATAAATAACATTTTGTTTTTTCCAGATTTGAAATCATCAGTGTTGGAGCAACAAAAGAATTGCAGTTACAGAAAAATTTAGCTAAAATGAAACATGAATGGACAAACATGTTTCTCAGTACTAGTCCCTATAAGTAAGAGATCCACAATTTATTATTATTGATAAGAATGTAGCTTTTAAAGCTGGTAGCTGAATGTAGTAACACATTCAGGGCCCATCTCTACATGCTTAGTCACCTTTGGCAAACTTAATCTGGGTGCACCCTTCCTTTTAACAAGTACAGTACATGGAATTTGAATATTTTTAACTTGTCTTTTCTAGATTTTTAGATTAATTTATTACCTTATCATTACCTTATTATTAGCTTATCATAACACAAATAAAATCATCAAAGCGAATTCTAAGGTAAGAATAAGAATTAACAAAGCAATTCATGTATGACCTTCAATGAAGAAGGACCTACTCAGAAAACCACTCAGCCTCTTGGGGCAGTTTAAGACTGGAGATCTGGCATACAGAGTTAATTACTTTCATGTGACCACAATTCTTTCCTCACTGTTGTTTTCCCAAGGATAGAATCTTCTAACCTATAAGTGGAAGATCACATTAGAAAAGGGATTTCCATTATTTGGTTGTAGCAATTTTTATGATGCTATCCGTATTGAGCATTTTTGTCTACATTTTTCAATAGTAAGAATTTTCATATTTCGGTAGGATTTATATTTCATATGTATCCATTGTAAAAGCATGCATTGCCATGACTGCTGAAGTACCCAACGTCCCCTGTCACCAAGCCCTAATGGCCCTGAATGCATTTTATATCCAGCAGAACTACCATATTAAATAAATATGATCATCTCTTTTGCAAAATTATCAATTCTTAAAAATAAATTTAAATAACAAAAACAGTAATACAATTATTTCTTCACTGGAATTGTATAAAAGAATAATTTTGATTTTACAATTTACCGTTTTATACAGGGAAACTGGACTGAATATCCTTTCTGGAATTGATGAAATTCAAACTTTACTGGATGATCATTTAATAAAAACATTGTCAATGAAGGGATCAGCATTTGTTAAACCCATTGAAGGTTAGTAGAATAAATTCTGATAATAAATTATTTCATTACAAATATTTTAAATTATTAAGATATATACAAGGTCTGTTAAAAAAACGACAGAACTTTTGAAGTTACAACCAAACCTTGTATAGTTGAAATTAACATGCTATGCTATAACATAGTGGCATTCTTTAGAAACAAAACAAGGCCCATGACACATTGTGGCAATTGATCAATTAGAAAACAATTAGTTTAATGAACACATGCAGTCAGTTCTCTGATATGTAGCGAAAAAGTAAGAACTTTGAACAGCAATGTTGTAATATTAAATTATGCTTTAACATTGGTAAATCTTTTTCTGAAACATGAGCATTACTTCAGAAGGCCCATAAGGACAATTGTATGAGCAATTGATTGATGAGCAGTAGGATTGTAGGACAATCCTACTGTTAGTATATGCATTTCAACTTGGGCAGAACATCGACTGACAAAAGTCCATATCAGTCCATATCAGAACGATCATCAACGTCAACAAATAATGAAAAAATTAATGTTGTTTGATCTGTGGTTTGTGAAAATCTACATTTAACTGTGCGAGAAGTTGCAGAAGTCGGTATCAGCACTGGGTTGTGCCACGAAATTTTAACAGAAAAACTTTGCATATACATTGCATCTCTGCGAAAATGATGCCACAACTGCTCACAAGCAAACAAAAAGAATAGCTTGTCAACATTAGCCAAGAACTACTTCATCATACTAATAGCGATGAATAGCTCAAACATGAAGTTGATGTTGATTTTTTCTTTGACTGTTGTTCCTTACAAATTTGTACTAAAAGGTCAGACAATCAATAAAGAGTTCTACATAGATGTTTTAAGGCATTTACAGAACATGGAAGATGTGCAACAGAACTATGGAAAAACAAGAACTGGATTTTGCACCACAACAATGCGCCAAGTTGTTCATCTTTGCTGTTTGGCCAATAAGGAAACAGCCATTCTTCCCCATGCTCCATACTCACCAAATATGGCTCCAGCAGATTTTTTCTATTTTCTAAAATGAAATATACCTTAAAAGGATGCCATTTTCAAAGTGAAAAAAAGAAAATCAAGAGAAATCGCTGATACAGGTAAAGACATCACACCAAGCAAGTTTCAGGGAGCATATGAACAGTGGAAAAACATTGGGGACTGGTACATAGTAAGCAAGGAGGAGTACTTTGAAGAGGCAAGCATTAATAAGGTTATTAGTATTGGTTTTAAGGATTAATATTAGTTTTCAAAATACGAAAATAATTGCATAAGCAAAGAACTCACCATTTTTGCAAAGCAGCGGCTTTATATATATCACCAAAGCACTTATTACAAGCTTCATAACTACTTCCATTCAAAATCGTGTTAGGTTATTATCACAACCATGTTAGCTATTTAAGTTTTTTTTAATGTTTCTATTGTTTTTATTATTAATTACACATTCATTTTCACAATGAAAAACATATTTTCTACTTTTGCATGGTAGTAATTTTTAGGTTATGCCCATCACTTTTCTTTTTTATTTTATTAGAACTTTCTGTAGTTTTTGCACGTTTATATTTTGTATTATTACTAATGAGCATGTAATAAAGCACATTGGCAAAAAAAATATGAAAAATGACAAAAGTGCTTTAATGTCTTAACATTTCAAAATTATGTGTTTATTTTAGCTTCACTGTGTAGAAGTGATTTCTTAAAACTAGACTATACAGTACTGAAACATTTTGGATGGTACATCATGAAAGTATAAAACCATATAGGCATTATACCTGAAAAGTACTCCAATCAGGCATTGTCTAACATAACTCCAAATTTTTATTCCATGTTTGAGAGCATACAATCATACACATATTTTTAGTGAATTATAAAATCTGAGTAATTGAAAGTGGATTGTATTTGTTCTTGATATTTGTAGCTGAAGTGAAGGAATGGTATGCGTTGCTGGACAGGGTAAATAAAACACTGGAAGAATGGGGTAAAATGCAAATACAGTATCTATACTTCCTGCCTATATTCTCTGCAAAGGATATTATTGCTCAAATGCCAGAAGAAGGAGTACTCTTCCAAGTAAGTCTTTCAATCATCAGCATTTTTAAAACTGAATAAAGTTGACTAAGAATTGATTGAATGAGTGAATGAAGTTCAAGGGTTTTCTAAATTCCTGAAATGGCCAGTTCCATCTTCAGCCCTAGTCACTTTATAAAGTCTAATATTTGAATATTTAAAAAGGATTCAAAGTGGGGCACTCTCATACATCTGACTGGTGACATCTTGATAGCCAGGCTATGTAGAGTAGTGATATTGTGTGTGTGTGTGTGTGTGTGTGTGTGTGTGTGTGTGTGTGTGTGTGTGTGTGTGTGTGTGTGTGTGTGTGTGTGTGTGTGTGTGTGTGTGTGTGTGTGTGTGTGTGTGTGTGTGTGTGTGTGTGTGTGTGTGTGTGTGTGTGTGTGTGTGTGTGTGTGTGTGTGTGTGTGTGTGTGTGTGTGTGTGTGTGTGTGTGTGTGTGTGTGTGTGTGTGTGTGTGTGTGTGTGTGTGTGTGTGTGTGTGTCTTAAGTAGATGAGTGAGAGTGTTATGAGCTAAGCTCACCAGCTGTTCTTCTTAGACACCTCTGCCACAATAGTTCAGATTTAGTAAACATTCCTTTAAAGTACAATTGTATAATAATAATTGTAGTGTTTCAAAATAGAGATAGTGTTCTTCTTGTTGGTATTGTATTTCAGGTTATTGACTTTTCGAAATAACTTATCTATAGAAAAAATTCTTATGTTATGTAATGTTTTTTATAAATCTTGTGTTATTAATAACCAGTTTTATTTTTTAGGAAGTAGATACCACATATAAAAATATTATGAAACAAGTGGAAATAGAACCCCATGCATTAACAACTGCTGGAGCATTTGGTCTACTAGATACATTAAAGAATAATAATGAGATGTTGGATACTGTGAACACTGGTGTCAACAACTATCTGGAGCAGAAGAGGCTGTACTTTCCAAGGTGCAATAAATGTTATTTTCATTTTCAGTGAAATTATGCAATTAATAGGATATTTTAAAAAGATTCACATATTGTAAGTTTTAAAGAATATTCTTTAAAATAGTTAAGAAATTTTCTAAAACAAAACAAAAAATGCAAGCATATCAAAAAAGTTACTGACAAGCTGATTTTATTATTGTTTATTGTTTCTTTCAGAAATGTGTATTGGAACATTTGACTTGTACAGTTCTCTTAATAACAAAGTTGAACTGAAATAAGTGGATTTCTATATTTTAGAGTTTTAACACATTGGCACATATAAATACATATGAATTTGCTTCTAAAAAAAATTAAAATGAATAGTAATAGAGTTTTTTTCTACTACTAAACATTAACATTCACTGGCCTTCAGAAATTAACTTCCTCTGGCTTCAATGTCTCTTCCTCTGCTACTTGTTGCTGTGGTGATCATTACTTTATGGGAAAATACATATGTACTTGTAAAGTCTCATTATAAGACTGTTCTTATGATAGAGAGGTGTTAATTAGTGAAATAAATTTAAAAATAAAATTTAAAATATGATTGTAAGTTTTCTTACACAATATTTTTCAAATTTTTTAGACTCTTCTTTCTTTCTAATGATGAAATGTTGGAAATTTTATCAGAAACCAAAGATCCCTTGAGAGTGCAACCACATTTGAAAAAATGTTTCGAAGGAATCAACAAACTTGGCTTTGATTCACAGTTAAATATTTTCTGCATGTTTAGTGCTGAGAATGAAGAAGTGACTTTGATTAATCAAATCTCAACTGTAGAAGCTCGAGGATGTGTTGAAAAATGGCTGATTCAGGTTTGTGAACACCTTTAATTGCTGTAAATGAAATGTTTTCTTTTACAATATGAAACAAAATATGGCACACACTTCATATTTTTTTATTAATTATACCTTTTATTGGTTTTTTTAAACTTTAAACATAAAGGAATACAAAACTAAGGTCCATTTTGAGCAAGAGCTATAGCCAACCTGAGCATTGTACATCTGTGACAAACTTACAGTAAGTATGGAGTCATAATTTCTGTTTGATCTGGGTAACTTCACCATTTATATTTAGAAAAATCTTGTGTTTCTTTCTTGCTACACCAAACATATGCAAGTATCTACCAAATAGTGCTAAATCTAAGACCAAAGGCCAAAGGCTAGATGATTTAAACGAAACCTGTAACATTTTAAAATAATAATCCCTAAATTATTTACATATACAGGTCGAAGAGCAAATGGTAGAATCTGTGAAGCATGTTATATGCAGAAGTGTAGATATGTATCCAAAAACATTGCGTACAGAATGGGTTCAATCATGGCCAGGTCAAGTTGTTCTTTGTGTCTCTCAGATTTATTGGACTACAGAAGTGCATGCAGTACTGCAGAAGAAGTCAGTACAAGCTATTCGGACATATCACTCAGGCCTCACGGTGAGTCCCTCTTCTACAGATTATTTAAAAAAAATATATTTCAATTTACTTATCTGATTTTATATTTTAACATCATTACTGTTTGTAAATTTTTATTGAAATGAATATTTTTTTTACCTGTTTAAAGAAAATACTAAATACATAATAATTAGGAATAATAGAAAGAAAATTACAATTTTAGTGTTAAATTAAAAGAATCTTATTCAATAGCTTAATTGATTAAAGAAATAAATAATGAGATGTATTGCTCAGACTATCTCATATTAATTAAATTATTTAAAACAGGTTCAAGTGATGCACAGAGTCATATTTGAGTACTTGGAGCTTGTAGGCATCTTTCCATACTACCACATGATTTGCTCTCCTTTATTTCCAAAAATAATAAAAACTTGTCACTGTTCACCAATACTCAGTACAAGTACATGAACATTTTAATCTGTTTTGTTTGGTAGTGTTAACTATCGCTAGTAGATTGATTCACTTTAAGGGGTAGACAGTTGTAGTTATTACTGTAGCTATTGGGCCAGGGCGAATCACATGTAGCATATGGAAGAAATGAATTGTTGCTATGTTGAGTGATGTTATGTAGCAGCTTCTATTTGGCATGAAGCAATAATACTTTTCAATCTTCTGCTTGCTTGATATTCTTAAAAAAATTGTTGTATTACTTAATCTGTTCTTCCCTAATATTTTAAAACTTTTTACAATTTTTTGCATTTGTTCACTATTGGATTGTGAATACATACCCTAAGGCCTATTCAGTAGAATTTCATGGAATTCTTCACAAGTTAAAAGAGAAAAATCATTTATATATTTAAAAGTTTAGGCTGGTGTCAAATTTTACAGTAATGGAATGTATGATTGACACATGTTATAAGCTTAATAAGAAGCTGGGAATGTATTTTCTGAAGCCTGTTTTATGTTTTTTCTTATAAGTGCTAAAAATCAATAAGTAATTTTTTTAAATAGGTAGCTAAATAGAAATGCAATGTATTTTTAAAATTTTTGGAAAACTAATTCTTATTCTCATGTTATCATAAATACACAAACATTCAAGAACTAAAAATTGATGTAAATAAATGAGCTTACTGCTCACAAGTTTCATCCAAGTCTTCCATGCACTTCATGATTTTTGTATAAGTCTCAGTTAATTGAACTGAGTAATACAATTGTTACCTTATCATATATAGCAGACTTGTCAGGTCTCTTTATTTTAAACACAATCTCCTGTATTCCATATTTGCAAAAAGATTTTCTGTATTTTAATAAAAACTGTGCTTTGACTGTCAGTACTGTATTTAGCTCATATAACTGATGCTATGACTACCTAATGATGGTTCTTTTATAATAATAACAAATAATAAAACTTTCTCATTGTATTTTATTATTTTCAAATTATGCACAACATGTAATAAAAGTAATATTAATCCAAAAAATATATATAATTGATATATATCTGAATTAGAGTGAATTAAAAAAAATTGTATTACTATATTACTTAAAATTCAAATTCTTAAAAACAAAAAGCGATATTTTTCCTAAATACAAGAATTTTAGTAAAAAAATGTGTTCAACCCAATTTTGGAGTATTGGATTTACAAGCAAAATTTTAGTGGTGAATTCATTATATATAAATATATATATATAAATATATATATATATATATATATATAAATATATATATATATATATATATATATATATATATATATATATATATAAGGTATTGTATTTTATATACCTACTAGAATAACTTTCACCTTTTCACCTTAAAGTTATTGCCTCCCCTGTCACAGAGTTCCTCTCTCCTACTCCTAAATCTACCCCCCCACACACACAAACATATATATATATATATATATATATATATATATATATATATATATAAGTTATTTTAACATAGGCATCAAATATGCAAAGTTTAAAGAATGTCCACAATCGCTTGGTTTATTATGTAGAACAATACCTGTACAAGAGAAAACCTATATACTCATATGTACATCCTGTTCAGTGAAGCTGTTTTGAGTTTAGTTATAAATTATGTCTTGCATTTGTGAAAAAAAATGTATCAATATAACATTTAAAAAGAATTATGATATTATGTTCAATTAAGTATAACTAGTATTTTTGTCAAAACTTTTGGAGTATTGAGATTCTATAATATATTTTTTTAAATATTAATTGACATATTTAAAATAAAATTGCCAAAATAGTAATTGTAAAAAAATAATACACTTAGCATTGTCAGGACATAATAATTTATCTCATAAAGCAAACAAAATTTATTTAAGATACTCTACCCTCTGTATTGCTACTTTGAGAGGGGTTGAATCACCAAGTTTTTACAAAAGTGAATTTTTAAAATAAGAAGAGAAAGCAGAGTGGTGCCACAAATTGGAAAAATATACAAATCTTACAGTTTACATTAATATATTATTAACTAATAAGAAAACTTAAACTTTTTTTAAAGGTTTTTATATATTATAATTGTTTTACCAATAATTCAAAATAAATTGAAATCAACAAATTTATCTTGTTAGAGAACAATAACAAAAATGATTTTTGTTTAGAGTCAGTTAAATGACATTATAAAGTTGGTCCGAGGGAAGCTATCTAAACAATCTAGAATCACTTTGGGAGCTCTTGTTGTACTGGATGTTCATGCAAAAGATGTTGTTGATGAACTGTGCGAGAAAAATGTTACAAGTGAAACAGACTTTCAATGGTTGTCCCAACTCAGGTAGGTTGTAGGTTATGTGAAACTGTATCCAAAAACGTAAGCATACGGAAATTTTTCTATCATGGTCAAGTGGAAAAAATATATTACAGTCATCTTTCTGCTATAAAAAGTAATGGCATGTGAAGTGAATCCAAATAAGGGTTGTTCAAAGCATTAAAATATATTTAAGATGTAGAACATTTTTTTCAAAAAACCAATTGGAATATGGTTTGAAACATTCCACACTATTGTTTACGAGAAGGAAATATTGGATTATGTTATACAGCAGAGAAGTTCATTTAACCTATATACCGTAATGTTTTAAAATTGTTATACACAATGGCTGAATTTATTTTGTTTAAATAAGGCATGTGGGCTGAATCACATACATTTTTGTATTATAATCAATTTGTATTGCAGTACTTAATTAAAAATTAGTAAGAATCATAATTGCATATGTATTAAATGATTAAACAATTTTAGGGTCTTATTTATTGTAGTTAGTCAACTACAAAGAACAGGAATAAAGTTAGAAATTAAGTTAGAAGTTAGAAACTTAAATCAGATTCAATTGACCTTTATTAGTAAATTATTTTTTTTATTATTTTATTTTTGATAACTTTAGTTTTTTTTTATATATTTCAGATATTACTGGGTGGAAGATGTAATGGTTCGAATTACAAATGCAACTGTGCGTTATGCATATGAATACCTTGGAAACACACTTCGTCTTGTAATCACTCCACTGACTGATCGTTGTTATCGTACTTTAATTGGAGCTTACCATTTGCACTTAAATGGTGCTCCTGAAGGACCTGCAGGAACTGGTAAAACTGAGACAACTAAAGATTTGGCTAAAGCTATAGCAGTACAATGTGTTGTGTTTAACTGTTCTGATGGGCTTGACAGTATTGCTATGGGAAAAGTAAGTTTCAAAACAATAATAGAGTACAGAAGCAGTAAATTATTAGGGAATTACAGAAACAGTAAATTATTAGGGAATCACAGAAGCAAAAATTATTAGGGAATTACAGAAGCAGAAAATTATTAGGCATTTACAGAAGAAGTAAATTATTAGACAGTTACATAAGCAGTAAACTATTAGGTAATTAGGGAAGCAGTAAACCATTATGAAGTACAGAAGCAGTAAATTATTGGGGAATTACAGAAGCAGTAAATTATTGGGGAATTACAAAAGCAGTAAATTATTAGGCATTTACAGAAGAAGTAAATTATTAGACAGTTACAGAAGCAGTAAACTATTAGGGAGTTACACAAGCAGTAAATTATTAGAGAGGAGGGAAGCAGTAAATTATTAGAGGATGGAAGCAGTTAATGGAGTTAAGCTTAATAAGCAGTTAAGCAGTTAATAAGAAGTAAATTATTAGGGAGTTGCAGAAGCAGTTGCAGAACATGGTTGTATCTGTCTGCCATTGAACTGATGTCCTATAAGAATAATCTAAAATTTAAAACAATTTTTCTCTTTGTCTTTGTTGTACAATTATTACCAGTATTTCATTTTTAAATTGTGACTATAATACACATCCAACTGACTTTTTGATTTTTTCTGTGACTAATTCTTTTTATTTTGTTTTAATAATTTAAAGGCAAAATGAATAATACTTTTCCTGTTCATTAACTTGAAAAAAAAATTAAATGCAGGAAACCTCTAAAAATATTTCAATTTACATTGGTCACAGCTTTCAAATGATAAATGAGAGTTTTTCTTTTAATGGCTAAATATTGCTTCAGTCAATGTGATTTTTCAACGTCAGTCTTTACTAAAATTTGGGATCAACAGTTTTATCCCATAGATAGTTTTATTTATAGTTTTTACATAGATAGTTTTATAATTTTATATAAAATCCCCTTAATTGGTTGAATAGCACTAATACTATAAGTAAAATAAGCTTTGAATGTTTTTAGTTCTTTAAAGGACTGGCTTCTTCAGGAGCTTGGGCTTGTTTTGATGAATTCAATCGTATTGAAGTGGAAGTATTGTCTGTTGTGGCACAACAAATTCTGTGCATTGTACAAGCTGTACGTAGTAAAATGGTAAAATTTATGTTTGAAGGCACAGAGCTGATCCTAAACCCTGCTTGTTATGTCTGTATTACTATGAATCCTGGCTATGCTGGAAGGTCTGAGCTGCCTGATAATTTAAAGGTAAGGTGTGTTATAAATTAACATACAACACAATTTACAAAAAAGAAAACGTTTTTTTTTTAATTTTCCTAATTAAATAATTTTCTACTAGGTGCTGTCACTTTTTCCTATTTTGTAAATAACTTTTTTATAAAAACGTATACTTTTTGACCTAATATTAATCTTTATGTTATCAGGTTGTAAAAAGGACCATATCATCTAAATTATATTTTAAATAAGAAAACAGAAAACCATTTACAATTTTTCTGCATGAACGATTTCATATCCAAATGTTGAAAGACTGGAACAATCTTTTAAAAGTTTTTTTTACACAGGCCCAAAATAGCTGCTTCTTTAATATTAATTCTTAGTTGTTTCTTCTCTGTCTCTTTATTTCATTAAGAGTGATCCCACTGTGCCATTGTGAAAGTGTTTTCACTAGCAATATGAGATGTCAATGTAGAACTCCAATGTGTTGAATTGTTGATCTGTTTTTCTTCACTATCCAGACTGAAAAACATCCCAGACTTGGCAGTTTCTATCAAAGTGTTCTTTTTTATATGAAATCATTTAAATATTTTCAAAATAAAAACTATAAAATGTAACATTTAATATGGATTTGATTTTCTTCCTGAAGAGAATGCCATGTAATTGGAAAAGGTTAATTGTAGGTGATCTTTATAGTTGATGCAGTGTTTGTAATTTTTATGGCAACAATATAACTGTAATAATTTTTAGTTATACAGCATGACCATCAATCTTATAAAATCACTCTTGAGATATCAAATTTGTATTTTTCTGAACTATGTTGCATGATTTTTTTAACTACACAATATGATTTGTGGGAATAAACATTTATGGTATTTGGAGTGAATCCAGATAAGAGCTATGCAAAACATTACAATTTTTTTATGATGTAGAAAATAAAAAAAACAAGTGAAAACGTTGTTCAACTTAACAACGTATTTATAATATTTTTTGTTCTTATCAATACAAATAATTATTCAAAATTTCTGTAAAAAGTTTTAGAAGATTTTAAATATATAATTCATGTAATAAAACAATATCAAATTATATTTTTCATTTACTAAAATTAATATTATCATTTTCTGATGACTGAAGGTTCTCTTTCGCACTGTAGCCATGATGGTACCTGATTATGCTCTCATTGGTGAAATATCCTTATACTCATTTGGGTTTGTTGATGCTCGTCAGCTTTCTGTTAAAATTGTAACTACATACAGGCTGTGTTCTGAACAATTGTCTTCTCAGTCTCATTATGACTATGGTAAGTAAACTCCTGCACTATTTACAAACTGTGGTTGTATCTTAAAGAACTCCAATTAAATTGTTTTGTACTTGCTCAAAAATATTTTTGGCACTGAAGCACCAGATTGCCGAATAAAATTAACTAAATCTAATGTTAATGTCAATGTAACTTTCAGTGGACTGTATAATATAGCATGATTCCCTCAGATACTGGAAACAAAGATACACCCACCATGAAAAAGTATACTTGTCTTATTTTATTTGTCTTAAATAACGTGTATGAAATACATTTAAATGTTTGTATGTAAGTTATAATTATATAAGGTAATATTATACAAAAAAGTATAATAATTATATTTATATGTAGGTATGCGAGCAGTAAAAACAGTTCTGTCAGCTGCAGGAAACTTAAAACTTAAATTTCCAGATGAATCAGAAGATATTTTGTTACTTCGATCAATAATAGATGTCAACTTGCCAAAATTTTTAAACCATGATGTACCCTTGTTTGAGGGAATCATTTCTGATTTATTTATTGGCATCAAAGTTCCAACACCAGATTATGATATATTTCTTAAGGCAGTGACACAAGTAAGTTATAGACTCTCTTATTTCTTACCTTCAGAACTCTTTAAGAGGAAAGCATATAGAGTCATAGTCATAGCGAATGGAGCTACTCTTTCACCTTAAACTGTACAGAGCTTGTTTAATGAGCTTGTTCACCGCCTTAGGTGTCTTAGTGTTTAACTTTAGAAAGCTAACAAGTGTAAATTGTTTAATTAAAGCTGGTTTTTTTCAAATTTATAAAGATATAAAAAATTTCATTTTAAAATGTATGGCATTTTAAAAATTGACAATAATTATATCAAATTAATCATTTAATTTTGTTTAAATCTTGCTATTATTTGATTACTAGTTTTACTTAAATTATGTCTGAACCTTAGTTATGTTATTTAGATGAGTTTTCTTATTTTACTTTCTTTCTTACACATGTGGTATTTCAAACCACATCGTTTCCACTAAGAGAACGATGTGTATCCCATAGGGCAATGTATTCAGTGTTTGCTATTGCCATCAATACCAACAGTTGACCATTTACCAATACCAACAATATGCATTTACATGTTTAGTTTTTGATTAATTGCCTCAAAGTTTTTAATTTATCTCTTTGAACTTAAATTAAAATTGCTTGTTTATTTTACTCTTGTTGGTATAAAAAGAAAATGCTTTAAATGAGGATGGAGATTATGACCAACTTGGTTTTTCACCTGTAAACTACAAAAAAAATGTATGCAATTTTTAACATTTTACTTTTTCCAAAATTTAACAAAAACAGTTTTTCATAGTTTCATCAAAAGTAATAGTGCTGATATTGTCATAACCAGTATCTATTGCCATCAACTTGAACAGTCTATATTCCTTGCAAAAAATTTTAATTATAAATATTTTAGATTTTATTTACATTATTAATTATATAATAGCCTTATTAATTAATTTACACTATTAAATTTGTTCTAGAAGTGAGAACTGGTATATATTCATGGTCCCAGTTATGGATCTTATTATTAAGATTATTATTAAGACAGTAAATTAGTTCACTTTCCAATGAAATTTTGATAATTATAATTAAATTATAAAAATAATTATGATAATGAAATTATATTGCATAATGAATTTTTATCTAGTAATAATAATGTGTACTTTTTTTAAACCAAATTCCAGATCTGCAAAGAACGTGTACTACAACCTAGGCCATCATTCCTGACAAAGATAATCCAGACATATGAAATGATGATAGTGCGTCATGGATTCATGTTAGTAGGTGATCCATTTTCTGGAAAATCATCAACTTTAAAAGTAAGTTTAAGAGAATTATTAAGTAATTTTTGAGTAAAATTATTGTGTATTTATTGTTAATAACCATTTTAATTTTAATATATTGGTTTTGTTTGTGTCATATTAAGTGCTAATTCTTCAGACTGTAAACCAAAATGTATACTGGCATTTTTAAATAACATTTCCAGTCAATCCAAAACATAAACCAAAGATTGTATAAAAAATATATTAGCCTTTTCTGTATAGCATTATTAGTAAACTCATAAAAAAATACACAAATATTTTTGATTTAACATTTTTGTTTAAGGACAAATTGTTGTATTTTGTATAGTGTACAGTCAATTTTGTTTATATTCATACTCTCAACAGAAATTCAGACACCTTAGTATCTCTCTCCTCTATGCACATTGTTGTGGCCTAGAGATATGAATCTGCCAACAGAACTATCACTGTTGGTTCTTCTAAACCAAGATATTTTTCTGGCTGAATCAAAACAATCCAAAATTCTTTATAAAGTTTTTTATTGTATAACATAAGAGAGTGTTTAATGGAATTTTCCTATAGTGGTATAACATTGCAGATAGGTTTTTTTATGTGAACCTGAACAAGACCCCTCAATGACCAGATGGCCCCCATTTTGCACTTGCTCCAAACATTTGTTCATTTTTTTTTTTTTGCTCCCAGCTTCTGTTCTATTTTTCTCTGAAATATATTTTACTTACTTTTGATATAGAATAATCAATAATCGTAATAATTGTACAGATTTCACAATTTTGGTATATATCTTCTTCTTCCAATGGCTCCAAGCTTGGCTCACTCCATCTTGGATCTTGCTTACCCATAAAGTCCAGGAAAGTTCCTTTGTCCTTGCTTTCTCTATCCAGAATCTTGTTGATAAGTAGATGATGTTTGTATATAATACACATATCTTGTGAATAAATTATACACTTGTCATAGGTTAGTAAATTCATTCTGTAGAGATCTTTGGGGAGGTAGACATGAATGTGCTAGTCATAGATAGCTAGTCAGACATGTGCTACAGATATCTTAGATGGAAAAATTTTATTTTCTTTGAAAAGCTCAAAAAGGATTATAAGCTTCATTTCTTCAATGTTTTCTTCATTTTATCGACAAATTTCTGCTGCAAAGATATTTTTAGCTTATAGCTTGCAACTTCAGGGCTCTTGCTGGCTTTTGGACAATTCTAGTTTCTCTCTTTGCCTCATTCCCCTGCAAATCCACTATATTGCAATGTTGTTAACATTATTTCTTAAATTTTATAATTCTTTTTGATATTTTGTTTGACTTTGGCCAACATTTATCATTATTGGCTTGTAAAGAAGACTTGGAGTCAACCAGGACAACTATATTTGTGTACATTCATGGACCATACAATAAACTGGTGGAATTTCATTTTTGGGTACCAATTTCGCTTTGAACACTGTAGAGTTGTTACTTAAAGCAAAGCAGTGCAGGAAATGGCTAAAATATATTCCAGCTCCTGATTCTCTCCATTCTAGACCCATCAGTAGATTTTTGTACCCAGGAGACTCAGGGGTATCACTGCTTCAAAGTAGGTGATATGAGATATTTCCATAGTGTCTCCGATTTATTGCTTACTGATAGTTCAAACTGATCCAGGCAAACGTTAATATTTAAGTAGTCCATTGGGACTACCAATTCAGAAAGTTGTTTTAATTGCACTGTATCCTATTAGTGAAGATTAAATTTTTGAAGTTTAAAGCTGATTTGAAAGTGAAGATTAAAGTGAAGATTAAATTTGTAAAGTTTAAAGCTGATCTGAATTTTTTTTTTTTTGAAAGAAATCTTATTATCCATTGGCTATCATATTTCTTTTGTATCAGCTGTTCACGTAGGATATGTGCCCTTATGTTGAAGTTTTCTTCCAGTAGTATGTTACTGGTGAAAGCTAGTAAGGTATTTATTGGAGTTATTTAAATTGCACTGGTAATAAGGAGTAAGCAGTTGTTCTGGTTCATTCTAACTTATTTCTTGCATTTCTGCTGTCAGTTGCTAGAATTTTCCCAACACAACTTAACCATGGCTTTATGTATGATCTATAAGACTTATTCAGAAGATCTAGAGTTCTTCCCTATTTAATTTCAGGAGAGGACATTCCATTAGCCTCTCTCCACTCTCGCACATCTGTGAGGTTCTTAGTTTTCTCCATCCTGTCTCTTAATTTATTTTTGTGTAAATAAGAAATTCAAAAAAAATTATTAATTTATGTTGAGTTATAAGAGAGATAATGCATTAAAGCCCTGGCTAACCATAAAAAATAACATCAAGAAGATATGTAAATAAGTTCATTTACTTATTTAATAAGTAAATAAGTCTTTAACAATAAAGTATATATGAACAAGATGAATATATAGCCATAGCTATGATTTTTATCTATGTTATAAATGAAGTAAAAAAAAAAACACCTTTAATCTACCTTTTACCACTTGGTCAACAATATTTATTTAATATAATATCATTTTTTGCAGGTTTTGGCCAATGCTTTAACTTTATTGAATTCACAAGGTGAATCTGAAGAAAAAACTTACTTCCGCACATTAAATCCAAAATCAGTTACTATGGGTCAGCTGTATGGTCAGTTTGACTTAATATCACATGAATGGTCAGATGGAATTATAGCCACGACATTTAGGTTTGTTTGTTTCACTTAATAAATATTTCCTGTAACAAATTTCAGACTTAAAGAGAACAACAGACAAGGCACGGGTGGTACAAGACACAGGCAGTGGTCAGCATCAATGATTTATAGCCAGTCCTTACACTTCAGAATTATTAATGGTCTGTGACATCACAGCCAGATTCTATTTACCCTTGAAACATTCAGTGCAATTACAGTTTCCGCATTTGTAAATTTGGTAGTTTGTGAGTTTACTAAATATTTTGTTATTTTAGAAAATGTTTGTGTAAGTATTTAAATATTATGTTGGAATTGAAAGAAATAATATCTCTGGGCATCATTATAAATGAACAAATGAAGGGGAAAAAGAAAAGAAATAGGAAATTATGGGTATATCCTATGTCTGATTTTAGGCTTGACAAAGAAGCATTTTATTATATTTGGAACTTCTGATGCTCATAACTACCCTTTGTCCCCTTAGAAGAAGAGGTACTTCTGACTACTCTTTGACTTGCTGTGGAAGGTGGTGCTCATAACAAATCTTTGTCCACCTGTTAAAAGGATTGACATAACTACCCTTTGTCCTGCTGTTAGACAAAGTGTAGGCAAATTACTATCAATAATTTGTAATATTTTTTTTTGCGTTTAATTTAATTGTTATGTGTTCTATTTTTCCTAAGTAAAAATTAGTCTTTTTGCAAGAAAAAGTCTACTAATTTTTATTTTATTTACATATCAAATTTACAACATTCATGTAGAATAAAGTGCAGGGTGGTGGTTTTTGAAAAGTATGGAGTTGTTGAGAGGATTGACAATGACAATTTTTCTTTACACCTAAACAGTAGAGAGGTGAGGAATAAAACTTCTGCAATTTTGCCAAGGGTTCAAGATCAGCTCGGTACTGCCTTTTTAGTGTGAGGTATGTTATATTAATAATTAAAAACAATATATTTCCTTAAAATACAACAAAAAAAACATACATTTTTTTCTGTTTAGATTGTTTGCAATGGCTGAAAATGATGACCGTAAATGGATAGTGTTTGACGGTCCTGTGGATGCTGTGTGGATAGAAAACATGAACACAGTTCTAGACGATAACAAGAAGCTTTGTCTCAACTCGGGAGAGGTGATTGCAATGACAAACTCAATGTCTATGATTTTTGAAGTTATGGATCTGACACAGGTAAATTACATTACAGCTTATTAAATATTTACTAACTACTGAAGAATGAAATAGTCATAGCAGACAGCAGTATTGCTGATGTGATACAAGCTATTTAACAATTTTTTATCTTGCAAGCATTTTTACAATATGATTTCATTATCATAATTAGCAATGAAACTTGCACAAATTAGTATTTTGAAGCGTTAGCTTCTTATACTGGTTGTGCACTTTGTATTTGTCACCATGAAGTGATTTGATATTATCGAGTAGGCTTACGAAGCGTAAGTAACGTAAGTAGGGGAAGTATTACACAGATCCCCTCCAGTTCTCAGCTCTTCTCATTTCTTGGTTGGTCGCGCATATATGCATCTTTTGTGCCTGTATGTACATACAATATGCATGCTTCTCTCTATCTCTTTCTTTTCTCTCTTTTTCTCTCCCCCCTCTCTCTTTCTCTCTCTCTCTCTCTCTCTCTCTCTCTTTCTCTCCACTTTTCTTCTTATCATGATCAAGCGCATGTAATGATCTTGTGTACATTGTGTATATTTCCAGCAGCAACAGTTCAATGGTATACAGTTTATATTCAGTTATAACATGTGCGTTTGATTTTATTTTTCTTATGTTCTCAAGATATTTTCTTATATTCTCGACTTATATTTTCTTATATTTTCTATATTCTTGAGACGTTATATTTATATTATTTTAAGAAGAAGCTAATGCTTCTGCCGTCAGTCCTAATAATGATTGTACCTTAATTTTCTTAATTTCAATAGGATTTGAACTTTTAAAGTACAAATTTATGCAGACTTTTGACACAGATTATGATAGTGAAATCATATTTTCACAAAAAAGTTACGTACTTTTATATACTTGGGTTGATCGCTGTTTTGAAATTGTTGAATGTATTATTCTTGTAACAAACTTGTCCAAGCTATTTACTACCACAAACGTTTTTTTATATCAAATTATAATCAAATCATTAACTGTCACATTAAACTTTGAAATTACATTTAAAATACAAAAGTAAACCTTATCCATGGCCATCAATATTCTTCTTTAATTTTAATGGATTTTGAAAATTGTAAATCTTAATCTATGTATCCTAATGCTGATTATGATGTTGGGATCATTTCCATTTTCAAAAAATTGTAAAAAAAAGTGTTAACTATTTTAAGATTTGAAATAGCAGCTATTTTAAAGCAGTTGAACATTTTTTGTTGTGCAATTAACTTGTAAAAGCTATTATCAAAATTGATTTGTTTGCAAAGTTTGATTAAAATCAATCCAAAATTAATTTTTAATGTGAAAATACTATGATATACACACCCTCAAAATTATCAATATTGAGAGATTTCAGGAAGTTCACTAACTGTACTCGCCAAGACAGTTTAAAATGTCTGTACATATAAGCGAGCCAGCAACTAATAAAATAATACTCATTGAATAAGTGTATCAAGTTTTGTTTCATTGTGAGATAGCAAGGTTACGTTTTGTAATTGTATTCATTTGTTAAATTTGTGTTGACTGTTAATTTGAGCAACAAGCCTAAAGTTTTATTTTAAACTTGGTAAATTGCTAGTGAAACTTTTGTAATGCTTTATGAAGCTTTTCAAAAACATTGCCTTATCAAAACAGAGGTTTTTGAGTGGTGTGCTTGTTTCCAGGCTGGTAAAATTTTATTTGAAAGTTATGATTGTTTAACAAAACAAATAAAAATTTTAACAAATTTGACAACTTATTCAACAAGAGTGTTGTTAAAAAATCCATACTTGTTGACACAAACTATGGAATCTGCCAAGGAATGTGAACCAAAAATTTAGTCATGCTTTATATTACTGCAAAGTTTGTCCCTCAGCTTTCTCTTTGAATGAAACAGCAGCATTTTGATTTTTGTATTTGATTTAGTACAATGAACTAAGATAATTGTCTAAATATGACCCTAACTATATGTCTAAGACCGTAATAGGTGATGAAAGTTGATTTTATTGCTATAATACAGACATAGAACAACAGTTATTATATTGGAAAAATCCATAATAATTTAGACCAAAATAATCATGGTGGGTTAAAAGTACAATAAAAACCATCCCATTGTGCTTTTTGATATTGTTCATTGCTTTTTGATATTGGAAATTCATGTCAACTAGTGCTACTGGCTGAGAGAAAATTTGCAGAGAAAAAACCCACATTTTTGAAAGACTAGAAAAGGTTGTTTCGTCATAACAATATGCCTAATCACAACAACACAGTCTTTTAACAAAAATAATATGGCCACCATCATATGCCATACCTACTTAAATGCACATATTGAACTATTTAGCCTCTTGTGATTTTGTTTTGTTCCAAAAAATGAATTTTTAGATAAAATGTCACTGCTATAGCACTGTGGAAGACTTATCATAGAAATTTATCAAGCATCATAAAATTTATAAATAATTGTTAACATTAGGCTACAAAACACACCCCACAGACCAAATACAATCTCGCAATGCATTTAATGGCAACTGTACTTTCTATGCATATACTGACTTTCTATCATATGAACTTTTAAAAATTGCCATGACAGCCACCCCAATAAATAAGGCTTTAAGCAGCTACAACACAAACATAGCAGCCATTATTACTCAATTCTGAACTGTTCAGAAATTATACTACATAATTGTCAGCAGATCGTGTTATTTTATTGGCTAGTTTTAATATAATATTTATTTAACAGTTACTTGATATTTCTTCATGTTCATGTTAGTTTCAGTTAAATAAAAACAAAACGCTTGGTGCTAAGTCAAACAAACTTGAATAAATCTACAGTATAAAATTATACATGATATTTTCAGTATTGAATTTTTAATTTTGCTGGGGAGAACACCCATTTTGCCCAAACTCTAAGTACTCCACATATCAATTTTTTATATGTTCCCTCTTGAGACCTCTAGTATTATACTGGATTTGTTTAGAGCTTATTGTTTATGATTTGAAATTGGTTTTTATTTGTAGCTAAAGTAAAACAATTTTTAAATTCTAATAATACTAGTACATTTACCATTAATGTTACCTGCTTAATTTAAGAAACTTCAATATAGAATAGCTTTGGAATATTCAACATAAAACTTTCATATTTCTTTATATAGGCATCTCCTGCTACGGTATCACGCTGTGGAATGATTTACATGGAATCAAGTACATTAGGATGGCGTGTACTTGTGGAGTCTTGGCTTGAAACTGCTCCAGATATTTACAAAGAAGGACAGGAACATAATTTGATTGGAATGTTTGATTGGCTTGGTCCTCCATGTTTGTATTTTATACGCAAACAATGTCATCAACTCTCTAATGCTGGAGTTTCTAATACTGTCAAGTAAAAAGATTACTTACTTTTTAATGAGTAATAAATCAGACAAAATACAAAATCCTGTAGTAGTTTTTACCTTTCCTCTTTTTTTAAGTTCAGTTTTCATTGTTTTGGTTGACATATAAACTTATCTAAGAATGTTTTTTTTTAATTTGATATTTTATAAAATATAAAAGTTAATAATTTTTAAAGAAGTTTCATTTAATGAAATTTAAAATAAACTTTTTAGATCAACAATTCAGTTAGTTGACATGTTACTGAGGGATGCTTGTGAACAGAATACTGATACAAAGAATTTGTTGATATGGATCCAAGCGACTTTTTTGTTTGCTGGTGTCTGGGGATTTGGAGGAGCTCTTGATTCTAAATCTAGAGAATTATTTGATGAATTTTATAAGGACATTTGGAAAGGTGAGTTTGGTTATTTTAAAGGAAAATAAAATTTTATTTCAAATACATCTGTGAATAATGTGCTGAAACAAACTTAAATTTGCATGTTTAAAACACAATGTTAAAACACAATAATAAATATAAAAATCTGTTGCTACACTTATATCTGCTAAAGTTTTTGAAACAAAACTGAATGTCTTACATTCAAAGTCTTATAATTTAATGTATAAAGAAGTATTTATTGTCATGTATACTAATTTTTAATACTCAAATTGCTGAGTATTAAAAATTCCAGCAAATTTTGAAATAGTGTAATATTTTCAATTTTTATACAAATAATAATGAAGAAAACAGCCAAAGTTTCAAGATACTATTAGTCACCTTTCTTGCATTACTATTTTTTACTAGCATATAGAACTGTTTAGTAAAATTAGCATATACAGTATATTTATAAATAGAACTGTGTTTTTACAAGACACCTAACGCAACATACTTTGTAAAAATTTATTTTTGATCCCTAAAGATTTTTAATTGTAATTACACTATGTTTATCTTAGTTGTGAGCTCAGGCACTTGATTAATCTTTGAAGTTGCTTATTTTTTTAGTTGTACTGTTTAGGAATTAAATGTGAACTATTTACAGATAGAAGCTAATGATAGTCTCAATATGTTTACATGAAAATATATGAGTCCTTGGAACATATCGATGACCTATAAGTTCTATATATTGAGGAAAATATAGGCCTGCAAAAGATGAGAAAACCAAACCTACATCTCAAATTTCATTAAAAAATTACCCATCTATTTATTTTCCAGCGATGTTAACAGACACACAAATAAAAATCACTTTTTATTTATTCATGAGATATGAAAAGTTCCATCAAAATCTTATGATTGAATTTTTTATGGATACTTCCTATTTTTTTGAGTTCATGTTTTGAGAAAGTAAAATATAATGACAAATAACCAATAGATTAAAAGGTTCATAATGTTTTTAATCTATATATATTACATTAGGTTTATTTACATCTATATACATTATTTAGGATTATTATTATAGGATTATTTAGGTTTATATACGTCTATATACAGTATATGTAATATGTATGTGTTAGGTTAAATTATTTTATATTTTTTCTTTAGGCAAACCTTATATTTTTATCGTCATTTTGATGACCAGTTTTTACATCTTCATTTCATGGAATTCTGGTGTTAAAACATAAACTTTATGGATGCCATCATGAAGTAGTATTAATTATTTAATTTTATTGTAATGTTATAAATCATTAAACAACTTAAAAAACATTGTGAAAAAATCCAGAACAATAAATTAACAGTTTCCAAATATACTCAGTGTTTGAAAAAAAACTCTCTAGATTTATCTATAAATTTAATGATGAAATTAATGAAAAACTACATCAGTTAGTGCATACAATGAAAGAGTTTTTTTTAATGTTAGTAAACTTCAACATGGGATCCATTTGTTGCCCGACACACATCAAGACTATATCCTCTTCTCACCAGGTATTCACCAACATAGCAGTTGTAACTGACTTAACTGCCACGATGATTCATTCCCCTAAATGGTTACTGTCACGGATTTTTTCAGTGTACATAACATTTTTTATGTGTCCCCAAAAGAAAAAGTCAAGTTGGGTTAAGTCCGGGCTTCAAGGTGGCCAAGAGTTAAGTCAGCCCTGCCTATCCACTTTCCCAGAAAGCAAGTGTTAAGAGCCGCACGAACATGGTTGCTGTAATAAGGTGGGGCACCATCTTATTGGAAAAACACATCGAGCCCTTTTTCTACCTCAATATCATCCACTTGGGGAAAGACATAGTCTGTAGACATGTCACAGTATATGTCCCCGTTTATTGTTCTTTCTACAAAAATGAATGAACTAATCACTCAATCTTCCATCAAACTGCACCAAACATTAAGTTTTAGAGAGTCACATTGATGCTAAATAACGCCACATGGTGACTGCCTCCCAAATTCTGCAGTTATCACGATTAACTGTTCCACTCATGTGAAATGTTATATCATCAGAAAACAGAATATTTTTCAAAAAAATATTATTTTCATTAGTTCTATGTAGAAAGTTAACAACAAACTGCAATCTTTTGTTTCATCAGCAGGTTTAATTTCATGTAACAGTTGTAATTTGTAGGCGCACAAATGAAGTCTTTTATGTACCACATCACACAAAGTACCTTTAAGTGCTCCTAATTGTATACTATGTCTGGTCTATAAAGTCTTTGTGCTCTGAACAAATGAAACATGGATCTGTTCAACAGTAGTCTCAGAAATTCTTGGTCTATCTGACAACTTTCCTTTTAAAATACTGCCGGTTTCCTTGAAAGACTTTAGTCAATAACAACTAGTTTTTGCTGTAAATGATTCACCACTATACTCACGTCTAGAATTATGTTGTACTGTTATAACAGACTCACAAGCTAAGTTGCACAAGCTAAGTAACACACTGTTTCTTATATTGCGGAGTAGCCTTTGAACTGCATTGAATGCCTGAATTGAGAGCTGTCACCATTATTCTCAACGTCACACAGGCCTGCCAACTGCAGGAACTGAAGTCCCACATTTACATGAGCAAAACTTTGACAGTTAAATACCACAAACTAAAATAGCGTATGCCACTTTTTTCAGATTTTAGGGAACATTAAATCTATGGAGTTCTTTTTCAAACACCCTGTATCATAGTTTCAAAAAATTCTTTTATTGAGTGACATGTTTTGCCATGAGGCATCTTCCAACATAGTAAAGATAAAAATTGTAAAGTATACTTAGATACTAACACAGTTAATGTTAAAATTGGAGGGGAGAAGGTAAAGAAAGGAAAAACTGACATTTAAGTAGGTCAATGACCAGCAAGTATGTTAGAGAAAATCACACTAAACAACAGGCTTGAGTAAGGTAGAGTAATCCATAAAAACCAAAAAGGTATAAAAATAAATACAATAATCTAGAAATTCTGAAATCAAATAGATCTACTTACAAAAACCCAAATATTAATTTAAATGAACATACTACCCTTCTCCCTAATTCAAGCCTATTGTTCAGGAGTTTTGTCTACCCTACCTGCTGGTCACTGATCTACTTACATGCCTGCCAGTCCTTCCTTTATTTACCTTCTCATCTCCAGTTTTAACATCAACTGTGTTAGTATACAAGTACACCTTTTTTAATTTTTATCTTCACTATGTCTGAAGATGCCACAAAGCAAAACATATGTCACTGAATAAAAGAATTTTGTGAAACTACATTTTTGTATAATTTTCCTTGATATCATGGAGTTAATCAAATACCTACTTTGTGTTCAATAAATAACATTGACAAAGATTTCAGTTAGTTGACAGTTTCAAACAAACAATAAAAAACCCTTAATTTATCTTATATTGTCCTCAATATATATGAGCTTGTATTGATGATAATATAAAGTAATTTTAACCTAACACATCTTATGTTAATAATCCTGCAAGCTAAATCATTCAATATTGTATAAAATAAATATTGTATATTTTTAAGGTTACAATTTATTATTCTAGAATAATTTCTATATTATGATTTATTTAATTAACTCCATGTGACAAGAACCCTTAAAGTATCTTAACCTTCCAGATGACTTTTTAGATAGATTAGCATTACAGTTTCCATCACCATGTTTCCAGCATTTGCAATCGGAGTAATAACTGTAATATTAGACTATGACCATGACCACGACCACGACCACCACCATCACCATCATCATTAATATCTCTTTATTTGTTTCACCCAACTTTGGGGTACACTAAATCAATCACTTTTTAATGTTCTGTGCCTTCCTCGTAGCCCAGTATTGCTTCATTCGTTGTGGTCTTGCTTTTTGTGATCTTCGTCAGAAATTTGGATCATTCGCTTGGATTTGAATTTGCCTTGGAACCATTGCTTCTTGTCCTTGGTTACTGTTTTGGCTGTTCTGTCCATGAGCATAGTGTCAGTGATCTGCAGTTCTGTTATGTCTTTCTCCGTTTCTCTAAACCAAAGTGGTTTGGCTCTTCTACTGTGAAAGTAGTCAAATATTTTTTTGGTTAGTCTATTTTTGTCCATTCGGAGGATGTGCCCATAAAAATCAATTCTCCTTTTTCTTATTGTGTCTGAGAGTGTTTCAGTTTTTTGGTAAAAAGTTTCATTACTGATGTGGAGTAATTACTATAAATTACTATAATTACTATAAATTACTATAATTATAATTTATAATTATAATTATAATTATAATTTATAATTTTATAAATTTATAATTATAAATAAATAAATTACTATAAATAAGGTTGTTACGGAATTTGGGGCCTAAGGTTTTTCGTAATATCTTTCTTTCTTTGATCTCCAGCCTTTCAAGTGGGCCCTGGGTTGTGAGAGATAATGTTTCAGCTGCATATAAGGCTTCTGGTTTAATTACCATATGATAATGCCTTATCTTTGTATTCCAGGAGAGAGACTTCTTGTTGTATGTGTCCTTGCTAAGTTGGAAGGCTAATTCAACTTTATTTCTCCTAGATTCCATAGATTTATTCTCTAGGGCGTTCCAGCTGATCCATTCCCCAAGATATTTGAATTCTTTCACTATCTCAATGTATTGTTCTCCCACTTGAAGCTTTTTTGGTGGTTTTTGTATGTTTGTCAATATTTTAGTCTTTTCAAATGAAACTTTAAGTCCCATTTTTAACGCTTGCTTCTATAGTTCAAGAGTCTGTTCCTTAGCTTCTTCCAATGTCTCAGCTAGTAAGGCCATGTCATCCGCAAAAGCCAAACAATTTATCTTAATGCCTTTGTTCTTAGTTTTTATTCTGATTCCACTATGCGTATTCACGTTCCGCTCTCTAACTACTTTTTCTAGAGCACAATTAAATAACAATGAAGAGAGTCCATCTCCTTGTCGGACTCCTGTTTTAATCTCAAAAGGGGTGGAGAGTTCTCCCCTGAATTGAACTTTGGAGAATGTATTAGTTAATGTTTCCCTGATAAGATTTGTGGTTATTCTTTCAGAACCGAGAATAAGGATTCCCTATCTATAGAGTCATATGCTTTTTGAAAGTCAATAAAAGTGATAACATACGATTTAGCCCTTGACTTTTGGTAGTTCATGATGTGTTTGAGGCTAAGGATTTGTTCCGGACAGGATCTCCTTTTCCGGAAATCCGCCTGGTATTCTCCAATTTGATGGTCCAATTGAGGTTCTGCCCTATGTAGTAGGACTGTTGAGAATATCTTGTATGTTACGTCAAGGAGAGATATCCCTCTGTAGTTGTTAGGGTCAGATTTGGATCCTTTCTTATAAAGTGGATGTTTGAGGGCTGTTTTCCAATCATGGGGGATTCTTTCACTTATCCAAATTTCTTCAAGGATGTTTCTAAGAGACTGTATAGCACTTTCATTGACATTTTTCCAAAGTTCAGCTGTGATTTGACATAATAATAATAATAATAATATTTTTTTTAGGAAAAAACCCAGAACACTTAATGCCTGATACCATGGATCCAGTTGATGTTTTGATACCAATGGAAGGCTTGTTGCATGACTATTATTATTTTTTCAAAGGAAAAGGGTCATGGAAGTATTGGCCAGATATGTTGCGTGGTTTTAAAATAGATGAGGCACCTAATGTTCAGAACACATTAATACCAACTGTAGATACTGCCAAGTAAGTACAACCAATAACAGTCAACAACAATTGGGCAAACAAATTATTCTTCCTAATTGAAAAAGTGAAGCGATTCACTTCTAATTCAGATCAACTGTTGACATTTGGATTGTGTGTTTGTTTGTTACTCACCAATATGTTGTTGTCTCGCCAACATATTGACTATTTCCTAAGACTGATTCAAGGTCTCTGATTCAACTTTGACAGTTCAGCATTTGTTTAGTGTGTTTTGTTTTTTACTCAGTTCTGGCCAGACATATTGACTGTTTTGAAATTTGGTAAAATAAAGGTACCTTGTACAATGCACAAACGACTTATGTGCAAGGTTTTTTCCATTCACTTGTATTTCAAGTTGGTAGCCTTTCATTTAATGATTGTGATTGTAGTTGCTGGCTTTTTCCTGTAATCCTAACAAACGCCATCCTAATTCCATTTTGATAATTTCATGGAAAACATAAAATGTTCAATAAAGTTGTTCCAATAATATTTTTTTTGTAAATATAGTACAATCCCAGTTGTCTAAAGTAAAGGGGGGAGCCATTTTTAATAAAAAAAATTTTTTACCTAAACTGTTTATATCTAATACTTTATTGCACCTAATTAACTCTAGAAGATTTAGAAGGTTAAATAATTCTAACCCTTATTTAAGCTACTTATTTAATTCTAAAAGACTTTATTAATGTTAAAAAATACATTTTTAGGCTTACAAAACAACTATATACTATATTTAAGATATATTATAGCATACTAATTATTCATTAAAAAAACTCAATAATTTTAATATATTGCTTATGTACCTTGCAACATTTTCAAGCAGCGTTTTTGAACAGTCATCTTTCCATTAGATCAGCCAGCATTGACTCACTATTTTTTCAAGATATTTTAGTGCAATCTTAACTTAAGCACAATCCACACTTCTGCATTGACAACTAGTGAGTATTGTATTTTCTGCCAATTTAACTGGTAGTTGTAATACAGTAAAGCCTTGGTTAACCAAACTCAGGTGAACTGAAACATGGGTTATTCGAAAAGCATCTAGAAATTGCTAATCGCTTCAAAAAAATAAAATATACAGGAATATAAAGACAAGATCACATAGACTAGCAGAGAATTAAATACCTGACCTTGAGTTGACATCCCCAGCCACTGACTCCCAAGTCTAAATATAGCTACATTTCCAACCCACATTCCACTCCATAACACTGACATACCCTATCACAATAATGTATATATATATATATATATATATATATATATATATTAAATGTCAGATTAATACTTTTACAAATATATTTAAAAATTAAAAAACAATATCTTTGTGTCTTAGATATTTATATATGGTAGAAATGCATGTACACCATAAAGTTCCTTTACTGTTAGTGGGTCCAACAGGGACTGGAAAATCATTCTACATTCAGAAAATGTTAATGTCCAATTTATCTTTTGATGAGTATTCTCCAGCCTTCTTGACTTTCACTGCAAGCACTTCAGCCAATTTAACACAGGTAAATTGTGTTATTTAATCAATATGTTATTATCGATTTTAGATTAAAGGAGGACTGTTTTTTTTTCAACCTCCGATCACAAAGTATGAAGGCAAAGCATGTGACAGGTAACTTGTGTGCTTTATAACCACCTCCTCTATACACTGTGTCACTTCCGAGTCCAAGACACTATTTTTTGTTGAGCTTTAGTCACGTAAACATGGCTGTCTCAATTGATTCTCCCTCAAAGTGTAAATTGCAAAGTGTTATTCATTTCCTGCAGGCAGAAGAGAATAGTGCAGTGGAAATTTATCGTAGAATGAGTCAAATGTATGGAGACAGCTTAAGGAATGATGTGCATGAATGGTGTAAAAAATTTAAAGATAACTGAACAGGTGTGCATGATGAAGGGGGTCAAGGATCCAAGTCTGTCGCTGTGGACGACCTTGTGCAATGAGTTGACCAAGTAGTTAGGGAAAGTCGTAGATTTACAATATGTGAATTATTGATGAAATTTCCAGAAGTTTGAAGATCTTTCTGCACTCTATAAGCACTGAACAGTAGTGCTACAGAAAACTTTGTGTTCACTGGGTCTCATAGATGTTGAGTGAAAACCACAAAATTTGCTGAATGGATGTAGCTTTGGCGTTTCTTGACCATTACAATACTGATAGTCAGATTTTTTTAAGTTCATTGTAACTGGTGATGAGACATGGGTTCAATATGACACAACTGAAATGAAACGACAATCACAACAATGGCTGCACACAAATTCACCAAACAAACCCACAAAATTCAAATAAACCTTCAACAACCATAAGGTTTTTTTAGATCAAAACAGTGTATTGCTTGTGGAGTTTATGCCGCCAGGGACAAAAAATACTGCAGATTCTTATTGTGAAACCTTGCAACAATTACAGAAAGCTATTCGGAACAAAAGAAGAGGCATCTGGAATTGTTCTGATCCATGACAATACCCGTCCTCATAGTGCTTGTGTAACCCAACAGCTCCTTGAGCAATTTATTTATTTATTGGCTTTATATATACATATTTTTCCATAAGGAGTTACATAAATCCTGATGAGAGAGGAAGTGCCTCTCTGTGCTCAGGAGCCATAGCTTAAATACTAAGAATTATATAAACACTAAACCTTAAGAAAAATAAAACAAAAGATTTGTATACATGTACATTATAGTAAATGCTTAGTTCACAATTTAAATGTGTTCATGGTTTGCTTATAGATTATACTTAAAGTATTTCAAAATTATTTTCTTTTTTGTCTTATCCGACACTTTTAGATCTTTAAGGTCATTCAGTAATAAATTAAAATATTTTATTGCAGTGTATATACAATTTTTTTCATATATGTTTTTTTTATGTTTATGATATGCAATGTCCTTATTTCTTGATCTGCTGGTAGAGCTACAAAAAGTAGTACTTAATTATTTATAGTGGAAAATAACACACTTGGCTGCATACAGCTCTTTGATAGTTGGAATATTACTATTATTTAACAACTTAATAAATTTATTTTGTAGATTTACAAACTGTTTAACTTCTTTTTTTTTTGGTGTTTAACATCCGACTAATGTGCACACTTGGGCTAATGCAGACGATGGGATGATTTATAGCGTATGAAAATGCCAAGCCCTTGCCGGGAATCGAACCTGGGTCCTCGGGGTGAAAGCCCAGTACGCTATAAACTAGGCCACCAAGGCAGTTCAGTTTAACTTCTGATATATACACACCACCCCAAATAATTAAACCTTAGTTAACAAAAATGTACACATGTGCATAATAGATAGTTTCTAAAACTTTAGTAGGTATGTGACGCAAATTATATGCTGAGGATAAGAAGTACCTAGCTTTTTTTATTACATATTGTATATGAATAATTATAATCTATGAACATATCTAAATATTTGGTAATATTAGTTCTTTTAATAGGAGTACCATTTATTGTTATTTTGGTACAAGGTGGGACACTATCAGTGTAACAACCAAATGCCATACGTTCCGTTGTATTTACATTCAAAGTTAGTTTGTTACTTGTGAACCAGTCTTTAAGTTTCTGCAATTTTTCATTCATATTGTTTTCAGTTAGAGCCCAAGTATTATTAAAACATAAAACATCAGTGTTATCAGCAAAAGCAAACATATCTTTACAGTATTCAAAAATATCATTGACATAAATCAAAAATAAAAGTAGTTCCAGGACAGTAACCTGGGGAACACTTGCTTAAAAGTGTGATAATATTACCAATTTTGATGGGCAACATTACCAACTGATAACATTACCAATTTCAATGGGACATTTTCGAATAACCACAAAATAGTATCAACCTAGTGCCGAGTGACTTCCATCTTTTCCCTGAACTGAAGAAGGGAGAACAGCACTTCTAAACTGATGAGGAGCTAAAAGAAACTGTCACAACTCATGACAAATCATTGGCGGCAACATTTTATGAAGAGATATTGCAAAGCTTGTTTACAGACAAACACCCCATTGTCAAGGTGATTATGTAGAGAAGGAACCTCCATTGTACATTACTTTTGGTAATAAATGCACTTTTTTATATTCACCTGTATTTTCTTTAAAGCCTATCAGAGGTTGAAAAAAACAGCAATCATATAAATTGCACCTCACAAAAAAATAAGTGCATACCTGCACAGCCTTCCCCTCACAGCCTAACATCACATGTTATAATATTATAATTTCGGAATAATTTCTTTCTACATTATGATATTTATTTATTTTTATTTTAATTACATGCCACAAAAACCTACAAAAGACTTTGGCATGTGCCATATCTATACATGTGCACACTAGGTGGGAATCAGAATGCTTGGGCTTTTTTGAAGCTGAAAATTTTTCTATTTCTCAATCAAAACTTCTTTCTTTATAGTAGGTAAATATGTACATTTGAGTATTGTTAATGAAAGTGGTACTTTGTATATAACTTTGATTTAACAATATCATTAATAAAATGTTTAATTTGATCTGGCTAAAAAAATACAATTTTAGGAATTAGTTATTTCAAGATTACAAAAAAGAGGAAAAGGTACTTTTGGTCCAGCTCCTGGTAAGGTTGCTGTGATATTTGTTGATGACATGAACATGCCTGCTAAGGAAATTTATGGAGCACAACCACCAATTGAACTTCTTCGGCAGTTTTTCGATCATGGCCATTGGTGAGTTCTTGTAACTTCTACATCAAGATAATAATATTTTTTGTTATTACTACAGTTTATTCAGAGATTTGCCATCAGTTGTCCATATAAAACAACATACAGAGTTTCAAGAGTATGGATCATCTCTTGTTCTCAAGCACTTAACTTAAAACCTAAACAAGAACCTAAGCACAGATGTATAATCTTATTTTCAAATACTTAAAAACTAAGAAAAAACTCTCATGAGAGATTCCTGAGCCAATATATCCTTTATCATAAAAAAGTATGTACACCATAAGTAAGAATGGGTCATTACTAGATCCCAGGCTAGAAACTGAGAGAAAATGAATGGGAGATGCCAACAACCTTCAATAGGTAGACTCCCTCCAACCCAACCAATGCTGGTGTTTAAACATCAGACTACATACTATATAGTCTTGCATACACTCTCTTTTTTTTACTTTTGGTTTCCTGATCACATGTAAGTCTTGGTTTTATTTCTAGTTTGACCACTCAAGGATCTGCTCTGTTTTTTTCTTAATTTTAAGTATTTTAACAGACCCAAGCATCTAAGCTTATGTTCCATATAGATGTTTAGGTTTCACGTTAGGCACTTAATGTGATTCATACTATTAAACATGGTGTATTGCTTACATACTACACAAATGATAGCAAATGTCGAAATAAGGAGTAATAATAATATCAATAATGTTCCATCAATAAGTAACAATTTTAAAAACAGAATTACTAATTTTTTTTCAAAATTTACAAAATAAGTAACATTGAGTGCATTTATTGATTTCATATTTCTATGGCTAAATTATTAATACAATTTTTTCAAAAAATTTTTCACTCATAGCATTACAAAATTTACACTGTGAATGACGGAAAAAAATTTTACTTTGTTATAATATTTATGCAGGTATGATTTAAAGGATACTTCCAAGATTTATATACAGGATTTACTTTTACTGGCAGCAATGGCTCCACCTGGAGGCAGTAGGCAAGATGTTTATGCTCGATTCCTTCGTCATTTTAATATTTATTCTATTAACACATTCTCTGACGAAACCATGTCCAAAATTTTCACAACAATTCTTTTCATTGGACTAAAGGTAAAATCTTTGTAATCATGTGTAATAATACAATATACTTGTATCTTATAATACGTAATTTTAATTCAAACTCCTGCTTAACCTGAACTTCCACAAAATGTGTGGAATTTGCTAATACATGTGTTACGACTTAAAGCAAATTCAAACTGATTTAAGAAATTTACATAAAAATTAAATTTGATTTTAGTTTGGATAACTTTGTTAACATGTGAAAATCATCTATTTCAAAATTTTATAAAAATATCTATTTAAAATCCTACAAAAATAATAACTTTCTTATCCATTATAACATTGTTTTAGTCCTTGTTTTCCCATTGTAATCAGTTTTAAAATCTGCAAACATTTGTAGCTTAAAATGTTTAATAAGATTTAAAGTAGGTAGATTTAAGTAGGCAGAGGTTATTTTCATATTATCTCATAAACTACAATGAACCATACCTTTATGAAATGTTGTGGGAACCAGTAACACAAAAACAAGTCAAATAAATAACCTACAACAGTCATGTGAGTCTTATGACTCTTGAAAGGAATAAGATAAAGTAAAAAATCAACAAAAATTTCTATTATCTGGCATGCTTCACTATCAAAGGTTTGGAGAGTACAAAGTATTTCTGCCTTCCTTCTTGTACATAGCTGTTTTATTTACATAACTGTGATCCATGTTTGTACGTAATGTTTTAATCCATAAAAAAATTTAATATAAAAAATGAATGATTAATAGTTATTATCAAAATTATGTGCAATAACATTAAGCAATATTTTTTCTAAAATGTAATTTTAATTGTTGCAGAGAAATGGATTTCCATCAGATATAATGCCTACTGTACTGAACATTGTCTCAGCTACAGCTTACATTTACCACTCTGCTATGAATTTTTTGAAACCAACACCTGCTAAATCACATTATAATTTTAATATGCGTGACTTTAGTCGTGTGGTTAATGGACATCTACTATTAAAAAAAGAATCAGCAGATAGCAAGAAAACTTTTGTAAAGTAAGTGAATTCCTTTGACCATATGTACAGAGATTTTTTTTACTTATTTCATTCAAATACAAACTGATTTTTTTACATGGTTTAATGGAATTTAGATAAAATTGCTAATAAATTTCATTATTTTTTTTACATACTTTCCTTCACAGAAATAAATTTTATCAACTGAATAGGTAGCTTCCAAATCCTTTCTTTTAAAAAAGAAGATGTATGGCTACCCCAATAACCAGTTGTGCACATTTATCTTAACTACATCACAATGTGAAAAGTATGGTTGATGTCCAAGAGGAGCCTAATGAATTTCAGCTAGTTCATACCTCAGCTGTTAGTTGACAATATAGTTTGTTATAACACACAGCTCTAACATTATTCAACAGCTGGCAGTAATATGTTGCTTTCATTGTGACACAAATCAGCAATGTGATATTGGTGGAAGGAATTAATCAGTAGCACATCTTTTGAGTCCTAAAACACAGTTGCCAAATATTTTCCGACTAATTAAGAATTTTGACCTTGAGCTTCCTCTCTGTTTTTGTTTTCTTGGTTTCTGAGACCAACCCACGTTGTGTTGCTGGTCATAACATCATCTAAAAATGAAGTAATTATGATATAATTCTTTTCCTCAAAGCAATTTAAAACCTACTAACCAATATCATTTCAGATATTTCTCTGAGCCTTGATGATAAGGTGTAAACTCACCAACTTTTAGCTGTATCTAAAACTGTCCAACTTTTTTTATTGATTCCCACCACATACAAAAAAATATAAAATAGGCTTTTGGTTATACATTGTACAAAATTAAAAATATTATATACACTATCTTGACTGATATATATATATACACTCTTTCAATACAATTTTAGTCCCAAGACTGAGTTTTTTACTGTAACTACTCCAATAGCTTTTTATCAAAAGTAATTTTGCAAATTAATACAAAGGTACTTTATTATACTTAGGTTATGGGTTCATGAAGTAATGCGGGTATTCTATGATCGTCTCATTGATGACAATGATAGAGAGTGGCTTATCACTCACTTAAGGCATGGTGTTAAGGATCATTTTAAAGAAAATTTTGATTTGTCACTTGAAAATCTTTTGCGAGATGGACGGAAATCAGTAAGTAGCAAAAAGTTTTGTTGACTAATTAGGTTTTTTGTTTTTGATTATTACTGTCTACACAATATAATATTAGAGATTTGGCTAAATGCTAAATTAAACAAATATGGTACAGTGTTATAAAAATATCTGCAGTTTGCATTGTGACTTCTGTATTACATACCTACTCTGTTTATTAATTTAAGTTACCTAACTTATAAAAATGGCATGCAATAATCATACTTTATCTAACTATGGTGATTAAAGCTTTATCACTTTAACTTCAAATTTATAACTTTAATAGTATAAAGAAAATTTTTGATAATTACAGAGTCAATTGAGTGTTATTTTAAAGAAAAATGCAAAAGTTTGACAAACAGTCTCTATTATTAGTACTAAATTCACCTACATTATCAATGTCACCATTGTGGTTAAGAGCAGCTTCTTTTACTGTTGCTGAATGTGTTTGCATAATACAAGGTTAGTGACAGCAATTCACTATAAATTCCATGCATGTTACAGATAAGGAGCTTCACAGTAGGCCTACAAACTAGTCTTAGTTCCAAGCCTTTATTGAGACTAATTATTCTGCAAAATTATCAAAATGCCTACAAGTTCCTGTGGAACAACACAGAGAAAGATTTGATTATAATCCTAAGAAACAACACGTGTGCTATGTGAAGCTGACATTCCATAACCCTCTATTTGGCGCACATTAAATAAACTTTTATACTTCAAGCCTGACAAATGAACCTGTTTTCAACTAATTATAAATAAAGATATAGTTACTCACCAGCAATTTTCGAGTAAAATTTTGAACAAGGAGACGTTTCAACATCTGAAATTTTCATACTGAATGACAGGGCAAAAAGTCATAACTGCCAAATCTGGGGTAGTGAAAACGCCAATAAAGCTTTATTTGCTAACCAAGCTATATTTGTAACAACCCCAAACTTAATGTTTTTTGTGCTCTTAGCAAACAAAAGTTTATAATACATTCTTCTTTCAGAAGGTAACTGTAAATGGTGTCATGTATCTGGATAATTCGAAAATTTTCTAATTCTTCAGTTAGATGAGGAAGACGAAGAGGTATCACCAGCTCAAATATAATAGAATAATAACTAGAGGAAGGGATAAAAAAACCTCACTGCAGTCAATGCACCTATTGTGCAACTAAACCTCTCGAGTTCTAGTTCAACAGACTGGTGCCCGTAATAAGTTCCAGCAATCCATTGACTAGCTTGTTCTGCTGCAAGATATTAGGGTCCTGGAAACCAAATATAACCTTAGTCTCCTGTTCCACGTCTTCTCCTAAGGCTTGAGCAACAACAGTTCTAACCTTAGCATATTCCCCACCAAGTTACACAGAGCTTTGCTTAACCCACACACGACAGAGCGTAAATCATTGAATTGTGTGAATCATTGTTGAAGGCTTCCTCAATGTCTAGAAAGATGCCAAGGGTATATGGTGCCAAAGGTATATGGGTATATGGTGTAATGGTGTCTCCAGAATCCCTGTGTATGAACCAAATTTGGATTGTAGATAAGTACATATAGGACTCTTCTTGATTTTTCCATGAGACTTACAAAAATTAAAACTATTAATTATCTTTTCAAACAATGTTGGAAAGTATGGTAAGGCTAAAATGATTCAAAAAGGACCTTACAGATTTAAAAGCATATTTTCAGAAATTTATTCAGATAATTTACAGAATTGTATTTTAAAGCAAACACATCAAGTTTGTCACCCAATATTAATTTGATTTGATATGACTATAATTTGTAGTGTAGCACAGATCCCAATTATAGTTGGTTTTACTTTATACTCTTGCTATTTGTGGCTAGTAAGGTCCAAAGCTATAGCATTCATACAAAGTCTCATATCAGCAAAATTAGCAGGGAAAGCAGGACAAAAACCTAATAACAAATCCTTTACCTTTAATAAATCCCCATATTAAATAATCACAGCCTTTAATAATACAATTTACTAAGCAACTATTTATTTTAAAGTAGTGAGGTAATCTCACATGCATATCACGAAGTAATAAAGTAAGGAAGTGAAGCAGAAATCGTGGATAGTTAGTACTTTTTATATTGAAAAAATGACCTATTTTAACACTAAATATGCTTGTCTATAAAATATGTCCTTCCAAATTTTATATGAAATACAGTAGCATTTTTTTCACAATAACCTTCAAGATAAGGAGGGAAGAATCTTTTTATAATAGCAATGGGATCTTCACTGTGAGCAGTGTTGCTTTAGTGTTAGTATAATATATATATATATATATATATATATATATATATATATATATATATATATATATATATGGTGGTTAGTTGAATTCACAAGTAACAAGTATTTAATTGGCATACTTATAAATATTAGTAACCAACTAAGTTTTCTAGATTTTTATTTAGAAACAGTGAACTTACTTGGAATTGCTGATAATGTATTTCAACCATTGACAGATTTCAGAAGAAGACTTAAGCAGACTAATGTTCTCAACAGCTTTAGATGTAGATGCAGAAGAAGATCGCAAATATGAGGAATTAACAATAGATGAATTATTGAATGCAGCTCTCCTTGTATTGGATGAATATAATGCAACACATAAGCAGAAAATGACAATAGTACTCTTCAGGTCAGTTCATAATCAAACAAAAATGGATATTGTTTTGTTAGCAAATTTTAATTATAAAATAGACTGTATGATCTGGGGTCATGTTGGTAAGTCCCAGATATAGAACATAAAATGGTACACTGATCTTGACTTCTAAACCACAATTTGAGGATTTATTAAAATTGCTTGTGTTCACACTCTAGTGTTTGAAATTTTGGTTTGATTTAATTCACATGACATGAAAATCAATTTGGTAATAGTGTACAGTAGTTTATTTTGACAAGATCAGGCTAGTTTGTTATCATCAGAATATGTTTAACCATTTCAAAATCAGTTTTATATTACATATTTAAAGAAATCTGATTTTATCATTGTAATCACTATTAAACATTTTCAGGTTTTCAAAAAAAAAATTATGAATTCTACTAAAATCATAAATTGTTTTTATTACTTTTTACTGTAAAACACAAATATTGTTTATGAATATTATTTCAATATTGATAGATACTCAAAATTTGCTTTAACCACGTCATAGTGACATCCAATGACACAATTAGTTTTTGTAGTTGATTCTTGACATTAATTAGGGTTCAGTTTCCTCCAGGGTTTTTTATACTTTACATATGCTCAATTTACTTCTCTATTGTTTGTTTTAGTTTTAGATAATTGATGTACTCTAAACACTTAGTGTAATAATTATAAAGGCACAAAAATAACAACTGACTGGCAAGAATGAGAGACAAACATTACATGCATATTTCTACTATACCATTTTAAAATAAATTTACTAATATTCGGTACTGTATAGTCAATGGCATGGGTCTTTATTTGGGAAGGTAAGGGCACAGCACAAATGCAGAGAAAATCCATTATTTCCAAAAATATTGATATACCACCTGCTATGATGCTCTTAGCTACTGTATGACTCGTTTATTTTGATATTATAATATCGATACTAACTGATTATAACTTAATATCCATTAGTTTACATTTTTTGTTAATAACTTAGTAGGACTAATTCAACTACATTTTTTTTATTTTTTCAGTTTATTGTATAGTAGCAATTAATTACTTTGAATTATAACAATTTGTGCCTATTATCAGTGTGAACAATTGCTTTTAATATTGTTTTAATGTAACAAGTATGGTTATTGTGAGTTAGCTGGTTGAGAACTCTCACCTAAGTTTTGAACAGACAGAATTTTTAAGAGAAAAATTGAGCAAACAAATTAAATAAAGTTACTAATGAATATACTAAAGACACATTTTCATATTTTAGGTTTGCTCTAGAACATCTGTCACGTATTATTCGAGTGCTTTCTGTGCCAGGTGGCTGTGCACTATTGGTAGGTGTCGGAGGATCGGGCCGGCAATCTCTTACACGTCTGGCTGCTGCAATTTGTACCTATAATGTGTTTCAACCTGAAATTACTAAGAACTATGGTAAATATATTTAATTCAAATTTATTTAAAATATTGTTTTACATTTTACACATTATGGTACTATAGTAGTTAAATGACATTACATTGTGAGATAACTGTACAAAATTTGAACATAATTTAAGCAATCTTTACAACAATATTGGTGTTATGCCTTCAGCAATAACAACTCATTGACATGGTGGAAGCAAATTTAAAAATTAACAATATCAGATCTCATAAACAAACATTTTAATTTATAAATATTACTACATTTACAAAAAAAAAAAAAATTTAAGCCGTGTTTGCAATAAAATTCATAACTTTATATCTACACTTTTTTGAAAATCTAATTTCATTTTCATAATTAGTGATAAAAATCTGCCTAAATTATTATTTAAATTTTCAAATTCTATTGAAAAGTAACAATTTTTTAAGGTTTTTATTTGTCTAAATTTTAAAATGGTTTAATAGATTTTGCTATGTGATAAACTTGGCCAAGCTTTTACCAAAATCAAATTTTGTGCAATTTGAATCGAATGTGACAAAAATTGTTTACAACCCCTCAGAAAGTTTTGTAGAGTTCAGGATCAAAATTTATTTTATTTTTTTGATCCTGGGTCTGGATTTTACTATAATAGCTCATTTTATAATTGAAACTTGCTAAGGACCAATTGATTAAATAGCCTAATTAAATATATATATATATATATATATATATATATATATATATATATATATATATATATATATATATATATATATATTTTAATTATTTTCTTTATACTATTCATCAGCTTTAAAGTTATTTGTTCTTTTATTAGGATTCAATGAATGGAGAGAAGATCTGAAGAATGTAATGAAAGAATCTGGAGGAAAAAATAAACCAACAGTTTTCCTGTTTACTGAAGGACAGATTAAGGCTGAATATTTTCTGCAAGACATTGACTGCATGCTCAACTCTGGAGAAGTTCCTAATATATTTCCTATTGATGAAGTGCAAGAAATATTGGAGGTATTATTAAACATTAAATATTTTTGAACAATTTAATACGTATGTCATTAACAATTGTATTTCTTTTATAACTACTTAACAGAATCACTTGTAACTCGAATTAATTAACGTTTAGCACCTAACATAAAAATATTGAAATTAAACTTTATTTGAGCAAATAAAATTTACATCCTTTCTCTATTATTGTTTTTGTTATTGTAAAACAGTTATTGAACCATATGTTTTTATATTTAAGATACAAAATATAACGGTATGTGTTATGTTATTTTTAACTGAATTTATGTTTATTCATCTTATGAAAAAATAGTTTAAATTTGTTTTTTACTGTTTATTAGTCTGTTACCTTGTAAACAGACTTACAGTTTCAAAACACTTATAGTTTCAACTTCAGGCTGCTTAGTTAGTCAATTCCCTCTAGTCAGTTCATCATAAAACACAAAACAACACAATTTTTATTAAAAAAACACGTACAAATCAAGTTTATTTATGGGTAAAACATCACCACTGTGCAACTCATATACCAGTCAATCCCAGATTGGTATACGTACATTAGTTGCACAGTTGCGACGTTTTAGCCAAAAATACACTTTAATCATCCGTGTTTTTAATAAAAATTGTGCTGTCTTGTGCTTCATGTTTTTTTAAAGTTTATGATGACCTTACCAGACGAAATTGATTAATTTTTCAGCCTGAGGACAAAACTTTTAAGTCTCGAAACCACAGTAGTATTTATAAAGTAAGTAATAGACCACAAAACTATTATTGTTAATAAAACACTTAATTTGGCAATGTTGATTAAAGTATATTGCCTAGTCTTTTGAAAGTAAAGCTCATAATAATTTTGTTTGTATTGCTTCAGATGGTACGTTTAGCTGCCCAAGGTGGAAACCGCCATCTAGATATCAATCCACTAGCAGTTTATTCTTTCTTTATTAATCGCAACAAACAGAACTTGCACATTATGTTATGCTTTAGTCCAATTGGGTCAGCATTCCGCACTCGATTACGCTTATATCCTTCATTAATTAATTGTTGCACAATCGACTGGTTTGAGGTATGTAGTTTCACAAAATATGCTGCATATTTTTTACATTGTTTTAATTATTTTATGAATTGTAATTATTTGACACCTAATTGTAATTATTAGGTGACAAAAAATAACACATAATTTGTGATAATGTAAATCAGGTGTTATTATTTTGGCATGTAATGAGCTGTTTTAAAACTAGTAAAATATCCATTTGAAGTGAGTCTGCATTAATGTTTTAGTATTAGAATAAAACATATTATCATATTTGATAACACTGTTCCAGTGTTTTACATCTGATTACTTTCAAGCAAACATTTTTAAATTTGTAACAAAAAAACAAAAAAAAATGTTTTTTTCAGAATATATTGTATACCTCATCGATCTTGTGTTATTTATTTTAAAAATTATACAGCTGTCATTTTGAAAATAAATGAAATATTTTTTCAATGTTTTTCCCCTAATATTGTCTTACCAGTGTAAATATATGAATTCAATTTGTGTATTGTGTATTGTTGAGTAATAATTTTTTTCTTTAAAAAGCACATGCAGACAGACGTAAACTAAGAATTTTACCTTCATACATTTTTTTTTAATTTGTGTATATATAGTCATATCCTGAATTTTGCTAGCAATTTTTTGAAACATCCTATATATTTTTTTTTTATTTATATTTATTTTATTTACTTTTCACAAAAATAAGTGTGTACACTTATGGTCTTGTATTGATTTCTGCAAAATAGTGTTTTACAGATTATTTCATTGTTTTTTTTTTTAATACTGTACTTATCGGCTTTATATCTTAGGTTAGGAATTTTGCTACAATATATGTATTAATTTTATTTATTATAACTTAAAGGCTTGGCCTGAAGATGCACTTGAGAAAGTAGCTATGCGTTACTTAACTGATGTGAACGTGCCCGATGATATCAAAGACTCTGCTGTTATTGCTTGTAAATACTTTCATGTCTGTGCAAGGTATGCAAAATACTTATCAATCTTTATAAAATTTCAAAATATACTTGTAAATACTGCATACGACTACATGTCATACTAATATGTTACAGTGATTTAGAATTTGTATACGTAACTTTACTACTGTACGTATAAATATATTTTGGCTACTGTCAACCAAACTGATTTTTTAATTATAGTAATTTATAAATTGTGTATTATTACAGCCATAATAAAAGAAGTATCACTGACAGTTTTAAAGTATTAAATTTGTATTTACTTTCAGAAACATGTCTGAAGAGTTTTACAATTTAACAGGTAGAAAGACATACATTACTTCGGCATCTTATTTAAACCTGATACGTTTATACACTGATCTCATTACGCTGAAGCAGCAAGAAATTATGGCTGCCAAGATGAGATATGTCAAAGGTGTTGATCAGTTGGATTTTGCTGCTGCACAAGTAGGCAATACTTTCTATCATTTTAAGAAGTAAACTTAGCTTCATAAATTTGGTTTAGTTTTAGGTAGTAGCCACACAAAGACATGTTTTAGTAATGTGAATATTGTGCAGTAAGGGATACTACATAATATTCTGTAGCAGAACATGAGATATATAGAGCCCAAATAAATGAGCTTAAGAATACATTAAATGATCAACTGTCCTTTTCATCATATTTTTTGTTCAACACAATCATTATAAGGCAAGGTAAAGGAAAAAGCTTATCTGCCTTTACTAAAACTCATCAACATACTCCATTGTAAATTAACCAGCACTCTAACAAGACATGCCACTGTATAAACTATGATAGTTATTTTGGTTTTATTAATATGTGTTGTGTTTCATGTTTTGTCCCAGTGAACAAACTTTAGTGTCATCATGAGTACGATCTGAGCATTTTAGAAGCATTTTAGAAAGAAAAATAATATCTTTGTTTAAATTGTCATTAAATTTTGTATGGTTAGGGTCATTTCCACAAAAAATGTAGAGTGATTAAATTAAGGAAATAGATTGGTAGACATACTCAAACCAGTACTACATTTATCATATTGTCTTCTGTTGTCTGATTTCACTATTTGCATTTCACTTCATTTTACAGTTTATTTGATGACCAACTTTATATGCAAGCAAACCTTATACATTGCTGACCAATATGTGGCATATGACATTAAATGATTCATGAAAAAGTTAGTTTTCACATATTTCAGCCTTCCTTTAAACATATTTCCAAAACACGTGAAATAATTTCATGGCAGCAGCCAATTGATATGCCAGCATCATCAGCTAATTCTCTGTTGTAATTCAGTGATTATTCATCATCAATCACTTTTTTCATGTTTCAGTAGTTGCATGTGTACAACATACAAGACACTCCTTATCTTCAGTATCTTCACAGCCTTCTAGAAAATGGTTATACTACTTGTAAATGCTTGTTTTGCTCACAGCAAACCCACCAAAAGCAATATTTACAATTTTTAAAACATTTTTACACTTTATTTCATTCTTATATTAAAATTTAATGCAAATTCTATGATTCAATTTTTAAAGAAATAAATTGCCGATTGTGTCAAAACACATGTAAAATTCTTGACAACTGACAATAGACTAAACATGATATGGCTCACAATGTACAGGTACTTTTGGACATGTTTACCATCACAAGAACAACAAATAAATGAATCGGACTAATACAATTCACAAAATTATAGAATTCCTATTACTTTTTTAACACATCTTGTATACTTTTGGATTTGTTTATTTAATCCTAAACGAAATTTCAATTTGATACACTGATTAGTGTTAGAAAACTTCATACCTCCACCAAATTATTGCAGTGAAATTCAACAATAGAATGCTTGACTTCAGTTCCTAAATGTGAAGCTGCTTTACATTCTAACCTAAGCATCCCAACAGTTTACAGTGATGCTATACATGTATGCTAACCGCTATACATACAACTCTTAATTTAGTCTGTTTTTTCTTACAACTGCAACAATATATAATACATGTTTTCATTATTAATTGTACGTTTGATGAACAATCAAAAGATTTTGATTTTAAATTAAACTCAATGACTTTATTTCAAGTTATGACAATGAACTTACCTAAATATGTGACTACTGCATAACCCATTGTCTATGTTATTATAAACATTGATGTATACTACTTTTCAAAACATTAGCAGACTGATGTTTTGTACTTGGCTAGTATAAAGTGGAGGGAAAATTTCCTGATTAGCAGTAGTACCCTTATCTGTACCATATGTTAAAGTCTTCATGTTACAAAAAAAAAAAAAAAAAAAAAAAAAAAAAAAAAAAAAAAAAAAAAAAATACCAGTAACTGATATTTTAAAAATACTTTAACTATTATTTATATATAAAGTCTGAAAAATATTTTTTTGCTTTGTAATTATACAATTGTGATATTTTATTGTATTTTTTATGTTTTTATGTTTTTTTTTATTTTATTTTGTATTCCAAACTATATACATAATTCTTTTTTTATATTTCAGTTTATTTGAAATATAACTTATAAGTTTCTTTTTTGCTTACTTTAGCTTTATGTAGATTATCTACTGATTGTGTCTGTGCATGGTGCCTGCATCTCCCAATTCTGAAGATTATTGGGAGTCTGCTGTATTTTAAAATATAAAATACAGGAAGTATTTGACTGAATTGTGTGCCTATTTTTCAGTTATATTTCTGAACTGATATTTCATGTTTGGTGAAAACGAAATGTCAATGAAATTGACAGTCATTTTTTTATTGTACAGGTAGCAATTATGCAGGAAGAATTAGAGGCATTACAACCTCAACTAAAAATTGCAGCTAATGAAACTATGCAGATGATGAAAATAATAGAAAAGGATACAGTAACAGTAGAAGCAACTAAAGCACTTGTACAGGAAGATGAGAAAGTGGCTAAATTACAAGCAGAGGCAGCAACTGAATTGAAAGATGAATGTGAACGAGATCTTCGGGTAGCTGAGCCAGCTTTGGAAGGTACGAAATCACAGCCAATGTATAATAATCTTTCTTACAATAGAACTTGAGTAGAATATTTTTTCTCTACAAAAAAAAAAAAAAAAAAAAAAAACATAGACTCGTGAATTATTGATCTATATTAAAGTGCTGTCAGACACATAAACCAGGTGTAGGACCAAGTAGATGTGGGATAAATTATAAGTAATAATTAAGTGCAAATAAAGAAATTACATTCATTAAATTTGACAACAAAAATAAATTAAATGAAACATTTCAATGAACAATTTCATGCAAATTTAATTGATGAAATTTTATTTGTAACTTTCATAAATAAATATTTGTATGTGTTGCTTTTGTTCTTGTATGGATAGAATATTTACTTATTTACTATAGCAAAGGTCATCAAAAATTAAAATGTGATTATTATTATATAAGTCTTTTCACATTGTAAGAAACAATGAATGTTTTAAAAGAGTATTTCTACGAGCTTTCTCAGCCAAATGGGTCAATTAATGACAATACTACTATATATGATTTTTTCACGTAAAATATTATTTGTAATGTAAGTTGTAATAATATCTTAACTCCAAGGGTGATTTTGGGTATTTAAGGTTTTTGACCCAACTATTTGACTTATTTTTCTTTAAAAAATGCTATATTCTACCAGTAATAATAATTTGCTTTATAATAAAACTTTTCTCCCAAATATATATATATATATATATATATATATATATATATATATATATATATACCACTGCATTTTACATTGAAATAAAATTTTTAAGCAAACTTTCAAATTAATCAAATTTAATTTTTATCCATTGAAAAATACAAATCATGGTTGCACAGCTAGTTTCATATAATTAAATAATTTGATCAACTAAATTTAAGTTTCAGTAATTTATTTATTAATAATTAAATTGATAAAAAAGAATGATATTGTAGTAAATTAATTATAAAAAATTGATAAAAAAGGATGACATTGTAGTAAATTAATTATATAAAATTGGCAACTATAACAAAATAGGGTGATGATTTATTTCTAAATAATTTAGAGATTCACATCAATTTAAATTAATTAATTATTTACAATGATTTGGCTGTTTTCTAAAGTGCTTAAATATTTAATAACATTTGTCCTTTAAAAATTTGGATAATAATAAACTATTTAGTGCCAGGGGTCTAAAGGAAAAAACTAAAAAATGAATATTTTTTAACTACTCTAAACGTTTAATTAAATCTTTGAGCTTGTACAGCCATTATGTGTGGATATTGATGATCAAGTATTATAGATACAAAAACAATTAGATTGAATAAATATTTACTGTGGAGTACCCAAAACTTGGGTGGGCCTATAACATGGCTGCAACTGTTTTGCTGTTTTGGTCATGTGTCAGACCTTGATCAGGTCTAGCTCTCAGAATTAAATCACACATATTTGGATTTATTTTTGTTTTCAAATCAGTAACTTTTATTAATCAATATAGTAGTCTTTGGATAAAGTTTACAATTAATATTTTTCTCTCTGAATCGTGTAATGTTTACTGATACTGAAATTATTACTTTTAATATATATATATATATATATATATATATATATATATATATATATATATATATAATGTATAGTATTCTTTATTCTGTAAAAAACTATGTTTACTTGTATAAATATATGAGTAAAAGTTTTTAGTGAATATTTTTTATTTACAAAATAATTATAACTTTATAAAAAGCATTAATGCTAATTATTTATAAAACAAGCTTTGAATTATTTCACCATTATTATAAGTTATTACTGAAAAGTAAAAAAAATTAAATACCAACCTAATATGATAATCTAATTAAATTATTTTATTTAAGCAGTATAAATTCAAATTTAAAATAGACTAATTGACTAATTAGTCTATTATTATTGTTATTTGCGTATAGACCCTGTTGGATCACGCAAAGCACTCCGACTCATGTCTTGTTCCTTCTAATCTTCCACACCTTCCTCATCCTGTCTCCATGGATCCTCTTCCGCTCCTCCGTCCATTTTACCCCTGCTCTCTTTGGGATTTCATTCTCTGGGACCTTCCAACCAAGCATCTTTCTTCTGTATGTGTTCCTGTCTTCAACGTCTGTTCAGTCTATTTCTGCATCATGTAGGTCTATTCTGACTTGTGCAATCCACGACATTGTTGATTTGACTCCTTGTATACACTTAAGGATTCTGTTGGCAAGTCTTGTTGTTGGGAGTCTACTGATGTGTCCATAGAACCGAAGCCTCCTTCTTCTGATATCTGCTGCCAGGTTCGATATCTTCTCTGTGGTCTTCCGGGAGTGCAACCTGTATCCATCTTCTGTTAATCTCGGGCCAAGGATCTTCCTCAAGATTTTGCGTTCTTCCTTCAAAATATCCTCCATGGTAGCTTTTGTGTGGAGTGCTAGCATCTCGTTTGCATATAATAACTCCGGTTTATAACTAAATCATTAATAACTATTTAATAATAATGAAAATTTTCTGTAATAGTACACTTTAAAACAATTTAATATAGTCACAAAAAATATAAGGATGTGTCATATCACTATAGCTTTATCGAATGTATAAAAGCAGTACTTGTCAAAAATTACAAAATGCCAATATAGGCATGAACTAATAGGCTTAAAATTTATCAAAAATGGTTTATAATAGTGATATATAAATCTTTCAAGTGTAAACACATGGCAGGGATGACTGACTAGACGTAAATAAATAATTTGATAACAATTGTTTATATAATCTCAAAAGCTTAATCAATGACTATTCAGTTAGATAAATTACTCACAGATAGATAGCTTCTTCCCAAGTATATTGGCTTTATCTAGAATTTAAAAGAAAAAATAAATAGTTTTTAAATATAAGACCTCTAAGAGGAGGACAGACAAGCAGTAGTAGAAAATAGTAAGAGCCACTAGCTATGTTTGGTTTATCTGAACTGCGATGGTGGAATGTTAGTTAATGTAGGTGATTTTATCAACAAAAATGAAATAGTCACAAGTGTGATCTCAGCTGAGAGGAAGATAGAAATTTACTTTATTTATCTTAAATTTATAACATTCAACCTACAGCAAAGGGTTAATCACTCAAAAATAGACATCTTCCAAAACTTTTATCTCTGTTTCTGACAAGAAAATTAGAAATTACTACAATAAAACAATTTATAGAGGCCAAATTTAATAAAAGTAGCTCTACAGATTTCACTTAAATTTTGGACATAAATTTCTTAATTTCTTAATGTAATCAAAGCCCATTAATCATTACACAATTTGAAATTAAAAAAAAAAAAATTGTATTTTAGGCGTAAATATACAAAAGACATTTTTAGTAGTATTCCAGTTGTATATATGAATTTGAATTCAACATGTAGAACATGAAAGTGCACAGTACTGTTACAGTAGGCCATTAATTATCTAAATATCTTCCTTTTAACAGAAGCTGAAAAAGCTTTAGATATATTGAAACCTGCAGACATCACTTTGGTAAAGGCAATGAAGAATCCACCAGCTGCTGTGAAGCTAGTGATGGCAGCAGTTTGTGTCATGATGGATATTAAGGCTGACAGGATTCCTGATCCAGATAAACCTGGTCACTTTGTAAGTTCATAAAACAGAGTTAAGCATTTTCTTATACAAGCAAAATCAATTAATCTGATTTTGAAGTTTTAGGGAGGAAGCTTTGAACTCATAAATTTTGTCTGAGCAGAGAAAGCTTACCTGAACTGAATTTAATCAAAACTGTCAGAAGTTATTTTTAGAAAATCTAATTTATTAGGAATTTTTAAGAAAAAGTGATTCAAATCAAAAATTTCGATTAAGTTAAAAAAATGGTATTTTGGGCAAATTATAAGACCTACACGATAGGTTTAATTTAAATTAATCAAATGAATTTGTTTGTTTAGTACCTTAGCATAGGCAAAACCCATATCTAGGTAAAAAAAACACTTTTGGGGCTGAAAAAAGTGATTATTATCAAATTCTCAGAATCAAATTTTTACTTGTTTTAAATCAATACTTTCTACATAGGTACTCCACATATTGAGATAATAAAAGAAAACCTATGTCAGGTTTTTCCAAAATAATAGAATTTTCTTATAAATACATGATACAGAATTTTGAAAATTTCAACATAACTGAAAATCCATTGAATTTTTTCTTAGAGAAGAAGATATGATTTGTTTAACATTTAAGTTATATTTGTAGGTAGTAAATACTGTATCACTATCTTTTTAATACATTTTGTCATTAAGAATAAATTAATAAATTTATAACTTATTTATTGTCTTTAATACAGTAATTTGATCTTAATACTTTAAATGCTATCAATATAATCAATGTGTATACTTAAACATTTTCTGTAGCATTATATTTAATTACTAAAACACCTTGTTGCAGATGATGGATTTTTGGGGTCCAAGTAAAAGATTACTGGGTGATATTAACCTGATAGATAAACTCAAAGCCTATGATAGAGATAACATTCCTGTATCTATTATGCATACAATACGCACAGTATACAAGGTAAACCCTAACTTTGATCCAAAACTTGTGGCCAAAGCTTCTAGTGCAGCAAAAGGACTATGCAAATGGATTTTAGCTTTGGAAAAATATGACATCATTGTTAAGGTATGATAAATTTATAAAGATCATGTTCAAAATGACTAAAATATGTTTTCGTTTATTTACTAATAAATATATAAATAAGAAAATATATTATATTTTATATAAAATATATTACATCTCTCTTTATTTGTTTCACCCAACTTTGGGGTACACTAAATCAATCACTTTTTAATGTTCTGTGCCTTCCTTGTAGCCCAGTATTGCTTCATTCGTTGTGATCTTGCTTTTCTTTCTTCGTCAGAGATTTGGATCATTCGCTTGGATTTGACTTTGCCTTGGAACCATTGCGTCTTGTCCTTGGTTATTGTTTTGGCTTTTCTGTCCATGAGCATAGTGTAAGTGATCTGCAGTTCTGTTATGTCTTTCTCCGTTTCTCTAAACCAAAGTGGTTTGGCTCTTTTATTGTGAAAGTAGTCAAATATTTTTTTAGTTAGTCTATTTTTGTCCATTCGGAGGATGTGCCCATAAAAATCAATTTTCCTTTTTCTTATTGTGTCTGATAGTGTTTCAGTTTTTAGGTAAAGAGTTTCATTACTGATGTGGAGTAATTGGTTGTTACGGAATTTGGGGCCTAAGATTTTTCGTAATATCTTTCTTTCTTTGATCTCCAGCCTTTCAAGTGGGCCCTGGGTTGTGAGAGATAATGTTTCAGCTGCATATAAGGCTTCTGGTTTAATTACCATATGATAATGCCTTATCTTTGTATTCCAGGAGTGGGACTTCTTGTTGTATGTGTCCTTGGTAAGTTGGAAGGCTAATTCAACTTTATTTCTCCTAGATTCCATAGCTTTTTTCTCTAGGACATTCCAGCTGATCCATTCCCCAAGATACTTCAATTCTTTCACTATCTCAATGTATTGTTCTCCCACTTGAAGTTTTTTTGGTGGTTTTTGTATGTTTGTCAATATTTTAGTCTTTTCAAATGAAACTTTAAGTCCCATTTTTAACGCTTGCTTCTGGAGTTCAAGAGTCTGTTCCTTAGCTTCTTCCAATGTCTCAGCTAGTAAGGCCATGTCATCCGCAAAAGCCAAACAATTTACCTTAATGCCTTTGTTCTTAGTTCCTAGTCTGATTCCACTATACGTATTCACATTCCACTCTCTAACTACAATACACTCTCTAATTTTCTAAAGCATAATTAAATAGCAATGGAGAGGGTCCATCTCCTTGTCGGACTCCTGTTTTAATCTCAAAAGGGGTGGAGAGTTCTCCCCTGAATTGAACTTTGGAGAATGTATTAGTTAATGTTTCCCTGATAAGATTCCCTCAATAAGTTTTGTTATCAAGGTCTAGTTCTTTCAGAACCGAGAATAAGGATTACCTATCTATAGAATCGTATGCTTTTCGAAAGTCAATAAAAGTGATAACATCTTGAGAATATCTTATATGTTACGCCAAGGAGAGATATCCCTCTGTAGTTGTTAGGGTCAGATTTGGGTACATAGTTGGTTCTGAGTCAGGTTTAGTTGATGGAGATATATTAATGTCCATCTTTACTGATGGTTTCTCACAATTAAGGAGATTTCCGAAATATTCCGCTATATTATATCTATTATATTTATAGAAACTTTTATGTAAAATATTTTATTGCTCTTATTAATTGCTACAGCAGACAAGTTTAGTTAGATGTACACTTGTTTGCTATAGGATTTTACTTTCTTTATCTTAAATTTATAACTTTTAAGTTGAACATCTTTGAAAGTTAAGTTTCTCATTCCAAAAAAGTAGCCAACGGTGTTTTAATTTTATTAATTCATGGCAAATTTCACATTTCTGCAAGTTTGAATTTTTTTTTTATTTTTCAAATATATGTAAATGAGTTTGTGTTTTAGTTACCTATATAAAAACATATCATCAAAGTTAATATAAAAATGAAATAGCTATTCACCCCAATTAGCAGTTTTGTAAAGGTATAGTAATCCCCTATAACAGGGCAGTGATGTTGAATAAAATTATCATGGTTTTCAGCTTATAATTTTATATTATTCACTAACAATTTCTATTCTAGTTGTTTAATAAATATAACTTTTAATTCAACCCAAAAAAGGAACATTTAATCCCATTAGCACCATAATCTTAAATAAAATACTGCAGCTTTGAGCTTATTTTTTTATATTTTAAGCATACATAAGGCGTACCTTTTCCTATAGATTGTTGCACCAAAAAAAGAGAAACTTAGACGAGCAGAACAAGAGTATAATGCAACAATGGCAATTTTAGAAGAAAAATTGGAACAAGTGCGAAAATTAGAAGAAAAGTTAGCAGAATTAAACAAAAAACTAACCGCTGCCCAAGATACTAAAAAACGATTAGAAGATGAAGTTGAATTATGTTCTAGTAAACTAATTCAAGCTGAGAAACTCATTGGTAAATTATTTATTAGCAATACAAATCATTTTTGTAGACTGTAATTTAAAAGTGTATTGTTCTAATACAGTTTCAATACTTGTATTGAAATTTCACTATCATTTTTATTTGCAATCATTATCTGTAAATAGAAATAAATTCAGGAAATAATTATGAAATAATTAATGTACAGTAAGTATATTTGTTAAATGCCTAACTTTTTAAAGATATTTTTCATACATGAAATCTAATTATAAATACAACAATCAGTATATCTCAAGAGAATATATTTAGTGGGGTTAACCCATTAGTATTTCCAGTTTTATTGTAAAAAAAAGTTTAAAAGACTTTTTCCATTTTAATTTTTTAAATTACTGTTATTAATTACTGACACCATTATGGATCAGTCTGGTCCACTCTTTGTTTGTGTGCTGTTGATGGCTTTGAGCAAACCACTTAATTTCTTTGTAATTATTTGGCCACACAAATCATTTTTGTAGACTAATTTACAAGTGCATTGTTCTAATATAATTTCAATAGTTGTACTGAAATTACACTAACATTTTTACTTGCAATCATTATCTGTAAATATAAATAAATCCTCCTTTAGAAATAAAAATGGTAGAATTTTAAATATTATTTGCTTAGTTGTTGTGATAGCTACAATATCTACTTTTAAGTCACAGTGGATGCCTTCATTCTGTACATACTATGGAGATATCTAATTACTACAGTCCATAACAAATTCAACATATTTTGAGGTGACATTTTTAGGGTCCATTTTAACACCAAGGATTCTAAAACTTAAAAGAAGTTTATTTCATTATTTACTTTTTTGCTGTCATGTAACATTTTGTTATTAAAACAAGTCCAACTGAAATGTAATTCATGCCCAAGCAGAGTATTTTCACTTGGGCACACTCTAAGCTGGTTTTATAATTATTTTGTATTTGAACAATTTCATGATATCAATAATTATAATGTATTATTATAATATGGCTGTAGTTGCAAATGCAGTAGCATAAATTTTACTTTCTTAAGATAATATAAAGTCATTATTTTATAAAGGCAAGCACCAATTACGAGGGTTGATCAAATATAAACGAGACTGATTTTTTAAAAAATTTATTGCTTACTTACAAATTATTCTTGATACAACTTATTTTTCTACATAGTCTCCCGCACGAGTAACACATTTTTCCCACCGGATTGGAAGTTTTTTAATTCCATCTTCGTAAAAAGTTCTCGGGCGTTCATTGAGCCATTGGAGCACGAAGGTCTCCACCGCAGAATCGTCTTCGAAGCTTGATTGTCGAAAAATACAGTGGCCATTACCTTCCCGGCCGACGATCGTGATTTGGCCTTCAGAGGCGCCCTCTCTCCCCTCTTCCGCCACTCCATACTTGCCTGTTTCGACTCGGGAGTGTAATGGTGAACCCATGTTTCGTCACAGGTGACAATCCGGTTTAATAATGCCTTACCATCTCGTTCAAATTGGGTCAATAGTCGCTGGCAAATCTCCAAACGATTCCGTTTGTGAACGTCGGTCAAAATTCGTGGAACCCACCTTGCAGATACTTTGCTGAGTTCCAGGTTTGATGTAACGATTTTTTGAACGCTACCATAGCTCAACTGGAGTTCATCTGCAATAAATCGCAGCGATATACGTCTGTCTTCGTCCAGGAGCTTCCGAACAGCATCAATGTTTTCGTCCGTGACGGAAGTGGTCGGGCGACGATCATGGCTGAGGTTTTCTACTGCTTCCCGTCCTTCGGCGAATTCCTTGTGCCAAGCAAAAACGCGAGCTCTTGACAGGGTCCTGTCCCCGTATTGAGCCGTCAATCTACGAAAGATTTCAGTCGGATTGACCCCCCCCCCTTGGCCAAAAACTTAGTAATAATTCTCTGCTCCACGGAAACGTGCACTTCACTCTCACTCATTGTATAGTTTTATACTGAAGGGTCCGAACGGAAATATTGCCCGTCTACACCCGTCCCAAACCTCCCAGGCTACCTGATACCCCACCCTTTAGAGTTCAATGTCCAACGGAAAAGTTTTTAGAAAGTCAGTCTCGTTTATATTTGATCAACCCTCGTATCTTTTTTTAAGGTGGTTTGGGAGGAGAAAAGTCACGTTGGATGCAAGCAGCAGCACTACTTCAGAAATCATATGATTCCTTAGCAGGTGATGTTCTTATTTCTGCAGGAATCATTGCTTACTTAGCACCTTTCACTTCTGCAAACAGGTAAGTAGTTATTTATGTATAACTAGCAGTATTTTCATTATCAGAATAGATAAATTATTGATTAATATAGTAATTTATGTGTTTATCGTGGCCTTTATTTAGGCACAGGTCACTTTCAGAAGCCAGAGCTGCAAGTCCTCGGGGGTGGTTAAGTTAAGAAAACATACACTTTAAATAAGGTTTTTATAGAAAAAATACTTTATAAACAGCACTTATTATATATGCAGGAGTGACACAAAGTTTGTTACTTAAAAATTTGTCAGTACTTTATCATGAAAAAAATTCACTGACTATTCAGACTTGGTGAACTTAAACTTATGTAACAATAGCATTTAAAAATGAAAAAAAATGTACTTGTATTCAAACATGCAACAAACCAAAATAACTTAAACAAAATCAGCTTTAAAAGTAATGTTTTAAGAAACTTATTATGTTTGTACTTATTTAATAATATAAGGACATCATTTTTTTATAAATTTAATATTAATTAGTAACATTAAAACTTCTTCTCATTAAGACTTTCACTAATTGAAGACTGGAAACAACTTTGCAAGAAACTAAAAGTACCAACGTCTGGTGATTACAATATGATTACAGTACTGGGATCTGATATAAAAATTCAAAACTGGAATATTTGTGGACTTCCAAGAGATGCCTTCTCTACTGAAAACGCAATTATTCTTGATTCATCAAACAGGTTTGTTTCATTATGAAAAATCAGATAACAGTAAGTATATTATGTACTTATAAGTGGTTTAATTCAATTAATTAGTAACCAAGTAAATAGTTTAAGGATTTTAAATATTATTTGCTCAGAAATTTAACAATAAAGTGTTTTCATAAAGAAAGTAAAATTATTATGTTTTAAGTATTTTTATTTTTTCACTAACTATAAGAAGTAAAGAATGTATGATAGCGAAAAATGTTGACTTTTTTATTTTGATGGTCATATTCATTTGCATGTTCCCAGGGTCCAAGAAAGTGGTTTTAACTCAATACTGATAACTTTTAATACAAATGATTATTTTAAAAATATTTAATTTTTAATTTAATATTTAAAAAAATGTATGACCTACCAAAGTAATGGCAAGAGGAATTTATCCTGAATGTGAACCTGAAGAGGTAGTTACGTTTCTGAAGGCGAATAATTTTGCAATCCAGAGTGTAACTAATATTCAAAAAAAAAGAAAGGGATGGAGATAAGATAATAAAACGTAATCTTTCTTTATTCATGCTAATCTTTGATAGAAGGCAAAGCATAGATGATATTTACAAGATTGATAACATTCTGGGACTAAGAGTGAGAATTGAACCGCTGAGAAGAACATTTACTCTTATTCTTCAGTGTAAAAAGTGTCAAGATACATGGGCATACTCAGAAATATTGTAATAGGCAGGAGAGGTGCGTTAAATGTGCCAAATCTCATCTCACAAGAAATTGTACGAAGAAAAGAGAAGAGAAACTTAAATGTGCCAACTGAGGATATGCTCATCCAGCAAGTTATCGAGGTTGATTGGTCACAAAAAAACTTCAAAAGATGAGGCAAACAAGAAACTGACATACAAATAACTGGGTCTAGGAATGTGAATGCAGCAAATTTGAATTTGCAAGTGGAAAGAACTGTCTTAGAGCAAACTCACTTACAAGCAAAAAAAATTATATTTAAACAGGTTACATTGGCAGAATCTTATGCTAATGCGGCAAAAGATAAAAAGACAAGGGAAAACAATAAACCAGAAAACTTTGATTCAATAAACCAGACACTGCAACAAATTTTATCTGACTTAGAGCAACAAAATAGACCAATAATATGATTCTTGAAAGAATCAGTAATCTAGAAAATAGAAAAGTAAATGTCCCCAAGAGAAATAAATAACTATGATCCCGGCTCTAAGAATAGCAGCATGGAATGCCAACGGGTTATTACAAAGAATCAATGAAGTATAAGTTTTTCTTTGGAATCAGAATATTGACGTTTGATTTCCGAATCCCACCTAATAAGAGAAACACATCCAAAAATAAAAGGATACAACATCTATCATACTCTTAGGCCAGATAAAATAGGAAAAGGAGGATCAGCTGTATTGGTGAAGAATAATATAACGCACTGACAGTAATTAAAACCCAACAACAGTCCTTTATTATCAAACCGACTTACTGATTGGAATGGATACAGAACAGAGTTGGAATGTAGAATCAAACTGAAAGAACCATTAAAAACTAGAAAGCAGCTTAATGAAGAAACAGAACAGTTTGTAATATATATACAACAAGCAGGATAGAATAACACTCCAATGCTGAAACCAAGAGCACCAGGCATTAACTTTGTTAAAGAGGTTGGAGAAATGATTATAGAAAAGAGGAAAGCAAGGAAAAGGTGGCAAGTTACTAGATCACCATATGATAAACGACTCGAATAAACTATGCAGAGAACTGAAGCAAGTTATTGAAGATATAAAAAATGAAAGTTTGACAAGTTACCTGTCCAATCTGACTGACGATAAGGATACAGATTACTCCTTATGGAAGGCAACTAAATATCTAAAGAGGCCAAAATATCATGTACATCAAATCTGTAAAGAAGATGGGAAATGGGCAAGGAGTAATGCAGATAAAACAGAGTTGTTTGCCGAATATTTGGCTGACAGTTTTAAGCCACGCACCAGACAAACAGTAAACAAGTACTGTAACGTAAAAATGTTTCGCTGTTTTACGACTAATGCCAGATAGCTGTCCGCATTCATAGGCTTCGTCCAGGGTTCAACTTTATGTAAGGTTTTTGGCTCAGTTATAAATTGTGCTCATTGACAAAAATCAGTATTTCATGATTTTGCTCACCCATGTTTAAGTCATCATCGCCAAAAGGGACTTTGAGTTTTAAAATTGAATAGCTGCACAAATTTATGGCAGCAAGAATTCAGGTGTTCAATATTCTCAAGCATAAGGAAGTTTCAGGTGCTCAATATTCTCGAGTGTAAGGAATTTTAGGTGCTCAAAAATAATAATGGAACCAGGCTAATAGAAGTATGTGAACAAAACCACCTACATGTCTTAAATGGGTTTTACCCGCATACAGAGATTCACAAATGCACATGGACACAGAACCAAAGAAATAAAATCAGTAATAGACTACTGTATAATAAAATAGATAACACAAATTAAATTTCATGATGTAAGAGTGTATCAAGGAGCAACATGGGGATCAGACCTACACTTGATAATGAATGCCAATCACAATAAAATTACAATAAAATCATTTACAAATAAACACAGGGTTTAGTTCATAAAAAGATCACTCAAAGAACAAGTAACTCATGGAAAAAGAATTGTGACAGGTTGAATATATACCTGGGAACTTCAGAAGAATAGAACAAATATTTCAGTAAATAACTGAGTGAGAACAGGGATTTTTTTTTAAACAAACCCTACAAACAAGTGTGAAAATACAACCTTATTGACTCACCTATAAGACTAACCATTGCTGAAATAAAAACATATGTAAACAGCTTAAGAATGGAAAAGCATCTGGTCCTAGAAACATTCCTGGAGAACATGTTAAGTATGGAACAGAAAAATTGTTTCAGCACCTCACGGCACTCTTCCAAATATGTATAGAAGAAAGGAAAAGCCCAGACAAATGGAGTGCTTCTATAATAATAATAATAATAATAATAATAATAATAAAAAAGGAATTGTAAACTAAATGTGATAAAATATCGTGGAATAGCTGTTACAAGTTCGATTAGTAGAATATATGAAGAAGTTATAAAAGCCGGAACAGAACATAAATACAAGGATATGGAAGTTAAAGAACAAGCAGAATTTCAAGTAAGAAGATCAACTACAGATCACTTGTTCTGTATAACACAAATAATTGAGAATATTCTGTAAATCAAGAAGTGCATTGCCTTTCTGGATGGCATTAGAGAATACTAATATAGACATACTCTAACATGGGTAGCCAAAACATTGTACGAAAATATAACTGCAAAAGTAAAAGTAAGAAATAAAATGTCACCAAGAGACTTAAATAAGGATATTCCTTGTCCTTAACATTGTTTAAAATCTACCTGGAACAAGCACTGCCATTAAACACAACACTTTATACACTCTCTTTTTTGCAGATGACCAAATAGTTATAGCATAGGATTATGAGGATCTAGAATAAATGAGTAGAAAATTTCATACAGGAATATGATATTTGGGGACTTGAGGTAAACCTGAACAAATTGGAGTACATGTGTATTGGAGGGCAGAGCAGTAATCTTCTATTGGAACACAATACAAAAATCAAGGGTTGTACAACTTACAAGTATTTGGGAATGACAATTACTAGCGATGGACTCTTGGACACAATGATAAAAGAATGGAACACCTTGGGGAGAAAAGCAGTACTGATTCTGAACAATATCATACGGGATCAATGTATATCACAAATAAATATAGAATATATATATTACAATTATATAAGTTTAATCTCATATGGAAGCGAAGTATGGCCACTGAAACAAAGAACAGAAAAATGTCTTGAAGCTTCAGAAATGGACATGGAAATGGAAAAATTTAAATTCATCAGTAGATGAATAGCTCCTGGTTGGTCCAAACAATAAAAGATCAAAAATGTAAGAATCTGTGAAATCATGGGTGATTTGGTCATGTCCAAAGATTGGTTGAAAATCAACTTCTCAAATAGATTTTACAAGGAAAATCACATGGTCACAAAAAGAGAAGACGACCAAGACTTAGTTGAAGAGAAGAAATTTATAAAGAAGTGAGAGAGGGTATTGGATTAAGATCTGTGGAATGACAGAGAAAATGGAAGCCAGGAATTGGAAGATGTCAGAGAACGTTTTAAGCTGAAAAGGAGATAAACTAATTACAATATCAAATACTTAAATTAATTATGGTATAGTTTTAAGTTAACTGGTAGGAAGAAATGTGACAAGCTAACAGGACCTCTGTTCCATTTTTACATCGATATTTTATATAAGTTCAACAAGCTATATTTGTTACAACCGCTAAGGTCTGGCTCAAGACTATGTGGTACTGCTAGCTTATGTTTTATCATAATTCTTATAAGAAGTTAGAAGTGGACTGTAATTTTACTTTATTTCTTAAAGAAACCAGCACAGTTTTATAACAAAAAGTATGTAAGTTTTTTGTATTTATTAATCAGTTATTATCAGTTTAAAAATTATTTTCTAAATCAACAGGTGGTCATTGTTAATAGATCCCCAAAATCAAGCAAACAAGTGGATAAAAGCAATGGAGAAATATAATGACATAGAAGTTGTAAAACTTGTTGATCCCACATACATGAAAAAGTTGGAGGTATGCTTGGAATATGGCAAGCCAGCTCTGATAGAAGACGTGGGTGAAGATTTAGACCCTCCTTTGGATCCAATATTACTGAAACAGACCTTTAAACAAGGTAATTTTGTGTTTTTACCTTACAACAATTTCTGATTATGTTAAGTTATTTATTGTTTAGGTCAAAATGATTAATTTATCAACTGGTTCTTATTCCATATATGCATTACTGTGTCACACTTACTTGACTGTGTCTTATTTTGTTATATGTAATGTGAAAGTGAAGGCTTAGTCTAAAAAAATATGTTATTTAGTTTTTTACTATATATATATATATATATATATATATATATATATATATATATATATAAATTTTAAATGTTTACATAGTAAAATACATTATAATATCACAGTAAACTTTTCAGAAATAACAGTGTAAACACGAAACGATATATAATCGTATAAAATAATAGCCATTCATAATCCAAGGTAAAAGAATAAATATAAAAAGTTTAACATAATGTAAGTTATAACAAGAAGGTATTTCACTTAAAATCAATACAACTTCCGTGATAGACAAAATAAATTTTATGACAAAAGAAAAATATATGAATAGTTCATTAAAAAGATTTCCTTATAAGTTTGTAATTACACTATAGATTTAAAAATCTATTTTTTTAGTTTATTCTTCCTACAATTATAGTTATATAATATTTTGAGATCCTTAGGAGAATGTTATATATGTGAATTGCTTTAATATAACTACTTTTACTACCAACAGTCTTACATATTTGAGGTAGTAGTATACATATATTTCTGGTTATACTGTTTAAATTAGTGAATTTATTTTTTATTTCATGATGAAAAGAAACAGATTCAAGTACAAACAGTTGACCAATATTAAGAGGCCTTGCATCATTGATTGCATAATTGCCTTGATCAGACAAATTGATTTTGCAACATATTTCTATGTGATGGTAAACAGCCACCCCATAGAAAATACCACAGGATTATATTATATATGATAATTATGATGGTGAAATGAGATTTTCAAATTATTTTCAGGTGAAACAAATTTAATGTTAGAAATTTGCTTCTATCAAAACAGACAGACAACCGCTTACCATGATTATTGATAGGTTTAAAATAAGTAAAGTAAATATATACTTATGTATATATATATATATATATATATATATATATATATATATATATATATAAATTTAATCTAGGTAAGTTATAAGGCAAGCACTTTATAGGCTCTAGTTTGTGTGAAAAATATATACTGGTATTTATATATTTAGTATAAAAATAGTTTTCTCATGTTTTATTTAAGCATGTTGACTTTTATATATCAATATTGTAATAATTAATGAAATATGTTTGATCAGGTCCTTCAGAGTATATAAGTCTTGGCGACAATGTGATTGAGTACAATCCTAAGTTTAAATTATATATCACAAGCAAACTGCGAAACCCCCATTATTTACCTGAAGTTATAAATAAAATTACACTGATCAACTTTGCTCTCACTGTTGAAGGATTAGAGGATCAGTTACTAGGAATAGTCGTGGCCAAAGAGAGGTAATTTAAAATTAATAAATATCTTGATAAACTGTAATGGTTCTAACAATTGTTCTTGCTTTATGAAATAAGAACAATGTTGTTAGAATGCTTTATGAAATAAGAAGGTAAGTAAGTAAGTAAGTAAATAAGCAAGTAGACACATTTTAATTACCTTTATTATCAAATCCAGTATGTATTCTTACTCAAAGTAATATGTACATAACAATACATAATTAAAAAACTATAGTAGGCTACTAACAATTTCTTTGTTGGTTTTTAATGATGATTAATTGTTAGCCTTATGGTGGGATTTGGTTCGTTATTAATTGGTAGGCTTTTGTGCCAATTTTAACCATTGGCAAACCATGTGTGAAAACAAAATACCCAAAATAGGCCTCCAGAAAATTCTATTGGAGTGGCCTACAGCATTTTTATAGTTGAGAAATATTTTATTTATGATGACAAATTTTTTAAAAAAATATTCTGTATGTGGAAGGATAAATCAGATATCATTCTACACAGAAAACATTTCTGCATTTTTCGATAGACACACAAATGTATGATGTTAGTGTTTAAAAAAACAAAATTATTTATTGCAAAAATAAGACAAAATCAGTTTTTTGTTAAAAAAAAGGATAACCCTAGACATATATGCTGCTGTTTTATTTTATTTTATGAAATTATGGAATAACTGACAGTATGTAATTCAAGAGAATTCCAAATGTTAATAATGTTAAAAACAAGAGAAAAAGAAGTTTTTTTTATTTAATTCTAGTCTTTGTAGGTATACAAAATTTATAAAACAGGAAGGTTAAGAAGAAAAATGAAGATTGATCAATAACATGCCTTTGCATTGAAAATAATTTGTCACCTCCATCCAGTTTCCATTCCAATCCATATTTGTTTCAATAAAATATTGTGCAGTTACCGCAAACTCATGTCTACTTCAATATTGTTTACTATTAAGCCTCAGTTGAGTTTATTAGAAAAAAGCAAACATGACTATGACATTTTACATGTTTTACCTAAACTGTTTTCCTTTCACTAAAAATTACATCGTTGGAGTTAAAATTAAAAGTGATTATTAAAAAAATCCTATCACTTGTGGGTCGTTGGCAATCATTGTCCTCCAACCTTGCCAGTCCTAGGCTGCCCTAACTGATGAAAAAAGTAAGAATAGATTGATATTAGACCATAAAAATAATGTTTATTCAGAATACTTATATCAATATTATGTGTATTGAAAACAACACTAATTGAACATCAAAGCCATAATTAAGAAAGCAAAACTAAAATTTGACACAATTTCATTCAAAAAAGAGAAGACATAACATGTAGCAAGAAAAATCAATATAGCCATTCATACGAAAATTTGCATGTTAATGTTGAAACAAACAAACTCAGCAAAATCAATCAGTTTTTCACTTACTTCATTCTCTTTGATTCCTAACTATTTTTTTTTCATCATTTTTTTACAATAGCAGCCAAATAACTGAAACAACGATTAGAAATTGTCTTATCTATGATCATGTTGCTCACAAACGATTTTAAAATTGACACAACAGATGCCTATGACTGTTAATTTTCATAGTTTTTTTATTGATTTTTTCGAATTTAATATTCTTTGGTTTTTAATTATCCTGCATCTGCTCTAATGTAAGTCATGAAAACATGGATGATCAAATATGTGGTCCTTAATAAACAACATCTTAAGTACATAACCATATTTAATAAATACATATATAACAAAATAACTTCATTTTTCAAATCGGTAAGTAAACAACCTACATAAAAGATGTTAGCACTAAACATCCTACATGCTTTATACAACACATACTGCTACATAATACTCTATGATTATATCATGCTCGATACTTACATACTACATTATTCAGTTAGAATCTTTTATCAGTAACCAAATAATCAGGAAGTGTAATAATCCATCAAAGTTCACACTCTAAGTTTAATAAGGAACTTCTCTTTTTGTTGCAATTTTTTAGACCTGACTTGGAAGAGAAAAGACAAATGTTAATTGTTGAAAGTGCAAATAACAGGAAAATGCTAAAAGAAGTTGAAGATAGTATTTTATATACTTTGTCTTCATCAACCGGGAACATATTAGAAGATAAGACTGCTATTGATATTTTAGATTCTTCTAAGGTAATGTTATAGAATCAGTTTTTTTAAAATTAGTTATTTGAATTTTAAATGTTTAAATATTTCAAATTTTAATCATTAGAATACATAAATGATTTTTTATTTAACAAATAGCTAAAAGGTTTGATTCAAATTTACTGCTACCTAATTTTGAAGAATGAAGATTGTTGTTTATAACAATAAGTTGTGAATTGCTTATATTTGTTGCCAATACATATTTTTAATAACATTTTTTATATTTAAAGTTAAAATTATGTATTTTGTGGAGTTTAACTTCTAGTTAGAATAAGCATTGAAAAATATATTTGTTTTAATTAATTATAATTTTAAGAAGTGTAAAATCAATATATATATATATATATATATATATATATATATATATATATATAATTTTTCTATATAAAATTTTTGAGTATAATCTTGGAAAATAAAATCTTTAGTTAAAAAAAACTAAACATTAAATCAAAGTTGTAATTATTGTAACTTTGTTACAAATAATTAATGTAGTAATTATGAAACAATAAAATATGAAATAGTTTGTAATTTTAACTTGTAAAATGTTGTAATAATAATACTAATTTTAAATTAATTCTTTATACCTGCATAAGCAAAGATTAATAATCTTTATAGACATAAATAATTCTTATTACAGACATAAATAATTCTTATGTCTGTAACAAAAGCAACTGGTTTAGGGTGTGAGAGACAAATATTGTAATTCATTGCAAATATATACATTTTCTTTAATTTCAAAAATTTCAATCAATTTTCATACTTTTTCATTAGTGTTATTACACTAATGATATTGCAATATCTGATATATTTGTATTAGTATACTATCATATCTAGTCAATATTAATTAGTATATGTAATGAAGTTTTTCATTATTATTTTGCATTGTAAAATCTGAAAATTGTACATTTTTTTTAAGTAAGAGCAGGTTATAACATTATTGATCAAAACAACTGATAATAAAATAATGAATAGTAATAATCAATATTAACATAATTTAAAAAACATTAATGTGTAAAAGGGCTTATTGGCAGTTTAGATCATTTTTCATTTGTATGATTATTATTTGCATAATCATACATTACTTTGCATAATTATTATTTGCATTTGCATGATGATTATTATTATTATTGTAATCTATAATAATAATTTTAACAAAATGAACATCATCAAACTGCTCAATGCACTTCAAGATTACAGACAATTTCAACTTATACTTATTAAATCTGAAATGACCTAGATTTTTCAGATTGGGACAGGCAAATTTCTAAAAAAAAAAATATGTTCAGCAAATTAAGAAAATTGTTAGGCACAGACCAACACTGGAAACAACACTGGAAACTATGTTGAACAACCTAACATTTTCAAAGCACATCTTTAAAACTTTCAAAGTTTGTTAACAATTTGAAACTGTTACAGCAGAGGTTATATGACTTTAATGGTTACAGTCATTAGTCTATATGACTTTATACCACAAGTTGGAAGACCTATGAGTAAAAACTATTTTTTGAAAATAAATTTTTAATTAAACAATAATAATCTATTTTTTTCAAATTACTGTATCTATAATTTGCTACATATTATTACAATGTTTAAAATAAATAAAGTTTTATTGTCCCAACACACTGGCTTTTGTTTTTAACATATATATGATCTAATTATGATTTTTCTTGAAGGCATTGTCTGTTGATATTCAACTAAAAGAAGTCGCAACAAAAGAAACTGCTGAGGTTATAGAAACTTTCCGTCAAGGGTATAAACCAATTGCCCAACATTCTGCTATATTGTACTACTGCATTTCTGATTTGCCAAATGTAGATCCAATGTACCAATATTCTCTCACATGGTTCATTAATATTTATATAATGAGCATAGATACTGCGTAAGTTATTTAAATATTTTTAATTATATATTCATCGATATTAAATGTTATAACTTCCATAGGCTTCATGTTATAGACAACTATTTTTTTTGTCAAAATAAATAGTAAAAACCAGCTTTTCATGTTATCTCCATTTAATATTTAAAATATTTAATATCATTATGAAACAAACAAAAGTATAACAAAATAATTAATAGAAGCATCACAGTACGCTATAATTACAATGTATACTATTCAAAATTATTAATAAATTAGTAAAATAATTTTAATATTAGATGATCATGGAATTAGCTGCCTATATTTTATTAATTTTGTTCACAGTCAGAATTCCAAAGTGTTAGAAACTCGTCTTGAATTTCTCAGAAATACATTTACTTATAATTTATACCAGAATGTTTGTCGGTCTTTATTTGAAAAAGATAAAACTCTTTTTTCATTTGTCCTCTGCACTAACATAATGATGTAAGTAATACTATTTAAGTACCTATAAAATTACAAATGTATATAGACCTACATTAAAATAATTCAATTAAATTACCAGATTCAATAGTATAATAGCATAAATCAGACTTAGTTAAGAGTAAAATCACTTTCAGCATATCCATGCTTTAAGCACCTCTCAAAAATAAGTCATTTATGATTGAAAGTGATTTCACTCCTGAATGATTATTTTTGAGAGGATTGTGTTTCTGCAATGAATCATTATTGATTTATTTAAATGGAATTATGCCAACAAATAAAAAAGTGTGTTTAAACAATATTTACTAAATTTTGATAACATTTTTAGTTTTTTTACTCATGTACATACTAAAAAACATTCATATATTTACATAAAAATCCTAACCTTTAATTACTAAAAGAGGTTTGTTGTTGTTCAAAGATGGCAGTTTAGTTACGATAATTAAACAAAGGTAGAAAATTTCAGTAAGTATACTGTAGTTTGTTTTGATATTTACCGAATAATCAATAATTATTATGTGGGCCCTAAGAATGTTTATTATAACCAATAATAATCATATTACCAAAGAAAATATTATAAATTAATTGAAATAGTACAAATATGTTTTTTTACATTCTCTTTTAAAATTTATTAATTTTATTTATTCTTCCTAATTAATTATTGAAACCATTTTAGAGCTCAAGAACGTTTAAATAAAGCTGAGTTAACCTTTTTACTGACTGGAGGGGTAGGCTTGGAGAACCCACACCCTAATCCAGCACATCAATGGCTAAGTGACAAATCCTGGGATGAGATGTGTAGGTTGTCTGATTTGAAGTTTTTTCATGGTTAGTATCTTTAATAAATCCATACACAGTTAGCTTATTTTATTTAAACTGTATGATAAAAAAACAATGCAACACTAAAGAAGTACTTATTTAGCTGTGACTAGCTGTTTGAGTTATAACACTTTGCTTAACAGGCCTTGCCTGCTACGTATTGTTGTTAGTGATCAACAGCAAACATGTTATCATATTGTTATTAACAGCACAGGCTATAGTTTTATAATATTTTATATCTTAATAATTAGCTTGCGGTTTTAAACTTTACATTCATCTATTTGTGTACTACTACAATAATACAATTAGCATTTAATAACTAAATCTAGTGTTGCTCTCTACAATTTACAATTACCATTTGAAACTTAATCTTGGGTTACTGATTTAGAGCTCAAATCTATTGTTAATTATCTATATTAATTATCATTCATACCTTATCTACAACATAATATAAAATATTACATATTAAATTTTGTTTAAAGTTCAAAATCATAAAAATTAATCATTTTTACTTTGATGATTTTTACTGTACAATTTTATCGTATAGTTTAAATCGTAGGCTTTCACCCCGAGTTTCGATTCCCGGCCAGGTCTTGGCATTTTCATACACTATAATTCATTCCATCGTCTGCATTAGCCCAAGTGTGCACAATAGTCAGACGTTAAACACAAAAAAAAAAAAAAAAAAAAAAATCTAATTACAACATTTAACTTATATCTTATATTCACTTTTTTTATTTAACATATTATTAAATAATAATTATTATTTTTAATATTCAACACATTATTTTTATAATTTTTACTTTTAAAAACATGTTAATTTTATTTTACTATCACAAAATAAATCATAAAAATAGACACAACGAATGTGTTTCATTTGGCTTCCAATTTGAAAGTGGCACTTCTTTAAAAATTCCAGAATTTGACGCCTAATGTGTAGTGTACCTTTTGTGCATGTGTTCATATTCCTTAACACAATTAACTATATAGTGATTGGTTACTAAATTTTTATAAATACTATTTCACTTTTATTAGCACTATTAATATTTTAAATTTATATTTCCAAATTTTTAAATTGTAATTGAAATTTGCTGAAAACATTTGAAATTAACAATTTTGTTAATGTTTTTTACATGTTTTTAATAATTTTTTTTTCACATGTTAATCTTTGGTATCCTCTATTTGGTTTTCTTTATTTACTCTTTGAATTGATTAATATTAATCACTTTTGATTGAGAGTGCTAATCTACAAAAAAATTTGTAAATTTATCAGATAAGCTGCTTGCAGTTATTGGAAAGATTAAAACTCATTCTAGACAAACTATTTCTCGTCAGCTGGATATATCAGTAGTTTAAATTTATCCACCAGGTAACTATTGGGATCAAAGTATATATGTAGAATGTAAAACTTTACATTCAGTAAAGTTAATTCTACTGAAAATAAAGAAATTTTACCTTTTTCAATTCCTACTATTAGTTCACACTCTCCTTATATATATATATATATATATATATATATATATATATATATATATATATATATATATATTTATTTATTGTTCAAATTTTCAGTCGCTTTATAAAATACTTTCTGTTCATCCACTCAAGTTCAAATGTATGTTTTTAAACTTGTAGTTGATAACACTTGATATTAATACAGTTTTTTCAAATTAAATACATTGATGTTAATACATTAATTCATTAATTAAATTAATTCATTAAATTAATTCATTAAATTAATTAATTCATTTTAGTTTTATAAGAAAAAATTTCCCTTATATAAGATACGAGGGCTATTCAGAAAGTAGATTACGTTTTTGGATAAAAAAAAAACTAAGTACAGGAAAAAAGTTTTATTATATACATTTGAAAGAGGAACTAAAATACTATTTTTCGACATAATCGCCAAACAAATTTAGACATTTATCATATCGGTGAACTAGCTTTGAAATTCCCGTGTCGTAGAATTCCGCCGCCTGTGACGCCAGCCAGTCAGTCACGCCCGTGAGGGACAGGAAAGGTGTTCTTCTGGTTGACTTCCTAGAACGTGGAGCAACCATAAACTCAGAAAGTTATTGCCAAACATTACGAAACTTAAGACGAGCTATCCAGAACAAGTGGAGAGGAAAACTGAGTGCAAAAGTGTTGTTTTTGCACGACAATGCCCGCCCTCACACGGCAAATCGAACAAAGACGTCTTGACGGCCTTCAAGTGGGAGATTTTCCTCATCCACCCTACAGTCCGGACCTGGCACCTAGTGATTTCCACTTATTCCCGAAGATGAAGACTTGGCTTGCAACACAGCGCCCGATGACGACGCAGATCTCAGCGCGGGCGTGACTGACTGGCTGGCGTCACAGGCGGCGAATTCTACGACACGGGAATTTCAAAGCTAGTTCACCGATATGACAAATGTCTAAATTTGTTTGGCGATTATGTCGAAAAATAGTATTTTAGTTCCTCTTTCAAATGTATATAATAAAATTTTTTTCCTGTACTTAGTTTTTTTTTTATCCAAAAACGTAATCTACTTTCTGAATAGCCCTCGTATTTATCAGGATATAAATTTAGGTATAAATTGTTGACCTAAGTAGGAATTGACTTTAACAAAAAAATCGTATATTACTTGTTTCAAAATTTAATTAAAATTTTCATTATCAACCCTTTAAAATAATCCTTGATGGTTATCAATGCATACAAAATTCTAAGAAAAGGAGTCCAAATAACAAAAATCAAATTGTGATACTAAATATATATGATTGGAACTATTGTATTTATACTAAAAGATTTTTTGCTAGCAAACTTCTCTAGTTATCACAAAAGTCAATTTAAATACCAAGTTTGCAGTAAATATGATTTACAGTAAATAAAAAATCATTTGTTTTTATAAATCATTTACTTGTCATGTCTTTATAACAGAGACTTGTCCCCTCTTCACTATTCTGTTGACTTAGTTATTTTTGTATCTTTTGCAATCAATAAAAGTTAAAAATAATAATGAGTAATAAAGGTACATAGTGGATTAAAACCGTGTTTTATTCATAAACCTTAATATATTTGACTATCACATAGTTAAAGCCTCAAATATGAGAATAAAAATGAAGTAATAATATTTAAGCCAATATTTGAATATTGTAGTGTTTATATGAATTATATGATACTATGCATATTGTTACAAAATGAAATTTGGATTTTTTTAATATTTCATATCCAGTTGCAGTCTCTTGGTTTGTAATTTTTATAATACCATACTAAAAGAGTAAACCTCCTACATAAGTGTTTTTGTACTTCTAAATTTAGAAATTAAGTCCTTAATGTAATACAGTATGATTGTAAGTTAAAGTATTAAATTTTAATTAAATTAAATTATATTAAATTTAATAATTTGTTACAATTTAAAATTAATACAAAATTTGTTATGTAGATTTTGGAAAATCCTTTGTAAATAATTTAGAAGAATGGAAACAATTTTATGACTTGACAGAACCTCAAGAATCTAGCCTGCCTGCTCCATGGGAAGATCAACTTAGTTCATTCCAAAAATTGATAATTTTGAGAGTATTTCGTTCTGATAAAGTAAGTCATATTAATATAATTTCTGCAAAATATATTTTAACATTAAAAATGTCATACATTGTCTATTAAATTAAAACAAAATATTGTTATCTGTAGGTTTAATGTTGACCTCTTAAAGTAACAATATCTAACAATTAATTGTCAGTAACAATAGAAAATTAATTTACCTGAAAATATATTATTTCTTGATATTCCTATTATTTTTTTCTAAATGACTCGCCCCATTTGTAAAATAATAATTGTAAATAATGGAAATTGTGAGCCTAAAGATAACTTTGCATCAGTCAGTGTATTTAGAATACACTTGACAACATTAGTAGCCAGCCTAACTACCATAATTATGATGATTTGCAGTATTGATATTTTACAGAATAATGTAACTGGCATGTACAACCAAAACTGGATTAATTTATTTAGTCAACTCTATTCATTTTAGAATAGGCAAAAGGTTAAATGTAATAATAACTAAAGCAGCTTAAATTTATAGTAGTATTTGTCTCTTTAAATCACAAAGAGTTACTTATTATTTGTATAATACCTGATTAACAAATTTTTGTTTTATTAAGGTGGTACCACTGATAATTAAATTTGTGAAGTCAGAGATGGGTATTAAGTTTGTACAGCCACCACCATTTGATATTGCAAAATCCTATGGTGATTCCAATTGTTTAAGCCCTTTGATATTCATATTATCTCCAGGCATAGATCCTATAGCTGGATTGATTCAGTTTGCTCAGAAGATGGGATTTGGTACCAAGTTCCAGTCTATATCCCTTGGACAAAATCAGGTAAAATCAGTGTTACAGTATTTTATTTTAAAGTTTCTGTACACTAGGGACATGATTATCCAGAACGCTTTTATTTAATGTTCTAGCATATCCAAAATGAGTTTTGAAAATTGAAAAATAATTTATTTTAAACAGGTATATATATATATATATATATATATATATATATATATATATATATATATATATATATATATATATATTGCAACCTTCGTATCAATGACAAGTTAACTAAACACTTATAACCATCAAGCAAAGCAAATCAGCAGCATAGTGACAGTAAAATTACTGTATGACCTTGATTGCCTTGTTCCTGACTCTAATGGCCCCTTCCTTTCCTTCACAAACCTGTACATAGCAAGTGTTAAGTACAAAGAGAATCAATTCTCCCTGTGATGAATTGTGTTCATATTTGTGCTCCTTTACAAATCACTGATTTTTTAAGCCAGGCTTGTTTACAAGTCACAGTATTTATTTTCTACACACAAAAATACACAAAAATTACAGCCCATTTAAAAAAAAACATTATTTTTTTTAGAAATACTTGCATGTGATTCTGATTTCACTGCAAGTAAGTTATAGTTCACAGCTTACAGCTAAAGGGTAGATTTTATTAGGAAATAAACTATTGAAGCAATAGAAAGTTTTTTAAAAAATCATTTAAAAGGTTTGTATAAAAAGAAAATCTCACATCAATTGTAAATTCATTCTGCCAAAGAGACAGACATATTTAATAAAATGTTGTCAGTGATGCTACTTGTGTCTAAATTTGATGATACAATAAAAAGACACAAAAAGGATAACAATTGTATTTAATTTCTTGCATGCTCAAATGTCACACCCACGGCAGCACATAATAAGGTTATTTGATGTCTGAGGCCTTCCAAAAAAATAAAGTTTTATGACATTCCTTGGGTACTAGTTCCATCAACTTGAGATTATCAAGTTTGTAGTATACAAGTGTGTATATATATATATATATATATATATATTTAAACTTCTTACAAACAAAAGTTCTTTTAAACAACAAGTCCAAAATAAATTACTCTATGAGTTTTTAAATAAATAATTTACAACATATCTGAAATTGTTCTCACAATTTCCACCATTACTTAAATTACTCATGTTATAACATTAACTTCTGTATTCCTGCAACATAAAAGTTGCAACCATTTTGCATATAATGTTAACCACACAGCACAACAGCTACTCCTATATCTCCATCTTCATAAACCAAATTGCCACCTTCATAAATCTAGGAATGTTTTCTTATGCAAAAATATATAGTCATCAGATTTAACAACTGTATTATAAGTACAGAAAATTGTCTAATTGTTCCCATCCAAAGTATCCAATGTAATAAAAATTGTACAGAATGAGCCTGGGACATCTTACAAAGCATAACTAATCATTTCTTCTGTTGACTGATAAAGTTGAAAAGGTTAATTTCTGTTTTGGGGTTAAGGAAAGGTATAATCTCGTAGTTTTAACTTCACCTCTATAAATAAGATACATAAGTAAAGTATATACAGTGCATGTTTTTCAGTGTATTCTTAATTGGAATTAGCTTTGATTGATCCATGTTATTTGAACAAATCTAATAATGGCCATTAATGGTTGTGTTCGAGGAAATTTGAAAAGGCCCTTCAAGAAAGCTCAATTTCATATTTATACTGATGGTCAGGCAGTAATCAAAGCACTTGTGGATCTCATAATTTGGTCCAAGCTGGTCTGTTAGTGTAGTGAGAATCTTAATACTCTGTCCCTGGGAAACTGGATTACTCTTCACTGGATTTCGAAGCATAAAGGGGTTCATGATAATGAGGAGGCCGACCGACTGGCTGGACTAGAATCTGCATCTGAGTTCATTAGACCCAAGCCAGCTTTAGCAATCTCTTTATCATTGGCCGTGTTTGCTATCAATAGGTAAATTAACAAGCAACACCAGGCAAGATGGGATAACCTTCATGGGAATTTTATAGTCCATTGCAAGTGCCTCTTAGTTGGACTTAGAGTTCCAAGGTTCCTCATGGAGGACTTAGAGGAACAGCAAAAATCTTGGTCAGAGAACAACTCAGAAAAATAATGGGGCTTATTACAGGGCGCTGTGGTCTGAGAGGAGAGTGCAGATGAACAGGATAGGTGTGTGCCACTGAAAAACTGTGTGTAGGGTATGCAGTAAAAAGGAGGAAACTGTAAAAGACTTCATTTATGATTGGTTGGTTAGTTTATTTTTAACCTGTGAAAGACATTCATATGATTTATCGTCATAACATTTTTTTCTTGTCCTTCATTAAGTAGCTGCACTCATTTCCCTTTATTGAATCCCTTACCACATTTGACTCTAAATTTCTCAAATTTAGTGATAGACGTTAATTGGTTTAATATTTATTTTATTTAAAAAATTTGCCAGTGTCCACATTTTGCATGATGGTGGTTTTTAAATTGTCTTGAACTTTGTTAACAATCATAAAGTATGGCCAAGACAGCCAACTGATTTTTATTAAGGAATGAATAAAAGCTTACATGAGAATGTCATGACAATGTGATCATTAAACTAATAATAAATGAAATTATGTGTTCTATTTACACACATTGTCTTATAAAATAAAATAAAATTTAAAAAATTGTCTTTCTTACAGAAAGAAATACCAATATAACCTTCACAGATCTCACCAATATAACCTGCACAAGTAGTTTATATGTTTCTCAATTTCAAAGTGACTGATATTTAAAATCTCTATTTTAGGGTCCAATAGCTGCTGATCTTATTAAGCATGCACAAATAGAAGGAGGTTGGGTATGCCTGCAGAATTGCCACCTAGCTGCTTCTTGGATGCCACACCTTGATCATATTTGTGAAAGTTTGGATCTTTCCAACACAGTCTTGGATTTCCGATTATGGCTTACCAGTTATCCTACAGACAAGGTTTGACATCCCTTATATTTGTTGTTTCACTAACACTACTGCAAACATAGTAGTAGTTGTTTCTGCATAAAACATTTTTGTCTAGAATTTTTTTTTAATTGCAAATATTTTTCCAAAACCATTTTTTTTCAGAAAATATTAACAAAATAAAATTATCAATGCAGATAATCAGAAATAATTAGCAAAACAAAGTAACTTCTTGGTCTTATGCTGATGCATAAGTTTAAAAAATTAAAAAACTTTGAAATTAAAAAAACTGCTTAAAAGACAAACTGCTTCCTTATTTTGGATTTCACTTTTCTATCAATATTTTAATTTATAACTTTAATCTACACTGCTATTTCAAAATAAATTTTTAAAAGTATAGTATTATTAGCTGATTCCCACTGGAAAATTATTAGCAAGATCCTAGAGTAATTCTTGGACGTTGAGAGTGACTTCTAGGCCACTGATAAGTAAAACACAACTTAATTACAGTATATATGACAAAGAAGTTATAGCTATAATTAAAGTTCAAGAATTTATATTATGAACAGATCACAAGCCTGTAACATAAACCATAAAACAAAGTTCATACACAGTATGTTCATAGAGAGTAAGGCAGCTTAACTTCATCTGGTAGTTCGCCACTGCTATACAGTGTCAAGCAAGGTAAGACAGCATGGTCACTGATACACTTTCTAGAACTGAAGAAGTCTGCAAACCAGAGATCTATCACACACTCTCAGCTACATAATAAGACAATACAGCGATCACAATATTCCATCAAAAGAGCGACCTACAACTAAAACATGTAACACTTCCAGAGAGTGATTTATGTGGAATGTCTACAGGCAGACCTTACTCTTATTTACTGCCCAGTTTCAGAAACCAATTTACAAGTAACTTCATGCACAAGCCATCTCACTATCAATACAGTTATTACAAATTGTTAAAATCCGAACTACTTCATAACATCCCCAAAGGAACACTCAAATCAGCTCTCATACCTCATTTGAAGGAACTGAGATGGACTAGGACACTACCCACAGTTTAATAGGTCTCAGAATAACAGTTTGTACTGAAAATGGAAACAGCACAGCAGAAGCTCTGTATGGGCAACCACTACAGCTTCCTAGTGAATTTTTTGGATCTTTGGAACCATCAAGTAACTTTGACGGTACACTCGCCCTTCTTAAACAAGAGATGGTCCTTATTCACAGTGAGCACTGTAGGTTTACAAAAGGGGAAACCGTTTGTAAGCACAGACTTCATATTAAGTGCATACCTGTTTCTACAAGACAATACAACTTGTAGATCAATTCAGAGTTTCTACATTGAACCATACAAAGTGATAAAGAGGGATGAGAAAATTACAAAGATCCAATAATCAAGTCAGCCAAGAATATTACTGACCAGCTCAAACCACCCTACATACTTCAAGAAGAAAACAATGTAGAAGCTTAGCTCCCTACTATGAACAAACTACTACCACACTAGTGTCCTGAGCATGTTATTAGCATACCCAGTTCCAATCCACCAGAAGAAAACAAGATAATTTATCACTCAATACTTCGTACAAGATAAAACCGGCTTCACCTTACAAAACTTTGTCAGATAGAATCATTCAAAAACCAGTACATTTTTAGGTACACAAAATTAGGTGCAACCTTTCTATTAAAACTAGCAGTTACATCAGAAAGAAGTCATTCAGTGATCAATACCTTCATGGGCAAAATCAGCAATAAACATACTAGCGAATATCTGCTTCAAGAAAGGTAACCTCAGGAAATATGATATCAGACGTTGCTACTACAACCAATCTGTTAAACAGTATAGGGAAACTAGCAGCCTTTCCAACTATAAGACCAGAATGGCTGATCCAGAATATATTCCACAAGTTCCATCGTCACTGCATCAGGATATCACCAATCAGACATTACAGAAATTGGTTCAGAGAGGATGGCAGCAAGAAGAACTACATGCGATATTATCATTCATATTTAAATGTCATGTACACAAGAGAATACAATCGATTTTGTAATCAATATATGCCTCAATTGGGGGAAGACTATTATAGATATTTTATAATTGATACAAATGTTGGCTTACTCTTGTTTGTTAGCTTATCTTGTTTATAATATTACTATAACTTGTGTTACTTATATTACAAATAAATATTGGTCCAAGCAAGCAGGCGAGAGCAGAACCAACCACCAATCTCTTCTTTTTCGGACTACAAATTAAAGTTTCTGTTACCATCAGAATCAAACTTACTCAGAGTTCCACCTGAACACTTGTCAGTTCTCCTGCTTACCTTACTCTATCTTCCAAACCAAGTAACCTCTCTACTAATACTTTTCTACTACATTCTCCCTAAACCCTTGGATGTGGTTTATTGCTTGTCCCTCCAGCACAACAAGAACTTTGTTTAAACTATGGTCTTTCAGTTGTCCCTTCAACACAAATCCTTCGATCTCTATCATGGTCTATTGGTTGTCCCTACAGCATGACAGGAATCTCACCTAAACTAATGTCTGTTGGTTGTCCCTTCATTATGGATTCTCCAAACCCTGTTGTGATCTGTTGGTTGCCCCTCCAACAAGACAGCAGCCTTGCCTAAACCATGGTCTGTTGGTTGATCCAGCATGACATTCTTTTGTATCACTTTGTATCCTTTTTATTTTAGTTATGTTTGTCTTTCATTCACCCTCTACAAAGCAACACTAAGAAAACAAAAATGTTTGTTTAAAATGAAAAATAAACATATACCTCAATCACACTATCTTTTATGCTTTTGCTATTAGAAGTAGGTTTTATTCTGGTATCCATTAAAAAAATTATTTTTTGTATATTTGTAATTAATTCTTTTTAATAATGATTTATAATATTTTCATTGATGATTTAATAACAGCAACCTAAAATAATTGATACTTTATGAAATAATAATATTTCAGTTTCATAGTTCAAGTCTGTAATTAATTGTTACTAAAATGCAACAGTCCACAGAGTGCTAACTGCCTTACAAAACTTTACCTCAAAAACAATCTAGAACAAATTTTACACAATAATATTCTTTTCATATTTGAAAGAAACAAACCATTTTGTTTGAATACTAATATGACATATTGAACTATTTGGTTAATTTAAATATTAATCTACAGATTACATACAAAACTAAAAATAATGGAAACCTTATAATTCAACATTTCTGGATTTTTATTATTTATGAACAACTAACGTATATTGTGTTTACTCTATTTCAGTTTCCTGCTTCTATCTTACAAAATGGAGTAAAGATGACTAATGAACCTCCAACAGGCCTTCAAATGAATTTACTTCGCAGTTATTCTTCAGAACCAGTTAACGAATCAGAATTTTTTAATGGCTGTCCTGGAAAAGAGAAATCCTTCTGTAAACTCTTGTATGGAATAAGTTTTTTTCATGCAGTTGTGCAAGAAAGAAGGAAGTTTGGTCCTATTGGTTGGAACATCCCATATGAATTTAATGAATCTGATTACCAAATATCTATTCAACAACTTAAGGTATTGGTAACCTCAATGTTTGGAAGGTAAAAAGTAATTAAGAGTTATCCAGAACTTTATTAAAGCTAGTTCTGAACAAAAGATGTTAGTCATCTTTGACAAAATTTTTCTTTTTGGTTTTTCTCATATTTCACTCTTAATCTTCAAAATGTGCTCATGTGGGCAGCATTTTGGCTGCCTTTTAGGAAAAAAAATGTGTTGTACTTGATATGTTTTCATTAATTATCTAGCCATTAGGTAGCAGTCACATCATTTTCCTTACCAGTATTGGTTTAAGATCAATCAGTGTCTCAGTTCTAACTGTCAAGAAAACATCTGCTAGTGGTCTTGTCTTGATGGTGCCTTGGCCTTAAAGAAGACTTGAAGCCTTCAAAATATACCTCTATGGGAGTGTTGAGGATCTCATGGATAGACAAAGTGACCACCAGAGAAGTAATGGAAATACTGAAGAAAGGTCTAGAAGTAATGAACACCATCAAGAGAAAAAAAACTTAATTATTTTGGACATATTATGAGAAACAAAAGCAAATACTGCCTTCTGAAATTTGTTCTCCAAGGGAAAGTCAATAGTAATAATAGAAGGTCATGAAGAAGTAAGATATCATGGCTTAAAAACTTAAAGATATGATTCTCAGAAACTATTACCAAAATATTAGACCAGTGTTTTATGGTTTTTCACTCAGAATTCTTTCAGACTAGACCAATTGACTTAAAAATTGGACAATATGTTGAAAATGGCTCAAAAAATAAAAGTTATGTAATGCTAATATATACTTTTAATCTGCAGGTGAATTATTATCTCTTTTGAGGTAAAAATTTTTAACACTAAAAATAACCACAGAAAACGATAGAGGGATTAGTTTTAAGTAAAAAATGTTCTATAAGGTTTTTTTGATACAATAATATTTTTCAAGTTTTTCATGATTTAAAATGTTGCTTTTTATTTAAAAAATGCATGTTTTAAATGTTTTTTTAGAAACATCTCAAAAACTAAATACTTTAAAAAATGCCATAAGAAAAAAAATAAAGTTTATAAAAAAGATTTTTAAAAATTTTTATAGATGCAATATAGCAACAGAGATATTGCTTGTTGAGTGTTTGTTTGCCAAAAAACTAATTTGAACACTTCAATGTTAAATAATGGTAAAATGATAATTTTTTCAAGGAATACTCAAAAACCTTTTTTAAAGTACTTAAAAAGATCTTAAAAAATGAGTTTTGCAAAAAGTTATTATCATAAAAATTAATGAAGTTAAGATGAAAATTAATTAATTGTCTCATTTCTTCATTAATATGAAAAATCACACTTCAGAAACATATAACTTTTGAAGAAGAGAGTTTGATACTTGTAATTTATGTAATTTACAAGCTTACTTGTAATTTTTTTATCAAAATTGGTATAATAGAATTCTGAGGTAGTACTGTATTTCTACTATCAAACACTGGCCTATATTCAGAGTAGCCATGAACAAAGTTATCATAAATGTATATATATATATATATATATATATATATATATATATAAAACCCACAGGGGGTGCAGACTAGCTGCACATATTGAGAGGATTTAAACGTCCCTCACAATACCTGAGTCTAACACACACTTACACTTACAACACTGCACTTACGACTAACACTTTACACTCACACTTACATTTAGGGAGGGGATAATAGCCTCAATGTGCTTTTCGTCTTAATATATATATATATATATATATATATATATATATATATATATAAATAAAAGAAGGATGATCACTAATATTCAAAACAAAAACACCCAAAGAAGGTTGCCTTGCAATCTATTCTCTACACCAATAGTCAAAAATGTAAGTAGTTATTTCAATTTTTTTTATATTTTTACATTGAATTTTTATGTGAAATAGACAACCTATTCACCATACTTTCGTATCAATTTATTAAATTTTTTTCTTAATTTAATACTTACTGTTTAAATATATATATTAATATATTTAAATATATATTTAAATACATATTTAAATATATACGAGGTGTGTTCAGAAAGTAACGAGAATTTTAATTTTGTGAACAAAATATTTATTTATTCTTCTACATTGATGTTGTCGCCTTCAAAACAGTAACCATTGGAGATTATGCACTTGTGCCAGCGCTTCTTCCAATCCTCAAAACACTTACTCGATCTTTGAGATAGCCTTTAGTTCTTTCAGCGATGCACTTTTAATGTCATCTACGGCTGTAAAACGACGGCCCTTTATGGTTCTCTTTATTTTTGGAAATAGGAAAAAGTCACACGGAGCCATGTCTGGTGAACATGGAGGCTGGGGCATCGTTACAGTACTGTTTTTGGCCAAAAATTCACCAACAAGCAATGAAGTGTGAGCTGGTACATTATCATGGTGCAAAAGCCATAAATTGTTTTTCAACAGATACAGGTGTTTTTTTCGGATTTCTTCATGCAAACGGAGTTGAACTTGTAGGTTGTACTCCTTATTGACCATTTCACCTGGTAGCAGGAATTCATGATGCACTATGCCATTAATATCAAAGAACAAAGTGAGCATAACCTTCACGTTCGACCGCACTTGTCGAGCCTTTTTCGGTCTTGGCAAGCCAGAATGCCTCCACTGGGATGATTGAGCCTTTGTTTTGACGTCTTATTCGTAAACCCATATTTCATCGCCTGTTATAATACATTTCAGTAATTCTGCATCGTCGTTGACTTCATTTAGTGACTCCTGAGCAACTTCCATTCGCAGCTGTTTTTGTTCAAAATTCAGCAATTTTGGAACGAATTTTGCTGCCACGCGTTTTATACACAAAACATTGGAAACAATGTCATGACATGATCCAATCGATATGCCAACATCATCAGGTACTCTCTAATTGTGATTCGGCGATTGTTTATAACCATTTCTTTGTCTTTTTCCACGTTTTCATCGGTTGTTGATGTGCTGGGGTCTCCAGGGTGTTCGTCATCTTCAACGTCTTCACTGCCATCTTGGAAATGCTTATACCACTCGTAAACTCTTGCTTTACTCATAGCAGACTCACCATAGGCCTTTGTTAACATTTCACACAATTTGTTACACTTTATTCCATTTTTTACACAAAATTTGATACAAATTCTTTGATCCATTCCTTTTAACAAACGAAAATCGCTGAGCTCATAAAAACACGTCTAATCTTAGTAGCTGTCACAGACAAAGTTAACAATGAAAACAGCTGAAAGTTTTATCATACTTCAAGGGCATGTATACCAACATAATAAAAAAGTGTTTGACAATCAGTCTCAAAGCCCGCGAAATTTAAAAATTCTCGTTACTTTCTGAACACACCTCGTACATATTATTTTTAAATACTCGTATATTGTGCCCTTTTATTAAAGTGATGTTCTTAAAAATTTGTATACAAAGTTGTTTTCATTTATTTTATTTTTTTTAATTGTACCAAGTTGTTTTCAAATATTTTGCCAAATAATTTCATAATAATGTTGGTTGTCCCAACAAAATTAGTTCTTTTATATTTAAGAAAGTGTACCATGTATGTTATTAGTGAATTTCCTATTATTTCTTAAGTGTAAAAAAAGCATGAAAAACTAATTAACAAAGTGGCAGCCAAATTGTTGCCTTGTGGTCACATATGTGAAATCAAATGATATTAACACATGAAGGTTAACTTTGTGGTTACATAGCTAATTCAAAAAAAAAATATTTTAAATGTGGAGAAACACTTGGTCATAAAATTTGAATCACATCAAAGTAGTAGTAGTAGGTTTTTACTCTAGCACTGTTTGCACAAGCAAATGTAGGCTACAAATACCCATCATAAAAATCTATATTTTGATTTCTAGAATTCATGAAATGTAGTTTTGTTAAAATTGATGTGCTAAATTATGAAATTATTTGAATATTTTGAATAGAAAAAAGTAAATACTTTGTACCAAATACTAAACTCTACATACTTATACTTGATTACTTTCAGATGTTTATCAATGAATCTGAAGAAATTCCATTTGCCGCCATACTGTACATGGTAGGTGAGTGTAACTATGGAGGTAGAGTGACAGATGACTGGGACCGAAGAACACTTAACACTCTGCTTAGGGTCTTCTGCAACATTGAAGCTGTAGAAACGCCAAACTATCTGTTCTGTGATGCAAGTCCAAAGTATGCAGTACCATTTCTTTATGAATATGATTATTTCATCAAAGCAATTGAGGTACATTTTTTAAACTTCTTTTTTAAAATTTAATTGGATTTAAAATTGAAAGTTTTGTTTATTAACTTTTTAATACATAACTTGATATGTTTAGGATTTACCTATGCTTCCAACACCTGAAGTGTTTGGGCTTCACATGAATGCAGGAATCACTAGAGACTTGCAAACAACACAAAAAATGTTTGATACAATGTTAATATTACAAGGAGGTATACAAATTGAAGGTGGACAAACTGATGATGTTCTTTATACTATTGCACATGATATCCTTATTAAGGTCTGTAGTATAAAGAAAATTTTAAAACTAAAATAATATATATTAGTATATTGCTATAATTTATGTAATTTTAAGTATTATAAAATATATTGCATTCTATATTTCTAACTTTGTCATTTATAATTTTGTTTATACATTTTTTTTTTTTTGCAAATGATCCTAACAATTACGCACTCCAAATACTAATAAAGGTGGAGTGTGTTTTATTATTGCTTTTATCGTGAAAATCAAGTTCACTGTATCAGAAAAGTTAGAAATTACAAGCTAGGAATAGCAGCAGATAATACTTAATTACTCCTTTTAAACAACAAACTTTATTCCAGTAACTATAATCTTGCCCTAAAAATTACGGATTATACAATGAAACTTAATTATTAGTAAATTTCTATTGGAAAATTAACTATTGCAGCAACTATCATGGTAAGAGCCAGACTTGAGACCTTGAAATGTGTTTCAATCCTGACCTCTAGATTACTTCTTTGGGATTTGTTAAACATTTTTGTATACACAGTGCCGACCTTTGGAAGGGGCAAAGTCAGGCGGCGCCCGAGGGCGCTAGCTCAGTTAGGGCACCGCTGTCTAGGTTTTCAAAGTCATAAAAACCTAAGATCTTCATTTTAAGATTATTTAAAAAAATAATTTTTATTGATAAATAAAAAATTTTTTTTTAAATAATCTTAAAATGAATGGAATGAAATGATTCTAAATGCAAATTATCATTATAATCGATAAATGATTTTCAAATTTATTTCAAAAGTATATGTATACCCATTTTTATTAGATATCTTAAAAATGCACCCCTTACATAGGCGTCATATTAAATTTTGCCCAACCTGTCCAAAAGGCTAATGCCGGTACTGTGTATATGTATATATATATATATATATGCAAGGTGTGGCTATTACATAATGAGACTGACGCTGCTGCAGAAGAATTGTGCATGCACCAAATGCCAGTGACAGCTGTTTATCTGAAGCCTTCTCTTTTGATTGCTTTAGCTTCTGTAAACAAATCAGTATAGCTGTAGCCTTTGTTTGTGTTAGTGTTGTTTTTTTTTGTTAAGTGTAGCAATAAAGCAACAAATCGTAAAATTTCACATGAAACTTGGAAAATTGATAAAAGAAGTGTATGGCAATGAATGTTTATCGCGTTCACATGTTTTTTAGTGGTTTAAGCTTTTTTAAGATGGCCAAGAAGAAGTTCAAGATGATTCACTCCCAGGTTGCCCTTCTAAGTCAAAAACAAATGACAATATTGAAAAAAATTGTAATCCAATTCAGTCTGGTAATCAACATTATTACCTTCATGTTCTTGCTGAACTCTGTGAAAAAATAAGGAAAAAACTATCAGAACTGTGGAAGGACAAGTCCTGAGTTTTTCAACAAGACAATGCGCCAGCTCATTACATATTGTCTATCAAGAGGTTTTTAGCAAAGTACAGCATCCCAGTGTTAGACTATCCGCCTCATTCACTGGATCCTATAATGTTACCTCAGAATATTTCACTACACAATGTAACTATTTAAGTAATGTTTTCCTTTAGTTAACTATTAATTATATATTTATTTTTAACTGTTAACAAAATATTAATGATTTTATAATACTGTAGAAATAGAAATTATCTTTCCAATTTGGTCTGTTACTATTACTGTTAACTGTTCTAGATACCACCAGCATTTGACCTAGAAAAAGCTTCTGAGAAATTTCCTGTGATGTATAGTGAGTCAATGAATACAGTATTAGTGCAAGAGATGGAAAGATTTAATAAACTTCTGGAAAGAATTCGTTCTACACTTCAAAATTTACAAAAAGCAATTAAAGGTATAATAGAAATGTCTCCTTTGTTAGAAAGTATTTCAAACTCATTGATGATTTCCAAGTTTCCTGTTGCATGGGCACAAGTTTCCTATCCAAGCTTGAAACCTTTAGGAAGTTATGTTTCAGATTTCTTGGAAAGATTGGCAGTATTACAGGTAAAAGCAATTTATTATATTCATTAAACTTTTTTCTTTTGTATTCTTACAATTATAATGATCAGATCACTATCTTGCATTTTCCGTATCATCAATTATGAAAGCTGGCTAGTTTCATTGGCATCTCTATTAATTTCTCCTTGCAGATTTTGCTACTGCAGAACAAAATAAATATAACATAAATATTAAACAAACTTTAATTATCACATTGAATTTAATAACATAAAAGGTTTAAAAAGTATACTTATGCAACTAAACAAACTGCTAATTAAAACCAAAAATTACAATTACTATCATTACAATTAAAATAATATTGCATTATAAACTTAATCTTTTATTTTATCTATTTCAAGAATTCAGACAATATTTTTTTTATTTTTCACAAGTATCTATCTAGTATGGAATTAATATATTTACATTTCATCTCAATGTTGTATTTACCATAACCAACACAAATAAGTGTAAATAGAACACTAACATCCAGAAAAATTATTTTAATCAAATTGGCAAATTTGCATTAATAGATTAAATTTTTTGAACAGCCATTTCTTGTCTTAAGTTAACTTTTTAATAATTGCTTAAGCTCTTTAATTATAATTATTGCATAATAATTATTATTCCTTTTAAGGTAAGTTTTGAAAATTAATACATATTTTAATTGATTTTTTCTTAGAAATGGCACGATGAAGGAAAACCAAACATGTTTTGGATATCTGGGTTCTTCTTTACGCAAGCTTTCTTGACTGGAGCAATGCAAAACTATGCTCGCAAGTATTCAATTCCAATTGATCAGCTAACTTATGATTTTGAAATAATGAAACATGAAGCCTCTACAGAAATGCCCAAACCAGCCCCTGATGGAGTCTATGTGTATGGACTTTATGTAGATGGTGCTCGATGGGACAGAACTCTGTTAGTAAATTATTTTAGGGATGTAAAAATTTAACCATTATTACAGTAAAACAATATTAATACTGAAAATTGTTTTTTCGGATATATGTATATATAAATTTTCAAGTGTGCAGCTTAATACTAAATACTTAGCTACTTCCAGCTATTTTTAATACAGTATTGTATTAAATTTTGGGCTATTCACTGTTGGATGTTTAGCCTATCCATAGAAATTCCCATTTATTTTTAATTTCTCAATATATTTGGAATGTAAAAAATGTGGTGATTGTGGAAGAAATAGATTTTCATGGCTAAATCAATTTGTATGTCTCCTAAGTAAAAAACCTAGGTAAATGAAGTAATTTAACTATGACTCAATGAGCATATATACAAATATGAAGTAATTTACAATGAGGATATTAGTGAAGTAAAATGTTCCTTTATATTGAACTTTTATACATCATTCTGGAAGCAGCATTCATCTAAAATATAAATTGCTTCCGCCATGAAATGATCTGAGGTGATGAAAAAGAAAAGCTGCATATTTCAGCATTCGAATCATTTTATGTATTGACAGGTGACCATAAAAGTTCTGTCGCCCTGTGTGGTACTTTATAGTGCCATCCCTTCCTCTCCCAATCTTAAACAGATATTTTATCCTAATTTTCTTTAATTTTCACATGGATAAACAAAATAGAAATTGGCATTTAACAAATGTCATTACATTCCTCACAGACTAAGACTATGCCTATTAATTATTTACAAATAATGTGCTTGTTATATTATTAAATGTTTGATCATATTACAATAATGTTAATTTTTTTTAATAGTTTACACCCTCATTGGAGCACTTTAATCAGTCCATACACTTCCAAGTCCAATATCGCTATTGAGAGACTAGCGTTTCAGCCTCTTCTTCCGTTCCCAAAATGTCTTCATCCTGTCCGACCTGATTGCCCTTTGTTCATCAGTTATGGTGTAGGTCTTTCATTCAATTGTTGTTAGCTTGAATCGCAGATATTTATTCCTTAGAATCCTCTTGTCTGCTGTACCTATAATGTTAATTTATAGAAAACAATAGAAAATATTGATCACATTAATAGTCAAGATCATACAGATTCTGCCAATTACAGCTCGTTACACACTGGGCAATTTTTGCTGCAGCAATATATCAGCCGCTACTGTAGTAAAATTTCTGACACATACTCAAGAGAATTTGAAGGAATGTTGTATCTGAGTGTTCTTCAGAAACAGGATCATATTGTTTATCAGATATATAAATGAATAACATATGTGTACTTAATGTACCTAATGTTCATTCAGTGGTCCCCTAAAGTTAAAAAAAAATAAAGCACTTTTATTGGACATAGTGCTATCCGCATAATGCCTACATGCAGTTTCAGATATAAGACAGAAAAACAGAAATAAATAATTAGTTAATTTGATAAATCCCTAGATTATTGGGTTTTAGACTCATTTTTCCTTTTCTAATTATTTACTTTTAAAAAAAACCTGCTGAATTTGTAAACACCCATAAGATCCCGTATGTCACTGTGTAATTAGATGGGAGGGAGCTAACAGCACAACTACTGTGCGTAAATTCTGCTACCAATACGTTAGTTTCCAATAGAAAGTAGTGTACTTCTTTACAGTACTACTGAAACAATGATGACAGAATATAACCAGCATTTTAGGATGAAGTGCACTCTGGGCCGGGAAGTATGACAGATAATGGAGAGCTTCTCCCACTCTATATTTCTCCTCCTTTGCCAATTTATAGTGTGTGATCATATAAGAGAGAACAATGAACGGACTTTTAATGTGCCTCTCTACAATGAAGAAAACACATTCCAGACATAAAGAGTAATTTATAGTTCATATATAAAATTAAAATTTAGAAAACAATACAAAATTCTCTTCGTTTACAACTACCTACCTATTTCATAAAGAACATAATTCGTTTACAGGTCAAAAATTTGACTGCGGTTTTTGTTGATTCAATTTCAATGACACAACTTTCTTTCCATCTCAATTCTGAAAAACGATCTACAGTTCAAAACAAACGATCTATTTAGTTGAAGCCAAAGATTAGAACAGTAAGAAATTATAAGAATATATTATCAAAAAAATAAATAAGATGTGTAATTAAGATGTGTCCAAAATTAAGATGTGAAATTAGATGATGCATAAAATGCATTAGGAGATAAAGCACAAGATTCAACATAGTTCATGACAAATTAATTATTTAGTCCTTTTTGGGGCGTTTATTATGTGTCAATGTTTGCACAGTATACACAAACATGCAATGCAAGTTTTATGAACAATAACAAGTGGAAATAAAAACATGTTGTTTGTGAAATACTTTGCATCCTTAAGAAAGTTTCAAATTTACAAGTTATAAAAGTCATTTTACAAATTTTCATGTTCTCAAATTTGCTGCCTCTCAAAATCTGCTGCCTTGAATGGTAATACAATTTACCCCTCTCTGAAGCCGTTGTTGTGTATTGGTAATGAATGTTACACGATGGGAAAGCGCTCAACAGCAAACTGTTGACCTTAAATCCTGTTCTTCTAATTAGAGGTTCTTCAGCAAGCTCATTATCTTATATCACAAAAGCAGTTAAATTCACACCTTCCTTAGGATCTTCTATCAATATATGTTTTGATATTTCAAAACACAGTTTTGTGCCCTCTCAGTTTATGTCACTTAGGCCAGCTATTATTTTGGTATGAATCACCATAAATACCACCACCATAAGTACCAGAAATATTGGAGAAATGTAGCAAAATGTACTATGAGGCCTGCTTAAAAAAAAAGAAAGTGTGGACGATAACCAAAATTACTTCGCCACAAATACAAATTGTGATTTCCAGGACAATTAACTTTGCCACTGAATATATATTTACGGTATATCTATATTCAGTGACTTAACCAACAAAAACTGTTTTACATTTTATTTTCAGTGTTCCTGTAATAAATTAGTATACTAAGTATAATTTAATACATAAACAGACATGATTTGCATACCTTATATAGACTACTTTCATTTAAAAATGTGTTTATTTTGCAGGAACTTGTTACAAGAGCAGTATCCAAAGGTGCTCTATGACACAATGCCAGTGATTTGGTTTAAACCCCAAATAAAAAACAAACTTGATGTGGGCCTTCGTTACACATGTCCACTGTATAAGACTTCAGAGCGCAGAGGCATACTATCTACCACAGGTCACTCAACTAACTACGTGCTTCCACTGTTACTTGATACTGACAAGCTGCCATCACATTGGATTAAACGAGGAGTTGCTTTGTTATGCCAGCTCAATGATTGATCAGAAAATATATTTCAATTTATTTCATATACTAAATTTTATTTTAAAAAGTAAATATAAATACATTTTATATTATTTTAAATAAATTATTAATATTTTATTATTAACACTTAGTTTCATTTAAATTAAATAATTAATATGTCACAAGTTAATCAATAGGCTAATAATAATCTGTAATTATTTTTAGATACTTTTTTGATTTATAGGGACAAAGATAATAATCACGATACACAACTGTCTTGCTGGCATGATAAAAGCAAATTTTCAAGTATGTTTGTCTTATCCCAAATCAGATCAAAAGCTCATTTTTTCAATAGAAATTTGCTAAAACTGTGCTTGGCCAACAATATAGATTTTTTTACTAGATCTGTATGTTTTAAAATCACCTGAGTCAAAAAAAAATATTTGTTTGAAATGATGTTGTACATCATGAAAAATCATCATATATAATCTTAATATGCAAAATGAACTTAATTATGAGGTTAAAGAAATTTTACTCAATTTAACATTAAATGTTTCTATTTCTTTGGATTAGAATGCATTTTGCCAACACTTTTGTATAAACAGGAGTAACAGTAACCTGCACCCACCCAATATAATAATCTTATCCTTCGCAAAATGTAGTAATCTTAATATGCTCAAAATAAACCATTCAAGCAATACCATGTATGATAATATCTCGTAAAAGGAATTCATGTGAGAGATAAATACATGGTAAAGATATTATCTTAAGAAAAAACTATTTCCCAATGGATTCCATACCATCTAAGAGTCCTGGGTAATAAAAAACCTGTTAAAGCAGGCTAACTACATTGCATCCGCATTACATTATTACTGATGTTTCATTGCCAAAGTATTACTAAAGGTTTGTTCCTCAATAAGGAGCAAGCCAAGATTCTAGAAGAAAGATAAGGAAAGATATAGTGGAGACATGGGACACAAGCAGGAATAAACCTAGAAGAGACAGATTAGATAAAGAAAAAGATTCAGGTCATAACTGACTGGCAGCTCACTTGTAGAAAATCAATATACTTCAATCAGAGAACTGTATCCTATGCCAACAGCCAACTCTAAGATGAATAATGATCATCTGCTCAATTAAAGAAAATTGACCGTGAAGATCAGGGTCTTTTAGCATCAGTTAACTATACTGTGGTGCAAGAAAGCTAATAGACTGGAAGTCTACAAGACTAGAAGATAAAAAGAAAATAACATTAATTTCTGTAATAATAAACCAATATTGGCATACAAATTGGAAAAAGAAGAGTAAATGAATGTCAAAAATGGTGAATAATTTCATTTGTATGTTGTTGAAAAAAAAACTAATTCTTTAATAATGCCCAGGGATTAGTTGAAAATTTTTGGAAATTCGTAAGATAAAAATAGTTCATGTTTTAAAGGAAAATGGATAGATACAAAATGGATAGGTACACACAGAAATAGAAGGACTTATTTTTCTTCTAATATAAAGGTTATTCCTTACTTAGAAATAGATTAAAATCAGCTGAAAAAGAGGGGTCACACTTCCATTGTTACACAGATTGAAGTACAGAAAAGAAGACAATGTGCATTGTAGCAGTCAAGTTAACACAGCTACTGCCTCCCTTGAAATTACAGGAAACAATTGTTAAATAAATTAAACGGACAATTTAACCAAATGTATTATAATGTAATTGCATTTAAAATAGGGGTGACCTAACAGTAATCATAGGGTAGATAGTCAATTGAAAAGAAGTAAGTTTTAAAGCTTTATAGCTGAGTGGATAAATCATGAATATAGTATAAACTATAGGCTAATCCTATAGTAAACAATTTTTTTTTTTAAAACAACTAACTGTAGTTTCATTTCTAATTCTTTGCAGAAATAAAAAAGGTTCTTTCTCCAGAAAACTACTGTGACCATAATTCAAGAAATTTATATGGAAACCAGTGAAATTTTCAAACATTCATACATATAAAGAGAAAATAAGTGTTATAAAAAAGAATAATATAGTAGACCCTTGGTTACGAAAATCCAATTATCGGAAATTCAGATTATTGTAAATGAAATTTGTATTCATAGCAACTGTGTGGAAGTTGAAAAGCATGATGTTCAGTACACAAAATTCAAACAATGCATTCGTAAGGAAAAAATCAAAGTAGATATTTAAATAAAATTATGTAAAAAATAATGAATTTGTGGGATATAATTTATTTAGAGGATGCTGTATTTCAAAAAATACATTAATCACTTCCACTCTGTGGATTTCACTTAACTTTTTTCTTTCTAAGATGCTGTACTGTAATTGTGCAGTAAAATTTGATAAATCGCAATTGCAAATGCATTAGTTTTGTATAATTATGGGAAGGAAGAAGAAAGAGGTTTTGTTTACTTACAAATGAATATTGAGGGTAGTTTTGTTTGTCTACCATATTTTTAATACTGTACTTGAGGAAAATATTAAAGTGCTTAGAGTTGCCAGCTTAGCAATTATATGTGACATTTAATGCCATAAAATCTGATTTGTGTGAACAAATCTGATTATTTGTAATAGCCTACAGGTTTTAATCAACAATTACATAAAAGATGCTCTTTTATCACATGACTTGTGGAGTGTACACATAAAATTCATTGCAAACAAAACACTCCATGCACATTAACAGCAAGTACCAGGATATGCATACTAGCAAATTTCAGTGTTACAATGTATTTTTACAACTGCATGTTTTGTTTCAAAGATTTACAACTGTACAGTAAACTGTAATAACTGTATAACCTAAATAATAAAGTAAGACTTCTCCATAAATAAATTACTTCTGACATTTGTCCTAATTAAACTTTTAGTGAGTTATTATACAGTAATAGCTGTAGGTCCTCAACTGTATGCAATAAATACCTTTGACTAATTGTAGATATAACAAAAGCTAATTTATAAATAATTATTTATAATGTAGGAATTAGTTAACTTACATATTACTCTCCCAAATGGATGACTATATTATACAGTAAATCTAATAACATATACTAATAACAGTATATAATCACATATCCTTCACGGTTTCACCAATGACAACTTTTCTGTGGAACCAAAACCTTGTGGTTGGCAAGGAATTACTGTACTGTTATATTTACACTTTGATAAAAAATTACAATACAGTAATACCTCCAAATCAGTAACCTTGTTTTTACTCAAAATAACATATGTGTAAGAACATTTCTGTAAGGTAGATCCCTAAATATAAAATAGTTGAAAAATGATTTTCATGGTTTAAACTTTAAATATTAGGTGTCTGTTCCATTGTTTACGGTTTTCTGTTGTGCTCATGTGTTAATGAAAACTTCTTTGTCACTTTTTCTGCATTCTATTCTTTGTTTTTTTAAAAAAAATCATTTATTGGGAATTCTCCATTCGAAAAGGGATTCGCAACATATAGGTATAATAATTGAGAGTTTACTGTAGTTACATTAAGCCAAGCCAGAACTAAATCATTATGGCATGCATTTAATAAATTTAACAATAAACAAAAAAAGAGTTGCAGCTCTTCTTCAGCTGTTTTTTATTCTGAAATTCTTAATATATAATCATTTTTCTGTTAGAAATGTTATTTTGTTGAGTAAATAGTACCTCTTCTAGCTTCAAACATTTTGTAAAATGTTTGAAGATAGGAAAGACAAATGTATGTACTAAACAAATATTATTGTTCACGTCTACTATGTTTTTCTTTTCTTTTCCTTTCATAATGTTCATCCTGGCTTTTATAGGCAACATGGGCCAAGGCTAATAACTCTTGAGTAAGTCTATTATTCATTAACTCATCTAACAAAAGATTAAAAATAAATGGCAATGCCCAGACAATTTCAATTATATTAGAAGAGCTATCTGAGGAATGTCTTTTATCAGAAAGAAAGAATGACAGATTTTTTGGTTACATTCTTCATAACTGTTACATAATGTTTTCAAACATGAAGTAGGAAGAAATTTTACATTTCTTTATTAAATTTTTCAAGTTAATTGATATGTCTTCATCTATGACAAAGTTTTATAATATTTTTTTGTTAACTCTATTTACAAAATCATTTTTTGTGACAATATTACTCTCACATAACCATTCTTCATTACTTATGTTTGTTTCCAAATTTGGAAATACTTTTTTAATAAGCTCCTCTTCTGATGTTACAAGGTTACAAGTCATTTGTGAATTTAGTTTCCCTCCTCTTTTACTTTTAAGTATCCTTCACCAATTTTCAGCAGCATATTGGCAGATTCTTGATCGTTATAAAGCTGGACTCTCATGTTGCAAGTAAGATTGAGTTTTTCAACCTTAACCCATAGTGGTGATGCCTTGAGACATGCATTCATTTCATCTGCTGGAGTGTCCCTCTCAATAACAGCAAGGGTTTGCCTAAAATCACCAGCAAGCAACAACACACCACCACCCATTAGACATTTTTTACTGTGGATAATGTGCAGGCTACAGTTAAGAGCCTCTATGGTGTGTTTACAAGACATTGTACACTCATTCCAGACAATCAACTTGCACTGTTGCAGAAGACGGCCTCGATCACTGTTCTTGCAAGTAATGATGTTTCACTTGCAATATCGTCATAATTTTAAAACTGAGTGTGCAGTCCGTCCACCACTTAGAAAGATTGCAGCAATGCCTGAAGAAATCATTGCCAAGGCTATTTGATGGTCTTTGTGAAATTGTGCCAAAAGAAAGTTAAGCACAAATGTTCTGCCTGTACCTCCTGGTACATTGAGAAAGAAGAGGCCCTCTTCTTCACATGCTTTCACTGCAGGACTGAATCAAAAACATGCATCTGCTTAGGAAGAAGACGTGGTGTCATTTCATTTACATGTGCATGTTGGATATTGTAATAAAGCTCATTTACTACATCATTAGACAATTCTCCCATGCGCTGAGGTGTAGGCAAACCAAATTCAGCTAATTTTTTTCCTGTGATAGGAAAAAATCTGCAATTATTTTCAATGCCTGATCATTGATGATCAGATCATTGTTTGCTCCTTGTAATCTGTGTAAGATATCATCTGACAATGCATCTTTATATTTATTATTTTTATTATTATTATTTTAAGGTGAAAAGCACATTGAGGCTATTATTGTCTCCCTAAATGTAAGTGTGAGTGTAAAGTGTTAAAGTCGTAAGTGTAGTGTTGTAAGTGTAAGTGTGTTAGACTCAGGTACCGTGAGAGATGTCTAAATCCTTTCAATAGGTGTAGCTAGTCTGCACCACCCTGCGGGGCACTGCATCATTATATTTGTCCCACAATTGATGCGGTTAGAGAGTCTGCAAGTGCTAACTAAAATTGCAAATGCTTTCTAATTTCATTAGGTGAACGACACATCACAGTCTCCTCTATGATTGCAACCCAATGGTTATCATTTTCCAAAAGACCACCTGCCTCACATGTTTCTCTGAATATAGCAAGTTCTTGTCCATTTACTATTTTTAAATCTTGAAAGCTCGTTGGCCCTCGATCATAATGGAGCAACATATTCAAACAGTAACACTGCAAGTTATTAACATGAACAGCGTACCCATGACCACTGTGCATCATCAATCTTCACACCTAGCCAGTTCACAATATTTTTTCCTTGAATGCGTTGCTTCCACTCTTTTTTAGATGTATTCCAGGTGTAGTATCCTGGTATTTTGACATAGAGCAAAGTTTTGGCGAATTCGTCCTTTTGGCAGAGGTGAAAATAACACAGTTAGTGTTGTCTTAGGAGGTACCCTGATTCTTTTGTGGAAAGTTTGCTCATTGAAATATATGTGCTCACTATTAGGCAGATGTACCACAAGATGGGTAACAGTAGGGTATCTCTTGTGCATTGGAAATCCCAGTATCCAACAAGCCGTCAAGCAGCTCACATACCTGCCAGCTACAAAAGTTTGAACTTGATCCCTTGGATCAATATTTACATTACTAGTTTGTTAACATTGAAAATTGTCTGGTCGCTGCCCTTGTTAATATACTGGCAAATTGCTTACATAGAACTGCATACATTCACTTGAGCACCAAATATTCGTATAAGCAAGGGATTATAAGGTACAACCCAACTGTTGTCTACTAATAATTCTTTGCTACCGTGCAGACAAATGGTAATGTATTGTAATAATAATATGTTATATATTCAGCACTCTACATAGGTATTTTTTTTCACATTTGACACCAAAAATCAAACCCAAAATAAATCAGTTTTCAAAAAATGACAACTAAAATTATTGAAAATATAAGTTTATAAACAATAATAACAGTTTATTAAAGTTGTTAAAGTTTATTTTAGTTGTTAAAGTTTGCAGTAAATAACAACAGGGAGTTTTTTAATGGGAATACATCTATGTTTATCTCAGGTAAACATTTTGGTACCATCTTGATACCAAATTTCATCTCAATCGGTCCAGTAGTTAACACGTGATTTAATAACAAACACACACTCAGATTTATAATATGAATGATTTTACAATTTATTCATAATTTATTTCTTATTTCTTTTAAAGTATCAAATTTTGAATTTTTGGTTCAAAATATTAATTAAAAACTTGTTTAGAACAAATTTTTCTTTCAGAATTACAAAACTATAGCAATAAAAACATTTAATATTCTTGAACACTTTAAAAAACATACAAATACCAAAATTAAGACCACAATGAACAAGCTGCACATCAATCAACTACTTTTGACAGAATTTTTTTTTGTGTATAACGTCTAACTATTGTGCACATTTGGGCTAATGCAGACAATGGGATGATTTATAGTGTATGAAAATGCCAAGCCCTGGCCGGGAATCGAACCCAGGTCCTCGGAGTGAAAGCCCAGTATGCTATCAACTAGGCCACCGAGGCGGCTATTTGACAGAAGAATATGATATACTGATTTTAACTGTATTTTGAATTTTGCAGCAAATATAGTTTTACTGACTAATGGGAATAATTAATTGTTATTAAAAGATAATGAGCCAATTACTTGAGTTTGGGACTTACATCTGTCTGACAAAAAATGGAACATTCTTGTGCACTCTAGTGAATATTTAATTTTTGCACTACACTTTTTTCTATGTTGAAATATGTTTTGACTTCTATAACTCTTTAAATCTCTCTGCATGCTATGATAAAAATTAACATTGTGTATATCATATCAGTTATACATGACTTGTTTATGTAATCACACATTTGCCAAGCATCAAGTTTTTAAGAAAGATGTATTATAAAATAAGAGACAAGTTTATCAATTATCAAAATTATATTTACATTTAAAACTTAACTATTTTTACAAATACACATTTTTCTTATCGTTTTATGAATTTATAATAAAAACAAAATTATCAAATTACTGTACAAGTATGGAGTAAAAAAGAGATTAATTTTGTATTGTATTATGTTAAAATTACTTCAAAAATATAATTTTTTTGACTTTAATTCCCTTCCTCAATTATCATTGCATTCGGATCAGGATCAGCTTTCCTCGAGAGAATATCCAAGTCTTCATCATCAAAATTGTCTAACGATGTATCCATGAGATCATCACTGCTATTTTGATTTAGCAAGGCTTGAAGTTGATGAATAGAAGCTAGTAGAACATGGAACTGTTTTCTCCGCATATCAAATTTTTTATCCAATTCTTCACTAGTTTCCTATAAACATTAAATTTGAATAAATTAGATTATTTTGTAAAACGAACAATAAGAAATCCATGAAAAAAATAATACAAGGGTAGGCTGAAAAATAATGCATGCATGCTTGTAGAACCCGAACAAAATGACTTTCAGAAGCGCGCCAGATGGTATTTGGAAGTAACACTCCCCCTATATATGCATACGCAGTTTAAAGGGGGATGAATGCCCTCTTGCATCCAGTGTATTTTGAGCAGCAGAAGTATGGAGACGTGTGCTAGTGCTATGTGAACATGAATTTAACAGCTTGCTTATATCAAATTTTCAACTGGTGAAAAAGTGACTCCTACTGAGATTCATCGTCATTTAAAGGCTACTGTTAATCAACAGATAATAAAGTTTTATAATTGCAAACCTGGAAAAGCCATAATTGTTGATGAAACATGAAGAGGACACTGCCACAGATGATAATTATCACAAACTCGTCTATGATTTTAATCAAAATGACAGGCGAATCACTCCAAAGTGTATTGCATACCACATTGAAATATCTAAGGAACATATCGGCTTCATTATAAATCAGTTAGGGTACCATAATATCTGTGCACAATGGGTATTATGCTATCTCACAGACAAGATCAGAATAAGTTCTGTGAAACCTGAAGTTTGAACCAATTCCACACCCTCCTTACTCCCCTGATCTTGTACCTTGTGATTTTTATTTTTTCCCTACTCAAAAGAGATCTCAAAGGTAATCACTACACCTTGGACGATGCAGAGAAAGCAGCGATCAAGCCCCGGATTAAGAAAGGTTACAAGAATTTTTCAGTGACGGTATGAAAAAACTTGACACACATTGGAAGAGATGTGTAAATCTTAACAGTGACTATGTAGAAAAATAAAACAGATTTTGAATCTTAAGAATTGTACTTTAATGTACTTTTTGCTTGAACTTAATATTTCATTTTATTAATGTTCTACAAGCACGTGTGCATTACTTTTCAATCTAACCTTCTACTACTGCATTTATCAAGTGTAAAGAAACAATTCCAGAAAACTGACAACACAAGAACTACTCTACTGGAACCCTTTAAGTTTTTTTACAGATACAACATTAACTTGTTTTACTTCCTTACCCAGTATTTTTTCAAGTTAAACATTTTCTTTTACAACTTCACAAAATTATTAACTACAATGCTTATTGCTTAAAACATTCTAATCGCCTTCACAGAACAAAAAATAATAATGCCTTGAAACTACAAAATTTATGCAGCACTATGGTTGGTGGAATTGGTGTTATCACTGTATCTTCACTAAACAGCTGATTGCTTAGACAACAGCTGTTTCTTATTTGTTACTTTTGAAATTATGTACATACCATAACTACTTACTTTCATTAAATGTTTTTTTTTTAAATTAGTATCGTTTAAAATGTTTTATTAAGAGGTTACTGTAAGTGCCTATAATGCTTTATTATTATTTAACATCAGAAAAAACTAAAAAACTGTTTATTCCTCAACTCTTACTATGTGGCAACTCTTACTATATCTGTAACAAGATCAAAATGCAGTAAAGAAACATAACTGCACAAGCCTATTTAAGATTATAAGAATAAATTTAACTTATAACAGAGCTTCTAGATAGCAGATGAATGAATTATACTTTTTTCTGAATACCACCAATGATTAACTCCCAACTTTCAACATCAGACCCCAGAGATGAATGAATGAATGCACTGCAACCTTTGAAGATCTATTGTGCCCCTTTCTATATTCCTGAGATGCTCAGTTATGCGCTGTAACTGTCTTAAATCCCTTCATAACCCTTCTACATTCTTACTTATGGGAACACCTATAAATAGCTAACAAAATGTGGTCTGCCCATATGTAGTCCTGCATGCATGGGTAAGGCTAAGGTACAAGAGTGGTTGCCTAGGTCTCTGATGGACCATTACGCCGGTGTCATTCACTCCAACAGCAAGGGTCGATTTAAACTTTTTTGTTAGCCAAGTTTTGTAGAGTAGTGAATGTGTGTATATCTTGAGTAGGTAAGTGAGAGTAGTATGAGCTATGGGTAAGGTGAAGTTGCAAAGCCCATCAGCTGCTCACTTCAGCTGCCTGTGTCAGATGATCAGATAGATCGTAATTTAAGTTGTATTTTATTTATATGGCCAAGTCGTATAAATTACAGACCAGTTTTACTTCAATTTACAAACATCTGGAAGAAAACATGTAAAATAGCTACTCAATCTTAAAACTTTTGTTGTTTTAGCAATAAACCAAAGAACACATACATACACATACAGAAATGTTGTTTTATAAAATTCTATGTAAAAAAAATTGTAAAAAAAATAGAACTAAACACTAAGTATGAACTCAATTTACTCACAAAATATTTTTTTGGAATTTTTTAAATTATACCACATCAAAGAGCATAAAAAACTAAAATGAAATCACACATAATATGTTTTAGAACATGTAAACATAATACAGCTACAGATGCTTCACTACAGTTGTTGTCACAGATAACATAGATAACGTCAGTGTTTTGATTACAAAGAGATAAGGAAGCTTGACAAGGACAAAAAGTAACAACACTAAAATCAATCAATAGCTCAAAACCTTAGAACTACTATAGACAGGCTTTTCAGTTGGTACATTTAAATATTACATAAAATATTAGCAATAAAAAAATCTCTGCAAATAGTGACTCTGGCAACAATATCAACCACCATCACACTAAAATGGTTAAAAACTAACTGCTCTATAAAATGTTCAATAATAAATTCTAAAAAAACCAACCTCTAATGATTGTAATTCTTTCTTGAGTTGAGTAAGTTTTTCGTGGGTTTGTTTCCTGTCTGGCTGTTCATTTATGACTTTAGCTAACACTTCATATTCTACACGGTTTTTTCGCACAGTTTTAGCATTTTTGAAATCTTCTTTGGTTTCTTCAATGTTTTGCTTTGCTTTTTCTATATCACATTCTATTTGTTTTGATAAATTTTCATAATTCTGTAATTCAGCTGAACTCATTGCTGCAACTGATCGAGATTTTGAGAATGCGTATTCACTTAGTGCTAGTTGCGAAAACATACGATCTTGTATTTCTTGGCTGTAAGAAATAACACAAAATTTTATGCATCAGGTATTCAATTCAAATAATTGTTCTAAAAAAAATATTATTATAAAATTATTACTTTTTTGTAATAAGGGATAATAAAATAAAGCCCACAGGCTTAATCGACATACATTAGAAAGTACTAAGTTTGCTCGCTACATTAATAACATGCATCATAAGGTTGTATGGAGATACGCTTAGTGTCCATTCTGTGTTGAAAAATATAAACTGCTGCACTCAAGCAATTTACGTGACATTCTGTGTCATTCTATCAAGATTTGCATGACTTTATAGCGTTTCTAAACCACATGGCATTACATTGGTAAGTGTTTGGATTATTGAATCAATTGCCTTTTGTGTTCTGTGGAGGAGGTATGGTTATCGGCCCCCTGCGAAAGAGACAGGATTATCATTTGGCAAAACGGCAAAAAGTTGGTGAAAGGGGGTGGTACATATTGTTATAGACTATAAAAAATCTTAATCTTAACATCTGTTCTTCACGACTAATGTCAAAAATTTTTTTCTGTTTTATATCCTGTGTAACCTGCTACCATTAGAGATTTATGTTAAACGTTATGCTTTGTTCAATGGTTTACTTTACTTTACTCTTGAGATATCTTTTTTTGTTTAATTATTTTGTTTTAGTTTTTAGTATTGTGTTAGTCTAATATGATTTATAAAGGTTTATTAGTTGTTTTTTACGTATATTATTAGGACAGTTTATTAATTTCTCATGCCTGATTGTCATATACGAAATCCTAAAATGTGGTTTCTAAGGTAATTTGAACATAATATACGGTTTCAATGATGTAATAACCAAGTATTTATCAAAGTTTGAAATTAAAACAATTTTTTTTACTATTTTCAGCTTGTATTCTTTCCACATCCTCATTCCCTACAGACACAGTATTGTGACTTTGCAGAACGCCAAAGTATGTGTCATTACATTGACTGCCATTTTATATATTTTTTTTTTTTTTTATTGTGCACACTTGGGCTAATGCAGACGATTGCCATTTTATAGTTTGTTTGTGCCATTTTATAACAAACAAAAATATATGATGTCTAATTACCAAAAAAACTTTACTTTATTGGGTTTAATAACAAATACTTTGGGTGCCAATTTTACAACAAATAAAAATATACGACCAAAATAATTTTACTTTATTGGTTAGTATTGGTAATAACTTTAATTTATCCTAAATTATAACAGATTAGTGGGATTTTGAAATACCATATAAATTTATTGTTGTTTTTTTTATTGAAGTAAATTATGATAAATTATTTTTTCAAGAAATTAACTGGTATCTATAAACGTTAATTTTATGGAAGAATTTTTATCTTGGTGAAAACAGAGCTAGCGTCCTTTATAATACGCCTAAAGATTATAAAATATATATTTTTAAATACCTTTCAGCAGGTGTATCTTTTGAATTACACCACTTGATAAAAGATTTCAATAAAACATTTAATCTTCTATCATCTCCTGTTCCATCTCCATCAATCAGAAGACGGCGTCTAATAACATCCTCTGTAAATTGACAACACCAGAACATAATAATTAAAATATGCATATATACACGCACATACATCAGACAGGACAATTAAATAATGTAAATGAACATGCCTTAGCAGTTGGACAATATGGATGAAATGTAGTTCACTTTGATGTTTCCATACAAAGTAAGCCATATTGTGCCTATCTTATTTAGTTGCTTGTTACTCTTTGCTTGAGTAGAACAATGTTTCATTCAAGTGCTTTGATTATGATAAGCTTAAAAATCAAATAGCTTATTAATCTCAAATCCCCTGTGAAAATAAAAAAAAACAACAACTGCATATTACAATTGTTAAAGGGAATGTTTGATGATAATTTTATTACGCTTTTGATTTATTAAGTTGCATAAATGACTTTTGGAAGGTCAGGAGGAAGGTGAAAATGATGAACATTCTGGTCAACCTGCAACATCAAGAATTAAAAAAATAAGGAAGAAGGTGGTAAAGAGGGAGGGAGGGGGAGAGTAGAGAAAGAGAGAATAAGACAAATTTGGCATGAGTACCTGCAAAAACAAAAGTCTGCACCAAAATGACACCAAAAAAAACCCTCACATGAGCAAAAAAGGAGAAAGGGAAAAATACCTGCTCTCACATCATGTAGCAATTCACAACAGAGCTAGAACTGATAGAAAAAGTCATCACATGTAACGAAACATGAACAAAACATTTTCAAATATGACTCAAAGCAACAATCAATGCACTGGAAGACACCTTCATTAAGGAACAAAAAATTGGTGTAAGAATATCGAAAATGAGTCATGCTTGTGTTTCTTTTATATTAATGATGTCATCACAATCAAGTAAGTATCTCAAGGTCAAATGGCAAAACAGAAGTTCTATATTGAGGTTCTGTCCAAGCTGAGATAAAAGGTAAGAGATAAAAGAACAATTTGTTGCTGTGGAACAACAAATTCTGTCTGCTGCAATAGGACAATATACCTGGTATATATAACACACTTCCTGTTAAGCAGTTCTTAACAAAGAAAAGAATTACGGTGCTCAAATATCCACAAAATCTTGTTCCATGTGACTGCTAACAATCACATGTTATTCATTAAAAAAAAAAAAAACCTTAAATGAAACACATTTTCAGTCTTTAGAAGAGGTCAGGACAAAAACAGCACTTACTGAAGAGAATGACACTTGAAGACCTGCAGGACTGCTTCAGACAATGGAAAACACACAGGCAAAGCGCACCTTGTTACTCTGGACACTCACACCTTTGATACCTACAGCAGTCCGACTACCAATTTTTAAATGGGTGTGACTGTGATGTGTTACTGTAGAGCCTACTGGGCTCAGTAATGATACTAGAAGAATGGATACTAGCAGCATTGTCCAATTAGCATTTGAAACACTGTTTCAGTCTTTTAGCTCTTGGATTAATTTTAGTCTCAGTGAGTATTTGTTGACTGCATCAAAATTATGTTTGCCTACTTAGGGTTCGGATAATTATTTCTGCCTACAAAGGGTTCGGATTAATGAACATTTGGATTATGGAGGTTCTACTATACCTGCCTAGCTAAAGAAGTTTTTAAGTTGGCATTTCAATATCAATATAAACAGTACTTCCCCTTGACAGTTATTCCTGTTTAAACACAACCACTCCTTCACCTTTCTTCTAACTGTTGGTACAAAACTCGTATGTGCAACGACCTTATCATAACTGTTCATAATATTCCAATTGACATAAATTTATTCTTAGAGTCAGCAAGTTTTTATTTGACCATAATATAATTTCTTTCCATTACTTAATTGCTAACAATTTACACAACACACATCACTGTCAACCATGACATATATTAATACATGGCTAAAATCATGACATATAATAAATTTAATCTTCCATGGGTGAACATCTCTTAATAAAAATTGTTAAAATCATTACCTTACTATAAATTTCAAAAACTCAACTACTACCGTAATATTCACAATAGTGTATATTTAAAAAAAAAAATAAAATTTTCACATAAAGGTGGCCACGGTATTCTCCACAATTATCTTTATTCAATATTCTCGTATTTTTCTCACTTTTATTATATTTCCAATTATAACAAATGGGCAAGAAATAAAGCAGCAGTCTGGCAGGGAAAAAATAAAATATGGTATTTATGCAGTATAGGTAATTTTTTCAAATGGATTTTTACGTATTTTTTTGTTTTATTTTCTACCATATTATCTAATTAACAAATACAAGCAGAAAATATTTTTCTTAAGGATTATTTACAATTTTAGGCCGTTTTTTATGGAACTATGTTGTGACATCATTGTTGTTTACAATGCACTGAACATACTCAATTTCATAGGTGTATGCATAATTAAAAAAGAAACATTAAAGTTTTATTGCAACCGCATAAATATATGTCAGAAGAAAAAGCTTAATAAATGTTGTTTCATTAAATCGGCTCGAGGTGGGCCATTGTTTGAAAAGGCTTGTTTACCATTACATGTACGTTGCCGTAGTTCTGCATCTGAAACTACCATGCCAAAGTTTACTGTAGTGTGAACTCAATGTCAACCATACGGCAGTTGACTGGTATTCCTTTTGCCATGGAGATTTAATCGATCATATGATTAACAGTTCAACAAAGATTGGTGGGCTGGGAATTGTTGTTAAGAATCAATGAAGCTAAATTTGGCAAAAGGAAATATAAATGAGGTTGGCAAGTTGGAGGTCGGTGGGTATTTGGAAACCAATGGGAATCCAGGAACTGCTTTTTGTCCCAGTTGAATCTAGCGATTCATAGACGTTGTTCATTGTTATCGAACAATGGATTCTACCAAAACAACAATCATAAGTGACTGTAGGAAGGCTTACAACTGCCTTTCTGATAGCAGTTTGTCCATCTCATGGTCAACCACTCAGTTACTTTCATTGATTATGAGACAAGTGCATACGATCAAAAGATGCTGGCGTAAAGTTCGACAATCGATCCCACAATTTGGACTAAGAAAAAAACCATTTCATGGGATATTTAGCCGAATTTCAATTTAAATACAAATATGACAATTATAAGCAAAAGGATTCACCAATTCTACAAAGCAGCGAACATTATATCCGCCACAATAACATTTATTACATGGATAGTAACTACTTTAATTTAAGAGTTTTTTCACCCAAAACAACCGTGACAGTTAGGTCCACTACCCAACATCCGTGTCAATTAGGTTCACCATTTTAACCATGTCAGTTAGGTTATGGTGTATTCTTTTAAAAAATATATAGGCTTTTTATCACCCAACAACCATATTAGGCCCAACAACTAGGTTAGTTAGGTTCACCATGCAACAACAGTGTCAATTAAATTGTTTTTTTTAAAGGTGTTTTTTTACTAAAAAAACTGTCTCAAAAAGGTTATTGAGTATCATTTTTTTTTAAAAACATTTTTATTGTTTTACTGATCTAAAACTGACTAACACGCAGTAGCAATTTTGAGGTTATGAAGGTCACTTTTATTTTCAATTTTTATTGTACTTCTCATGGTTTCCGCACTTTTATATTTTGGATTGGTATTTATGCAATGTAGCCTGTTCTGTCTTTTTCTATATTTTATTTATTAAAACACTTTATTACATGCCCAAAAGCGATAATCTAAAAACGCGGATACGACGAGAAGCACGATAAAAATTGAAAATAAAAGTGAACAACATAACCTGAATATTGCTACCGCACAAAAGTCACTAACGTGTTATAGATCGGTAAAATGATAAGAATATGTCTAAAACGGGTTTTGCGTGATGAAAAACTTTATTATTATTTTTTTTTTTAACAAATAAACCCAATAACCTAACTGACACGGTTTTTAGGCCTAACACGGTGATGCATGAATATAAATGATTGTTGGAATGACAATTGCCTTTCTGACAATTGCATTGTCCATCTCACGGTCAACCACTCAGGTTAATTTTGTTATGAGACAGGTACACACACAAATACGATCAAAAGATGAATACCTAATCTGTATCAATTAGGTTCACCACGCAAGTACCGTGTCAGTTAGGTTATTGAGTATTCTATTTCTTTAAAAAAAAAAAGATTTTCTTCAAGCATCACCAAGTTTGGCCTAACAACCATGTCAGTCAGGTTATGCAGTATTCTTTTTTTAAGAAATAAAAGGTTTTCTTCGAGCATCACCATGTTAGGCCTAACAACCATGTCAGTTAGGTTATGGAATATTTTTGTTTAAAAAAAAATAAAGATTTTTATAATGCAAAACCCGTTTTAGCCAAATTTTTATCGTTTTACCGATGTACAACACATTAACGACTTTCATGCAGTAGCAATTTTGAGGTAATGTTGGTAATTTTTATTTTCGATTTTTATTGTAATTATCGTGCTTTCCGCTCTTTTATCACGAAAAACTCGTTTTTGATGTATTTTTATAGTTTTACCGATCTACAACACTTTAGCAACTTTCGTGAGTTATCAATTTTGAGGTTATGTTGATCCGTTTTGTTTTCAATTTTTATCGTACTTGTCATGGTTTCCGCACTTTTATATTTTGGATTATTGCTTTTGGGCATGTACTGAAGCGTTTCAGTAAAAAAAATATCGAAAAAGGCAGAACAGGCTACACTGCATTTTTACCTTTGGATTATTGCTTTTGAGCATGTAATAAAGTTTTTTTAAGTTAAAAAAATTACCGAAAAATCCAGGACAACCTACACTGCATGTGTCCCTCTAGTGCATATTTACCCTATATCCTTATAAAACAAACTAATGTAAGACGTTTTACTAGAAAAATCCCACCAGCCCATATCCTAAATAATTACCTATAGTAATAAACTGACCTACTTACCATCTCCCATGATTCAAATGAAATTAAACTTTGTTTTCTGCTTTTTTTGCAAATAGGTCCTCAGTCTTATTGAAAATGAAAACACAGATTTAAAGTACAACTTAAAATCGACTCAAAGAACGAATTTAAGTTTTTAAAATGTTTAAAAGTAGGAACATTAATAATTGTAAACTACTTCTACACTTTAAACAATTTCATTACCACTTTAAAATATTACATAAACAAACAACAAAAACTGGAATTTTCGTACTGGCTAGCCAGAGATATTACAAGTGCGGGTGGATACTGGATATCTGACCTGACAAAACCAACGAAGATTTTCACCAATGTACCTTTTATTACTTTATCTATGTTTGGTGTTTAACCTATGCTAATCTATGTTAACCTACCCTATCGTAATAAATTAAATTTGCTGAATTCAGACGGTCTCGTTTTGCGTAATAAAGGTGATCAAAAAATGAAAAGCATGCAAGTACTTTACAAAAGTTCAGTATATTATATTTATTAATCATACAAAGAACGAAGATATATAAATCCAAACAAAATTTCCATTATAATTCTATATATCAGAATAATAACTTTTCTAAACCTGTATATAATACTATCACTTACATAATATTTCCCGCACTTGAAAGTACTAGAAAAGAAGTAATTACTCATTTACCCATTTTTGTACTTTATGTATTTCACGTAAGGCAGCATATAGACTGCAGGTAGGAGGTGTCTGGCTATCCTCAACTTTGGGGTATATTAGAATCACAGAAAATATCAGTGACCCTATTCTAATGATGGGACTAAAGGAAAATGGATATTTCGGATTACCACAATAGGCTATATTAAAATTTTGAATAAGAAATATTCGCCATAGAAAATAGGATATAGCTGTTCTTAACTATCAGCTGATTTTACTAATTTTAAAAGTAAACTAACTTTTAATGAACATTGACATAGGAACAGAACAGATGTTTAATGACCTCTAAAGATAACGTCAGTAACTATAAACTAAATTCATTTTGCAAATCACAACTGAACTGAGTCATACTTGTAATTTATAGTCAGTCTAAATAAAGTAAATTTACTTTGGTTTGTTCAGTCAGTACTTGATCTCTTACCTTTAGTATTATAACTTGCTCTTGTTTGGCATTTTGTTTAATTTTAAAATGTGGACATTCAAATCAGTGACGTATTTAATATTATTATGTACTTTATCAATAGTATTGAAACTGAGCAATGCCGAATTATCAAGGTAAGGATAAATAAGCAGGCTAGGATATAAACGCATTTTTAAAGTTTACCGGAATAATTTGTAATTATAATAGAATTATTTTTTATAAAAACAGGATAATAAAACCAATGTTCTATTTTAGAAACCAATTATATTTATAAAAACTTGGATTAGAATTAAGTTATCATTGATCAAAATGAAAAATGAATAAAAAATTCTCATTTTCCAACTGATTAAATGGAAGGTCTGCTTCTAATAAAGTAGGAAATCATTAAGTTATTGTGTTCTTAAAATTCGATACATTAGTTTATGTATGCTAGGTCCCTTATAGGAAAAAAGACAACAGATATCTCATTGTATTTTTTTTAAGTGTATTAATGGTGGAAAAATTTTCTGCAGAAACAAAATTGATTTTTTGCAAAACGTAATTTTTGTGACTTCTGTCAATTTTAGTAATTTTTGCCCCCAAAACTATTTATTATGTGGCCATTATTAATAATCCAAAATATAAAAGTGCAGAAACAATGGGAAGTTACAAAAAAATAAAACTAAAAGTGACTAAAACCTCAAAGTGATTACACCTCCAAAGTAGGTAATGTGTTTCTCATCATGAAAACGATCAATTAAATGTGTATTAACAATAAAAAGAATTCATTTACTTAAAAAAAAGAACTTCAGAACCTAATGACTCGATTTTTGGAAGTTTACTTCAGAATAGTTTCATAATAAATAGTTAAAAATCATAAGTTATTGTAACAAATTTAATCTTCTGTAGGGTTAATATCTCTCAACTGAAAATAATATAGAACATAAAACAAACAAAAATTGTTAAAATCATTACTTTTGGTTTTAACTAAAATTCCCAAAAAGTCAAAAATACCTTATTTCAACAATGTTTGATTGTAATCCTATAAATTTCAAACTTTGTCCTGAATAAAGCAGTAGAGCCTACAATTAGTTGAAATAAATAAATTTAAAAATAAAATTGCACTGTTTGTAGACACACTATAATTTAGCACTTTTATTATATATTACACTTTTGTTACATGCCTATATAATTTCAATAAAAATGCACTTTCACTAGTTTTGATAACTTTAGAAATTTTTACACTGAAATTCACTATTATGCCCAATATTTTATTCAAAATATAAAAGTTCAGAAAGAAGGGTAAGTTAGAAAAAAATGAAAAATAAAAGTAACGAACATAAACTCAAAATGTCTATTACGTGGAAATAGGTAATATGTTTTTCATCATGAAACTAATTAATTAAATGTGTGTTATTAATAATGATTTTTTTTTATGAGGGTAAATATGCAGTGTAGGTTTTTTTCAATTATTTGGTAATTTTCCCTAAAATGCTTTATTACATACCCAAAAGCAATAACACAAAATAAAAATATGCACAAAGTACTGGAAGTATGATATAAATTCAAAATAAAAGTGATCCACATAACCTCACAATACCACACGAAAGTATGTAAAAGGTTTTTGATTATTAAAACAATAAAAAACTTTCATTTAAAAAAAAATACTCAAGGACCTAACTGGCATGGATTTTGCGTCTGTGATAAACATAACTGATACTGTTGTTTAGTGTAGAAACTAACTGACAGAGTTCTTGGGTGACAAAATTTATTTAATTAAATGGATGCCATTTTAACAACGTTTTCCTTACAAGAACAAACAAAGTAATATGTATTAAGTAACTCTTGTTGGAGTGTTATAATTTGCATGAGCAGTAAGTCGGTATTTTATAGTGTGATAAAATATTATTGTTACATACTGGATAAAGCCTTTTTTTCTTTAACCTGAAATACCTCTTTTCTATTTTTAAGTTTTTAGATTTTGGTGAAATGTTCGGTGAGTTTGTCTATTAAAATTCTGCTGTTTGTTATATAGGATACCATTAATAAAGACCCAAACAGTTCGCAATCGTTTTCGAGAGATTGATACAGAAGTGACAAGATTAAGAATAAGATATGGTGATACTAATGGTGCTGAACCTGAACCTCTTTCAAATTATATGGATGTAAGTAATGCTTTTAACTATTATCAAACAGCAGAAATCTGTAAAGTAATTATAATTGTTAACAACAAATGTTTTTTTAACACCAAACTAGGTTTGTATTCTAAATTCTATTAAAGTTAGTATACTAGAAACCATGTTTACAAATTAGTGAAATTGTTTTATAATTAGAAAACAATAACAGCATTGTTTAATTATAATAGCTCTGCCATTTTGTTTTCAAAATGGAAGAGTTAAAAACAAACTACTGTATATTTCACATGACCACTTAAGTTGTTCTTAGATCTTTAACCTGATGTGACCACATTTTTCAAATACTACAAAAACTTATTATTTTTAGCTGTTAATGACTGGCACTTAAATGTGGTAATATATTTCCTTGTATAATGCATTGTACATTGTACTGTGCATTTTACCAAGTGTGAGTGTTCCAGAAGTACTGTAAAATATTAATTTTACGTAATAATATGAAACATAGCATTATTGAACAGTAACAAAGTTGTAAATACACTCATCAAACTCATTTTAATTATATCAATATTTGATTAACTTATAGTAGCTTAATGGTTACTCAAACTTGTTCTTTTTGTGTAAATAAGGTATTGTGAGAATACTATAATATTTCACAAAGTAGTATTTCTTTGATGATAATTTTAATCCTTAAACTTAAATTTTTCAAGTCTATGTTTTTGACTCATTAATTTTTTGGAGCGCCATGTGTTTTGAAAAAATTTGGTAACCCTTTTGACTTCCAATTTACTTTTAAAATGGCAAATTCAGATTTTTTTTTTATTGTATTAAATATGTAAATTGTATTAATAAAAATTAAACGTAAAGGCCCTACCAGAATTGAGCCTACAGTATTACATATTCTTTGAAAAAATGTATTGTGACAGATTCATAGATAACAAAACATTTTAACTAATTCTGTAGAAGTTCTACTTTTCCATATTTGATAATGAACATTAAAAGTAATTGAATTATTTTATATGTATTTGCTCCATTAATTTTGAATAAACCTTACTTTTATATTTTATGTCAAAAATTAAAATTTTGTGTGAATGTCTTATCATACTTTAACAGACTAATTGGGAGTTAAATGAGGTTAAATATAATCAGCACTGTAATTTAAGTTAGTTAGGCAGTGTATTACGTCAGTAGGTATATGACTATAACTTTTTCCTAGTAGGCAAGAAAGTACCTACAAATTAGCTTTTATCTGTAATTATACAATTTTAAAACACATAACTGAACATTTAACTTTCTTACTCAGTGCAAAAAAGTACAGTTTGGTGATTTTGAAAAAAAATCAGTTGTAATAACTTTTGACTTGTCTGTATCTTTGCACATTACTGCAGATGAAACAAATAGATCTGTTTTTATGAAATTTGCCTATATCTGGGACCATTGTTCAGTTGAAAAAATAATAATAATAATAATAATAATAGCAAACCTTTTGGTCAGCCTTAATAATTTTGATCAAATGTCCACAGATACCTAAACAAAACTTACAAGTTACTACAGCTAAAAAAAAATCTGGTCTAGAAAAATCGGTTCAAATTTTTATCAAATTAAACTAAGATTAAACTAAGATTCAGTGAAGCTGACTTTTTTTAATTTTAATGTAAAGGAAATTTATGATTTGGAAATAGAGTCTCATTAAAGAAAAACTTATTGTAATTCATGACTTTTTTATGTTTATTATTTATTTACTGTTGAATTAGTTCTTTTATTTCATTTTTTACAGTAACTGTAGTTATGACCTTTCATTTATGATATAAATGAAAAAACTGATTTTGAGAAAGTGGGCCACATATCAGGTTTAGTTTCATACCAGAATGAGATTTTTCAAGATATTTAGTAACACACCGTATGGGCGTTTTTGGTTCTTAGATGTATTAGTACTTTTGGAACTAATTTTTATTTCAGCAAATTTTGAACAAAATCAGGCCTAATTTTGAGAAAATCCGATTTTAAATAGTTTCCTAACAAAAAAATTTGGTTTATGGACAGGTTGGACGTACACATTAAATTTCAACAAACTTAGTCAATTTTTGATTTTTTTCAGTGATATGCACAGACATATTCACAAACAAAATGTTGACACACAGATTTAATTCCTAGACATACTCACATGTAATAATAGTATGAAAAAAATGGTTGGTCAATAAAATCTCAAGATTAAGTTTTCTAAATATGTTCTGTGTATACATAAGCATTTTATTTCCCAAACAGATCTATTTCTTAGAAATAGTTCAGCGTCTGTGATCTGCTTTTCATAACACTTTATGTAAAATGGTGCTATCAGACCTTAATTGCTCAAAGCAAGAAAGACAGTAGGCTAGACAATTTTATTTATCTTTTTTGTTAATTTATTAAAATAGAAAAAATAGAGAGGTTATTTATCATATTTTTTTCTAAACATAAATTAGTTTTGTATGACAACATCTTAGGCATCTAGCCAGCGGAGGCAGCTGACGTGAGCAGCTGATGGGCTTAGCGACCCCACCATACCTCTAGCTCATTCTACTCTCACTCATTTACTCCACATACACACAACACACAACATTCACAAACACACTCTCTCACACAAACACATACACACCCGCGGGGGGGTGCAGACTAGCTGCACCTAGTGAGAGGGCCTAGACGAACCTCGCGGCACCCGAGTGTAGCAGACACTTACACTTATAGCATTACACTTACGATCTAAACACTTCACACTCACACGTACATTTAGGGATTTGCTGTGCTTGTTCCGTTACGTCTGGGAGTGGCGATTCTGCTTGGTTTCCTTTGGCGGGGCCAAGTATGTGGAACCTGATGTGTGCCTAGCACTGCCAAGGACCTCTGATGGGACAGGTTCTGGAACCGAGCAGCCTATAGGCGCTTGGCAAGCGCATGAATGTTGAGTTATGGGTGTCAGAGCCCATAGCTGGGTCTATCGAAACAAATGGTTGCATTCTGTGAGTACATAGAGGGCGGCTGCCAGTGGTACTTGGGTTTGGGGAACCGTAACTATGTACCGGAACCCATTCCTAAAATATTCTGGAGTGCTGACAGACCATGTATTTCGGCTACAGGGTATCTGGAGGTGCCCCCCCCCAATTTATTGGGGATTCTCGCTTTAGTTCGAGTATCCTGGGCTGCTGGTGGTCGTTTGGGTGCACCCTGTGCCAGTTGTTCAAAAATCTTCATTCATGAATCGCTCGGCAAACTAAAGTATGGATAACTTAACCAAAAACGCCAAATTAGTGTTAAAGAGGCCTCGTTCAACTTCGAACGGGTCTGTAGGTAGCAATGGAAGTGAGAAAAATACAGGAAATGAGGAGACGCAAGCTGTAACTCTACAACTGCCGTCTCCAAAATTTTTAATTTTTAAAAACTCGGTGGAAGGGGCCGACTTGTCAAAAGTGTCCCCTTTCCTCATACATAAGGCGATTGTTGGAAGAGCGGGTCCCGTATCTTCAATTAAGAAGCTGCAAAACGGGACCTTACTAGTGCAAAGCAAACAAAGTTTGTCGCTGCTGAAAAAGGATTCGTTTTTCGATAAAGTTAAGGTGTCGGTGGAGCCCCACCGAACCTTAAATTCAGCAAAAGGTGTGGTAACATGTCGGGACTTGCTCCACGTCGATTTAGATGAAATAAAATGTGAGCTTGCATCCGAGTACATCACAGATGTAACTCGGATAATGCGAATGGACAAAGGAGGAAAAATACCAACTGCCTCCCTTATTCTCACATTTGGGAAACCAAATATTCCCGATTTCATTTATGCAGGCTACCAGCGGCTTGCTGTACGTCCGTATGTTCCGAGCCCTCGTCGTTGTTTCAAATGTCAGGGTTTTGGACATATGAGTGCAGGTTGTCAGAAAGCTGTAGTATGTGGAAATTGTAGTGTCCAAGGTCATGATAGTAAGGACTGTAAGGATGATCCAAAGTGCCCAAATTGCGAGGGTGATCATCCTGCTCGATCTTTAAACTGTCCAAAATATAAAGAAGAAAAAGCAATATTAACTATCATGACTACGGATAAAATTTCTTTTTCTGAAGCCAGAAAGTTGTACAAGATATCAAAGTCTCCGGTTGAAGGCAAATCTTTTGTCACGGTTGTCCTGCACCAGTTGTAGTGAGCTCACCAAGACCGTCCAGGTTCTGACGGATCAGGTAGCACAATTGATGGCCCTACTTTCTAAAGGTTTTACTCCTGCTTCTACATCTGAACAAGTTTCTGTTCCATCATGTACCACACCTACTCTGACTTCACTATCATCTGCTTCAAAAAAATTAACATCATCTAATGTTAAAACACCTTTTACTCCTGACACAACCGATGTAAGCCAGACTACAAAAACGACTGTCTCAAAAAAACCTCTTCTTTCAAAGTCACAGGTACTTAAGCCTGTTGACAAGAAGATCTCTCCTGGCCTGGAATACTTTCTGAAGAAGAAATCGAATACTGCTCCTCCGTCAGTTAGTTTAAAAAAAAAAAAATCTAACATTGCAGGAAACAAATCTGTTAAAAAAATAGAAAAAAGTCTTAAAGGAGGTCCCACTGGTAAACCTCCACAAATTAAATTTAAAAAATCATCTGACTCGGACATCAGTCACAGTAGTGATTCGATGTCCGTGGATATGGATAAACCGGATGTATGTACAACTGACGAAGCTAAATTAAATCCTACCGTATACTAGTCATAATATTTCAATGTCTGCGAATCAAATCAATCATAACGTGATACAATGGAATATTAATGGGATAAGAAGTCATATTGAGGATTTGAAAGTTCTTGTGAGAGATGTGTCACCTTTGATAATATGTCTTCAAGAAACGCACCTCCATGAATCTCGCGCTTTCAGTTTTAGGGGTTATTCCATTGCTAGATCCGATTTCATCATGGAGGAAAGAGCAAAAGGTGGTGTCGCCATTTTGGCTCATAACTCTGTAGAGTCGGGTTTTGTTAATGTAGTAACACCTCTACAAGCCGTTGCCGTTCAAATAACCGTACCATTCAAACTTACAATCTGCAGCCTATATTTGCCGCCTAATTACAATTTCCAAAACCATGAAGTACGTGACAATATGCCAGTTGCCACCGCCGATATTATTATTAGGCGATTTTAACGCTCATCATACTGCATGGGGTTCATCAACCTGTAACTCTAGAGGAATACGCATTGAAAAGATAAGGTCTGAATTGGATTTATGTCTTCTTAATAACGGTTCCCATACGCATTTAGCGGCATCTACTGGCAATTGGACCGTTGTTGACTTGTCATTCTGCAGTCCAATTCTGACAACGAAGTTTGAATGGTCGGTATTACCTGATCTTTACGGCAGTGATCATACTCCCATTAATATTTCATTTCTTAATTTCCCTCGTCCGGATCAGCGCCTGCCGCGTTGGATTCTGAAAAAAGCAAATTGGGAGGAATTTATGAAGAAATTTGTATCACCAGACATTGAATATAATGACTGTATAAACACTATAGTCTCAAATTTTACTCAAAAGGTCTTACAAGCAGCAGAGAAATCTATTCCAAAAACTTCAGTACGCCCTTCACGTCCACCTGTCCCTTGGTGGAACGAGGAGTGTAGGAAGGCGTTACGTCTACGTAGAAAAGCTCTGAGGAGATTCAACAGAAACCCGACAAGTGAAAACCTTGAGCAATATAAAATTCTTCGTGCAAAAGCTCGTAGAATATTCAGGCAAAGCAGAAAGGATTCTTGGACCCAATACATCGGATCAATATGTAGAACAACACCTACATCTGTTGTGTGGAAGAAATTACGTTCCATTTGTGGTCCGCCTCCATCTGTAGGACTGATGGGACTTCAACAGGCGAACGGATTATTGGTTTCTGACGGTTCCGACATTGTAAACCTTTTAGGGTCATCCTTTGCAAGTTTTTCCTCTTCTGCAGCCTATAATACTGCCTTTTATAAATACGAGGTTTGTCCAATAAATACGCGAACTGGTCGAATATGGTGGCCATTACAGAGAGTTAAGCCACGCCCACTGGCCTCACGTGTTGTCTGGGACCCAATGAGCCGTCAGTGCTTGGCAGAACGTTACGCTGTGCAGATCTTGCGAGTAGAGTTATTTTTAGTTTTGCATTATTTTTTTGTTCGTCGATATGGAAATTGACCAATTTACTGCACAACGAATTAACATCAAGTTTTTGGTAAAGCTTGGTAAAAATTACCAAGAAATTGCTGAAATGTTGAGAGTTGTTTATGGTGATAATGCTATGAAGAAAACAGCCATTTTCAAGTGGATTAAGCGCTTTAAAGAAGGTCGAGAAGACGCCACGGATGATGCAAGAATTGGGCGACCTTCAGCCTCTTGTGTGCATGAAAACATTGATCGTGTGCGGCATCTTGTCCTTACTGATCGCGAAAAACTGTCCGAATGATAGCTGAAGAACTAAATTTAGGAAAATCAACAGTGCACACAATCTTAACCGAGCATTTGGGCTTAAGAAAGGTTTGTGCAAAAATCGTGCCAAAACTGCTGACTCCATCAAAAGTTGAGAAGAGTCGAATGTGTTACTGACTGGAAAAATTCCATGGAAAATGGTGTTGGATTCTTAAATAGGGTTATCACTGGTGATGAATCGTGGTTTTTCGAGTATGACCCGAATCGAAATCGCAAAGCAAGGAGTAGAAAGCAACAGGTGAAGCTCGAACAAAAAAATCAGGAAAAGCCGATCAAAAATCAAAGTCATGCTCCTGGTTTTCTTTGATATCAAAGGTATTGTTCATCATGAATTCCTTCCTGAGGAAAAAACGGTAAATTCTGAGTTCTACCTTAACGTTCTCAAGCGTTTGAGAGATCGAAAAGCGTTGTGTGACCACACATTTGACTCAAAACGATGGATGGATTCTTCATCAAGACAATGCACCCGCACATTCGGCTTTGATTGTTCGCCAGTTTCTGGCTAAAAATTCAATCACTATCCTTGATCATCCCCTTATTCACGGACCTCGCCCCTGCGACTTTTTCTATTCCCTAAATGCAAAAATGTGATGAGGGGACAGCATTGGGAAGATGTGGACACAATAAAACAAGAAATGATGAGGGAGACTGAAAAGCCTGACTTCCGAGGACTTCCAAGGGTGCTTTGAAGAGTGGAAAAGAAGATGGGATAAGTGCATAGCAGTGAATGGAGAGTATTTTGAAGGGGACAAAATCAATGTAGATGAAATTTTGTAAAATAAAGTTTTTATGACCTTAGTTCGCATATTTATTGGTCAAATCTCGTACAAAAGCGCATCAGAAAAAAAACCTTTCACTGTCGGTACTTCTGATGATTCTCCTCTGAACAGTGCGTTTACTCTACGTGAGTTAGAATCTGCACTGCTATCCACCAAAGATTCAGCTCCAGGTTATGACAACCTTGTTTACTCCATGATTAAAAATCTTCCACGGTCAGGTAAGCTATTTCTTCTCAAAATATACAATCGTATGTACGAGGAGCGTACATTCCCTAGCGATTGGTTGGAAGCTACAGTAATTCCCGTTCTTAAACCAGGCAAAGAGAAAACTGATCCAAGTAGCTGTCGTCCTATTTCTCTCACCAGCGTGCTATGCAAGCTGGTAGAAAAAATGATAAATCGTCGCCTTGTTTGGTATTTAGAAACTAATAAATTACTATCCAAAGAACAGTGCGGTTTCAGACAAGGGCGATCTTCGATCGATCAGTTGGTTTTGTTAGAATCTGCAATTCAAAATGCCTTCCTCTTGCGTCAAACACTTGTTGCAGTATTCTTTGACCTAGAGAAGGCATACGACATGGCCTGGAGAAGAAGAATACTGAACATTTTAAAATCATGGGGTATACAAGGCAGAATTCTTGCTTTTATTACAAATTTCCTGTCTAATAGATACTTTAGGATACGTCTTGGAGCTACAGTTTCAGATCGATTCCACCTAGAGAATGGTGTTCCACAGGGGAGTGTACTTAGTGTTACCTTGTTTGCTATCGCAATCAACGGAATTATCGCTAATGTGCAGTCCCCTGTCCGATGTTCGCTCTTCATGGACGATTTTGCTATTTATGTAAGCACCAGAAATATGGCAACAGCTGAAAGAACTCTTCAGCTGGTAATAAATAGGTTGCAGACATGGACGAGATCTACTGGCTTTAAATTCTCTGCTGCTAAAACTCAGTGCATTGTCTTCAGTCGCCGTTGACAGATCCAAGCTCCATCGTTATATCTTGATGGTATACAGCTCCGGACTTTCCCATCTGTTCGATTTTTGGGTCTAATATTTGACGAAAGGCTCTCCTGGAGCCCTCACGTGCGTGATTTAAAGTTACGATGTAACAAAATTCTCGATATGTTGAGGGTTCTTAGTAGTTCTCGATGGGGCGCTGATAGGACCAGTATGTTGATGTTTTATCGTGCTGTAATTCGTTCGCGGATTGATTACGGTAGCATTGTATATTCATCTGCTAGACCATCGATTTTAAAGAAACTAGATCCCGTTCATAACTCTGCAATCCGTCTTGTTTCTGGTGCTTTCCGTTCAAGTCCCGTCGTGAGTGTTCTCGCCGATGCTGGCGAACCATCACTTTCTCGTCGGAGACAACAGTTACAACTGAGTTACGTATGTAATTTATCATGTAAACCGTGGCACCCTGCTTATAATACAATTTTCCACAATCAGTTGCTCCAACAATATGAGTCCCGACTGCATGCTACTGTGCATGAAACCGACTGCTGCGCCTGTTGGCGTTAGAACATCCCGGTTTTTTGAAGACTTGCGTATTGAACTACCCCCAATGTTTGAAAGGTCCTTTTGTCTTGTCCCTCCATGGAAAATCAATATGCCGACCTTTGATTTCTCCTTGTGTGCATACCTGAAAGAAAACACTCCTAACATTGTGTATCAACGTGAGTTTTTTCGACTGACTAGTTCATATCCATCTGCTAAATTTATTTTCACAGATGGCTCTAAGATGAATAACAATGTTGGGTGTGCATTTTACTCACTGGACGAAACGTATAAGTATGGATTACCCTCAACTTGTAGTGTCTTTACAGCCGAACTCTTTGCCATCTTAAAGGCTCTAAACACTATTGAATTCGATAGTTTGCATTACGTAGTTTGTTCCGATTCAAAAAGTGCACTCCAGGCAATCCAGGATATGTATTCGGTAAACCCTCTGGTTCAGGATGTTCTGTGTTCTGTCCATAGACTTGAACTACGAGGTGCAAGATTATCATTTATCTGGATTCCTGGCCACTGTGGAATATTTGGAAACACTGTAGCGGATAATGCGTCAAAGGAAGCTACCTTTCTGCCGCCATGCACTTGTCTGACTTTATTTGTCACGTAAAACATTTAATTCTTCTACAGTGGGAAAATGAATGGGCAGCTACAAGCAGTAACAAATTGAGGGTAATTAAAAATACTGTTCGTCCTTGGGGGGTCGTCAATACGTGCAAGTCGGAGAGAAGAGGTTGTGGTTACCCGCCTTCGCATTGGCCACTCTATGCTAACACATGGATTTCTGATGGAACGTGGGGACCCGCCTCGGTGCGAGATTTGTAGAGAAACCATCACGGTAAGACATATATTGCTAGACTGTGATGGTTTCCAAAATATACGGCGTGTATGTGGTCTGGGAAACAGTATGCAGAGGACGTTGGGAGATAGTGTCTCGGCCATTGACCGGACACTGAAATTCTTTCATCGTCTGAATTTGTTAAATCAAATTTAACTTAAAATAACATTGCAGGGCCTCTTTACAGCCCTGCAACAAGTTGTATATTTGTGGCTATTTATTTATCTTAATTTGTTATTATTAATCTAATGCTTTGTTTTCCTTGTTGTTTAGTTTTATTTATTTATTTATTTGTTGTTATATTTTATTGTTAACTAGTTTTAGGAAATAGTATTTATAGCTGTTATTTTATATTATTTTAAATTAGTGTTATTTTAATTCTGTGATATACCTAAATTTTATTTTATTAATATCGTGCCTCGGCGATGATAACCTTAATGGTTTTTCGCCGAAAAAAAAAAACTTAGGCATCTAGACCCTCTTGAATCAAGATGAATCCACTGCTGAAAGAGTAGATGTTGGATTCTATAAAAAATCAACAAAGGTGTTATACATTTAATAGCATTTGAGACAGAATTGTAGGCTATACTATATATGCACAATTGTGCCTAACTAATATGTAACTGGAAATGAGCAAATTATAGTTTGGATGGATAGCCAGGCTTTATCAAGGCATACATAATACGACTGCAAGTTAGTCTGGGAATGCCACCAGACTTTAAGCTTTCAAGCTTAAATTAGATGGAGGTGTGGTGCATTTGCTTCCTTTACACTTAAAAAAAATAATGAAAAAGAACCTCTGGAATTATATATGTTCTTTGATCTACCTTGATCAGTGGAAGCAAATACATTGTAAATAATTTATATCATTCTATACATCATTCATAGTTTCACCAGTTATTTATTTCTTAGAGAATTTATCTTTAATTGCTGTTTTTAAGTCTGTTATAAACATAGAATTTCAATGGAATTAAATTTGTACAGAAGTAAAGAGAAAGCTATTTCCTTGGTCTCTACATTGAAGCTATTTTCTTCTTCTCCCACCTAGATCTAGTGAGAGAGTTGAATAAATTCCACACTGTTTGTTTTATTTGTTGCTTGTAATATAAAAAAATTTCTTTCTTCATTTATTAAGTAAACTAATTAATAGTGGGCTATCATTTTTTTTACAGCCTTGACTATGTGTAAGTTGTATCATATTTGTAGATCTGAATTTTTAAATTAGTCCACAAACTGTTTTTAAGGTAGACGTTTATCAGTATAAAAACAAATCTTAACCATGTGATGCAATCCACGTAACACAGTCAAAGTAATAATTGAAATATATATATAATTCTATGAAATCATAATAGTGAACATCATAATAATAAACAATGTCTGTATATGCTGTGGAGTGAAATATGAAGTTTTAATGTGTTGTTATGTTCTCATAGTTTAAAAATAAAATTAGCTCTACTGTACAAAAATACCAATTTTAATTAATATACACACAATTAATTTAGTATAAAACACAAGAATTTTTGTACTATTATCCCCTTCAATTTTTAGAAATTAGATTATATAAGGAATCATGAAATAAAAAAAAGGCTTCTGTTAGTGCCTATACAGTCTTGCTATGAACCTAGAACAGTGGTCGGCAAACTTGTCATCCAAAAGAGCCAAATATAAAAAATTGAAAATTAAAGTTTATTCAAAGAGCCATATTTTTAAACTTATAGTAGAAACATTTTTATGGAAATAATTAGAATTAAAATTAGAACTTTCCTTTGCTAAATATGTATTAGTTTAACTAACGGTACATTAAATAAAACTTTGTACCATATTATTATTATTATTATTTGTGTATAGACCCTGTTGGATCACGCAAAGCACTCCGACTCATGTCTTGTTCCTTCTAATCCTCCACACCTTCCTCATCCTGTCCCCATGGATCCTCTTCCGTTCCTCCGTCCATTTTACCCCTGCTCTCTTTGGGATTTCATTCTCTGGGACCTTCCAACCGAGCATCTTTCTCCTGTATGTGTTCCTGTCTTCAACGTCTGTTGAGTCTATTTCTGTGTCATGTAGGTCTATTCTGACTCGTGTGATCCACGATGTTGTTGATTTGACTCTTTGTATATACTTAAGGATTCTGTTGGCAAGTCTCGTTAGGAATCTACTGATGTATCCATAGAATTGAAGCCTCCTTCTTCTGATATCTGCTGCCAGGTTCGATATCTTCTCTGTGGTCTTCCAGGAGTGCAATCTGTCCCTGTGCAACGGATGTCTTCTGTTAATCTTGCGCCAAGGATCTTCCTTAAGATTTTGCGTTCTTCCTTCAAAATGTCTTCCATGGTACCTTTTGTGTGGAGTGCCAGCATCTCGCTTGCGTATAATGCCTCCGGTTTTATGACTGTGTTGGTGTGTCTGATTTTTGTGTGCGTCGACATACATTTCTTATTTTAGATATAACGCGTTATACCAAGAGTCCTCTTCATTCTCAGTAGCCGAACCCTTTGCGCAGCCTTCTCGCCACCTGTGGGTTCAAGAATTTCTCCCAGATATTTGAAGTGCTTGACTCTGTTTATCTTACCATATTTTGTGTTTAGTTCTTGAATCTTGGTATCATATTTATATAAAGATAATATTTATTTAAAAATATAACAAGTTAAATAATATAAAAGGTATTCTTAAAAAAAACTATAAATACCCCAATAATGTGAACAGTGGCCTTGCATTTCCTTGGAAAGTAAGGGTGTCAGGTTTGTATGTTGTCTCTAAATCGGTATAAAGACGCTCGAATTATGAGCTCCAAATTCTTTATTTTTTAAATCCAGCATCTGCATTTCAATGTTATCAATATCAATATTAAAGGGCGAAAAATTTATTTCTGTTACTGTGACATTCAGAGGTTTTTTAACAAAGTGTAATGTCGTGTTTTAAAGTCTTTGAACCTCATGAGAAAAGCTTCCTTCATATTTAACAGTGTTGTTCTGAAATAGAAAATGTCAATATTGGACTTATTTACTCGACAATATTTCAATAGGCATGGAAGTATATTAGAGTTTCTCTTTCTAAAACCTTTGGCAAAAAGCAGCAGTTTGTTTTCGAATTGAAGCAACATACTTCTAACATCGAAAAAAATTTCTGTAGGCTTGCGTTTCAAAAAGTTTACTCATCTCTTACAAGGCAAGTTAATAAATAATATTCCGTGCCTGCACTAAAGATTTCGTGAAAGAGCCAGAATCAAAGAGTTGCATGCGGTTCGCGAGCTGTGGTTTGCCAACTACTGACTTAGAACATTAATATTTGACTAGGTTATTATTTTATATAATTTTGGTAATGTCTTGAAGTATTGTTTCAGATAATGATATTTGTCCACATACATGTTATATTGTGTCCATACACCTATTATAATATAAATAATTTTGGATTGGATTTATAACAGGCAGCTCAGTCTGTATTGAATGAGTGACGAAATTAGAAAGCAATTCATTCCAATAATGCATACTGTGAAATGAATAAACCCACCATTGATAATTCTTATCTTATACCCAGGCTTACAGATAAGTGTTCCAGGAAAACCATGAATCACTTCTTGCTTTAGTATTAAAACATGTTGATGATTTAAAACTTCAGATTAGAAATAACAACTTTGTGATAATATTATTGCAAACATTTACTGAAAAAATCCATTAATTAAGTTAATTACTGTTTTCTAATGTACAGTGTATAAACAATACTTATAATTACAACCTTCAGTAAAGTTTTGTAATCGAACGTATCTGACATTTCATTTTAACCAGTATGGTACTAATTAATTGAAAATTATTCATTTTTTAACATAATTTTTTCTATTTTCCATACACTTGGCCAACATTGTACCACCCATATCCCTTGCCTTTAATATTTTTACTTAGTATGCCAGTGTCTAGTAAGCCACATGAGGTCGGCGCTTTTGCTTGAAATTCTGTTTGGATCATTTCTCAGTGGAAGTGTTTGAACTCAACTATATAACTAATACATTGAGCAACTGTTAAACTACATTTAGCAACAAAAAGTAGGTACTAACAATCTGATAACAGATCTGATACTGCTAATGGCAAAACAGTTTATGTAAAAACATTGATGTACTGTAAAAAAACAATCATTAATATCAAAATTTGAAAAAAAAATTAATAATACGGTTGTGAAGAAAAAAATTTGATTTGTATGTACTTTTCATAGAATTTTATATTTGTAAAAATTTAGTAAGTTTTTTTATTACAGTAGCAAGTAATTTTATTTTTTTTAATTAAGATATTAGACCTAAAATATTTTATAAGTTTTTCAGAATTACTTTCAGTTAATAATTAAACTTATACTTATATTACATATTTTATAATGTAGTACTGGGTGACCATTCCTCGCTCAGTCACCATTTTACGAATACTAATTATATAAAACTTAAATAAACATGATTACTTATAAGTTATTTATCAAATTATTGTTTATAAAGTAAAAAAACAAAGATATAAATAAAAAGATGATATTAGGAACAAAAAATACAAAGTAAACTGACATGAAGTATGCAATTAAATCTTTGCTTGTGAATAGCATTGTAATTAAATTACTAATATATGTAAAAGTTGTACTACTAAGAAATTACTGTAGTAGTTCTAGGGTTGTCCATAAAGTGAGGTTCCCAAGGTGCTGTAGTCGCTGCGAACGTTGTTACGTGGGATCCAGTGACCTTGGCTTGCAGCTTGGTTCCTGCACTCCCAATCCGCAGTGATTTGCGACGCTCAGTTTTGGCTTGGTAGACGTTAATATGGAGTTGTTTTTCTGTCTCCCGCCAGGTGCAAATTACGCTCTGTGTGCAAAAAACATTGCGCTGGTGGACATTCATATCCAATTGTGTGGTCTACAGACAAAAATGAATGAGCATAAAACACATGCGCAAATGGTGTAGAAAATTCAAAGTCGGACGGTCATGATGAACAGCGTTCCGGACGGCCATCTGGTTAGGACGAAACGATTGCGAAAGTGGAAGAAGCAATGCTGAACGATCGAAGGGTAACTGTTTGAGAGTTCTCTGAGATGATCCCTGGTGTCAGAAAGACCTGCATTGAAAAAATTTTGACAGACCATTTAGGGTATAGCAAAATTTGTGCAAAATGGGTCCAAGCAGACCACAAACGGCAATGGATTGATGTGGCCCGCAAATTTCTTCAGGCCTACAAACCGATGGCAAGACATTCTTGAACTACATTGTCACTGGGGACGAGACCTGGGTACACTATATGACACTGGAAATGAAAGAACAATCACGTCAATAGAAACAGACAGAGTCGCCAAAGCCGTAGAAGTTCAAACAAACACTGTCTGCCAGCAAAGTCCTTTCAAGCGTGTTTTGGGACAGGAAAGGGTTATTGTTGTGCAAATTCATGGATACCGTCACAACAATCAATGCTAATCGTTACTGTGAGACGTTAAAGAATCTTCGCCGCGTGATTCAAAACAAGAGGAGAGACATGCTTATGAAGGGAGTTTGTTTCCATCAAGACAATGCTTGTCCGCACACCGCATGAGTAACAACCAATCTCATCAACCAATTTTTAATGGATAGTCACACATACGCCCTACAGCCCGGACTTAGCCCCAAGTGACTACCATCTCTTCCCTAATTTGAATAAACACTTAGGTGGGGCGCATTTCAGTACTGGAGAGGGTTGAAAGAAGAAGTTTTAAGCTACCTTTGGAAGCTACTGAAAAAGCGGGAGAGTTTTTCGACTCAGGAATACAAAAGATGGTGCACCATATGCAAAAATGCATCGATCTCAATGGTGAATATGTAGACAAATAGAAAAAAGTGTAAGCTTTCCAAAAATGTGTTATTCATTGCAAATAAACATGTTTTTCATTGTGAAAAATTATTGGGAACCTTATTTTACAGACAACCCTCATATTATTATTCCAGAAATAAAATATTTTTAAAATCTAAACAGCGATACATAGAATTAAAATGGGGTGTTCAATATAGCTGTCAGTCATAGTATATTTCATAGATTGTAATTATTATGAATCTGAAGTCATATATTTATTATACATCATCCACCATAATGAAGAGAGTGAAAACACGTAACACGTTTAAATTGTAATTTCTGTAAGACTTTACAAAATTTTTCTTGCTGTGTAAAAAAACTGAATGTCCTGTCTCTAAATAAATAAATAAATATATATATATATATATATATATATATATATATATATATATATATATTTACACACACACACATTTAATTAACAATTATATAACAATAAAAAAATAATAGAAGCTATTGCTATTGTAACAAAGCAGTGTAGAAATCTGCTGTCTCAGAGTGTAATGTTGAAATCTTCAGAGAAATCATATATTCAATAATTTTGAAGATTTCATTATTATTATTATTATTGTTTGTTGGTGGAGCATCATCGTTGATACCATTGAAATTATTCAACACTTCTTCCACATATTTCTTGTATGCCAAGAAAGGGCTCAATGATCAAAGAGGCTAAAGCATTGGTTAGTCTGCTGTTTCACTCAACTCCACACCTAAAGGTTCTTAGTCCGAGCCGCAGTTGCTCCCATTGTAATATTAAACTAAGGAAAATGAAGTGGCTGCTTAATAGGAGATCTACTTTGGACTTATGGGATACAGCTATGGGACTGCACTAACATATTAATGCAAAAAGTATTCAAATTTTTCAAAATAACTTTCTGCAAAGTGCAGTTAATGCGCCATCGTTCATACATAACAATGACCTGCATCATGATCTTCAGATGAGTACAGTTGCAGAAGAAATTAATAGATATGAAATCATTCATAAGAATAGACTGAAAAGTCATGTAAATCCTGAAGTGATTTGCTTAATGTAAATGTACTTGATAAGTGAATACTTAGTTGTAACTATCATTAAAAAAAAATTATGTAGTAGTAAGTCAGCTACTTCAACATAATTAAGAAATTTTGAAGTAAATTGAAGTGCTCGTTACAGTTCATCTTTAATGGAGTCATAGCTTTTATATACTTTGTACTCTCCTGGAAGTCATTTTATAATTTCATCGTTAATTTCACTACAGTCTTTATTTAAAGGTGCTATTTTGATTACAAGAATATTTGTTTTTTTAAATAATTTCTGAAACTTTTGGGTAACACCTTAATGTGAACATATTTGATTAAAATTTAATGAGTATTTCTTTTTAAAGTTTTTTGTCACTGTTTTTAAGGTAGCGAAAAAATCATAATTTAAAGTAGTTTTGAATACATTAAGAGTCTCAGTTATCCAACATAAATAGGTATGGTCAACATCAGATAAAAGGGAAACAAAATCAGACCACTTCTTGTGATATACGAGTGTGGATTAGTAGTATCACGTTCTTTGTTTTTATTTCTTCACAACTTTAACATTATCTCCTTTAATGTACTCCATTCCATGATCCCTACACTGCTTCCCTGAAACGTGTTAAATCAAGTCACTGATGGTTAAATAGATTAAAGTTTTAAAAAGTCAGTGACTTTCATACATTATTAAACATGTAATTAAAAATTTCAATGGTAGAAACAGACCTTTAATATTAAAATAGTTATAATTCTTCTAGTTTTATGAATAAATTGCTGAACATCCACATACTTACATTTTTGAGGTCACTAATTTTGCGTATGAGGTCAAAACCTATGAAAAATGAAAATATTAAGGGTAGAAAGAACCTGTAATGTATAATTCTTTAAATGAAAATTCATGCAGAAACCCATATTTTACACCGTATGTTTTGAGCCATACGGTGTTATTCACATAAACTCACTTTCCTGTATACAGTCACATATACATATTTGATCATTTGATCCATCCAGTGTTATTCATATAAACTCACCTTGAGTTTAAATAAAGTGAATGAACATCGAATCCACCTGCTCATTAAAACCAGACTACCAATCTAAAATTTTAGAGCTTAACTTGCTTCTAAATATTTTCCTTCCATAAGAATTACAAGTTTTACACATTACACTCAAAAAGTGGTCAATGAAAATGTTATTTTAGGTAATCAGGTAAACATTTAATGAATATTCTTCAAAAATAGACAACTATTGCTTATTTTTCTTCCTGTTCTGCGTCCTTAGGTACACAAAAATGGAACTGTACAGACTGAAAAGTTTGTACATCATTTGAAACTGTCTTATCAAACTATTTTACATAGGAGAAATTTTTCAAAATGTAATTCTTTTATCTAAGCTTCATTTTCTGTTCATATCGTCTTTTTATGAACTTAGAGATTTTAAGATATTTTAATTTTAAACATCCATTTCCTTTCGATACGCAAGTGCTAACTTTAAACATTATTATATTTTAAACTATATATGGCATGGAAAAATCTGAAAAGATGCAAACTCATTGTTTTTTTTATAAACGTAATTTTTGTATTCTTATAATTTTTTATGAATACAAATATTTTTTTAACAAATTCCCCAAAACAGACTTTTTCAAAAAAAAAAATCAAAATGTACAATATTGAAAATGTTTACAGATTAAAAAATAATTATTTTAAAAATTTGGTTATCTTAGTAATAATATTTAATTATATCTAATTGTTTTTTTTTTGAAATTTTCAATTAATAAGTAATTATAGAAAAAATTGTACATGTTTTTAAATGTGCTACTTTTTTTAATAATTTTGGTTAGTTACAAGTAACAGAAAGGTTTAATAGAAAGTAATTATTAACTTATACTTTTGTATACTTACCAACATCAATCAGCAGTGGGTCAAAATCTACCTGAAGAATTTTTTAATGATATTTTGAAAGGGACATTTAAAACTGACCATACATCTTACTGAATAAAAAAACACGCATATACTTCCAGAAAGTTATTTTAAATCTTACTTTTTGACAGTGTTTAGTTGATATATAATAACTTGTTATAATGTTACTATTTGAATTTGTTCTAGGCTCAATATTTTGGACCCATTACTCTTGGAACTCCACCTCAATCCTTCAAAGTAGTATTTGACACTGGATCTTCTAATTTGTGGGTTCCTTCTAAGAAATGTTCTTGGACAAACATTGCTTGCTGTAAGTTAATTTTAATATTCTTCTGGTAGATTTACAACTTTCATGTTTTAGTTATTACATAGATATAGTAAACCCTTAATTTAACAGTAAAAAGCAACAAGGGAAAACTATAAAAGAACGAAATATAAAAATGAGACATAAGTGTTATTATTATTGTTGGTTTGAACATTTGCCATTATTTGTCAGTTCTATCTTTCTCTAATTCATCCTCCTCGTTACTGAACCTAGACCGAACAGTGGTGGAACAGCTAGACTTTGTTCCTTTGTTTTAGTCATGTGAGGTCAAATACAAGGTTTTAGCACTAATTTATGTGTTTTACCTTGAACGGTTGAAAACTTCGGTATAAGAATCACAGATAACAGCTGTTACTGTACATTAAAAAGTAGTACAGTATTGACGTACTTAAAAACAATAATTACTTTTTCAGCTCATTGGTTAAGGTGATAGTAAATAACAGTGGAAAATAATTAATAGCTTTACAGAAAACTACTAAAAAAATAGCATAAACAAAATTAATTCTATTAAATTATAATAGAATTATAATAATTATTGTAATGCACTAGGCTGACAGATCAACAAGTAATTTACCAACGAATTAAACATTTAATTGCTTATAGCCTAATTAAATTTTAACAATTATTTCAGTTTTGTTAACATTTACATAAATCAGGGGCGGACATAGGAACAACATTGCACCATTCAAATTCTGTAAAATCTGAGCAAATTTCTGTGGGAAAATGAGGTATTTGAGCCTGACACATGATCATTAATTAATAATAATTTTTTTTGTATCTTTTTTTTTTTTTGCTTTTGCCTTTTTTAACTTCAAGTTTGTAATTTAGTCTTTTTTTAAAATACTTTTTTAATATCATAAATAAACCTACTTATATAAGTTCAGCTGAAAGAAAACTTTACGTTTTAGTTCGAAAATTTGTTATTAATTTCTTGTTATACAAAGTATAAAGTACATTTAAACGGTAATGGTGAAAAAATTTATTTCAAGGAATATAGATTAAAAAGTTCAAATTTTTTTGGTAACCACTTTTTTGAAACAGATTATTAGAATAGACTGATTTTTTTAACTAGATCTTTATGTTAAAAATGTGCCATTCGCATTTACATTGATGAATATGGTGCAAAATTTTAAGTCAGTCAGTTATCTGTTTTGTATGTTAGTGTTGTATTTTTGGATTAATGAAGTGTGTATTTATTCACAGCTGTTAATTTGGTACAAATTTTGAGTAACCATTCTTACTAATATTCTTATTAATAATTTGTGAATAAAGTAATAAATTGTTACCTTTTGTCCAAGTTCATAGTTCAATAAATAAATGATAATCAAAAATACTGTGCCATGTGGATCCATAATGGATGGATGGCATCTCATGGATAAAAACCATAACTTCAAAGACATCCGCACCAAATGGATATATTACATTTGTGCAATAAAAGCAATTGTGTTAAAAAGATTTGAGATTTATAAGAACAAACAGATATCCATAACATCCTCAATGCTAGACTTTCATTTAAATCCAATTAATTTGTCATGGCTTTAAGGATAACTGATTCACGTTAATGATAAAAACCTAACAAACGCACAGCATCTGATAACACTCACTGACAAGTGCACACTGGTTCTAGGGAAGTGAAGCTATGCAGTCTGGACTGAGACAATAAATGAGTTGCACAGTGGTGACGCTTGGCAAAACAAAATTTTATCCTTCCACATTTCAATATAATTAAGTATTGTGTTGATATGTGTTTCAATTTTTTGTTGTATTTGTGATAACATTACCCAAAAGGATTTGATGAATTTTTACCCTAAAGATATAACTATAACATTTCAAAACCTCAGTAGCCTATATAACGTGAGGTTAAAGACCATTAGACAATGGAAAATAAGCCCTAAGCCTAATTGTTAACAATTGTAGTAAAATAAAAATTTTAAAAACTCAGTGGAATCATTATTGAGTAATACAAATTAAAATTTCTGAACAGGTTTCTATAAAATTAGTGTTTTGTAAGTAGGCTATCTAAATACCCAGTTAGATACCGTGACAAACAAATCAGTGTGTACCATTACTGAAGTTATAAGACATATGAACATATTGTATGCTAAATTTAATCAATAAAATTGGTATTGTATATGAGTGTGTCTACAAACCAGCGAGTTGTGTCAAATGCCAAATGGTACATTGTTCTGCGTGACAACACAGAAACTTTGTTGAAACAAGTGTACGGTGATGAATATTTATCACACACAGGTTTTTGAGTGGTTTGAACAGTTCAAAGAAGGTTAAGGAGAGATAAACAATGACTCATGTTCCAAATGACCTTCAGAATTAACAACAGACAAGAACATTGACAAAATCAGCAATTTAATCCAAAATAATTGTCATTTGAGCATTCATGCTGTCGCTGAGAATCGACAAAACGTCACTTGTTCTTTGTGACATCATTTTGTCTGAAAGTGAAATTAGCGTTGAAAGGAATAAGATTTGAGACACTTGAACCTGTAAAAAGCGATGGAGACCCTGAATATGCTTTCAGAAAATGACTTGAAACACTGCTTTGACCAATGGAAAATATGCATAGAGAGGTGTATCAATCAAAGGAAGGGTGTATATTGAAACGGATAATGTTAAAGAAATACAAAGAAAGGAAAAAAACCATTAATCCGGTTATTTTTTAATCACACCTTATACATACCTGATACATGTCTACAAAGATTGTTTTTCAAGTGTGGTATATTTTATAATATCTATTGAACCATGAGTTGTAGATTATAAGTTTGAAAAACAACTTTTTATACTGGAGTTGTATTTTTTGATGTTGTTATGAAAGTGGGAGCACATTATGATAATAAGACAAACAACTTTGGCCATGGGTCACTAGTTTATCAATAGTTCATATTTTTATTTGCAGTTACTCTGTTAAATTAATCATATAAGATATTTACTTACATCTTGTAAATGATAACTGACGACACTCTAAGTCAAGAATTATTTAAAAACAAAACTATCAAACTGGTACATAATAGTAGACAAAGAAGCAAACGTTCACAACTATACATTTTTTGGTGAGCTACACCTTAAAAATTAACTTGTAACAAGAACAAGAGAACAGAATAGAAGGAAGAACATTAAAAAACAGTATTCATTTAGTTTCAGAAAGTCCGCAAATCCACATTATGCAAAGTTCACATGCTATACACAAAAATCAAACCATAATGTTCTTCTGTCCAGCAGACATTAAACAAATAATTTTTTATGTTCCAAAAATCATTGGTCTCAAAAAGTGACGAAGAAACATGTATACAGAACTAGAATACAAGAAACTTTATAAGAAGTACCAAAATGTAGTAGCAATGAAAAAGAAAATGCTATCCTTCAATGAACAACTGAATGGACATATAAGATGTAAAGAAAGTCTGAATTACTTCGCAGTCAGAAAGGTACAAATACTGATAGTAAAATGTTCATAAAAATCATGAAACCAGAGAATAAAAAACACATGACAAAGACTGGTTTAGGCAAAAAAAAGGATCTGACATGAAAAATTTGATAGCAAAGAAAACTTTAAAAAATGTGTAATACGGGAAAGTCAGAGAATTGAGTGGACAGGGTTTTAAAAATAAACAAAGTTTTCTTGGAACATGAAATTTTAAGAGCTCTTAAAATTATAATCAAATTTTTTAGATGACTTTTATAGTACAGAAAAAGTAAAATATGGTTTGAAAAATTCTTTATTTTTGATTTGTTTCTGTTTACTATGTATTATATGAACATAAATTACATTTTTTTCTCCAAAACTCCTTCGTTCACAACATACAATTACATTAATTTTTTCTTTACTTCTGAAACAGGCTTCATTTTATTTCTAATAACAATTAAGTTTTGTTTGTATTACCTATTTACAAATATTAAATTATTTTTTCTCTTGCTTCTTTCTCTGCATAATTGATTTTTCTGTAATTAAAAATTGTACAAACTTTGCAATGAGCTAGAGTTCTGAATGTTTTACCATTTATGTAAAAAGATGTATCCTTTACCAGTTATCATATTTGTTTATAATGTCCAAATTTATAAATAAAGTTAGACTTAGGAGTCTACAGTCATTCATGTGACGTTTTTTATAATGACTCTCTGTTATTGAATGCGGTTAAACAACTGACAATGCAGTTAAGAAATACTGTACTCATAACTGACAACCTGTCCAACGGGAGTTGTCGGAGTGCCAAGTGTCCAGACTAAGAAGGCTGTGTAGTATATTCTGCCATGTCTACAGTCTTTCACCTATTAGTAATACATGGTTCAGCTAAGTGATCATACACCAAAACTATTTTGATTCGGAATATTTCTGCTCAACAATTTCTAGTTTTTTTTGGCACGTCCAAGTACCATTTTCTTCAGTTTTGATTTCCAAATATCAAAATTTATTTTTTATTCAGTCTTATAATTTTTATTCTCAATTCTTCTAAATTTTTGTTTCATAAACAATAATTGTTTAGAAACTTGATTTGATATATATTTATAAGGGGTAAGTCTTCAAAGGAGTTATAATGCTTCAAACATGGTACAGAACAAATATGAACATATTAAGAAACGTGTAGGGCACAGAGTATTCTTAGAATTTTTTCCTAATGAGATAGCTGGAGGTGTTAAGCTAAAATCTACAATTTGCTTTCCACTGATAATGGATCATCCATCTCATCTTCAAGTGTAATTTTTCTTTTCAATTTGTTCTGGTGTTTCTCTGTCCCACATTAAATGTCTAACACTTATACCAATGCATTCATAATTGAATGTTTAATGCAATTAAACAAAGTTCAATTTGATGTTTGTTAGTCAGTTTATGTTAAATATATGTTAAGCGTTACCAGATAACGCCTCCATCCTGTCCTAGTTGTTAGACAAGATGATCTTCTTAATTGTTAATATGTGATTAACAATCTAATAAAAAAAAATTTGTTTTCATTAGTCATTGTGTCTATAGAATTTTGCAAAATCAAAAAGGCAGACACATTTGAAAAGAAAAAATTACTGATTTTGTTAAGTTGTCCTACAAACAAACTTTCGTAACCTCCGAAAGTCTAGCAAACATATTTAAATTAATTTATTTTTTAATTTTAATTTTCTTAATACTAGCTCCTGAACTGAAATATATAGGTGTAACAAAAGTAATTAGCAAAGAGGCCAAACAAAACAGTTGATTGATTGAATTTAATATATGTTAGGCAAATAATTTTTAATAGTCAATTACATTTTGTATAACTACATTTAATATTTGTATATGGTATATTTGATTGATTTTGTTATTTGATACAATTTTGTTCCAGGGACCCATAATAAGTACAACAGTGCAACATCAAGCACCTATAAGAAAAATGGTACTGAATTTGCAATTAAGTATGGATCTGGTAGCCTGTCTGGATTCTTGTCCACTGATGTTCTTACTGTAAGTATCAATAAGCGTCATGTCGTAAATGCACAGGTGATATAAATTAATAACCTTAAACAGACAAAAGCTGAAATCTGATGTATTTCAGAGTTTCAGATAAACTAACATTCCCATAAATCAAATGTTTTATAGGCTACAGTATAAATCAGCTCTGTATATTATTAACTTTTAAAACTTGAAAGAAAATGCATGTCCAATTAGCCTTGAACTATGTCGAGACAGAAAGTGCAGAAACAGTTACAGTAAACACAAGACAACATAGAATAGATAAATAAATCATATATTCATTTAAAAGTACACAAAATTTATAAGGTTATAGTAGAAGGTAATTTTAGTTTGTAAAATTTTCAAACAGATATCAAAATGTTAGGGTATGTAACGTAGAGTGGACTGCTTCTGAACCAGACACATTGGGACAGGGACCCAGACCAAATAATGATTTAGCCGGTTACCTATGTTCTTTTTTGTTCCATTATTACAATTGTATGGTTCCTTTTCTCACTCATAATAATATTTATAAAAAATGTTACTGGACCAACTTTATTGGATATTGTATGTTCTTTCTCCATGAAACGGACAAAATTGTGATAGGTTTCACAGTTCAGCCATCATTACTGGAACTATGCAGCAACTACACTCATCATCATAAAATTATAAGCCACCATTTTGAAACAGAAGTAAATGGGAAAAATCTTGCACATGTTTGGGCTTTATTCAAAGTACTTTTGTACTAATTTCGAAACAGTCAGTTGGTAGGTTGGCCAAAACTACATACACTCTTGTCTTTGTAAATCAGAGTCCAACATCTTGAAATGAAAATGAATGAAAAAATCTTGCATGGCTTTATATAAGAATAGTATTCATTACCTATCATGACTTTGCCCATGAAATTTAACTGTTAACTGTTTCATTAAGTAATAATTCATAAACATTAAAAAATAAATTAATAAAATAATACTAATCTAATTCACCAAACTTATGATTATTTTACATTGAGTATAAAAAAATATCAGAATTTGATGAATTCAAACATGTTGTATTCAAATTAGAATGTCCCAAAAACTAATAACCCTGATGAAACTTTAATAAAGAGAGTCTGAATGAACTTTTTTTTATTTAAAAGTGAAGAAAAATGGTTTCACCCCACTGCACATTGGTCTGTTTTGGAATTTTTTTTCTACATAAGCACCTGTTCTGTTCTATTATATTACAGAAGAGTAATAATAGAAGTGCATTGTCATATAACCCCTTTTTTTAATGGTGTTTTATTATTTGAGCTGTAGAATATTTTTTCTATTGCAAACTTGTATACATCTTTTTCACACATTTAGGGTATGAATTTGCAAAATTCTGAAATATGTGTTTAATAATATGGTTTTTTTTGTTAAGTTTCAAGAAAATATTATTCAAAATAATATTTTTCTTATTAAAACTTTTGTATTCCCCCCCTTTAGGGATTGAATTTTGTAAATTTGTCAATAAAATTGGAATTAATATTCCCCCATCATATACTCTATATTCCATTTTCCAAAAAGAATGAACCTTTTTGGGGTATAAATTCTGGAAATCTTTGTTTTTTATAGATTTTTTTGTTAAGTTTAGTGAAAATCTATGTATAAAAATATTTGTTTATAATGCAAACATTTTTAACCCCTTTTCACTCCTTTAGGATATGAAATATGGAAAATGATGAAATATTTGTATTTCACTATTTATGTTTTGTAATGTTTTCATTAAGTTTCCTGAAAGTATATGTTGAAACATAATTTTCCCCTAATAATATTCATAACATAATATTCACCCTGTGAGATGATGAGCCTTAGAAAATACCGAACTGTGTGTTTATTTTAAGGTAATTTTACTTATAATTCTAATTTAAACATATTTTTTCTAATGGCTAAATTTTGCAACCCCACTTTGGGCATGAATTCTGGAAAGTGCTGAAACAGATCTCATTTTTTTATGTTTTTGAGCATGTAAGTTTCAAAATAATATGCTTACATGATTATTATTCCTTCCCATTGGTAACTTTTATGGGAAAATATTATGTTTTATAATGTTCTCCCTTCATGCTAAACATTTTACCTCTTTAGGGGGTGAATTCAGGGGAAATGTTGAAATTTGTTTAATTATTTTTATGTTTTAATTATTTGTTAATTTTGAAGAAAATCCGATCAAAAAAATATGTTTTCAATGCAGAATTTTATACACCTTTTTCCCCTCTTTTTGTCCCTTTTGAGGAATAATTACGAAAAATGGAATACTTGTTTCATAATTTCTGTTTTAGAATAATTTTGTTAATTTTCAAGAAACTGCAAAAAATATATATACTTTTATTACATTTTACTCCTTTAGGAAATGAATTCAGAAAAATGCTGAAATGTGTGTTTCACAATTTCTCTTTTCACTTATTTACATTACGTTTCAAAAACCTGAGCAAAACCATATTTTCCAACAAAAATATTAGTACTCCTTTTTATCCTTTTAAGGGTTGAATTTTATTAAAAATTTGTTATTTTTATTTCTGATTCTTAGTGCAAGCTCACATAATAATATAAAGGTATTTTCAAAATTTCAAGTCTCTAGCTATTTAGCTAGTTTTGACTGTACGTTGATTTTATGTCAGGACAGATTTACCCTTTTTTAACCCTTTAAGGGATTCATATAAAAATTGATGAAATTAGTGTTTCATAATTTGTGTTTTAGAATATTTTTGTCAAGTTTGAAGAAAATAAAACTTCAACTTACGAAAAATATTTTTTGTCAATACAAACATTTATACCTATTTTTTCATTTTTTTTGTTTTTTTAGGGGATCAATTCGGAAAAATGAAATATATATTTCAATATTTGTGTTTTAAATTATTTATGTTTAGTTTTAAGAAAATTCGATAAAAAAATATTTTTCTCTAATGTAAACATTTATACCATTTTTGTTCATTTTTTTCATTTTTTTTTCTTTTAGAGGGTGAATCCAAAAAAAATGATGAATTAAGTGCTTCATAATTTTTGTTATAGGATTTTTTAATTTTAAGGAAATAAAAAAAATGTTTTCTTTGATGCAAACATTTATACCTCTTTTTACATTTTTATCTTTTAGGTGATAAATTTGGGAAAATGCTGAAATACACGTTTCATTATTTGTCTTTCAGAGATGTATCTAGAATATACAGTCAGAAAAATATTTTTCCACTAAAAAATTTTATATATCCCTTTTTACATTTTCTACCCTTTCTTAATTCCTTCAGGGGACGAATTTTGGAAAATGGTGGAAAATGTATGTGATTATTAAGTTTCAAGAAGACCCGTCCTAAAATGTATTTTTTCCAATAAAATTTTATGTATTCGAAAATCGTTTTTCAGTGCTTGGTGGAACCCTGAAAATGTTAAGTCTATAGCTATTAGTGGTACAACTGTGCATTGATCAGACAGTCAGTTAGAACATTGCTTTTGATATATGGAGATACCTTCATACCAAATTTCAAAACTATTGGTCAGTTTACTGTCTAAAATCATCATAATTAAAACAAATCTGCCATCTTGGAACAGAAGTGAGAAAAAATCTTACACATACCTTTTGGGATTTTTGCAAGGTATCTCCTACCAAATTTTAAAACAAATGGTCAATGCGTTTGGGTAAAACTACTTATCAAACACACAAACCAAAAAGCAGAATGGCTTTTAGAACAAACACTGAAGTCTCTACGCTTTGCTTGGTCAAGAAGTTTTTTTCAGTATGTAAGGGTGGTTTCTACCATTAATAAGAAGCAGGTAAAACATATGCCATGCTATAATTAAATGATACAGATAAGACAATGTTGGATCTGTAAGATATAAGATCATACATGATCATAAGATAATGATACAAATAAGACAAATGTTGTCCAAGTTCCTTTTTATTTTTTTATGCTTGGAACTTCAACATTTTTTATATATGTAAATCTAACTACATACTAAATTATCATTTACAGATTGCTGATTTAAAAGTGCAAAACCAGACTTTTGCGGAAGCTGTTTTAGAACCTGGTATTGTGTTTGTTGCTGCTAAGTTTGACGGCATCCTAGGCCTAGGTTACAATACTATTTCAGTAGATAATGTAACTCCTCCTTTTTATGAAATGGTTTCTCAAGGACTTGTTGATCAACCTATTTTCTCATTTTACCTTAACAGGTGTGTATCTATGCAGTTAATATTACAAAATTTAATTCTCACTTATGAGCTGTTTCATATTTTCTTAATTTTTCTTAATGATTAATAGTACAAAAAAACTAAAATACTTTCATGCTAGACAATTGAAGTAAATATAACATCTATAATTATTTTAAATACTAGGTGCCATTTGTAGATATGTATATAAAATTATTAGATGTTAGTAATAAGTAACTAATGGTAACGGACAAGCAACTTTTGTGGTTACTATCACCCATAATTATCTTAGTGCTTCTGAATGGCCTATTTTATAGGAACATCCAAACAAATATAGATTTATAAATATCCATGTATCTGAAACATCTATACAAAAGACTCTCTTTTTAATCTTAACAATATCATATCAGATTCTTTATCAGTTGTTCTTTGAAATCCATAATGACTTGGTAGAATAGTGACTACTGGAAATAAATTTATATTTGAGTGTTCATTTATGTTCTTTTCTTTTCTTGTGCATACATAGTTTTGTTGTCCAACTTGTGTACTTACAAATAAAATAAAAGAATTATTCTTATTACAGAGATGAAGCAGCTCCTAGTGGAGGTGAAATTATTTTTGGTGGATCAGATCCTGACAAATATACTGGAGAGTTTACATACGTGCCTGTAGATAGGAAGGGCTATTGGCAATTCAGAATGGACAGGTATTTAAACTTACACTCTAAAAGTCTGTTATAAAACAAATTCAAATTAAATAATTTAGATTATGTAGAAGTGTTACTTTTAAAATTAAGTTTATATAAAAATATTATTATTAAAAAAAAGTTTAAATTAGTTTAAACACTACTTTACATTATTTTACGTACACAGAGATGTAACAATAATATACGAGGTTTGTCCAATAAATACGCGAACTGGTCGAATATGGTGGCCATTACGGAGAGTTAAGCCACGCCCACTGGCCTCACGTGTTGTCTGGGACCCAATGAGCCGTTATTGCTTGGCAGAACGTTACGCTGTGCGGATCTTGCGAGTAGAGTTATTTTTAGTTTTGCATTATTTTTTTGTTCGTCGATATGGAAATTGACCAATTCACTGAACAACGAATTAACATCAAGTTTTTGGTAAAGCTTGGTAAAAATTACCAAGAAATTGCTGAAATGTTGAGAGTTGTTTATGGTGATAATGCTATGAAGAAAACAGCCATTTTCAAGTAGATTAAGCGCTTTAAAGAAGGTCGAGAAGACGCCACGGATGATGCAAGAATTGGACGACCTTCAACCTCTTGTGTGCATGAAAACATTGATCGTGTGCGGCGTCTTGTCCTTACTGATCGCCGAAAAACTGTCCGAATGATAGCTGAAGAACTAAATTTAGGAAAATCAACAGTGCACACAATCTTAACCGAGCATTTGGGCTTAAGAAAGGTTTGTGCTGAAAATCGTGCCAAAACTGCTGACTCCATCAAAAGTTGAGAAGAGTCGAATGTGTTACTGACTGGAAAAATTCCATGGAAAATGATGTTGGATTCTTAAAATCACTGGTGATGAATCGTGGTTTTTCGAGTATGACCCCGAATCGAAATCGCAAAGCATGGAGTGGAAAGCAACAGGTGAAGCTCGAACAAAAAAATCAAGGAAAAGCCGATCAAAAATCAAAGTCATGCTCCTGGTTTTCTTTGATATCAAAGGTGTTGTTCATCATGAATTCCTTCCTGAGGAAAAAACGGTAAATTCTGAGTTCTACCTTAACGTTCTCAAGCGTTTGAGAGATCGAGTGCGTCGTGTGCGACCACATTTGACTCATAACGATGGATGGATTCTTCATCAAGACAGTGCACCCGCACATTCGGCTTTGATTGTTCACCAGTTTCTGGCTAAAAATTCAATCACTATCCTTGATCATCCCCTTATTCACGGACCTCGCCCCTGCGACTTTTTCTATTCCCTAAATGCAAAAATGTGATGAGGGGCCAGCATTGGGAAGATGTGGACACAATAAAACAAGAAACGACGAGGAGACTGAAAAGCCTGACTTCCGAGGACTTCCAAGGGTGCTTTGAAGAGTGGAAAAGAAGATGGGATAAGTGCATAGCAGTGAATGGAGAGTATTTTGAAGGGGACAAAATCAATGTAGATGAAATTTTGTAAAATAAAGTTTTTATGACCTTAGTTCGCGTATTTATTGGACAAACCTCGTATTTGGAACCCTTATTTAGTATGTTAGATGTTTGTACTCACATTGTTTCATAGTAATGATTTTAATTGGGATGCAGCCTAGCCAGGATAGCTAATGCTTTAGGTGATATTTCATGTAGTTCCTGACCGATTACAGTACACAGATGAAAAAGAAATCATCAAGCACGGCTCATGAGTACCAATACAATTTTCAAACCTCATGTGTTGTGATGTTATTAAGATTAGTACTGACATAACCAGAAACATAACCAAGAGTAGGGTTGGTCTTTAATGATTAAGAGTTAAATTTTAAAAAATCAATTTAAATAGTTTTTAAAATTATTGAAAGTGAATAAACAATTGCTGCCACCACTTGTTCTTATTGTGTAAAAAGTAATTACTGAATGGTAAAAATTTGTGATGTGTATTCTTGACATCCTGAAATTTAAATTATTCTGCTGTAAAAAAAAAAACAATGTTTACCTTTTGATTTTAGTAAAACCTTGAAATAATGATAGACAAGAAAACATACATTTGTCATTTAAATAAACCTATCGAAATTATTCTTTTTCCTAAATATTAAATATTTGTAAACAATAAATTTTTGGTTTTTCATGGACGGTTTATCTGCTCTGCAAATTATCCTTTGAAGCTTTAAAAAGCAGAAAGTAATATGCAATAAAAAATTGATACAGTACTATCGTACATAATAAAAATACGAGATGTTGCAATTAAATAACTGGACTATTGCTATAAAACATATTATTAATCACTAATTGCATTACAAAGTTTATCACCTTCATTGTACTCTCCTTGCCAATCCCTACCAATGCTCCATACAAATTTTCTATTGAAGCAGTGCTGGAAGTCTACTTCTGTCAGCTTATTGACATTGTCGCAAAACCTCCATCGCTTTTGTTATCACCACTTCCACACTGTCAAATCCTGTCCCCTTCAACTCCGATTTGACCTTAGGAAGTAAAAAGAAAGTCACAGGGGGCCAGGTAGGATGGAAACGGTGTGCGGTCCAAGATGGCGATGCATTATTTAGCAAAGAATACCTTCACATCAAGGCAGATTGAGCGGGCACATTGTCTTGGTGGTGAAGCATCCAGGAATTGTTCTTTCAGAAATCGGGTCTTCATCTTCTCACTTGTTCATGTAGGGCTGTTAGAACCTCAATGTAATAATGTTGAATGACCATCTGATCTGTGAGGACACAATGAACATAGTTAGTTAAATGCTTGTCAAAAAAGAAACAATCATCATGGCCTTGAATTTGATTTATTCATTTTCACTTTTTTTGCTGTAGTGAGTACAGTAATGCATTGGCTGTCCCAATGTATTAATTGGTGCTTTATTTCAGGATCATGTGTAAAAAAATCATGATTCTTCACTAGTAAGCATTCTGTTTAACAGTTCTGTATCATTATCAGTGTTATTCAAAACATCAGCACAAATGTTTATTTTTTATTCCTTTTTCTCTGGAGTGAAAAGTTGTTGGACCATTCTTGCACAAATTTTCTGCATGTTCAATGATTCATACAAAATCTGACAGACGCTTTCATTGTTAAATCCTGAGATTTCAGCAAAAGCTTGGACACTCAGATGACAATTTTCGTGGATCAGTTTACCAATTTCCTGGATGTTGTCATCCGTTTTTGATGTTGGGGGTCGTCCAGAGCACAGATAGTCTTCAGTCATTTCTCATCCTTCTTAAACCTTTTAAAGCACTAGAAAACTTGTATGTGAGATAAATATTCACTTTAGTATACTTCCTTTAACTTGGCTTGAACTGGTTAACTGGTTGAACAGGTACTGTTTTGGAAAGAAAATCATGTATTTTCACAACTAAAAAAAAAGATGTTAAATTTAAGCAAGGTATTTGTATTAAGGATAAACATTTTCATTGCGAATTGTGTTCATTATTGGCAGAATATCTTCAAATTTTAGTATCCATTAGAATTGTACGTAGATAATTTACAGGTAGTTTACTGTAAAACTAAGTTAAATTCTTATATTAATTGAGAATTCTGTTTTTAAAATTGTTACTGGTGCTTAATGATGGAATGATCTATTATTATTATTACTTATTCAAACTTATGCCAGCATATGTATAAATGGAAACAAACAACACGTCTAATGTTAAAAAAATCCTTTAAATATAATAATAAGTGAACACAAAAACATACAAATAATCCTAGTAGGTAAATTAAAAATAGTTAAACTTATATTATGGTCTGTTACTCAAAAATTCATTTGGAGGAAAATAATACATTATGTGACTGGTTTTACAACATTCCTTATTATCCGATGTGGCAATGGTTTTTTTATATATGACCTATACTTAATGAAGGATTTGCTTTTTTACCATTCTTTAATATTCAATAATATATAATATTTTAAATTTGAATCTCTTTTGATCAGCCATGTTTAATTCAAATATCCCAGGGATACCAGCCTCCACATTGACCTCTAAATGTAAGCAGAGGTCCAGATAAATAGTAATAATAGTTGAGTTTAGTGTTTCAGCTTCATGTCAAATAATAACAAGAAATATGCAAAAGCCTGGTCATTTTAACAAGTAACAAATGACACTTTAAATTGTCTTGCTTTAACTTTGCATTGTTCAGAAAATTTTGTAAATAAAATTAAAAACAAAATATTTAGGACTTATTATTGGAGGGGAAAAATTACGGAAAATTCATGTGTAATAATTGAACATGTTATAATTACCAATCACTAATTGTTACAGCATAAAGATAAATGGTACCACTTTTTGTAAGGATGGTTGCGAAGCTATTGCTGATACCGGCACTAGCCTGATAGCTGGACCTAAAGAAGAAGTAGATGCGCTTAATAAAATGATCGGTGGAGTCGCAGCAGGAGGAGAATACTTCGTACGTACTTGTGTAGAAACATCTTATTACTTAATAGTTTGTCATACTGTTAATATTAATTTTAATATTAATAAAAAAGATAGTTAATATTTTTTTTGTTTAAATAACAATTGGTATTAAATGAATAATTATTAGATTTAATTTATATTTAACAGTTATTGTAATAACATTTAATTTTTAAATACTGTGCAGTAAAAGCTTTAAATAATTTTGGTGAGGGGAATATATTTAACCAAATTATATAATGTAGTAGTTATACAAATTTTTCTTCAAGGAGGTTTGGAGAACTCTGCTAGTGTTGATAATATAGTTTTAAAAATATATTACACATTAATATTTGGATAATGTTTTAATTTAAAATTGCGGATATATTTAACGTTTCTATAGATCACTTGATATTCACATAACCACGCTATAAAAAATCATCTCTTTTTCAGATTAGAAAATTTGAGGACAGGTTCTGCCATTTTTCAGTAAAAGGGGCTACATATGCCCATAAGTGTGAAGAGAAAGCTTATTCTATAATTTTAACATGTAATCTAGAATGCCATGATGTATTTTTTCAATTGAGAGTGGCATTCTGGTTCTTAGTTCTCAATGGATTATTTATTTTTAAAAATGAATGAAAAGATAGAGCAACGAGTGTATGACACATTTTGTTTTAAAACCTGGATGTTAGCATCAAAGAGTTAAAATCTATTCGGGGATAAATGTCTATGTCTAAGATAAATGATTTTATCTGGTTTAACATATCCTATGAGGCTGTGAAACAATTGATGATGATCTTCCAGCTAGCTAACCTTCTACTTCAACAACCAATGAAAACAATATTAAAATTGTTGATCTAGTATGCACTGACCATGGACTTTATTAAGGAGATGTGATATAAATTAAAGTTTCTGTGAAGTTCAATAAATTTTAAATTACAAATTTAAACATGCATCAAATGTCAACAAAATTCATTCAGAAATTGTTGTTAGTTTAGCAGAATCATCGACTAATATTCTAGTAAGTGATTAATTTGTCCAAAATTGACCCAGATTTCTTTTTAAAACCATTATATAAAAATGGTGGCAAAAATAATAATAATTACACAATAGCACTAAGTTCATCATTTTTTTAAATACGAGGTACATCCAGAAAGTAAGTTCCGTTTCAATTTCTCTACGCTGCAGTGCTGCGTTCGTAGTTCCGCACATGAACGGTAGATGCTCTATATCAAGGAGAAGAAACGTGCGCCATTTTGAGATCACTGTTAGCCACGTACGCTTTGTTGTGCTTGTTTACAATGTTGGTGTTGATTGAAAATCCTGCCGCATGTGAAATCAGATCTGTGATTCATTTTCTGAATGCTAGGAAAGTGAAACTAATTGAAATTTATCGGCAAATTTGCGAAGTTTATGGACAAAATGCGATGAGTGATTCAATGGTGAGAAGATGGGTCCGACAGTTCAATGAAGGACGTAGTGAAGTGCACGATGAAGAACGAAGTGGGCATTCATCTTTGGTTACAGAAGAACTGGTTCACGCGATTGATGACAAGACCATGAAAACCGCAAGTTTACAATTAGTGCTCTCGCTATGGAATTTCCCCAAATCTCACGATCACTAATTCATGAAATTGTTACCGAAAAACTGAAATTTTATAAACTTTGCTCACATTTGGTACCAAAGATTCTTACTGAGCAACACAAAACAAACTGGATGGGTAGTGCACTTCAGTTTTTGAGCCATTATGATGAAGGCGGTGAAGAATTTCTGACACAGATAGTCACAGGAGATGAAACTTGGGTTTCTTACGACACCCCGGAAAGTAAGCGGCAATCAATGGAATGGAGGCACACTTCATCCCCAGAAAAGGTTAAGCCGAAACAAATCTTGACACCTCGAAAAATGATGTGCACAGTGTTCTGGGACTGAAAAGGCATCTTACTCATTTATTTCTTACCGCGTGGTCAAACAATCAAAGCAGATGTTTATTGCGAGACACTTAGAAATTGCGCCGCGCAATACAGAATAAGCGCCGAGGATTGCTGTCAAAAGGTGTTGTTTTTCTTCACGACAACGTACGACCACACACTCCAAATCTGACGAAAAACCTCCTACAGGGATTTGGCTGGGACGTGTTTGACCATCCTCCGTACAGCCCTGACCTCGCTCCTAGCGACTTTTATCTGTTCTTATATCTCAAGTCTTTCCTTGGCGGTCAACACTTCAACAATGACGAAGAGCTGAAAGAAAATGTTTTGAACTGGTTGAAGACACAGGCGGAAAACTTCTATGATGAAGGTATACAAAAACTTGTGCCATGCTATGATAAATGCCTGCAAAATTTTGGCAGTTATGTGGAAAAGTAGTTTAAGAGTTGTAGAATTTTGTGCAATAAATAATTTTTCTGTATCTGTACACAATTTAATTTTATTACCAAACAAAATTTACTTTCTGGACGTACCTCGTACTTTATATTAGAGTAGTTGATTTTCTGAAGAAGTAAAAGATATGTAATTATTAGAGAACAGTTTGGTTTCTAAAAATTTTAATCAGCTAGTGCAGCAATAATTAGGTATGTTTGAAAAATTACAAATTTTCTGATATTCAAGGCCTATCATGAGATGTATTTTATATCATACTGTAAGTAGAATACAAACAATAAGAATCTCAACTGTTACAAAAACAAGGCCTTTACAATAATTTTACTTTAAGTTTCAGAATTTGTGAATATAGAGGGCCATATGGTTGATTTTCGGGGTGACTATTATTTTTGACTTATATAAATGACCTTCCAAGTTGTATGTAGCAAGGTCATATTGGTTTGATGTTTTATGCATATTATTCAGCTGAGTTTCTCAAGTAAAAATGAGATCTTCCTTGCCAAAGAAATGTATACAAAAATTCATTATATTATTAATTACAGTAATCTCCAGTTATTATTATCATGTTTGAGTATTGCATGTTTATAATGTAATAAGCAGTAGATTGAAATCAAGAAACATGCTGGAGTCTTTGATGTGAGCTAGTATCACGTTCTGGTAAAAATAGGTATGCCCGTATACTTTATTTATAAAGTACGTAGTACTGTAGTTACAATTAAAAACAGTCCAATAGTTACTATGTTCAGTTTAATGATCTGCCTTCCTTAGCTAGAACCTCCATCTTCAATAACTATATTTATACTCTAGAGTGCAAAAACTCTATCGAAGACAGAGTGCAAAAATGGGGGAAAAAATAAAACTAATATATATCAACTGGAAGGCAGATCATTATACTGAACATAATGACAATAATCCTAGCAGAAAAGAAGAAGAATATAAAGAATATAAAAAGAAGTCTTCACATAAACACTTCACATAAAATATAGTACCTAAAAGCTAACCACCAAGAATGACACAAAAATGTACAACATTACATTTAATATTTACAAATACAACAGAGTCTTTACTAAACATTATTCTTGGAACTGTTACGGTGATGGATGACAGAATACACAGATAGACCACTCAAACTTTGAGTGATCATTAAAAATAACATAATATACTCTGTTTATCACATAGAATGTTTTATTATTATTATTTTGGAAAATGTAGTAAAACTCTTTAAATTTTCTATTTAACTCTGATTAAATGTTGTACAAATTTTACATAATAGGTCTTTAATACTGTAAATAAACTATACTTAACATTTTGACAAGTATTCACGTAACATGAGAGCGCATCATGCACGCCTCTTAAGAGTACTCATGTAACTGCTACACGATCAAATTATAAGTTGAATGGTGTTATCATAAATAGTATATGAATATATATTTTTCAATAGAAACATTAATGCATTCATCAAATTTGACATTATTTGATGTGATTCTCTATATCATTCTACTAGATGATAGGATCTTTAAGTTTGCTTAAGGTAGCAATTACTGTCAGCTGCAATTGCCTATACTAGAAATAAGAGATGTCCAGTTACAATGTTATGTAATTATTGCACATACAATTAATAATCTTTATAAACTATACAGTATAAAAATGAAGACATTGTGATTTCCCCTTAATGTAAATACTTTATGCCAGTAAGACTAGTGAGGATAAGAGATCAGTGTTATCAGGAAGGGGGAAGTTTACTTCAGTAACTGCAAGTCTTGAACCCATGACATTGGTGTGTGCAGTTCAGAGATGCAGCAGTATTGACCTTGGCTTTACATCGACCTTTTAGACTTTACACAATGTAAAATAGTGCTGTACTGTGAATCTAGGCTAATCAACAATTGATTCTTTTTATTGACAGGTGATGTGAAAGAAAGAATAATTCTGCAAAGCAGAAAATGTGATAAGCCTATTTGTATCTGTTGTACTTTACTTACCACATAAGACACAGTTGGAGATATTTAGAGATAAACTAAAAAATTATTGGTCCGCAATAGAATGGCTTATTTTGGCTGTTTTGCTTATTTTACATTCCTCATTTTCCCTGAATCAGTATGTACTTTGTTATCTTGTTTCAGAAATGTGGTCAGTTAGTCACTGCAGTTCTATTGAAACGTGTGTGTGTATATATATATATATATATATATATATATATATATATATATATATATATATATATATATATAATTATATGCAATATTTTTAATTGTCATGCATAAAGGCTGTATTAAGATAAAACCTGTTATATATTGATCGTATTAACCAGCAAAAATTTACAAATGGAATTCGTCCTTTGTGACTTGATGAACATAAGCGGATAATCATATTAACCTGAATGCAGTAACCAGCAACTACTGTAATTACTTTGCTGGCTTGAGACACATTTTTAATTCATCAAAAAACAATATACAATTTTATCAGAAAATAAGACTAAAAGGAATATATGAAAGGGAATTATCAGTGGTTGATTCAGTTCAACCTTGGGATGGTGGTGGATTGAGTTCATCATATCACTTGCATAGACTTTCAAAATTTTATGGCTTCACAACTTTGAGACATTTTGCAAGTTTGACAAATAATAAATAGCTTACAGTATATTTACACAATCTACATTATAAATAATCCTCTTTTTATTTTTGTTTCAGATTGATTGTAATATAGTTCCTCAATTGCCAAGCATTGACTTTATCCTCGCTGGCAAGAATTTCACATTAGAACCAAATGATTACATACTTCGTGTAAGTATAGAATACATTCAAATAAAATCATTTTTTTATGAAGTTATTTTATCACTGTACAAAGTGTATAACAAGTACAGTGATGATGAAACGTCAGTTTTCAGGTTATCTGAGTTTAATATATAGTGTTGTTTATCCTAAGTGATCTATTTTTAATCTTAAAAATGTTCTAAAATCATATTTTACAAACAAAACTGACTTTAACGACTTTTAATCACATCTAGCTGAATTTTAGACATTAATTTTTGGTATGCATACCTCATCAGTGATCTGATGACTTTCATTCCATACATACAGTAGTATAGAATATATACAGTAGATGATATACAGTAGAATACAGTATGATATTCTCCATACAGTATATAGTATGATTCTCCATACAGTAGAATATAGTATGATATTCTCATACAGAATATAGTAGAATATAGTATGATATTCTCCATACAGTAGAATATAGTATGATATTCTCATACAGTATGATATTCTCCATATAGTAGAATATGATGATTCATACAGTAGAATATAGTATGATATTCTCCATACAGTAGAATATAGTATGATATTCTCCATACAGTATGATATTTTCATACAGTAGAATATAGTATGATATTCTCCATACAGTAGAATATAGTATGATATTCTCCATACAGTATGATATTCTTCGTAGTATAGATGATATATACAGTATGATATATAGAATATAGTCATACAGTATGATATTCTCATACAGTAGAATATAGTATGATATTCTTCATACAGTAGAATATAGTATGATATTCTTCATACTGTAGAATATAGTATGATTTTTTCCATACAGTATGATATTCTCCATACAGTAGAATATAGTGTGATATTCTCCATACAGTAGAATACAGTATGATATTCTCCATACAGTAGAATATAGTATGATATTCTCCATACAGTAGAATATAGTATGATATTCTCCATACAGTAGAATACAGTATGATATTCTCCATACAGTAGAATATAGTATGATATTCTCCATACAGTAGAATATAGTGTGATATTTTATGTCTACAGAGCAAATTGTTTGTGTTTTAAATTGATTTTTTGTGTTTGCTATACCTCCTCTAATACTTTTTTTTATCTGTATCAAATATAAAAACATTAGAAGATTTTGTTCATCACTTACTTTAAATAAACAAAAGCCTTGAAAAGTGTAATGATTTATTAAAAGAAAATAACTATTTATAGAAACTTAGGTCTTCTATTTATGCATAACACAAACACAACCTACAGGAACCAGCCCACTAGAATCAGGTGATCTTGCCGAATATTGTGACAGAAACCTCCTTCTGAACATGAGGGGTCATTTGTAACTTAACTCACAATTAAAAATTTCTAAATTAAAATATTTTGAGTAAACACTTTCAAGTACTTTGGCAGGTAGGTTTGTAAGTGTAAAAGTTATTGATACACAAGACTGTTCAACATTAAACTAGTTTATTTATTCTTTAACACACAAAAAATTGTTATTAAAAAGAAATTACGTTAAATCATAAACTACGTTAAAATCATAATATAGTAAATGAATATGAAATTATCAGTTTCTAAATTATAAGACAAAATTAAATTAACCTTGAACACTAATAAACAGGGCAAAATTACCAACTGCGACTACTATTGTTTAAAGGGACCAAATAATTATTAATGTTTAAATGTATAATTTAGTTACACTTAATGGTTTGTTCCACGATATATCATCAATTAAGTTTTACCACACCACATGTGGTTTTGAAAGACTGTGACTTACAATACACCCCAGAGATTGAGCTTACCTTTGAAAAGTTCTAAAAAGGCTGCAGTGAGCCACTGCAGTCCACAACAATAAAACTTAAGACATGTAAATTTGTCTTTCACTGCATCACTTGTGTTTATGCTACAGCTGATTAGATTAGGATGAAAAATTAGGAAAACAAAATATTAAACTTATTTATTAATATTTTTATTTGAGAACAGATAACATTAGGAAGAAAAACAAAGAAAACCAAATATTTAACTGAAAGAAAATATTGTGTTTAATGACAAAAAAACAATGTGTATTAGATGTTGACTTAAGTGTTTATACTAAAATAATTTTGTGAGTGAATGTTCAGTTAACATGATATGATGCTAAATGTTTGGTTAACATAATGATTTTTGGTTAAACAATGAAGAGTGATATCTCAACATGTGGTTCCAATAGTAAGTAAATGAAAAGCAAGGACAGAGTTAGGTTGCTTTTCCCAGAGTGACCAGTGGGCAGACCACTAGTATATATCTCCTTCAGTACGACATTAAATTTAGTAAAAATATAGCAGGTCTTGTTTTGGCCTACACATTGGCTACTTTTTTACTATATTATTTTGAAACTCTGTTCACTAATATTATTAATAAAAATAAGTAAATATATTGTATTGTGTAATCTTAAATTAAATATATGCTTTAAGATAATTATGATTGTTAACTATTAAATGTTTATTACAGGTTTCTCAATTCAAGAAAACAATATGCTTGTCTGGGTTTATGTCTATTGATTTACCAAGACCACTTTGGATTCTGGGAGATGTATTTATTGGCAAATTTTATACAGAGTTTGATCTAGGAAATAATCGTGTGGGCTTTGCTACTGCAGTCTCATCTTAAATTATACACAACTACTGATATTTAATTAACTCTGAACGACTTAATGTATTTATGAAGTAATTTATGTATCTTTAAGTTTGTATGAATTGTAAAGGATTGTTATTTTTCTGTATGTAATACTTGTATTATTATAAGAACTGTATTTATGGAAATTCCATGGGACTGAGATTATCTATATATACTATGTCTCTATTAAAAAATTAAAAAGACTATTGTTATTTCAAGAAATTTTGATAATTTAACAAGTTATATTTTGATGAGGAATAAAGTGTTTAAGTTTAAAATAAAGAAATCTGCAGGAGTAAAACTAAATAGTAAATAATGTTTTATAAAATATGTGATGTAATAGAACAAAATGCCTTAAATTAATTATATTTTATAACGTTTACTTGTAACTTAACCTAATAAAAATGTTTGCTGTATAATTACTTAGTTTTACATATATATATATATATATATTACTATATTATTAACCATACCCTCAGCCGCCTCGGTGGCCTAGTGGATAGCGTACTAGGTTTTCACCCCAAACACCTGGGTTCGATTCCTGGCAAGGGCTTGGCATTTTCATATGCTATAAATCATTCCATCGTCTGCATTAGCCCAAGTGTGCATAATAGTCGGACGTTAAACACCAAAAAACAAAAACAAAATAGAAAAAGAAAAAAACTAACCATACCATATTTTTAAAGCAAGACTTATTACCACTGTCTGCACTTTCAAAACATATATTTTTGTTACAAAATTTGTTTACACTAGGATAGGTACATTACTTAAGAGTACATCCATGCAGAGCAGCTCACCAGGTTTAGTTTATCATTGATGTTGTTTTATCCATATAATGCTATAAATAAAAACTTAATTCCATACAAAAAAACTAATGATTATTTATCTATGGAAATTGTCAATTAATTTATTTCTTTTATCAGTTTGTACATCTTTCTCATACTTAAATTAATCAAATGTCTTTATTCACACTTAGTTGTTATTTATAGATATTCCCACAGCTACTTTTCTTATACAATGTTTGTTTTATAACCACTTTGATATCTACTGATTCACATGTCTACATTCTACTTACACATTGCATCTATTCAAAGTGATTGTTAAATATCACTAGAAAACATGTATAGCACAAAATAATAAACTAGATAATGATTTATTTGGAAATTGTTTTGTGATCTTGAATAGGGGTGATGGGGCCATCCCTTATACAAGCCTTTTTTTTAATATAAGAAACACTTGTAAAATCAAACTATAAAAAATTACTAATTATTTATTCTGAAGGAAATTTTAAATAAAGTGTACATTTGTAATACGTACTGTATTTAGAAATTTTAGCCCAGGAAATATTTTTTTAAAATAAATGTTCAAATTTTGCTCTTAAATAATTTTAAAATGATCTCACCAAAGAAGTATAATAGTTCAAGTTGCAGGATGTATTTAATTTTATTGAGTAATGTAACTCTTACAACTCTTTTGTTCAGTTATTATCTTCTTAGTTTGACAAATTTCACAATTTCTTAACATATTGCTTTACCACTATTCTCACTTGATATGCTTCTTCATTCTGTGAAAGTACAGATGCGACTCCCGAATAGTGATACTTCTTGAAAGAATCATTCAAAATGTCCTAATGTACTGTTCCGCTCTCAGCTAGGTACTGTTTGGCTGAACTTTACTATTTTTAATTTTACTTTATGAAATATCAAAATAACTTCTTTTTTTAATATCCATGATTATTTACTTAAAACTAATTATACATATAAAATCTATATTTCAGAAATGATGCTTTTCGATTATTGTTTACTTTGGCAACCAATCAGAATGCAGTTATTATACATGATGATGCCTAATGGGATTTTGATGTCATGGCACTCACATGAAATAAATGACATTTTGCCAGTAATTAATTAAGATTATATAATGTCTAAACTTGTTTCCTGAATTTTGGGGTGTACAAAATAAAGTTAGTTTATTGCTAAACACATTTATTTGTCATTTCTGTAAATTTCCGTTAATTAATTAAATTCCAATAAAGTCCACTGTGTTTGGGTCTGAGGTAGGCCACGTGATGTAACAGCTGATGTATGCCAGTTTTATCGTTTATTTACGTCTGTATCATATCACACCCTGGTGTTTCAATTGAAATATAATTGGACTTTTTGGAAATTATGTATTGTAGCAATAAAACAAAAGTATCGATTGCAATGTATACATGCAAGTCAACAACACTACTCACTACAATATCAATGCTACAACAAACATTTTGTTTTTACATAGATGCTTTAGGTCTGGTTAGTTGAATCAGCTAGTACTAGATGTATATTTTGAATGTCACTGGTATTTCATTTGTGAATGTATATAGTGTTCAGTAGTTTGTATTATATTTCTGTGAATGACAAACTGCATGCTGTTCTATATGTTTACCCTACATCAATCCACCAAAACTGCAACCTAGTAATCCACGACTTGCACTTTTACTGCTACCTGCATGGCACATATAAACATATCCCAACTGGTTAATGCTCTAAGGCATTAAGCTGCTATAAGAAATCTCTTTCTTCAATATATTTTCCAATAATCCAAATTTTGTATGTTATTCTTAATTGAAAACTGTGTGCAATATACTTTTTACATAGAAACAATGTTGGTTGAAATAAACCTTCTAGTATAACTTATATTTTGTTAATAATATTACATTTAATTTAACTAACCCAAGCTAAAATTCAACACAAAACCGTGTTATCTGTGGTTAGTGTAAAGGTTAAAAAAACAACAAAGGAAAGAGCTCACCATATGGAAGATGGCGTTAACGCTAGGCCTCAGCAACATTTTACCAGCCGTTAACTTAAAACACAACTTTTTAATATCGCTAAGAGAAAAATTACGGATAAACGTGTAATTCATAAGATATTTAATGGTTTTTAAAATAATTGTGTATTCTAACATAGTATAGCAATTATTATTCTCAATCGTTAATTGCATTCATTAATAATTATTATCAAAATTAAAAGTACAGCTCGGAAGCGACATGATATGTAGTCCTTGTGTTTAGGTGATTAAAATCATATCACTGTATAAAACAGCAATCAAATTAATTGTTTTAAAATACAGCATATCCACCTGCATCTAATAATTTTACAGTTAGATGTGTGTTAATGTTCAATTACAAACATTCATATGACAACTTAAATATAAACAGAACAACACAGACTAGAAGGGCTGTAAGCTTTGTGTTTAGACTTTCATAATTTTACCATTAGGTATAAGAAAAAACTATTAAACGAATTAGGTGATAACAAATAATGCATATTATTCTATTTTTTATAAGTAAAAGTAATTAAATGTTAAAAAATACAAAGGTGGGCTTTAAGAGAGTAACAATAGTCTAACTGTAGAGTTCGGGTCAATCTGCCAGTTTTAACAAAAGGCTGAAGTTAGCGTTACTTTTGACCTTGCTATTTAGTATTAGAATCATATGACAAATACACACTTATTTTACGCTGACCGTATATATCAGCTATCAAATTATTACTTTAAAATATTGAATGTATATCTATTTTATGTAATTTGAAAAAGTGGATGTCTGAATGTTGAATTATAGAAATTTTAATAATAATTTTAAAACCCTATATGAGCCGGAATCGATGCACTGTATAGCCTTAATTGTGTTGTACTTAGGCGTTTAAAATCATATCACCGTATTAAACAAGAGTCAAATAAATTGTTTTTGTAATATAACACGTACATCTGCTTCTAGTAATTTCGCAGTTAGATGTCTTAATGTTCAATTCTAGACATCGATATAATTAATGAAAGGCAAGAGTGTAACCCGAGGTTGACGCGCTATATAAGCTTAGAAGTATTGGATTGTGTTTAGGCGTTTAAATTCATACGGCTATATAAAAGAGCCCTAAATTTAATTACCTTAAAGTACAGTATAAACACCTACATATCATAGTTTCGCAATTAGATATCTAAATGTTCAATTATAGACATTCACGTAACGGCTTAAATGTAAATCAAATACACCGTAAGTTTTGTGTTTAGGCCTTTTTAATCATAAAAAACCACAGTATAAAACTAACTATTAAAGGAATTAGTTGATCAAGAATATAATAATTATTCTATTTCATGTAATTAAAAGCAACTATCTAAACGTCAAAATTAAATTTTAGACTTTTAGAGAGTAACAGTAACTGTAGAGATTCATTGATCTGTTAGTCTTAACAAAAGGCTGAAGTTAACGTTAATTTTGAGCTTGCTGTTTAGTGTGAGAATCATAATACCAATATAAACTTATTATTACCGTGACCATATATTACAACTATTAAATTATTGTTTTAATATATTGTATCTATCTATTTCATGTAATTTAGCAATTGGCTGTTTTAATGTTTGATTTCAGACCTTGATACCTTAATGTCAACAGTACAAAACAAATAGCTACCTTAAATGTTTTGTTATAAAAAATTACAGTTACTTTTTTTTAAAAAAAAAAGAAATTATATACCTACATTTTGTTATTTTGGAGAAGTAAGAAAGAACATACTTTCGGAGATTTGATACCGTTGGACTATAAGCAATATTAGCTTGGTCATAATTTTTTAATGTTTAAGCAAAAAAATTACATAACAAACAAGAAGTAGTAAACAGTCCATTATAAATGTTAAATCACTTTGAATTAAAAAACAACGACCGAGCTAGTATTACTCATAGTGCTGAATGGTCTTTAATTAATAAAAATTAATTCAATTTAAATTAAAACTTTATTCTTAATGATAATTTCATCCTAACTAGGTTTGCCAGATCATCTTCTTTAATTCATTACATGTTTATAAAAAAAAATAAATAAAGCAAAATATTCATGTAAAAAGTAATTTTCAGTTTTAATGCAACATATTCATTTATAACAATATAATTACTTATAAAGAGGAAAAAAGGAGTGTATTTATACAAATAATAATAATATGTATACTTCATGATTAGGTCAATATTATTTTCAGTAATAGAAATGACAATGTGTAGCATTTTATTCAGGCTAACAAAAATTGAATAGGTTAAAACAAATTGTTCGGTAAAAAAAAGAATGTCTATACCGTATATACATATATACGAATATTGAAAATGAAAGGCATATCATTTATAGGCAGTACATAACAAAATATTACAGTAAGGTTATATCCTCATATTAATTATAATTTTTAGGCGAAAAAAAAATTTAATTCAAAAATATGTAAACTATAATGCGAAATATTTATGGGAGGTTTGTTATTAATGTTAAATCAAAAAATGCCTGTATAAAAAAGAAGATATAATTTAATAGTCATACTAGCCACATATAATCTTTTGAAAAAAAGAAAAGTAATTTATAATTTTGGAATTTGGTACACATCTAGAATTACGAATCCTCATGTAACGAAAATTTGAGCAAAATCTGATGAACATATTTGATAAATTAGGGACGATTTTCCATTTTCGATAGTATTTACATAGAATTATTTTTAAGATATAGTATGCGTCTTTTGAAGTACAGTGGTACCTCGATATACGAGTGCCCTAATATACAAGTGTTTTCAGATACGAACCGCCGAGCGAGCGATATTTTGCTTTGAGATGAGAGCAAGATTTGAGGTACGAGTAATCGCACACGACCCCAATATGCGGGGGCACATTGGTGTCGTGTGCAGCGTCTAACACTTTCTCCCACCTCAGTCTGTGTGCGCATGTTGGTGTCGTGTTCAGCGTCTAAGAGTTTTTCCTAACTCAGACTATTCCTCAGTCTGTGTGCTTGTTTCCCTCGTTTTCGAAGCATTTTTGATAAGTTGGTTTCGTGTTTTTTGCTTTTTGTACATTTACAAAACATTATCACATTTATTTTTATAACCATGGGTCCGAAGAAGAAAATGATGTCTATTGAATTAAAGCGTGAAATCTTAGAAAAACATGAGCAAGGTGTGCGAGTAATTGACTTGGCGAGGATATTCGGGCGTAGCACATCAATGATATGTACTGTGCTTAAACGGAAGGAGTTGATAAAGGGTATAACGCCAGCTAAGGGTGTTACAATAATTTCTAAGCTCCGGACATCTCTCCATGAAAAGATGGAGAAACTACTGATGTTGTGGGTGACAGAGAAGCAGCTCCAAGGAGGAACCTTAACACAAAGCATCATATGTGAGAAGGCACGAGTGATTTACGGTGATTTGCTGAAGCAGATCCCACACACTTCCACAAACGAGGAATCGGAAGACTCATTTAAAGCCAGTTGGGGCTGGTTTGACAACTTTAGGAAAAGGACCGGCATTCACTCCGTCGTCAGGCATGGTGAGGCAGCAAGTTTGGATGTGAAGGCAGTTGAGGTTTACATCAAAACGTTTTCCGAATTGATAGAAGCGAAAGGATACATCCTCCAGCAAGTTTTCAACTGTGACAAGACAGGGCTTTTCTAGAAAAGGATGCTGAATAGGACTTACATACCAGCAGAGGAGAAGACGATGCCAGGTCACAAACCCATAAAGGATAGATTAACTCTAGCACTTTGCTCATTGGAGCAACCAACGAGTATTTTTATAGAGTATGTATTTGTTATTTATAAATAAATGTTTCTTCTTGTAAATACATTTTTCTTATTAAAAAACACTTAAACCAAAACAATTTAGGTAGTGTTTTGGGAGCTGGAACGGATTAATGGCATTTCAATTAATTTCAATGGGGAAAATTGCTTTGAGATACGAGCAAGGTTACGGAACGAATTAAACTCATATATCGAGGTACCACTGTATATAGTTTTTATCTTGTTTGTGTACTTAAAAAGACTGTAATAGTTTCAGTCTACAAATGATAAAATAAATATATGTTATTTTTTTAACAAATGTTTGGATTTTTTGAAGTGCCAAATATTGGCAAACTAGACTTAAATGCCCAATTCCATTGAAATAGGTTTGGTGTCCACAATGTACACCACTTACATGTTTTCGTAAAAATTCCCCAAAATTATTTTTTTCATGATTATTTAATACTGCAGAACTGCCTTTATACTTCGTATAATAGAAAAGTATAAACGTAAAATAAATTACAATTTTTTATGAAAAGTTTCGTTATTGGTTATATTAAGGCAGTTTCTCAGAAACAATATAAATGCAAATTAGTTTGTTTAATCATTTACTTTGGATTTCCTAGAACTTTTTACATACATTATATATTACACAAGATTAGCTGGATTAATAGGCCATATTAAAATTTTAAATAAGATATTTTATTACTCCATAGAAAATAGCTGTTCATATCTATAAGCTATTTATAAATGTAAACTAACTTTTAACGAACATTGAAATAGGAACCGAACAGATATTTAATGACCTCTAAAGATAACATCAATGACTATAAAGTAAATTTACTTTGGTTTGTTCAGTCACTACTTGATCTCTTACCTTTAGTATTATAATTTTGCTCTTGTTTGGAATTTTGTTTAATTTTAAAATGTTGACATTCAAATCAGTGACGTATTTAATATTATTATGTACTTTATTAATAGTATTGAAACTGAGCAATGCGGAATTATCAAGGTAAGGATAAATAAGCAGGCTAGGATATAATCGCATTTTTAAAATTTACTGGAATAATTTTTAATTAAAATAAAATTATTTTTTAAAAACAGGATAATAAAACCAATGTTGTATTTTACAAACCAATTATATTTATAAAAACCTGGATTAGAATTAAGTTATCATTGATCAAAATGAAAAATGAATAAAAAATTCTCATTTTCTGACTGCAATTAAATGAAAGGTCTGCTTCTAATAAAGTAGGAAATCATTAAGTTATTGTGTTCTTAAAAATTCAGTACATTAGTGTTTATGTATGCTAGGTCCCATATAGGAAGAATGATAACATATCTAATTGTATTATTTTTAAGTGTATTAATTCTGGAAAAATTTTCTGCAGAAACAAAATTTATTTTTTGCAAAACATAATTTTTGAAACTTCTGTAAATTTTAGTAATTTTTCCTCCTAAACACTTTATTTATTATGTGCCCATTATTAATAATACAAAATATAAAGTGCAGAAAATATAAAGTGGAAGTTTATATAAAAATGAAAATAAAAGTGACTAAAACCTCAAAGTAATAACCCCTCCAAAGTAGGTAATGTGTTTCTCATCATGAAAACGATCAATTAAAAGTGTATTAACAATAAAAAGAATACATTTACTTAAAAAAAAAGAACTTCAGAAACTAACGACTCGAGATTTTTGAATGTTTACTTCAGAATAGTTCCATAATAAATGGCTAAATATCATAAATTACTGTAATAAATTTATTCTGCAGGGTTAATATCTCTCAACAAAATAATATGGCACATAAAACAAAAAAAATGTTAAAATCATTACTTTTGTAAAAGTCAAAAATATCTTTTTTTAACTATGTTTGAACATAGGCCTACAAATTTCAAGTTTTGTCCTGAATAAAGCAGTAAAGCCTACAATTAGTTGAAATAAATAAATTTAAAAATAAAATTGCACTGTTCATAGACATACTGTAATTTAGCACTTTTATTACATGCCTACATAATTTCGGTGAAAATGCACTTTCACTAGTTTTGATAATTTTAAAAATGTTTGCACTAAACTGCATTATTATGCCCAATATTTTATCCAAAATATATAAGTTAAGAGAGAAGGGGAAGTTAGAAAAAAAATTAAAAATAAAGTGACGAACATAACCGCAAATTTCTACTCTGTGAAAATAGGTAATATGTTTTTCATCATGAAAACAATTAATTAAATGTGTGTTATTAATAAAGAGAATAATAGAAAAAATTTTTAAAAAAGAGGGTAAATATACAATGTAGGTGTTTTCAATTTTTTGGTAATTTTCCCTAAAATGATACCCAAAAGTAATAATTCAAAAATAAAATGCAGGAAGTATGATAAAAATTGAAAATAAAAGTGACCCGCATAACCTCACAATTGCTTCCACACGAAAGTAAGTAAAAGGTATCGTTAAAGCAATAAAAAACTTTCATTAAAAAAAATGCTCAAGGACCTAACTGGCATGGATGTTCCAAGCGTGAACCTAACTGATACTATTGTTTAGTGAAAAAAAAAACTGACATAGTTGATGGGTGACAAAATTTATTTAATTAAATTGATGCCATTTTAGCAATGTTATCTTTACAAGAACGAACTAAGTAATATGTATTGGGCCTAAGTAATGCCTATTAGAGTGTGATAATTTGCATGAGCAGTAGTCGGTATAGTAAATGATAGAGCGCGTGAGCAATAATTCAGTGTAGGCAATCTAGTACGTTTCATGCAATGTAAACAGTAATGACATCACAATATAGTCCTGTAAAAAACAGCCTAAAATCATAAGTAATCTTTACAAAAAAAATTTCCCACGGATGAATGTTTTAATTGGATAAGGAAATAAAAAGAGATAATTATGCAGTGTAGTCTGTCCTGGATTTTTCGATATTTTTTTTAATAAAAACACTTTATTACATGCCCAAAAACAATAATCCAAAATATAAAAGCTCGGAAACTACGAGAAGTACGACAAAAATCGAATATAAAAGTGACCAACATAACCTCAAAATTGCTCAAAAATTGCATAACCTCAAAAAACGCAAAAGTCTGTAATGTGTTGTATATCGGTAAAACGAAAAAAGTACTTGTAATGCGATTTTTTGGTGATAAAAACCCTTATTTTTTTTAAAGAATACTCCATAACCTAAGTGACACAGTTATTAGGCTTAACAGGGGTTGGGTGAAAAAAACTTTAATTTTTTTGTAATGAATACTCCATAACCTAACTGATATGGCAGTTGCGTACTTCTTGTCGTTTCCGCGCTATTGTATTTTGGATTGTTGCTTTGGGCATGTAATGAAGCGTTTTAGTAAAAAAAATATCAACAAAAAAACAGGGCAGGCTACACTGCATATTTACCAATAAAATAAAACAAAAATTATTGCTTTAGTAAAACTAGTGAAAATTCATAAATACCTTCCTTTTTTACTAAACATTTTATAACTGTTTTATTTCAAGATGCATTTGTATTAACGTGCAATAGCTATCTAGCTCCACAATTATACCTATTCTCAATTATGTCATTTCCTGTCTCACTTGGACTTAAACTACTGTCTTTATAAATAAATAACAAGATTAAAAGGTTCTTCAATTTCAAAAAACAACTAGTGCATATCGTTTTCCAGGGAACTAATGATTTTCAAAAAATCACCACATATAAATATTTTTTTATTTCCAGAGAAATGTCATTATTATATTCAGGAAAAAGAGCATTTTTCTAACCTCAACTATCACCCTTTTAAACAATTTGATTGCACACCTCTTTGCAATTATCATAAAGAACACGTTAATGAGGTTAAAACTAGGAGGGCAAACTAAAAAAAAAATGTTCTCTTTGGCCATAAATAAAATGCCATAAGGTGATGAAATTAATGATCAGTTATGGTTATATTTAATGGTTGGAATTAGCTCATAATTGAGGATTAAGTAGGCTTTCTATTAAGCAAACAATGAATAATTTGGATTCCAATGTTTTTTTAAGAATTCAGTTTAGATTTTTTATTAAATATAATTGAATTTTAACAACTATTAGCCTAATTAAAAAAATCAGTGTTTCTTTTTATACTGTGATAAAATATTATTGTCTGTATACATGCTGGATAAAGCCTTTTTTCTTTAACCTGAAATACCTTTTTTTTTTTTTTAAGTGTTTAGATTTGATGAAATGTTTGGTGAGTTTGTCTATTCAAATTCTGCTGTTTGTTATATAGGATACCATTAATAAAGACCCAAACAGTACGCAATCGTTTTCGAGAGATCGGTACAGAAGTGACAAGATTAAGAATAAGATATGGTGGTATTAATGGTGTTGAACCTGAACCTCTTTCAAATTATATGGATGTAAGTAATGATTTTAACTATTATCAAACAGCAGAAATCTGTAAAGTAATTATAATTGTTAACAACAGATGTTTTTTAACACCAAACTACGTTTGTTTTTAAATTCTATTAAAGTTAGTATACTAGAAACCATGTTTACAAATAAGTGAAATTGTTTTATAATTAGAAAACAATAACAGCTAATTTTTAATTATAAAAGCTCTGCCATTTTGTTTTCAAAATCTAAGGGTTGAAAACAAACTACTGCATATTTCACATGACCACTTACGTACACATTTAAAATTTTAGAGTTGTTCTTAGATTTTTAACCTGATGTGATCACATTTTTCAAAAACTTATTATTTTTAGCTGTTAATGACTGGCACTTAAATGTGGTAATATATTTCTTTGTTTATTGCATTGTACATTGTACTGTGCATTTTACCAAGTGTGCTTGTTATAGAAGTACTGTAAAATATTAATTTTACTTAATAACATGAAACATAGCATTATTGAACAGTAACAAAGTTGTAAATACATTCATCAAACTCATTTTAATTATATTAATTTTTGATTAACTCATAGTAGCTTAATGGTTACTCAAACTTGTTCTTTTTGTGTAAATAAGGTATTGTGAGATACTATAATATTTCACAAAGTAGTATTTCTTTGATGATAATTTTAATCCTTAAACTTAAATTTTTCAAGTCTATGTTTTTGACTCATTAATTTTTTGGAGCACCATGTGTTTTGAAAAAATTTGGTAACCCTTTTGACTTCCAATTTACTTTTAAAATTGCAAATTCAGATTTTTTTTTATTGTTTTACATCTGTAAATTGTATTAATAAAAAGTAAACCTATAGGCCCTACCAGAATTGAGCCTTCAGTATTACATATTCTTTGAAAAAATATATTGTGACAGATTCATAGATAACAAAACATTTTAACTAATTCCGTAAAAGTTCTACTTTTCCATATTTGATAATGAACATTAAAAGTAATTGAATTATTTTATATGGTTTTGCTACATTAATTTTGAATAAACCTTATTCTTATATTTTAGGTCAAAAATTAAAATTTTGTGTGAACGTCTTATCATACTTTAACAGACTAATTGGGAGTTAAATGAGATTAAATATAATCAGCACTATAATTTAAGTTAGTTAGGCAGTGTATTACGTCAGTAGGTATATGACTATAACTTTTTCCTAGTAGGAAAGAAAGTACCTAGAAATTAACTTTTATCTGTAATTATACAATATTTAAAACACATAACTGAACATTTAACTTTCTTACTCAGCGCAAAAATGTACATTTTGGTGATTTTGAAAAAAAATCAGTTATAATAAGTTTTGACTTGTCTGTATCTATGTACATTGCTGAAGATGAAACTATTAGATCTGTTTTGATTAAATTTGCCTATATCTGGGATCATTGCTCAGTTGAAAAAATAATAATAATAGTAGATCTTTTGGTCAGCCTTAATAATTTTGATTGAATGTCCACAAATACCTAAGAAAAACTTACGGAAAACTACAGCTCCAAAAAAATATGGTTTAGAAAAATCATCATAATTTTTCAAATCAGTTCAGATTTTGGTCAAATAAAACTAAGATTCATGACTCAAGTCAGTGAAGCAAACTTTAAGTAAAAGAAATTTATGATTTGAAATAGAGTTTAATTGAAGAAAAATTATTGTAATACCTGACTTTTTATGTTTATTATTTATTTAATCTTAATACTACTGCAAGTTAGTGTGGGAATGCCACCAGACTTTAAGCTTTCAACCTTAAATTAGGTGGAGGTGTGGTGGGTATGAGGGAAAGGAGAAGACTAACTAGCAAAAAAAATGGTACTAGAACTCCATATATTAGTCCAGATCTGACGTACAGAATTAGTAAAACTAGAATTGTAACAGCTAGAGAGTAATCCCAAAAAGAAGCTGTATGGGCACTGTATCAATCCAGTCACAAATGGTATCATGTTTTTTTCACTAAATAAAGGCAATCTGAGTAAAATATTGAGCTTCATAACAGGGTTGAAGCATTCAAGAAATATTTAAATACTATATAGGCTTCGCTCAAGGAAACTTGAATTGCAGATTGTGCAACCAGTACATTGAAATAGAAGAACATTTACTTCTAAACTGCGAAGGACTAGAGCAAAAAATACTGATTGATGATGTTTAAGAAATGTCTAAAAACTGGGGTGCCAAGGTAGTAATCCATCTATGTATTTGCTTCCTTTATGCTTAAAAAAAAATTATGAAAATGAAACCTCTCGAAGTATGTTATATATGTTCTTTGATCTACCTTGATCAGTGGAAGCAAATACATTGTAAATAATTTATATCATTCTATACATCATTCATAGTTTTATCAGTTATTTATTTCTTAGAGAATTTATCTTCAATTGATGTTTTTAAGTCTGTTATAAACATAGAATTTTAATGGACTTTAGATTTGTACAAAAGTTGTAAAGCGAAAGCTATTTCCTTGGTCTCTATGTTGAAGCTATTTTCTTCTTCTCCCACCTAGATCTAGTGTGACAGTTGAATAAATTCCACACTTTTCGTTTTATGTGTTGCTTGTAATATAAAAATATATCTTTCTTCATTTATTAAGTAAACTAATTAATAATGGGCAATCATTTTTTTTTTACATCCTTGACCAGGTGTAAGATGTATCATATTTATAGATCTGAATTTTTAAATTAGTTCACAAACTGTTTTTAAGGTAGACATTTATCAGTATAAAAACAAATCTTAACAATGTGGTGTAATCCACATAACACAGTCAAAGAAATAATTGAAATATAAATAGAATTCTATGAAATCATAATTTTTATAGCAATTCTTGAATTACACCAAATCAATAAACCAGATAAAAGTAGAATTTAAGAATTTATAATTCAAATCACAATTATTTAGTAGATCGGAGTTAAATGAAATATCATTAAAGTTTCTTATAAATCCTAATCAAAAACTTAATCCTTTAACAGCTAAATCAAAAAAAAAAAATCAACTGATTGAAACAATGTCTGTATATTCTGTGGAATGAAATATGAAGTTTAATGTGTTGTCATTTTCTCATAGTTTAAAAATAAAATTACTGTACAAAATACCAATTTTAATTAATGGTGTGTATATAAAAAAAAAGAACAATTTCTGTGATACTATCCCCCTCAATTTTTATAAATTAGATTAGATAAGGATTATGAAATGAAGAAGGCTTCTGTTAGTGGCTACACAGAACTGTTATGAACCTATAACATTAATATTTGATTAGGTTATTATTTTATATAATGTTGGTAATGTCTTGAAGTATTGTTTCAGGTAATTATATTTGTCCACATACATGTTATATTGTGTCCATACACCTATTGTAAATAAATTTTGGATTGGATTTATAACAGGCAGCTCAATCTGTGTTGAATGAGTTACTAAATTATAAAACCATTCATTCCAATAATGCAGTACTGCAAAATGCATAAACACACCATTGGTAATTCTTATCTTATATCCAGGAAAACCATGAATAAATATTTGAATCACTTTTTGCTTTAGTACTAAAACATGTTGATGAATTAAAATTTTAGATTAGAAATCCATTAATTAAGTTAATTACCATTTTCTAATGTACAGTGTATAAACAATACTTATAATTACAACCTTCAGTAAAGTTTTGTAATCATGAACTTATCTCACATCTCATTTTAACCAGCATGGTACTAATTAATTGTGATTCATTTTTTAGCATATGTTTTTCTATTTTCCATACACTTGGCCGACAGTGTACCACCCATATCCCTTGCCTTTAATATTTTTACTTACTATGTCAGTGTCTAGTAAGCCACATGAGGTCAGAGATTTTGCTTGAAATTCTGTTTGGGTCATTTCCCAGTGGAAGTGTTTGAACTCAACTGTATAACTAATACACTATTAAACTACATTGAGCAGCAAGAGGAAGGTACCCCAGTAGCATTTTCTGTTGGCCCGTTGTTGGTATTTTGTTTTCACACACGGTTGGGCAACAGTTAAAATTGGCACAAATGCCTACCAATTAATAACAAACCAAATCCCAACATAGGGCCAACAATTAAACATCACCAAAAACCAACAAAGAAATTGTTGGCCCAACTTACTCCCAACAGTTACCCTACTAATTTTCAATGGTAACCCTACTAATTACCAACATGTTTAAAGTATTATATTTCTATTCAATTGATTAGTGAACTGCATAGTAATCATAACTTCTCTATACATTCGCTAACATATTTGAATACCTTTTATATAGAAAATTCTTACTCAAAGTAATATATAATATGTAGCCTACTTCAGCTTTTTAATTGTATATTATAATGTACATATTATTTTGAGTAAGAATACATATTGCATTTGATAAGAAAAGGTATTTAAACGTGTTCGTGAATGTTGAGAAGTTATGATTATTATTAAGTTCACTAATTAATTAAATAAAATATAACACTTTAAACATATTGGTACTTAGTAGGTTTAGGCCTACTATTGAAAGTTAGTTGAGTAACCAACATGGCATATAAAGTAACCAACAAGGTTATTTTACAAAAAGAGACAAAATTCACACACACAAAATTTATTTAAATGGCAATTGTGAAAAGCCAAATCAAAAAAAGCACTATAGCACCAGATTAAAACTATAACTGTACACATGTAGGATCATGCAACTATGCTTGGAGAGTGACAACAAAGAAGTAAACCAGTAATGGACAAACTTTCACTTTTCCACAGTGCTGTCAATATTTCAAATAATAAGTACATCTTATAAAATCATCCATAGTAAATGATTATAGTTAAGTAGAAATAAAATAAGATTTTTTTAAAATTTGTAATCATTGTAACACTATTGTTAGTACAGTAATTAAAGATATATAAAAAAAAAAATGTTATGTTGTTGGCAATTCTGTGTAAGTCGTCATGTGCCCTTGCACTTTGCAGTAAATTTTACAACATCGATAAAATACAATAGTATTTTATACTAACAAATAAGACACTATTTTTAAACTTTTGGAATAATTATACCCTATTTAATTTATGAGATATTTATTTTAACAAAATATTTTTTATATTTTCTGCCAACTAATTGCCCAACTTTGCAATGTGTGCTACTGGGGTACTAACAACATGATAACAGATCTGATACTGCTAATGGAAAAACAGTTTACCTAAAAACAGTGATGTGTAAAAAACAATTATGAATAACAAACTTTGGGGGAAAACTTAATAATACGGTTGTGAAGAAAAATTTTAATTTGTACTGTACTTTTCATAGAATTTTATATTTGTAAAAATTTAGTAAGTTTTTTTTTATTACAGTAGCAAGTAATTTTATTTTTTTAAGTTAAGGTATTAGAACTAAAATATTTTATAAGTTTTTCAGTTAAAATATTATTACTTTGAGTTAATGATTAAACTTGTACTTATATTACATATTTTATAATGTAGTGACCATGCCTCGCTCAGTCGGCATTTTACGAATACTAATTATGTAAAACTTAAATAAACATGATTACTTATTTATTTATGATTATGATAGTTATTTATCAAATTATTGTTTATAAAGTAAAAAAAACAGAGATATAAATAAAAAGATGATATAAACAAAGATGGTATTAGAAACAAAAAATATAATGTGAACTGACAAAAGTATACAATTAAATCTTTGCTTGTGAATAGCATTGTAATTAAATTGCTAATGTATGTAAAAGTTGTACTACTAATAAATTATTTTAGTAGTATTATTATTCTAAAAATAACATATTTTTTAAAATTTAAATAGTGATACATAGAATTAAAATTGCACTTTGACAATATATTTCATAGATTGTTTTTATTATGAATCTGAAGTCATATATTTATTATGTAATTCTTTGACAATATTTAATTCTTTTGTCTAAGCTTCATTTTCTGTTCATATCATCTTTTTATGAACTTTAAGTTTTTAAGATATTTTAATTTTAAACACCCATTTTCTTTCGATACGCTCAAGTGCTAACTTTATACATTATCATATTTTGAACTATTTATGGCATTGAAAAATCTGAAAAATGTAAACTCATTGTTTTTTTTATAAACTTCATTTTTGTATTCTTATAATTTTTTTTTGAATACTAATATTTTATTGAACAAGTTCCCAAAAACAGATTTTCCTCCAAAAGAAATTATCAAAATTTACATTATTGAAAATGTTTACAGATTAAAAAATAATACTTTAAAAATTTTATTCTCTTAGTAATAATATTTAATTATATCTAATTGTTTTTTTGACAATTTTCAATTAATAAGTAATTATAGCAAAAAAAATCAAAAATTGTATATGTTTTTAAATGTGCTACTTTTTGTTTAAATTTTGTTAGTTTTCGTAATGAAAGGTTTTAATTTTATTGATTTGAAAGAAAATTGAAATATCTTCATTTTTTATATCATGTTGTATATTTTTCTGAGCCCTCTAGCATTATTTTAAAAATTCTATATTTTTTAACTAACATCAAATAAAATTAAATTATTTTTTTAAAGCTTGAAGTTTGTATTATTGCATTTTTTTAAAATCCATACTTTTTTAGTAGAGCTATTTAAAAAGAAACACATCTGGGAACATCGATTTCAAAGGGTAAAACTTGACATTTTCAATTTGCAGTATCTCAAAAATATGCATTTTTGGGATGTAAGTTACCTATTCCCCAGAATTTAATTCTATGTCAGATCGTATGGTTATTTATTTACTTTAGCAGTAACCCTTAAAAAAGAATGGGATCATCTCTAATTTACATAATTTAAGTTCCTAATTTACATAATTTATGGAGCAGAATGCAGACAAATTTTCTCAATTTTCTACTATTCCCTGCTACCAGGCAAATTTTGTTTATTTTGCTATACCATTTTCAGATACCATTTTGTGAAAAGCTTCATTTACAAATATTATGTACATTCTTCAAATACCAGTAGGTATTCAGTAATTTACATATACAGTAAATTTAGAAGATTTTGAGCCATACTTACACGAAAATCTGACAGATTTGAAACAAAACCGTGATTCTTATGAAAGCTTTTGTGTGAAAGTAAAGATCTTCTATCTTCTTTTGGCAAGTAGTTAAAATGTTACTTTTAGTTTTTCGTACTTGGTGTAGAGCAGCAGTAAGCAACTCGTAGAAAATAAATCAAAAAACAATTTATTGGGAATGTGCAAGAAATATGGCTACAGAATTTAAATGACAAAGCTGAACTTCAACATCCTAGTATCCACTAAAATCATGTAAAGTCGCTAATAATGGAAAGGTGTTAACACTTTTACAGAAACCCTGGGTCTGAGAGACCACCATTTGTGAAAAAGTTTAATATAATCAGATATTATATCTGAATCACTACCTTTCCCAGTATAGATATAGGCGTTTAAGAGGTAAGATGTCTTCAAATCACTCATGTACATAATTTTTATTCCATATTTCTTAGGTTTCTTTGGCATAAAAACCTTAAAACTGCAGTGTTCTCTAAATGGAACTAACAGTGCATCAATTGTGACTTCAGGCAGAACTGAGTGGACACTTTTACTGTTAGATATGAATTGCTTAAATATTTCACTGTTTGGAGCTGTTTTGTCGTTGTTTTTTCTTTCAACGTGTATTGTTGCATCATCGAATCTAAGGCACATTAGAAGAATTTTTTCAAATCTTTTCTCAGACATTGTGGCTGTGTATTGGACAACTAATATTTTCTGCAATGGTTTCGCTTCCCCCTCGTTTTTGATGCAAAGTAGATCTTCTTCTTCTTCAGAGCTATATTCAATTGGCTTGTCCTGCCATGATTCAATTGCCATGTTGCTTGTGATCCTTTATTACAAAATCAGGACATCAGCTGAGTCATCAACAACACTTCCTTCACTGTCCCAATCGTTATCATCAAGAAGCAGTTCGCGTATTCTATCACTAACCTCAGGGTCTTTAGGATTCAAATTTTGACATTTTTGACTTGATCTATTTAGTTCATTTTGATTCTCCATATTGTCTGTATACTATTTCTAAGAACACGTATATTTATACAGATGAATAAAATGAAATTAAATTCAACACACAGTTTTATATATATATATTATTATTTTATATAACTGAATAAAACAAAACATAATCCAATACACAAATTGCTTACGCTATTAACCGAAACCCTGAGTCTGGGAGACCATGCATTAAATACCATTAACCGAAACCTTGGGCTTCTGAGACCGTCATGTTTTCAAGAAAACAACTGTCAAAATTACCTGCCTCACAAAAATTAAGCAAATAGTAGCTTATTTTTAGAGTAAGAAGAAGAGGGAAGGTATTGTGGGTACACTTTCTCCTTCAAACAGTGTTGCCAATTAAAAACCTTGAAAATTCCTGTGAGACCGGGATTTCGGTAAAAGTGTGAATAGAAAGTAATTTTGTTCCTACAAAGAAGACAGAGTTTTCCAATATGAAAGTTTTAATCTTAAGTTCTCTTTTATATAATTTCAAATTTTTTATTTATATTTTGATAAATTGTGTTTTATTACCTTATAAAGAGTGGTCCACAGGAAACGGATGTTTTTGAATCACGTTGTACTCAACGACTGGTGGAGAGGGAGACCACACAGTGGACATCGCTCAACTTCCCATTTCATGCCATTATGCCGCTGTGGACAAGAGATCATCACGGTTTTGCATACAATACTTTTGTAAAATGTGGTGAGTCGTGATTGAAACTCAACGATACTTCAGGCTTCACTTTGGGGCGCCATAGTGAAATACCGAATTGCAATACCATTTTAAGGTGGGTGAATGCATTTAAATCTGAGGGATCTATTATGAAAACAAAGCCACCTGGCCTCACTCACTCTGAATAGAGTGAGAGAATCGATTCAGCGCAGTCTCGGCCGTTCTGCTAGGCATCGCGCTACGGAACTTGGACTGAGTAAGAGCACAGTAAAGCGTATCTTACACATGGATTTAGGGTTACACCTGTATAAAATTATAATTGTACAGAAGTTAAATGCTGCAGATCATCAACAGCACCTAACATTTGCTGAGACAATGTTGAGGATTATGAGGAACTGACAATTTTGATGAGTGATGAAGCTGATTTCCATTTGAATGGATTTGTTAATAAGCAGTAATATTGTTATTGGGCTTTGGAAAATTCTCGTGTGCTACAGAAGAGACCATTGCACAGTCCAAAAGTGACCGTTTGGTGTGCTGTATGAAAGTGTAGGATTTTTGGATCGTTTTTCTTTGAAGAGAATGAAATTACTGTGACTGTGACTTCTAATCGATATGTGAATATGATAACAGACATTTTTAGGCCAGAACTTGAAAGATGAGAAATCAATACGGATCAAGTATGGTGCCAGCAAGACGGAGCTACTGCTCATACGGCCCGAGCTTCTATGGTTGAGGTTTGAGCGTTGTTCCCTAAACGAGTGATGTTACATGGCCTCCGCGCTCTCCCGACCTATCCATGTGTGATTTCTTCCTGTGGGGTTACCTTAAGGCACATGTTTACAAAGAAAAACCTCGTACTCTGGAAGAATTGAAGGCTGCAATAAGAAATCAAACTTAGCTAATCAACAAAAAATTATAGGCTATAGTGGAAACAAATTTTCGAGAAATTTGGGTGATTTTAAGTAATGTAATTTTTCTTTTAAATGACATAACTTTACCTTCACTTCTATATAAATAAAAATAATCTGTGTTTAGAACTAATGGAACAGTGATTTTTTCAAAACCATCCGTTTCCCGTGGACCACCCTGTACTTTTATTTACTTACCAACATCAATCAGCAGTAGTTCAAAATCAATCTGAAGTTTTTTTGAACGATATTTTGAAAGAGTCATTTAAAACTGACCATACGACTTACTGAATAAAAAAACACGCATGTACTTCCAGAAAGTTATTTTAAATATTACTTTTTGACAGTGTTTACTTATGACTAAACATATATTACCTTGTTATAATGTTAATATTTGCATTTTTTCTAGGCTCAATATTTTGGACCCATTACTCTTGGAACTCCACCTCAATCTTTCAATGTAGTATTTGACACTGGATCTTCTAATTTGTGGGTTCCTTCTAAGAAATGTTTTAGGAAAAACATTGCTTGCCGTGAGTTAATTTTAATATTCTTCTGGTAGATTTTCAACATTCATGTTTTAATTATTATATAGATATAGTAAACCCTTAATTTAACAGCAAAAAGTAACAAGGGAAAACTATAAAAGAACAAAATATAAGAATGAGAAATAAGTGTAATTATTATTGTTGGTTTGAACATTTGCCATTATTTGTCAGTTCTATCTTTCTTTAATTCATCCTCCTTGTTACTGAACCTAGACCGAACAGTGGTGGAACAGCTAGACTTTGTTCCTTTGTTTTAGTCATGTGAGGTCAAATACAAGGTTTTAGCACTAATACAACCATACTGACTAGTGTGTACCATTACTGAAGTTAATATTTGGTTTAGCAGTGTGTACCATTACTGAAGTTATAAGACATATGAACATATTGTATGCTAAATTTAATCAATAAAATTGGTATTGTATATGAGTGTGTCTAAAAAAATAACTGGAGTGATTTCTCTAAGACAAAACAGCAAGTGTGTCAAGGCCAAATGCTACATTGTTCTGCGTGACAACAAAGAAACTTTGTTGAAACAAGTGAACAATGATGAATATTTATCACACATAGGTTTTTGAGTGGTTCAAAATAATATTGAACACACAGTTCAAATAATATTGAGGAGAGATTAACAATAACTCATTTTCTGAATGACCTTCAGCATCAACAACAACAGAGAACATAGACAAAATCAGCAATTTAATCCAAAACAATTGTTATTTTAGCATTTGCACTATCGATGAGATAGTCAGAATTTGATCTAATAAAGAAACATATAGTGCACAGAGTATTCATTAGAATTTTTTCCTAATGAGATAGCTGGAAGTGTTAAGCTAAAATCTACAATTTGCTATCCACTGATAATAGATCATCCATCTCATCATCAAGTGTATAATTTTTGTTTTTAATTTGTTCTGGTGCTTCTCTGTCCCACATTAAATGTCTAACACTTATACCAATGCATTCATAATTGAATGTTTAATGTAATTAAACAAAGTTTAATTTGATGTTGTTAGTTTATGTTAAATATATGTTAAGCGTTGTTTTTGTTAAATATATTTAAGCGTTATCAGATAATACCTCCATCCTGTCCTAGTTGTTAGACAAGATGATCTTCTTAATTGTTAAAATGTGATTAACAATCTAACCAAAAAAAATTGTTTTTGTTAGTCATTGTGCCTATAGAATTTTGCAAAATCGAAAAGGCAGACACATTTGTAAAGAAAAATTTACTGATTTTGTTAAGTTGTGAGAATTTTGAGTCCTGCAAACAAACTTCTGTAACCTCCAAAAGTCTAGCAAAACATATTTAAATTACTTCATTTTCAAATTTTAATTTTTTTAATGCTAGCCCCTGAATTGAAATATATAGGTGTAACAAAAGTAATTAGCAAAGAGGCCAAACAAATAACAGCTGATTGATTGAATTCAGTATATGTTTGGCAAATAATACTTAATAGTCAAATACATTTTGTATAACTACATTATAGTATATTTGGTTGATTTCATTATATGATACAATGTTGTTGTAGGTACCATAATAAGTACAACAGTGCAGCATCAAGCACCTATAAGAAAAATGGTAATAAATTTGAAATTGAATATGGAACTGGAAGTATGTCTGGATTCTTGTCCACTGATGTTCTTACTGTAAGTATCAATAAGCGTCATGTTGTAAATGCACAGGTGATTTAAATTAATAACCTTAAACAGACCAAAGCTGATATATTTCAGAATTTCAGATAAACAGATGTTCTATGAATAAATTAGCTCAATATATTATTGCAATAGCCACAGTTAGATAATTAATAGCCTAATTACATAAAACTAATATCTAACTTTATATTATTATTGTTAAATTTTAAAACTAGAAAGAAAATACTATTTCTAGTTACATATTTTGTTTAATTTATTGAGAACCAGTACTGGTATTTGGTATAAGAAAATGCATGTCCACTTAGCCTTGAACTATGTCAACACAGAAAGTGCAGAAACAGTTACAGTAAACACAAGACAACATAGAATAGATAAATAAATCATATATTCATTTAAAAGTATACAAAATTTATAAGGTTATAGTAGAAGATTATTCAAGTTTGTAAAATTTTCAAACAAATATCAAAATTTTATGTTATATAACATAGAGTGGAATGCTTCTGAATCAGACACATTTGGACAGGGACCCAGACCAAATAATGATTTAGCCAGTTACTTGTGTTCTCTTTTGTTCCATTATTACAACTTTACAGTTCCTTTTCTCACTCATAATAATATTTAAACATAATATTTATGAAAAATGTTACTGGACCAACTACTTTATTGAATATTGTATGCTCTTTCTCCATGAAACAAACAAAATTGTGATAGGTTACACAGTTCAGCCGTTATTACAGCAACTACATTCTTCATTATTAAATTATAAACCACCATTTTGGAAGTAAATGGGAAAAATCTTACACATACATAGTTTGGGCTTCAGTCAAAGTACTTTTGTACCAAATTTCAAAACAGTGAGTTAGTAGACTGGCCAAAACTGCATACACTCTTGTCTTTGTAAATCAGAGGCCACCATCTTGAAATGAAGTGAATGGGAAAAATCTTACACATACATAGTTTGGGCTTCAGTCAAGTACTTTTGTACCAAATTTCAAAACAGTGAGTTAGTAGACTGGCCAAAACTGCATACACTCTTGTCTTTGTAAATCAGAGGCCACCATCTTGAAATGAAGATGAATGGGAAAAATCTTACACATACATAGTTTGGGCTTCAGTCAAGTACTTTTGTACCAAATTTCAAAACAGTGAGTTAGTAGACTGGCCAAAACTGCATACACTCTTGTCTTTGTAAATCAGAGGCCACCATCTTGAAATGAAGATGAATGGGAAAAATCTTACACATACATAGTTTGGGCTTCAGTCAAAGTACTTTTGTACCAAATTTCAAAACAGTGAGTTAGTAGACTGGCCAAAACTGCATACACTCTTGTCTTTGTAAATCAGAGGCCACCATCTTGAAATGAAGATGAATGGGAAAAATCTTACACATACATAGTTTGGGCTTCAGTCAAGTACTTTTGTACCAAATTTCAAAACAGTGAGTTAGTAGACTGGCCAAAACTGCATACACTCTTGTCTTTGTAAATCAGAGGCCACCATCTTGAAATGAAGATGAATGGGAAAAATCTTACACATACATAGTTTGGGCTTCAGTCAAGTACTTTTGTACCAAATTTCAAAACAGTGAGTTAGTAGACTGGCCAAAACTGCATACACTCTTGTCTTTGTAAATCAGAGGCCACCATCTTGAAATGAAGATGAATGGGAAAAATCTTACACATACATAGTTTGGGCTTCAGTCAAAGTACTTTTGTACCAAATTTCAAAACAGTGAGTTAGTAGACTGGCCAAAACTGCATACACTCTTGTCTTTGTAAATCAGAGGCCACCATCTTGAAATGAAGATGAATGGGAAAAATCTTACACATACATAGTTTGGGCTTCAGTCAAAGTACTTTTGTACCAAATTTCAAAACAGTGAGTTAGTAGACTGGCCAAAACTGCATACACTCTTGTCTTTGTAAATCAGAGGCCACCATCTTGAAATGAAGATGAATGGGAAAAATCTTACACATACATAGTTTGGGCTTCAGTCAAGTACTTTTGTACCAAATTTCAAAACAGTGAGTTAGTAGATTGGCCAAAACTGCATACACTCTTGTCTTTGTAAATCAGAGGCCACCATCTTGAAATGAAGATGAATGGGAAAATCTTACACATACATAGTTTGGGCTTCAGTCAAGTACTTTTGTACCAAATTTCAAAACAGTGAGTTAGTAGACTGGCCAAAACTGCATACACTCTTGTCTTTGTAAATCAGAGGCCACCATCTTGAAATGAAGATGAATGGGAAAAATCTTACACATACATAGTTTGGGCTTCAGTCAAAGTACTTTTGTACCAAATTTCAAAACAGTGAGTTAATAGACTGGCCAAAACTGCATACACTCTTGTCTTTGTAAATCAGAGGCCACCATCTTGAAATGAAGATGAATGGGAAAAATCTTACATATATTTCATAAAGCTTTATATAAGAATAGTATTCATTACCCATTGTGGCTTTACAAAACTTAACTGTTAACTGTTTCAGTAAATAATAACTTATAAACATTAAAAAATATATAAATTAAACAATACTACACTAATTCACAAAACTCAAGGTTATTTTACACTGAGTATAAAAAAAATATATCCGATTGTGATATGTTTTATTGACTTTAAACATATTGCATTCAAATTAGAATGTCTAAAAACTAATAATCCTGAGGAAACTTTAATAAGGAGATTGACGTTTTTTTTTAATTTTAAAGTGAAGAAAAATGGTTTCACCCCACTGCACATTGGTCCATTTTGGATTTTTTTTTCTACATGAGCACCTGTTCTGTTCTATTATATTACAGAAGAGTAGTAATAGAAGTGCATTCTCATATAACCTTTTTTTTAAATGTGTTTTATTATTTGAGCTGTAGAATATTTTTTCTATTGCAAACTTGTATACATCTTTTTCACACATTTAGGGGATGAATTTTGCAAAATTCTGAAATAAATTTTTAATTATTTGTTTTTGTGAGCTTTTTTGTCAAGTTTCAAGAAAATATGATTGAAACAAAATTTTTCTAATTCAAACTTTTTGTAACTCAATTTTGTAAAATGCTGAATATGCATTTCTTTTTTACAGTATTTACATTTTTTTTCAGTAAAATTAGAATTAATTTTCCCCCTTTCTATACTTTATATTCCATTTTCTGAAATGGATGAACCTTTTTGGAGTATGAATTCTCGAAAATCTTGAAATATTTGTTTTTTTTTAGATTTTTTGTTGTTAAGTTTCCTGAAAACCTATATCTAAAAATATTTTGTGTAATGCAAACAAGTTTAACCCCTTTAGGAAATGAAATATGGAAAATGCTGAAATATATGTATTTCATTATCTATGTTTTATAAGTTTACAAAAATATGTTCAAACATATTTTTCCACTGTAAAACAATTTTCACCCTGTGAGATTATGAACTTTATAAAATAAAATACTGATTTGTGTGTTTATTTTAAGGTAATTTTTTATAATCCAAATTAAAACATAGTTTTCCCAATGGTTAAATTTTGCAACCCCACTTTGAGCATGAATTACAGAAAATGGTGTAACACTTAGTGATTTTGAGCACTTAAGTTTTAAAATATGATAATTTTTTCCCATTGGTAACTTTTGTACATCCTTTTTATCTTTTTAGGGGGTGAATTCAGAAGAAATGTAGAAATTCATTTAATTATTTTTATGTTTTAAGTATTTTTAAGTTTGAAGAAAATCCGATAAAAAATATGTTTTCATTGCAGAATTTTATACACATTTTTTCCTTCTTTTTGCCCTTTTGAGGATGAATTATGGAAACTGGAATACTTGTTTGGTAATTTCTGTTTTAGAATAATTTCAAGTTTCAATAATATGCACAAACAAAATATTTTTCTTCATTGCAAACATTTATAAGTAGTTTTTTTACATTTTATTCCTTTATGAGATAAATTCAGAAAAATGCTGAAATGTGTGTTTAATAATTTCTCTTTTCACTTATTTATGTTAGATTTCAAAAATCTGAACAAAAACGTATTTTCCAACAAAAATATTAATACCCCTTTTTACCCTTTTGAGGGTTGAATTTTATACAAATTTTTCTTAGTGCAAGCTCACATAATAATATAAAAGTATTTTCAAAATTTCAAGTCTTTAGAAATTTCACTAGTGTTGACTGTACACTAATTTTATGTCAGGACAAATTTATCCCTTTTTTTAACCCTTTAGGAGATTCATATGAAAAATACTGAAATAAGTATTTTGTAATTTGTGTTTTAGAATATTTTTGTCAAGTTTGAAGAAAATGTGACTTCAAATTACGAAAAATACATTTTTCTTCAATGCAATCATTTATTTTTTAATAAAATAAAAACATTTTTTATATTTTGTTATTCTTCTAGGGGATCAATTCAGAAAAATGAAATATATGTTTCAATATTTGTGTTTTAAATTATTTATGTTTAGTTTTAAGAAAATTCGATAAAACATACTTTTCTCCAAAGCAAATATTTATACCTCTTTTTTCATTTTTGTTCTTTTAAGAGATGAATTCAAAAAAATGCTGAATTATGTGCTTCATATTTTCTATTAAAGAACTTTTTGTTTAATTTTAAGAAAATAAAAAAAAATCTTCACTGCAAACATTTATACCTCTTTTTTACATTTATATTGTTTTAGGTGATAAATTTGGAAAATGCTGAAATACATGTTTCATTATTTGTGTTTCAGAGATGTATCTAGAATATACAATCAGAAAAATATTTTTCCACTAAAAATTTTATACCCCTTTTTACATTTTCTACCCTCTCTTAATCCCTTCAGGGGACGAATTTTAGAAAATGGTAAAAAATGTATGTGATTATGTATGTTTTAGAGTAATTATATTAAGTTTTACGAAGATCCGACCCAAAACATATATTTTCCAAAAAATATTGTTGTATTGAAAAATCGTTTTTTAATGCAACCCTACATGGTGGTACTAAGGAATCCTGAAAATGTTATGTCTGTAGCTATTAGTGTTACAACTGTGCATTGATCAGCCAGTCAGTTAGAACATTGCTTTTGATATGTAGATATACCTTCATGCCAAATTTCAGAATAATTGTTCAGTTTACTGTCTAAAATCATCATAATTAAAACAAATCTGCCATCTTGGAACAGAAGTGAGAAAAAATCTTACACATACCTTTTGGGCTTTTTGCAAGGTATCTCCTACCAAATTTTAAAACACATGGTCAATGCGTTTGGGTAAAATTACTTGGTAAAATAAACACAAAAACCAAAAAGCAGAATGGCTTTTAGAACAAAGACTGAAGTCTCTACACTTTACTTGATCAAGAAGTTTGTTTCAGTATGTAAGGGTGGTTTCTACCATTAATAAGAAGCAGGTAAAACATATGCCATGCTATAATTAAATGATATACATAAGCCCGTGTTGGATATGAATTGATTTTTTTTATCCAAGTTCCTATTTATTTTTTTTATACATGGAACTTCAACTTTTTTCATATATGTAAATCTAACTATATACTAAATTATTATTTACAGATTGCTGATTTAAAAGTGCAAAACCAGACTTTTGCGGAAGCTGTTTTAGAACCTGGTATTGTGTTTGTTACTGCTAAGTTTGATGGCATCCTAGGCTTAGGTTACAATACTATTTCAGAAGATAATGTAACTCCTCCTTTTTATGAAATGGTTTCTCAAGGACTTGTTGATCAACCTATTTTCTCATTTTACCTTAACAGGTGTGTATCTATGCAGTTAATATTACAAAATTTAATTCTCACTTATGTGCTATTTGATATTCTCTTAGTTATAGTTGTAGTTATATGGTGTAGTTTGGCTAAATGTATTTAATTTTTTTTAATGAAATTTGAAAAAATTCAAGCTATTGTACCACAACTTGCAATACTTTGGGAAAAAGCATAATATGTAAGCATGAATGCAACTTTATCATTCACTATTAATCATTCATTATTTTTCACAACTTATAAAATACAAAAATCAGATATTTTACTTTTTTGATTACATATTCAATGTGTTTATCCCATTTGACACTAAAATAAAAAAAACCTAAATATTTATAACATTCAACTCTTTTTATAAAATAGCCGTTCGTTTTAATCTCAACCTATTCCAAAGCACCATCTTTATAATTGCCAAAAGTAATAAAAACTGTTTTGTCAAAATTAAGAGATTTATTAACAGTTTGCCAGTCTGCTATGATATCAAGTAAGATATTCATTGCACTGATAATACCCTTTCAAGTATCTTCAGACGAAATTATTACTGTATCATCAGCATGAGAAATAATACATCCTACTTCGATATTATTTAACAGGTCATTAACATAAAGTATAAACATCAAAGGTCCAAGTACAGTATCTTGTGGAACACCCATTGTTATTAATTTATTTATTCTTTTTGTTTCCTCAATTCTCCCTTTTGTTGAGTCTTTTGCTCTTCATTCAACGCATCCTTATTGCCTTCTTTTTCAGAGGTCACAAGCTGTGTAATTCACATTAAAGTTCATTCCTTCGTTTTCAAAATGTGGCATATATGCAAAAAATTAAAATCATTTTATTGTGATGTATGCGACTTCAGTGACTCACTTGCCATATGGAGAAATTACATACAGTGATCAAAATTTAAATTAATTGACCAGTTCGTTGCTGTGCAATGTAGACTTTAGAATTGTGGTGTAATAAAACCTGTATGATTCATACTTACATGTAGCCTGTACTCTCCTATGCAGATTATAATTCCTTGTTTTCATGGGCATTTATCATTTTTTTTAAATAATTTTTTTATTAATATTATCATAGCAGAAAGTTTAAACATAAATAAATGAATACATTATAAAAAATAATATGTATTAATTATGGGATGTAATAGTATGTTCCATAATGATTAATAGCACAAAAAACTAAAATACTTTCATGCTAAACAATTGAAGTAAATATAACATCTATAATTATTTTAAATACTAGGTGCCATTTGTAGATATGTATATAAAATTATTAGATGTTAGTAATAAGTAACTAATGGTAACGGACAAGCAACTTTTGTGGTTACTATCACCCATAATTATCTTAGTGCTTCTGAATGGCCTATTTTAAAAAAACTTACAAATAATTACAGATTTATAAATATCCATGTGTCTGAAACATCTATACAAAAGACTCTCTTTTTAATCTTAACAATATCATATCAGATTCTTTATCAGTTGTTCTTTGAAATCCATAATGACTTGGTAGAATAGTGACCACTGGAAATAAATTTATATTTAAGTGTTCATTTATGTTTTTTCTTTTCTTGTGCATACATAATTTTGTTGTCCAACTTGTGTAGTTACAAATAAAATAAATAATTATTCTTATTACAGAGATGAAACAGCTCCTAGTGGAGGTGAAATTATTTTTGGTGGATCAGATCCTGACAAATATACTGGAGAGTTTACATACGTGCCTGTAGATAGGAAGGGCTATTGGCAATTCAGAATGGACAGGTATTTAAACTTACACTCTAAAAGTCTGTTATCAAACTTAAATTCAAATTAAATAATTTAGATTATGTAGAAGTGTTATTTTAAAAATTAAGTTTATATAAAAATATTATTATTAAAAAAAAGTTTAAATTAGTTTAAACACTACTTTACATTATTTTACGTACACAGAGATGTAACAATAATATATTTGGAACCCTTATTTAGTATGTTAGATGTTTGTACTCACATTGTTTCATAGTAATGATTTTAATTGGGATGCAGCCTAGCCAGGATAGCTAATGCTTTAGGTGATGTTTCATGTGGTTGCTAACCGATTACAGTTCACAGATGAAAAAGAAATCATCAAGCACGGCTCATGAGTACCAATACAAATTTCAAACCACATGTGTTGTGATGTTATTAAGATTAGTACTGACATAACCAGAAGCATAACCAAGAGTCGGGTTAGTCTTTAATGATTAAGAGTTAAATTTTAAAAAATCAATTTAAATAGTTTTTTTAAATTATTGAAAATGAATAAACAATTGCTGCCACCACTTGTTCTTATTGTGTAAAAGTAATTACTGAATGGTAAAAATTTGTGATGTGTATTCTTGACATCCTGCAATTTAAATTATTCTGCCGTAAAAAAAAACAATGTTTACCTTTTGATTTTAGTAAAACCTTGAAATAATGATAGACAAGAAAACAGACATTTGTCATTTAAATAAACCTATCAAAATTATTCTTTTTCCTAAATATTAAATATTTGTAAACAATAAATTTTTGGTTTTTCATGGACGGTTTATCTGCTCTGCAAATTATCCTTTGAAGCTTTAAGAAGCAGAAAGTAATATGCAATAAAAAATTGATACAGTACTATCGTACATGATAAAAATACGAGATGTTGCAATTAAATAACTGGACTATTGCTATAAAACATATTATTAATCACTAATTGCATTACAAAGTTTATCACCTTCATTGTACTCTCCTTGCCAATCCCTACCAATGCTCCATACAAATTTTCTATTGAAGCAGTGCTGGAAGTCTACTTCTGTCAGCTTATTGACATTGTCGCAAAACCTCCATCGCTTTTGTTATAACCACTTCCACACTGTCAAATCCTGTCCCCTTAAACTCCGATTTGACCTTAGGAAGTAAAAAGGAAGTCACAGGGGGCCAGGTAGGATGGAAACGGTGTGTGGTCCAAGATGGCGATGCATTATTTAGCAAAGAATACCTTCACATCAAGGCAGATTGAGCGGGCACATTGTCTTGGTGGTGAAGCATCCAGGAATTGTTCTTCCAGAAATCGGGTCTTCATCTTCTCACTTGTTCATGTAGGGCTGTTAGAACCTCATTGTAATAATGTTGATTGAACATCTGATCTTTGAGGACACCATGAACATAGTTAGTTAAATGCTTGTCAAAAAAGAAACAATCATCATGGCCTTGAATTTGATTTACTCATTTTCACTTTTTTTGCTGTAGTGAGTACAGTAATGCATTGGCTGTCCCAATGCATTAATTGTTGCTTTATTTCAGGATCATACGTAAAAAAATCATGATTCGTCACAAGTAACAATTCTGTCAGTTCTGTATCATTATCAGTGTTATTCAAAACATCAGCACAAATGTTTACTTTTTATTCCTTTTTCTCTGGAGTGAGAAGTTGTGGCACCATTTTTGCACAAATTTTCTGCATCTTGAATGATTCATACAAAATCTGACGGACACTTTCATTGTTAAATCCTGAGATTTCAGCAAGAGCTTGGACACTCAGATGACAATTTTCGTGGATCAGTTTACCAATTTCCTCGATGTTGTCATCCGTTTTTCATGATGTTGGGGGTCGTCCAGAGCACAGATAGTCTTCAGTCATTTCACATCCTTCTTAAAACTTTTAAAGCACTAAAAAACTTTGTATGTGAGATAAATATTCACTTTAGTATACTTCCTTTAACTTGGCTTGAACAGGTTAACTGGTTGAACAGGTAGAAGTTTTCCCAATTTCATTAGAAACTTAGAAGTTAACTCGTTGCTTCAGCTGAACTTTTTCCATTTTTTTGATGAGATGCTAGTACAAGGACTTGAGTGGGTGATTGCTACAATGAGACTGAGCGATGTACAACTGTGCTTATGAAGCTCAGGGTGAGGGACAGCATCAACAGGCACAGACATGTTCAAACTTGTTATGGTACGCTTACTGTTTGCCGATAGCAGCAATTGTCCTGTTATTTAATTGCCAACCTTGTAAGGTACGAGGGCTATTTTTTTTTCAAGGTCTGATCGGTCGTGAAATAAAAACTCCCGTAAAAATCAGATAAAGCTGTGCACAGATGTGTTGTGCAGCGTCTCTAGTGTGACTGTCAATCGCGTCGCGTCACTCCCGTTTAGTTGTATTCACATAGGTAGGACATAAACATGTCTACAACAATAGCATCTCCCACCAAGTGTGAAATTCGTGCGGTAATTTGATTTCTTCAGGCTGAGGGATGTAATGCAGCCGAAATTCATCGACGAATACGTATTGTGTACGGTGAAACTTCAATGAGTGACAGCAAAGTGTGACAATGGTGCAGAAACTTTAAAGCAGGATGTACAGATGTTCATGATGCAGGCGGTCAGGGAAGGAAGTCAGAGTCAACCAATGATCTCATTCAGCGAGTGGATCAGGTAATTTGAGAAAATCGTCGGTTCACAATTTCTGAATTGAGCGATTCATTTCCTGTAATTTCAAGGTCAGCTCTCTACACCATTGTGAGCGAGAAACTTCAGTACCACAAACTGTGCGACGAGATGGGTTCCCAAGATGCTGTCCAACCATCACAAAACACAGAGAATGGAAGCTTCCCTAACGTTTCTCCAGCGTTACTACAATGAAGGAGAAACTTTCTTGAACAAAATTGTCACAGGGGATGAGACATGGGTCCATTACAAAACTGAAGAAACAAAAGAACAATCAAAACAATGGATGCATTCTCACTCTCCCAGTAAACCAAAGAAGTTCAAGCGAAACTTCACCAACAGAAAGTGCATGGCTACTGTGTTCTGGGACCGAAATGGAGTTCTCTTGGTGGAATTCATGGAACATGGCACAACCATTACAGCAGCCTCATATAGTGTGACTCTTCAACGTCTACGAAGGGCAATTCAGAATAAGCGGAGAGGAATGTTGTCATCAGGCATTGTCCTTCTCCACGACAATGCTCGGCCGCACACTGCAGCTTCAACAAAGACGCTCATACAGTCTTTTCAATGGGAAGTGTTTGGTCATCAACCATACAGCCCGGACTTGGATCCATCCGATTTTCAACTGTTTGCTCACATGAAATGCTGGTTAGGAGGACAACATTTTGACACAGACATTGAGCTGCAGACCAGCATACAAATATGGCTGAAAACACAGGCGGCTAAGTTCTACAACGAGGGTTGGGAAGTTGGTACCATGCTACGATAAATGTCTAAATCTGAGTGGCGACTATGTGGAAAAATAGCGTAATTATGTAAGTACTTGTTACAAATAAATAATTTTTTATTTTTACTGTGGATTTTATTTTGCAACCGATCGGACCTTGAAAAAAAATAGCCCTCGTACAATAATACATTAATCACAATGTTAATATATTGCATACATTTTTTGTAAACTAGCTGTGTGATACAGAAACGGTAAATTACAGTATCGCATATTACTTATTGATATTGTGTTATTACTGTTTATATATCAGCTCTGTAGTAGAATTATGTAGAATGCATGAACGGATGTGTATCATGTAAATAGGCTGCAAACTGTGAATCTCTCACTTTCCCCTCTAATTTAGAACAATTCATAAATTATTTCAAATAATTTTTAAAAAATCCTTTTTTTGTTTTGAAATAAGGTACTGTTTTGGAAAGAAAATCACGTATTTTCACAACTAAAAAAAAAGAAGTTAAATTTAAGCAAGGTATTTGTATTAAGGATAAACATTTTCATTGCAAATTGTGTTCATTATTGGCAGAATATCTTCAAATTTTAGTATCCATTAGAATTGTATGTAGATAATTTACAGGTAGTTTACAATAAAACTATGTTAAATTCTTATATTAATTGAGAATTCTGTTTTTAAAATTGTTACTGGTACTTAATAATGGAATGATCTGTTATTATTATTACTTATTCAAACGTTTGCCAGCATATGTATACATGGAAACATAAAAGACACGTCAAATGTAAAAAAAATCCTTTAAATATAAAAATAAATGAACACAAAACACACAAATAATCCTAGTAGGTAAATTAAAAATAGTTAAACTTATATTATGGTCTGTTACTCAAAAATTCATTTGGAGGAAAATAATACATTACGTGACTGGTTTTACAACATTCCTTATTATCCGATGTGGCAAAGGTTTTTTTATATATGACCTATACTTAATGAAGTATTTGCTTTTTTACCATTCTTTAATATTCAATAATACTATAATATTTTAAATTTGAATCTCATTTGATCAGCCATGTTTAATTCAAATATCCCAGGGATACTGGCCTCCACATTGACCTCTAAATGTAAGCAGAGGTTCAGATAAATAGTAATAATAGTTGAGTTTAGTGTTTCAGCTTCATGTCAAATAATAACAAGAAATATGCAAAAGCCTGGTCATTTTAACAAGTAACAAATGGCACTTTATATTGTCTTGCTTTAACTTTGCATTGTTCAGAAAATTTTGTAAATAAAATTAAAAACAAAATATTTAGGACTTATTATTGGAGGGGAAAAAATTACGGAAAATTCATGTGTAATAATTGAACATGTTATAATTACCAATCACTAATTGTTACAGCATAAAGATAAATGGTACCACTTTTTGTAAGGATGGTTGTGAAGCTATTGCTGATACCGGCACTAGCCTGATAGCTGGACCTAAAGAAGAAGTAGATGCGCTTAATAAAATGATCGGTGGAGACACAGTAGCAGAAGAATACCTTGTACGTACTTCTGTAAAAACATCTTATTATCTAACAATTTGTAATACTGGAATCTAACTGAATAACTTTTGTTTAAATAACAATTGGTATTGAATGAATAATTATTAGATTTAATTTATATTTAACAGTTATTGTACTAACATTTAATTTTTAAATACTGTGCAGTAAAAGCTTTAAATAATTTTAAGGAGGGGAATATATTTAACCAAATTATATAATGTAGTAGTTATACAAATTTTTCTTCAAGGAGGTTTGGAGAACTCTGCTAGTGTTGATAATATAGTGTTAAAAATATATTATACATTAATATTTATATAATGTTTTAATTTAAAATTGCGGATATATTTAACGTTTCTATAGATCACTTGATCTATAGATTAGATGTGAATACATAACCACGATAAAAAATTATCTCTAATTCAGATTAGAAAATTTGAGGACAGGTGCTGCCATTTTTTAGAAAGAGGGGCTACATATGCCCATAAGTGTGAAGAGAAAGCTTATTCTATAATTACAACATGTAATCTAGAATGCCATGATGTATTTTTTAAATTGAGCGTGGCATTCTGGTTCTTAGTTCTCAATTGATTATTTATTTTTCAAAATGAATGAAAAGATAGAGCAACGAGTGTATGACACATTTTGTTTTAAAACCTGGAAGTTAGCATCAATGACTTAAAAATCTATTCGGGGATAAAGGTCTATGTATAAGATAAATGTTTTTATCTGGTTCAACATATCGTATGAGGCTGTCAAACAACTGATGATGATCTTCCAGCTAGCTAACCTTCTACTTCAACAACCAATGAAAACAATATGAAAATTGTTGATCTAGTATGCACTGACCATGGACTTTATTAAGGAGATGTGATATAAATTAAAGTTTCTATGTAGTTCAATAAATTTTTAATTAAAAATTTAAAAAAACACTTCACATAAAATATAGTACCTAAAAGCTAACCACCAAGAATGACACAAAAATGTACAACATTACATTTAATATTTACAAATACAACAGAGACTTTACTAAACATTATTCTTGGAACTGTTACGGTGATGGATGACAGACTACACAGATAGACCACTCACACTTTGAGTGATCATTAAAAATAACATAATATACTCTGTTTATCACATAGAATGTTTTATTATTATTATTTTGGAAAATGTAGTAAAACTCTTTAAATTTTCTAATTTAACTCTAATTAAGTGTTGTAAAAATTTTACATAATAGGTCTTTAATACTGTAAATAATCTATACTTAACATTTTGACAAGTATTCACGTAACATGAGAGCGCATCATGCATGCCTCTTAAGAGTACTCATGTAACTGCTACACGATCAAATTATAAGTTGAATGGTGTTATCATAAATAGCGTAGAATATATATTTTTCAATAGAAACATTATTTGACATTACTTGATGTGTTTCTCTATATCATTCTACTAGATGATAGGATCTTTAAGTATGCTTAAGGTAGCAATTACTGTCAGCTGCAATTGCCTATACGAGAAATAAAAGGTGTCCAGTTACAGTGTTTTTTGTCCAGATGATTATTTTTATTATTTATTACAAACTATTTACTATGGAAGATTGCTTTAAAATGTCAGATAACAGAATTAACCTGATGTAGCCGTTCTCTCTTCCTTTTCCGATTGTAAGTTGTACTGAATTCTACAGTTTTCCCCTAATTAGCTACAGCTGCTAGTAGTAGTGAGGAGTGTTCAATTTTTGTCAACTGTTTCTCTATTTGTGATACTAATTTTTAATTTAATTTGATGAATTTGAAAAAAAGGCACTTTTTTAAGAGCACTGGACATTTTCAAGCAGAGTTTAGAAGTTTGTAAACGCAACTAAACTTAACTATAATGTGTATACACACTGTGTAATATCGTGAATATAATCTTAAAATAAATGAAAACTCTTCAGGTTTACTATGAACTAGTAACTTTATTATACTAACTGAGAGAACTACATGTTATCGGTGTGGCGGTCACCGTAGCACTGGCACGCCGTGCGGCGGGGCGCAACAACTAGCCACAAGTGGTACCAACCGTAGGGCCATACAAATACCTATATACTACATATACTACATTTCTCCACCCTTAATTCGGCGGTATTATATCATATAAAAATTCTCATTAATTTTTATTTATTTAAGAAATGTAAAAATGAATATATAAAAAAAAGTACAATATTAAAGATTTAATTTGTTCGGTTTTGAAATGTTTCGTTTTGGTCTTTCGTTAACATTAAGAGTTATAGGAAAAGTCTTTTTCATTACTGCACTAGCTGGTCGTGGTTTATCAATCATATCATTACCCGCACTTTTCGATACATGTTCAGTCACTGACGAGCTATCATTTTGCACAACTAACTTTTCATCGCGGCGCGATTCGTTATCTGAGCCACTTGTATCAATAACATTTGAAACACTTTCTTGTTGAACAGCTGACTCGGTTTCTTGGATAAACTTCGGTACGTGTAGATCATTGGGCACAGGTATTTCACTCTTCTTGGCAGGTCCCATCAGTTCTCTTGCAAATCCATCGAAGAAGGTGCCTACTTCAATGATCTGATCTAAATGTCGTTTCCAAACCAGTCGTGGATCATCCAAAACTTTGCAGAGGTAATTTCGTGGACCAAGGACTTCTACGATCTCGGCTTTTCTCCACCCTGGTTTATTTGGCACTCTATAGTCGCGAACATAAACTAATTGATTTGGTTTGAAAATTAGATCTCGATTGCCTTTATAATATTCTATTTGCTTTGCAGCTTTATCAGGTGACATGTTTTCTCTGAGCAGATCTAATCTCGTTCTTAGTTCTCTTCCCATCATGAGTTTTGCTGGAGTTTGGTTCGTCGTACAGTGTGGAGTTGTTCTATACATCATTAAATATCTTGAAATTAGAGTTTCTTTACTTATACCCTGGTTCACGGGATCTAGAAGCATTTTCTTCATGCCGCTCTTGAAGGATCTGACTGCGTTTTTTGCCGCGCCGTTCGTCGACGGATGCGCTGGTGCCGTTCTCGCATGTCGTATACCATTTTTCTTCAAAAAAAAGTAAATTCTTCGGATGTAAACTGCGCTCCGTTGTCCGAAACTACGGTCTTTGGCAAGCCAAAACGCGAGCAGAAGTCTCGACATTTTTCAATCGTCGATGCCGCGTCACATCTTCCCATTGTATAGACTTCGGGCCATTTAGAGTAGGCATCTGTTAAAATTAGGTAGGTTTTTCCCTCGAATGGCCCCAAGAAGTCTATATGGACTCTTTCGAGTGGCTTACTACAATTTTCGTATTTGATCAGCTTGGCCTTTTCGGGGTTATCTGCAACCTGTCTGCAGATGTCGCAACTCTTTGCCAAATTTTCTATTTGGCTATCCATGCCCGGCCACCAGAAAAATTGCCGTGCAAGCGATTTCATCTTGCTGGAGCCCATATGAGTTGCATGGATTTCTTCCAACAGCTCCAGTTGGCATTTTTCGGGTATGATGACTCGGTAACCCCACAATATTAGGCCGCTTTCAATACTTAGTTCTTCTTTGCGGAGGTGGTAGGGCTTCAAGCTGTCTTCTACTTTGCCAGGCCACTCTGTCATCGTGTAAAGCATGACCTTGTTCAAGATTGCATCGCTCTTGATGCTTTGCCTGAGCTTTTCGGCACTTACTGGTGTTCTCTCTTCTATATGGAACACGAAGTAATCGCGTGACTCGTCAGTTTCTTTCTCATTATGCTCCATCGGCAACCTTGACAGTCTATCCGCTCCTCCGTTGTTTTGACCTTTGACGTACTTCAAATTGTACTGTAGGCCGCTGAGGTGCCAGGCCCATCTTTGCAACCTGCCCGCAGCCATTAGGGGAATCCCCTTCTCCTTCCTAAAGAGAGCCAGTAAAGGTCGATGATCAGACTCAATCGTAAATTTTCTGCCCAATAGGTACTGCTGGAATTTTTTGGCACCCCAATATATAGCGAGCGCTTCCAAGTGGATCGTAGCGTAGTTTTTCTCTGCTCTCGTTAGCGTTCGGGACGCAAACGATATCGGACGCTCGGAGCCGTCAGGATACACATGTAGCAGCACTGCTCCGATCCACTCCTTGGAAGCGTCACAGGCAAGCTTGATTGGCAGCTGCGCATCGAAGTGAGCCAAACTTCTTTCGGACATTAACTCGCTCTTCACGTTTTTAAAACTTTCTTTGCATTTTTTTGTCCACTTAAATTCCGCACCTTTTTTTAGCAGCTCATACATCGGCGCTAATTTATTTGCCAAATTTGGTATAAAACGCGCATAATAATTAATCATGCCAATAAAGGCTTTCACTTGTGTCACGTCTTTGGGTTCGGGTAACTTGGCAATGGCCTCGACTTTCTGAGGATTTTTGTGGAGGCCTGTGCGGTCGATAACGTGCCCTAAATACTCAATTTTCTCTTGGAAAAAAGCACATTTTTTTCTATTCAACTTTAGACCTTTTTCCCGTAACCGATGTAACACTTTTTTAAAATTTTTTACATGTTCCGCAGTCCCGTTTCCCGTCACGACTATATCGTCAACAAAGTTTTTCACACCATCTAAACCTTGCAACACTTTTTCAATTTCATGTTGAAAAGTTTCAACTGCCGGCTTGGTGCCAAACGGTAGACGGTTCATTGCGTACATGCCGCGGTGTGTGCTCCACGCCAACAAATATCGCGTTCCTTCCGACACTTCCAACTGATTATACGCCCATAGCAAATCCAGCTTTGTAAACGTATCTCCCCCTTGGAGATCTGCGAAGAGCTCTTCGATACGCGGAATCGGGTGTTTGAAATCTTCAAGATTTTTATTTACGGTCATTTTATAATCTGCGCACACACGCACTTCACCATTTGATTTCAGCACCGGTACGAGTGGTACGAGCACCCCACTCTGCATTATCGATCTTTGAAATTACACCATCGCGTTTGAGACGATCGATCTCTTTATCGATATCACTTTTAAAAGCGAATGGCATAGGGCGAGGACTCAAAAACACTGGCTTGACACTTTCTTTCAATTTTAAATGCACTTTACGCCCTTTGAGTTTGCCAAGTTTACCGTCGAACAGATCTGCGTACTCAGTCAAAATATTATCAACAAGGCTCTTATCAACCGCTATATGATTCACTTCAGTTACCCGTAAACCTAGCATGTACATTATATCGCGCCCCATCAGCGCTTTATTGTCCTGTCTCTTTACAATGACAATAGTACCTACACACTTCCTTTTTCGGTATTGGAGCTCGACAGTGATCTTCCCTATTGGCAAAATCGAGCTTCTGTCGTAGAAACTGAGCACTCTGTTTGATGTTTCTAATTTACAATGACTCAGCTCTCTTCTATATAGAACTTCTCGGATAACCGACACAGTAGCACCATTGTCGATTTCCATCGTTACTTCTTTCCCGGCAATTTTCACTCGAGCACACACGGGTGGTGGTGAGGTGGCGCCGCCGTCGGACATTGCATATAGCGCCTCGGACCCCTCTTCCTCTCCTTCCAAGAAATTGGTGTCTCTGCCTCTGCTTCTATTTTTCTGAGAATTGTTTGTCGTCTCAGCATTCTTGTTCTTTTGAAAACAGACTTTGCTGAGGTGCCCTATTTTATGGCACGTATCGCACTTATACTTTTTATATTTACAGTCAGCCGACGTGTGATTATCATTACCGCAGCGCCGGCAACTTTGACCCGTTGCAGACCTATTCTTGGAAGACTTCTGTTTCTTCTTATGACCTGCGCGAGTATTTTTCTTTTGGCTTTTAGCGGTCGAAATTCTGTTTACTTCTCTTTCCTCCGAAAAAGCTTTGGGGATCGTTGCTTCTTTTTTTAAAGCCGTCTCGAGGATAGTCTCTAGAGCTGTTGCAGGGTCTTCCTCGATGACGCGATCTAAGATTTTTCCTGGCCGTAGGCCGGTCACAAATTTATCTTTTATTTGAGAATTTAGATTTGCACCAAATTCGCAATTCACAGTACTCTTTTTAACACGCGCATACCAAGCACTAACCGTTTCACCAGTGGATTGCTTCAATTCGTAGAAATCTCGTCTCTCCTTGAATACCGAGATTCTGGGGGAAAATTGCTTCTTGAGTACTTCGCACAATTCTTTGTATGTTTTATCTCTAGGAAGGACAGGATCACACAAATCTCTTAGCACCTTATAGACCTCCTCGTCCATGCTTGTAATGAGGATCGATGTCTTCCTATCGTCGGCGATGAAATTCGCTATACAATATTGCTCCAGCCTCTCAGCGAAAATTTCCCAATTGTCTCCGATCTTAAATTCTTTCAGGTTTCCAACTGCTGCACAAATATTGACCTTCTGCATCACCGCTGTTGCTTCTTCGCTTTGACCGGTCGCCATGTTGCTATTATTTATCGATTCACACTCTTTGCTATCAACTTGTACAGCACTAGTTGAGACTTGTTCTGACAGGTCTTCACCAAGTAAAAGCAAACCACTCAATGCTGCTAGTTTTGCATCCGTCTCTTGTCGCAATTCCTGATACTCATCCTCGTCTGATGAGGTGTCGCTCATTACTCGAACATCTTGAGTGAACCGCCATGCGAGCTTGGTATTTCACAAAAAAAAAATTTACCTCGTCGCCAATATGTAATATCGTGAATATAATAAAATAAATGAAAACTCTTCAGGTTTACTATGAACTAGTAACTTTATTATACTAACTGAGAGAGCTACATGTTATCGGTGTGGCGGTCACCGTAGCACTGGCACGCCGTGCGGCGGGGCGCGACAACTAGCCACAAGTGGTGCCAACCGTAGGGCCATACAAATACCTATATACTACATATACTACACACTACACTATACTAACTGTATGATCTAACAGTAGGGATGTTATGTAATCATTGCACATGCAATTAATAGTCTTTATAAACTACACTATATAAAAATGAAGACATTGTGATTTTCCCCCATAATGCTCGTACTTTATGCCAGTAAGACTAATGATTACAAGAGATCAGTGTTAACAGGAAGACTAAAAGACTATATATGTTAAGTAAAACTAAAAGGAATATATGAAAGGGAATTATCAGTGGTTGATTCAGTTCAACCTTGGGATGGTGGTGGATTGAATCAATCATATCACTTGCATAGACTTTTAATATTTTATGGCTTGACAACTTTGAGACATTTTGCAAGTTTGACAAATAATAAATAGCTTACAGTATATTTACACAATCTACATTATAAATAATACTCTTTGTATTTTTATTTTTGTTTCAGATTGATTGCAATATAGTTCCTCAATTGCCAAACATTGACTTTATCCTTGCTGGCAAGAATTTCACATTAGAACCAAATGATTACATACTTCGTGTAAGTATAGAATACATTCAAATAAAATAATTTTTTTATGAAGTTATTTTATAACTAACCAGTAATAAAATTTACAAAACTGTTTTTATTTTATCACTGTACAAAGTGTATAACAAGTACAGTGATGATGAAAAATTTGATCTTGTTGAAACATCAGTTTTCAGGTTATATGAGTTTAATATATAGTGTTGTTTTTCCTAAGTGATCTATTTTTAATCTTAAAAATGTTCTAAAATCATATTTTACAAACAAAACTGACTCTAACAACTTACTCAGCTTTAATCATATCTAGCTGAATTTTAGACATTAATTTTTTTAGGAGTATGCATACCAGTGATAAAGCCGCCTCAGTGGCCTAGATGATAGCATACTAGGCTTTTACCCTGATGACTTGGGTTTTATTCCCAGCCAGGGCTTGGCATTTTCATAAAAATAAATCATCCCATCGTCTGCATTAGCCTAAGTGTACACAATAGTCGGACGTTAAACACCAAAAAAAAAAAAAAAACATACCAGTAATCTGATGACTTTCATTCCACATAGTAGAATATAGTATGATATTCTCCATACAGTAGAATACAGTATGATATTCTCCACACAGTAGAATATAGTATGATATTCTCCACACAGTAGGATGTAGTATGATATCCTCCATACAGTAGAATATAGAATGATATTCTCCATACAGTAGAATATAGTGTGATATTCTCCACACAGTAGAATACAGTATGATATTCTCCACACAGTAGAATATAGTATGATATCCTCCATACAGTAGAATATAGAATGATATTCTCCATACAGTAGAATATAGTGTGATATTCTCCACACAGTAGAATACAGTATGATATTCTCCACACAGTAGAATATAGTATGATATCCTCCATACAGTAGAATATAGAATGATATTCTCCATACAGTAGAATATAGTGTGATATTTTATGTCTACAGAGCAAATTGTTTGTGTTTTAAATTGATTTTTTGTGTTTGCTATACCTCCTCTAATACTTTTTTTTATCTGTATCAAATATAAAAACATTAGAAGATTTTGTTCATCACTTACTTTAAATAAACGAAAGCCTTGAAAAGTGTAATGATTTATTAAAAGAAAATAACTATTTATAGAAACTTAGGTCTTCTATTTAAGCATAACACAAACACAACCTACAGGAACCAGCCCACTAGAATCAGGTGATCTTGCCGAATATTGTGACAGAAACCTCCTTCTGAACATGAGGTGTCATTTGTAACTTAACTCACAATTAAAAATTTCTAAATTAAAATATTTTGAGTAAACACTTTCAAGTACTTTGGCAGGTAGGTTTGTAAGTGTAAAAGTTATTGATACACAAGACTGTTCAACATTAAACTAGTTTATTTATTCTTTAACACACAAAAAATTGTTATTAAAAGAAATTACGTTAAATCATAAACTACGTTAAAATCATAATATAGTAAATGAATATGAAATTATCAGTTTCTAAATTATAAGACAAAATTAAATTAACCTTGAACACTAATAAACAGGGCAAAATTACCAACTGCGACTACTATTGTTTAAAGGGACCAAATAATTATTAATGTTTAAATGTATAATTTAGTTATACTTAAAGGTTTGTTCCACGATATATCATCATTTAAGTTTTACCACACACATGTGGTTTTGAAAGTCTATGAAAGACAATACATCCCTGGGATTGAGCTTACTTTTGAAAAATTCTAAAAGGTTGCAGTGAGCTATAGAGGTCCACAACAATAAAACTTAAGACATGTAAATTTGTCTTTCACTACATCACTTGTGTTTATGCTACAGCTGATTAGATTAGGATGAAAAATTAGGAAAACAAAATATTAAACTTATTTATTAATATTTTTATTTGAGAACAGATAACATTAGGAAGAAAAACAAAGAAAACCAAATATTTAACTGAAAGAAAATATTGTGTTTAATGACAAAAAAACAATGTGTATTAGATGTTGACTTAAGTGTTTATACTAAAATAATTTTGTGAGTGAATGTTCAGTTAACATGATATGATGTTAAATGTTTGGTTAACATAATGATTTTTGGTTAAACAATGAAGAGTGATATCTCAACATGTGGTTCCAATATTAAGTAAATGAAAAGCAAGGACAGAGTTAGGTTGCTTTTCCCAGAGTGACCAGTGGGCAGACCCCTAGTATATATCTCCTTGAGTACAACATTAAATTTAGTAAAAATATAGCAGGTCTTGTTTTGGCCTACACATTGGCTACTTTTTTACTATATTATTTTGAAAATCTGTTCACTGTTAAAGTAAACAAATATTATTAATAAAAATAAGTAAATGTATTGTGTAATAAATATATGTTTTAAGAAAATTATGATTGTTAACTATTAAATGTTTATTACAGGTTTCTCAATCCAATGAAACAATATGCTTGTCTGGATTTATGTATATTGATTTACCAAGACCACTTTGGATTCTGGGAGATGTATTTATTGGCAAATTTTATACAGAATTTGATCTAGGAAATAATCGTGTGGGCTTTGCTACTGCAGTCTCATCTTAAATTATACACAACTACTGATATTTAATTAACTCTGAACGACTTAATGTATTTATGAAGTAATTTATGTATCTTTAAGTTTGTATGAATTGTAAAGGATTGTTATTTTTATTTCTGTATGTAATATTTGTATTATTATAAGAACTTTATTCATGAAAATTCCATAGGACTGAGATTACCTATATATATAGTATATAGGTACACTATTAAAAATTTAAAAAGATTATTGTAATTTCAAGAAATAATAATAATTTAACAAGTTATATTTTGATGAGGAATAAAGTATTTAAGTTTAAAATAAAGAAATCTGCAGGAGTAAAACTAAATAGTAAGTAATGTTTTATAAATTATGTGATGTAATAGAACAAAATGCCTTAAATTAATTGTACTTAATAATTTTTACTTGTAACTTTAACCAAATCAAAAATGTTTGCCCCTAACCATACAATATCTTTAAAGCAAGTAGCTTTAAAAAGTTGATATAACTCCAAATCTGTTTGAAGATGTATTCTGATTTTCCTTCAGTTTTTCTTTAATATTGTGTCCTGTGGATCTAACATTATTATACTCAATAATAATGGCTTGATTTTGAAAAGCCAGCTAACTAAACAATTCAGAGTGTGCAGGTAAGACACCTGCAGGTGCGGTAAGGTTGAGTAAGGGCTTGCAAGGACCCATAAAGTAAGACTAATTACCACTGATTACACTTTCAAAAGATATTGTGATAAAAACATATATTTTTGTTACAAAAATTTGTTTATACTAGGATATGTATAATACTTAGGATGCATCCATGCAGAGCAGGTCACAAGGTTTAATTTAAGATCGCTGTTGATGTTTTATCCATATAATGCTATAAATAAAAACTTAATTCCATGCAAAAAAACAAATGATTATTTATTTATGGAAATTGTCAATTAATTTATTTCTTTTATCAGTTTGTACATCTTTCTCATACTTAAATTAATCAAATGTCTTTATTCACACTTAGTTGTTATTTATAGATATTCCCACAGCTACCTTTCTTATACAATGTTTGTTTTATAACCACTTTGATATCTACTGATTCACATGTCTACATTCTACTTACACATTACATCTATTCAAAGTGATTGTTAAATATCACTAGAAAACATGTATAGCACAAAATAATATAACTACATAATGATTAATTTGGAAATTGTTTTGTGATCTCGGATAGGGGTGATGGGGCCGTCCCTTATACAAGCCTTTTTTTAATATAAGAAACACTTGTAAAATCAAATAATAAAAAATTACTAATCATTTATTCTGAAGGAAATTTTAAATAAAGTGTACATTTATATTAAATTGATTTATACAAAAAATAAGTACTGTATTTAGAAATTTTAGCCCAGGAAATATTTTTTTAAATAAATGTTCAAATTTTGCTCTTAAATAATTTTAGAATGATCTCACCAAAGAAGTATAATAGTTCAAGTTGCAGGATGTATTTAATTTTATTGAGTAATGTAACAAAATAACTTCTTTTTTTAATATCAATGATTATTTACTTAAAACTAATTATACATATAAAATCTATATTTCGGATATGCTGCTTCTCGATTATTGTTTACTTTGGCAACCAATCAGAATGCAGTTATTATACATGGCGATGCCTAATGGAATTGTGATGTCACTGCACTCAGATTAAATACATGACATTTTGCCAGTAATTAGTTAAGATTATATAATGTCTAAACTTTTAGAAGATGGACGGAGGATACAGCATTCTCAAAATTATACGTACTTAGGACTTAAAATGTCACAAGATGGTACATTAGATGAAGGAATTAAAGAACGAATAGTATTTAGAAGGAGAGCTGTATCTATGCTGAACGGGGTGTTGTGGAATCAAAACATTTCAAAAGAGAATAAAAAAAGAATTTATGACACAATTGTAAAAAGCATTATAACATATGGTAGTGAGGTATGGCCAATTAAGAGTAGAACAGAAAGAATGCTGTTGGCTACTGAGATGGACTTTTGGAGAAGAGCGGCAGGAAGATCAAGAAAAGAGAGAGTGAGAAATGAAAGTATAGGGAGGATAATGGACGTAAGGCATACAATTGTAGAGGATATAAGAACAAAACAACTGGTTTGGTACGGGCATGTACAAAGAATGCCGGATGAGCGAATTCCCAAAAAAATCATGCAATGGCGAACACCTGGAAGAAGAAAACGAGGAAGGCCGAGACTGAGCTGGAGAGAGGGAGTTGAAAAGGAAATAAAAAAAGGGATCTACCAGAAGACCTGTGGTGGGACTGCGATTGGTAGAGGTTGGAGATCGAAAGACGGTGTAGAACGTTGTAGACCAAATTGTAGATTAGATAATGTTAAACTTGTTTCCTGAATTTTGGGGTGTACAAAATAATGTTAGTTTATTGCTAAACACATGTATTTGCCATTTCTGTAAATTCCCATTAATTAATTAAATTCCAATAAAGTCCACTGTGTTTTTGGGTCTGAGGTAGGCCACATGATGTAACAGCTGATGTATACCATTTTTATCGTTTATTTACATCTGTGTCATATCACACCCTGGTGTTTCAATTGAAATATAATTGGACTTTTTAAAAATTATGTATTGTAGCAATAAAACAAAAGCATTAATTGCAATGTATACATGTAAGTCAACAACACTATTCACTACAATATCAATATTCGCTACAACAAACATTTTGTTTTTACAGGTATGCTTGAGGTCTGGTTAGTTGGATCAGCTAGTACTAGATGTATATTTTGAATGTCACTGGTATTTCATTTGTGAATGTATATAGTGTTCAGTAGGTTGTATTGTATTTCTGTGAATGACAAACTGCATGCTGTTCTATATGTTTACCCTACATCAATCCACCAAAACTGCAACCTAGTAATCCACGTCTTGCTCTTTTACCGCTACCTGCATGGCACATATAAACATATCCCAACTGGTTAATGCTCTAAGGCATTAAGCTGCTATAAGCAGAAAATTCAGAAATCACTTTCTGCAATATATTTTCCAAGAATCCAGATTTTTCATGTTATTACCATATGTTATGTTAATTTTAAATCTTTGTGCAATATACTTTTTACATAAAAAACAATATTGGTTAAAATAAACCTTTTAGTTTAGTTTATTTTGGATACTATGGGAAAGAGAAGAATAAATTTTTAAGGTCATCTTCTAAGAATGAACTCCCATAAATTAAATAAACAAATATTCGAGTTATTCTATAACTGCAAAATCAAAACCCCTCAATTCGGAGGAAGAGAGAAGAAGAAGATCCAATAGAATGAAGTGATACTGAGAGTTGAGGAAAAATCACCATTTTTTCCATGATAACCTCTAAAGTTCTATACACCTTAATAAATCAAATAAAATCAATGCCATACTTTTAATTGGACCATAGATTAACATTAAACTCTTATTTATTAACTCCATGATTTAACATAGATAAAACATTAACATTAAACGATTGTAGTAAACTTAACTACATCAAGATTTAAAAGTTAGTTATACAGTACTTTTCTAAATAAAAAAATATGAAACTCAAAGCTTAAAATAGGTTTTGAACTTTAAAGCTCCAACCAGTATAGCAAAAGCAAAGTACTAATATCGAAAATTTAGATCGTTTATTACTATTGACAACATGGTATTTTTATAATCAACTTTTACAATTTACGAATAAGGTAGTGCGTTCAAACTCATTTAAACTCTTCAAAATTAAAACTCATTGATATTTTGTGTTATGAAACCCTGATGTTTCAGAAAAAAAATTTCGTTGCAATATCCTACAATTACAATAATAATTTTCATTTGTAAAGAAGTTATTTTAGCTTATGTCTATGAATTATTTTACAAATATACTTTTTATAATACTTATTCTTAATACTAACAATAAAAATATGTTTTACAGTTAATATTTTTAAAAATGTGTTTTTAGTAGAAAGGAGATAAAATTAAATGAACTACACAAAAAGTTAATTTTTGCATTTACTGTACCGTAATGGCCACAACAATAAGTTGATGTATTACACTGTATTTCTGTTTTTATACTGGTAAAACAAACAAAAAGATTATTAGAAATAAATTAATTTGAGTATACATTAACAAACTTATACTTCAGTAGTTCCAGTTAGGAAGTCATATCCTTGAGTTTATAATACATACATATTATCATAAACTCAGAGATCTTATGTTCAAGAAAGTTCAACTACTTTCTTGACAATTTCTTTAAATATTTCAACGTTAAAAATGTAATAACAAGCATAATTTAAATAACAACTAAATACGAAATACCATACTAAAAAATCATGACTATAAAAAACTTAATAAGTAAAAAATATCATGTGAACAAAATCCCAAAACATCGATTTATAATTTATTTATGTCAATCATCGATGTATAAAAGCTTCGACTGTCTATATTCGCTATTTAAAAAAAAAACATCGAACATCGACCCTAAAATATCGACTATCGATAACCATCATTTGAAAACAGAACAAACACAGAGTCTGACTTGAGACTCAGTGACTTGCTCAGTTAGTTATAGACACTAGTTGCAATTAGATCAGTTGAGTGTAAAACATAATGGTTGTATCTCGTTAGTGTCAGTACTGATTGTAGCAGTATTCTGTAGTTAGTGTTAATTTTCTTGAGTCATTATTAAACAAAAATTATTATACTCTTTATAGTGATTAATTTATTTAGAGTATTTAAGATAGTTGAAAAAGTGATAGTGATTGCATGGTATTGTAATGAAGAAAGAGTGGTTGGTAAGATTAATGTTTGACAGAGTTAATCAACAAAAGTTTCTTATCATTATTTAGTCTAGCCTAAAATAATTTCCCCTAAAAACTAAACACAAAAACAATTATAAATTGTCTTTTGAAAAAAAAATGGCTTATGTAGCTATTTTTGGAACATATTGCAGCATATTATTAAAGATGTACTTGGCTATTTTCTTTCCAAGAAAATAAGGTTAGGCTCAGGTTTTTTGTTTGCTGTAGAGCATTGTTGAATTATGTACCATGCTACTAATTGAAAAAAAAAATGATCCACTGTATAATTTTAACATACAGTATAATCCTTAGGCTACTATTTAGTCTATTATTTTTGTCCTGACAGTCCATTTGTTTTCATAAATTATAGGATCATCTTGGCCTATAGACCTAATCACTATTTGTTGTGTATGACCTAGGCCTTGATTATTTTTTATTGAAATAGGCATATTTATTTGTATTTATGGCATTTCAAGCCTCCTATAAAATAAATGATTTTTTAAATATTTTTTTCATTTATGTGCTTTATTATTGAATTAAGTGAATATTTATTTTCCAATTAATATTCGCTCACAAAAGGTTAAATTTCTTATGAAAAGTTAATATTTAATGCAATTTTTAATGGAACTGTATTGTGATGTCATTGTCATTTACATACTAGATTTACTGGGCTATGCCAATATCCACGTTAGATTTTTCCAAGCAATACGGCTGATACAGAACCGTGCTAGGTTCTTTAGGTAATTTTTTAAGAAAAGTTGTATTGTTTTTATTATTGGTGTCTATGCAGTGCAATTTTTTTTAAATTAGTGATTTTTAAACATGTTTTTTCTTGTATTACATACTTTATAATTCAATGAAGTAATTCATCTTCAGAAGATTCATTTCTTACAATAAGTTACATACATTTTATGCAGTTTTGACCAAGCTATATTGTAACATCATTGCTGTTTACATTGCTAGATGTATTACGCCAAGTGTGATGTCTTTCTTATTCATGTATCGTTTTTGTGTTCGATACAAAACCATGTTTGATCCACAATTGTGTTACTTAGGTTCTTCACACACATCCGTATTAATGAAAGACACACATCCTTTAGTCTTTTTTTGAAAAAATGAAAATTTCTGTTGTTTTCTTTATTAATAATATGCATTTAATTTTTTTTTCAATGAAAAACATTACCTACTTTCATGTGGTAGCGATTTTGAGGTTTGTGAATAACTTTTATTTTCCATTTTTTTTCAAAGTCCCTTGTAATTTTCACACTTTTATATTTTGTATTATTACTTTAGCGCATATATTCTAACAATGTGTTTTGGTAAAAAAAAATCTAAAACTCAAATTACCTGCATATTTACCTTCTAATTAATTAATAACACATGTTTAATTAAACGTTTTCAGTATAAAAAAATACATAAGCTAGTTTCATACAGTAGTAATTCTTAGGTTATGAGGATCACTTTATTTTGTATTTATTTATTTATTAATTTTTAAAAAAACTTGTTGTAGCTTCTGCACTTTTATATTTTGTATTATTTCTATTGGACCTTGAACAAAGCATTTTGGCACAAAATTATGAAAGTAGCCAAAAGTACTGAAAAGTCATATTTAGCCTTCTGATTTATTATTGTAATCATTAGGCTACATGAAATATTTTTTGAAAACAAATGTGTAAATTAAAATGTGGTTGATTTGAACCAATAATGTTTGTTAGCTCAAAATAACAGTTAATAAACATTCATTAGACTATTGCTAGTAAACAAAACATAGGAGTTAGGAGAAATATTTAGGTGCTTAATCTAAAAAGGGTGATCTTTAGGCTGCAGATATGTAGGCCTAGAGCCTAATCATTTAATTTGTATAGGGCTATTTACTAGGCATTGAACAATAAAATAATGGTAACCTACATTTTTAGTCTGCTTTAAAATAAATAATAAAACAAATATTTAGTTTACATATTTCATATTAGGAATAATCTTGATTAATATTTGTGTATTTAACTTGTTTTGTATGGACCATCTTTTGATTTTTGAACTTATGTAGGAATTAACAAGATGTTCTATGCAAATTAATAACAAAAATGTGAATTTTTGTTTAAATGGCTCAAAGTGTGATTCCAGGATATGGTAGTGAGTGACATTTTAAAAATATTCTTTAAGTGCTTTACTCGAAATCAGTGCAACAGTGTAACAAAGTTTTAAATTAAGTTGAAGTGTGAAATGGCGTTTATGATGAAAAAGAAAAAATATAAGTTTACGGTTGAACTATGCCTGGAGGATTTAACTGCTGTCCCATTTGTAAATGCTGTGCTCTTTGCCAAAGTGAGACTGTTAGATGGAGGCAGCTTTAGTGAAATATCTAGCAGGTAAGAAGGTATTTTTTTTCTTTTAGCCTAGTTAAACTAAGCCAAACCATTGTATGGGGAAATTAAAAAATACAACTTTTTATAAAAATATATAGTACCACAACATCAATAGAGTAATTGTTCAGTACAACTCAGTACAGCGATAATCCACTGGCAAACAATTTAACAATAGCAGCACTGTTCAATTAAACTAGAATTTTCAAATTGTCTATCGTGAATATTTGTTTCATTTGGTGCTGTTCAAGTTATTTTTTCTCAGTATAATTTATTAACCCTTATAATTCCAATGTCTGATGATAGAATGTCAGTTTTAAATAAATTTAAACACATTCATACTTTAGCTCTAAATATTTGTTTACAAAAATTAATTTGAAAAATGTGAAGCGGTATATAATGTGTTTAACATAACCAAATATTAAAAATATATTAGCCAATGGGTTATGAATCTTGCGTCAAGTTGGTTGGTAAAACGGTTATATTTTTAGTTATCTTATAAGTTATCTTAGAGCGGTTTAAGATATTATATTGACTAGTAGAGATAGTGTGTTAGATGTGAGTGGGTTTGAACCCCACATTTGCCATTGATTTTTCTATGAAACTCTGAATTTGCCTGTCTTTGATAGAGGGATAGGTGAAGCCCACCTTAAATAGGGTCATTTGGAGTGATTTGGGTATATAAATTAAACGTTTTTAACTTTGTAAATACATATTTTCTGTAGAACACTGAGTCTTTTCTGCTTCATCTTAGAATTGTGGTATTCAAGAATGGTGTTATATAGTTTTAATGCTATTAAATTTATTAATACAGAAACAATAATGACTTTTGTAACTATACCCAAATTAACACATGGTTGGGAAAAAGTGGGTATGCCTGTAATATGTAAAATATATATGCCAGCATATAACCAAATTACCCCATACTCAGGTAAATTTAAGTAGTCTAAGAGTTTAATGTGTTACACACACACACACACACACACACACACACACACACACACACACACACACACACACACACACACACACACACACACACACACACACACACACACACACACACACACACACACACACACACACACACACACACACACACACACACACACACACACACACACACACACACACACACACACACACACACACACACACACACACACACACACACACACACACACACACACACACACACACACACACAATTAGCTTTTATTTTATATAAGGTTACAAATTTAAAAATTAGGTTACATTATACTATTTTTCTTAATAGGTACACTGCTGAAATATACATAGGCGTATCAAATTTATGGTAACTGTACTGTAACTTTCGAGCTTTGCCTAAATGATAGTGTAGCTTACTTTTTTTGGCACAAACATTTTACCCTTCATAGATCTGCCTTGACTAGGTTAAACATTCTTTTGGGATTAAGTCATTTTCATCAACCATCTGTTGATTTATCTTGAAAATGCAAATTGAGAGCATCCTTCAGCACTGGTTTTTGTTATATATCAGCTGTACGTATTTTCGGTTCTTTTCTAACATTTTGCAAAGTCAATAACATAGTCGTAGCCAAGTTCATTTCTTTAAAAAAGGTTCATCCTCCAATAGACATCACATAACGTTATATCATATATTTCAAATCTCACCTATCCATAGGCTTATCATATTTGGCAGTATAGGTCTATTGCAATGCACTGACAGTATATTTCTCCTCTTCCATAGTTAGCATGTTCCCCTTCCAGCACCCTGATGAGATGAAGGACATTCATGCCAATGCTTAAGAGTTTCATAAGGAATATATTTCTTAGCAGCAATATTGAAAACCCACTTTCTTATGCTTTTCTAATGCATTTTACTAATCATCTGGCCGATATTTAGAGGTTGTCTTACTTACATAAATCTGTGGTATAATTGAAACAGAACATTAAGGTTAGTTTTTCAGTAAAAACCATTATGTATCCAACTAACTCCACATCAGTTATATATAATTTATTTAAAAACTAAAAATTATATTTCTACAAACTTTTTAAAAATATGTTACTCAAATATGTAACGTACACGTACCTTAATATCAAAGTTGTTTAATTTCTTATTTTAGAGTTGCAAAAATTTTTTTAATGTTGAATCAGCTGATCAGCTTTTTTATATTAAGTTATTTTTTTATTACTAGGAAGTTTTAGCAGAAAATTTCTATATGAAGTATTATGTACATATATATTATATAACTCCAAACAATATTTAGAATTGATTAGCATTAAAAACAATTTAGTTGAAAAAAAATAAAGAAACAATAACTGTATCTTTATACAGTTTTTCTTCTAAGGAGAGGGAGCAGTCTATCTGAGACAAGGCAATGCCTTAGCAGAACAGACACTTTTAAAGAAATATGTAACGTTTTCCTTATTTTTTAAGATGTATTGATAGCCACATCCCTGTTGCATGTTCTTCAGTAAACAGAAAAAGAAAATTATATAGAAGTTGATTGTGCCACTATCAATTTTCGTTACAGGTTAGAAAGAGTTGGTAAAAATTAATTTCATTAATTTTTAATGTCATAATTTCATTAATTAAGAGTTTGAAATTTCATTAATTTTTTTACATGAGTTGCTGGTTTCAATGATATAAAAATGATTTATTTTTGATACAACACGATTTACCTATAATAATCTATTTCAAGAAATACTTTTTAACTCAGTACATTATAACATCGACATTTTCAGTTGCCTATTTTAAATGTTTTTTATTAAGAAAGTTTAGTCAGTGAAAAAGTTATAGGCAATAATTTTAACTTTAAGTACCCTATTACATAATTTATTTTTATAAGATGTATTATTTATTAAGCAATCAGATAAAGAGAGTGTAGAATGTAAATTCAGTTTATGAAGTCAGCCTAAAATAGTTATTTATAATGCTAATTTTTAAAATTATAGATTTATTGATCAAAACACTTAATTTGATGTCTATAATTTTCGAATTGAAATCTTTGTAGAGGTATAAGTAATTAATTAGAATACTTTAAGACTTTCATTTGTATAATATGTTTGTATAAACAGTAATAAATAAATAATTATAGTTCTATATGATAAAATATGATGTTAAATAGGTTTTTCTAAACTTTAGGCTATGCCTAGATTCAGAAATTTATGCTGTAGTCTACATCTATAAAAACACTTTGTTAGCAAATTTCCATTTGAAAATGAGATTGTGTAGTGACATCACAGTACGACCCAGACCTAGGATCTTCAAATAAGCAGCAGAGCATTTTAAATCTTAAAAAAGATTATTTTTTTTTTTAGGAGTATGACTGTTTAAATGATTAGGTAACTTATAAATTGTATACACTATTTAGTAGAATACTATTAATTTTACTTGAGGGTTAGTTAATTTGTTCTTATTTCATTATAAAATAACAATAGTGAACAAGAAGATTTCAACATCCAGTGTGGATTGTAAACTGTTTTTGAGTGAGTGAAATAAATAATAGTACCAACATTAAAATAGAAATAAATAATAAGTTCTAGCGTTCATTGAATGCACTAAAGTGTGCTTCCTTGCAACAGAAATAATAAAAGTAATAACTTGCAAGCAAAAGTAATAAAAGTGGTTATTGCACTGATTCAACTCTGTGTAAGTAATTATCAGATCTCTAAATTTATATCTGGACATGTCCGGCATCCACTTAGCGTAGTAAAATTTAGAGAAATGTTGGTTTTTGCTTAGCCAGGATTATCTTACTCCAAAACCTTCTCCTATCCAATCACTCTCACAACTGTTGTTTTAATTCAATCAGAAGACTTCTTTTGATGTAGTACAAATTAAAGCATTTGACAAGTAAAGAATTTTATAAGTAGTGGGCATATATAATGAACGATAAATTGTAACTATTAGGACAAGTTGGTTGATCTAAACAATGCAGACAAAATCAACCTTAAAAAAATCATGTTAAGTTGGTTAAATTCGTGAAAATATTGCTTCTGGTCATTCAGTTTTATTCATTAAGCCCCTATTTAATTACATGAATATTATATTTGCAACACTAGTTTGTGTGTTGTAATTAATTAAATACTATATAGACCTACAGGTAATGTTTTACATCTTTTAATTACTAATAGTTTTTATTATACATTATGAATAAAACAAGATCTTACTTTAGTTGATTTTTAGTTTTTACTATCACACTGGTGACAAACAATTTTATGATTAATACTTTTACAATATTTTCAAATAAGTGTATTTCATACATTTTTTTCTTTTTCTGGTTTTTTAGTAAATCTCTAATGCATATTCATTTTTATTATAATGTCTCAGTGATTCACCAATTAATTTCAGGAATGAATAGGCTCCCTGACTAAAAGTTTTTACCTAAATATCTGGCTTTTGAAGTTCTCCATCTAGTAACCTACTTGTAAGACAATGCTTATGAAATTTAATTCAAAATTTTAAAGTTAAAAATTTAGCCTATTTATTTAGGCTCTTTATTAAGCCTAATTAGGCTGTAGTATTATGCTACTTAAATACAATTTTTTTATGGTTGATTAAATTTTTGTGTTTTTGCTTGACATATTTTATACTTAAAATTTTTGTATGATAAAATCGTACAAAAATACTATATAAAAGATTAAACTTATACTTAAAAACTTATATAATGTATTATTAAGAATAAAATATTTTAAAATTTGTTTGTAATTAATGTCATTTACAAGGAAAATACAGTATCATTCTCATGAAAACTTGAAAGGTTTTATAAATTTAAAAATGATATTTTTACCTTGGATGAATGTATGGATTTTAGAAGTTATATTAATAAGCCTTCATGGATCTATTTTTCCCTCTTCCTATATTGCTGAGATGCTCAGTAATGGCATCTTCTCCAGTCTTACTTAGCCTTTTCATGAAGTCATAGATTTAGAGAGGATTTAAGCTAGGTAACTCCCTCACTTCTAACTCATAACTTCCTAGAATTTTATTTCTTCTTGTATCTAAAGCCTCACAGGCTACCAACAAGTGGAGCTGAGTTTCCTCTCTTTTCTTGCAGTATGTCTAATTTGAAGATTGAATCTTCCGTTAAGTCAAGATATCAAAAAAGAGTCTCTTAAGAATTCATTGCCTAATAAAAGAAGCTCAGCTTGTTTGAAATGATACAGATCTTTACTTTGTTACAATCACAGTCTCTAAGAAGCTGCTTGGCCTCTAGTAAACCTTTCTTATCCTCTTAGAGTTTAGACCTCCTAGCTTCTTCTGTTAAAGTATTATCTTGAAATAACTGTCTTCAAGGACACAAAACAGTTTTGGTTATATAAGTTGGGTTGATATCCTCTTCCTTGCCAGCTCATCTGGTTTTCCATTTCCTTGTATTCTAGCATGTCCATGTAGCCAGAGGAGTATAACTATTGCTCTCGTTTAGCTAATTTAATTACTGCAGATAGTCCCACATCATTTTTGAGATAATTGTTGGAGGACTCAGTGATATAATCGCCTTTTGGCTGTCTGACATGATGATGATGATGCCTAAATCACATGTCAAGATTCTTTTGTACACACCTGTCAATAGCAGACTTCCTCTGGACAAATACTTTGCCCACTGCTTCATGTATTTGGTTTTCAACCCAAATACTCTGGTCTCAGTTTCCTTAGGTATTTTGGACCCATCTGTATACTGTAATGGTGTCTTATAATAGTGAGGTTTTAGATTCTCTTCGCCTTTCAATTTTAGTTCTAAGCTCAGTGAGAAAATGTTTTAAGTTGTGCTTTCTCTTAATCAAGTCTTTTGGAAGTTCCCTTATCTTTGCTGGTTTTGTTTCCAGGCCGCTTTTTGCTACTCTGAGATGTGAACTTTTAGCAGCTGTTTCTTCTGCTAAGTGGAGGAGCGTGTAGTTTTCAGTACCTCATTGTGCTGTAGGGCACGATCTTATTCCTCCTGTTTTATATATATATATATATATATATATATATATATATATATATATATATATATATATATATTGTGTTTAACGTCCGACTATTGTGCACATTTGGGCTAATACAGACGATACACACACACACACACACACACACACACACATTGCAAATTTTTTTCTTTGTTTAATGACCTTCGTAATTGCATTCAACTTGATTCTACCTGCCAATGCTACTGCCTCGTATGTGACAGCTGGTCTTACTGTCATTGTGTACATCCACCTGAAAATGTCGAGGCGGCACCCCCGTGTTTTCATCACTATTCTTTTGCACACCTTTTTAACTGATTTTGCCTTATTAATGATAGTTTCCACCTTCCTTGCCTATAAAAGGTTTTTATCAATATCGGTTCATGCTGTAATCTGACTCATTCTAGTTGCGCTCAATCTAATCTGACAGTTCTCAGATTCAGGAGCTTACAAGTCAGGCCTTTCTTGATCAACTGCCCGAGTAGCTCTCACATATCAGGCTCCACATCAAAGGGTGATAGAACCCTTCCGAATGCAGACCTGAATGGTGTTTTCCTCTCATTGTTGTCTCTGCCATTCTAATAGTAAATTGCTCATCCATCTGGATGTTATATATCCTTCTAAGACTCCTTTGTCATGAGAAGTATTGTCAAATGCGCATTTAGTACTAATGATTTTTTTTAAGGCGTAGAGCACTTTTAGGCTATTATCGCCTCCCTAAATGTAAGTGTGAATGTAAAGTGTTAAAGTCGTAAGTGTAGCATTGTAAGTGTGTATTAGACTCGGGTACCGCGAGGGACGTCTAAATCCTCTCAATAGATGCAGCTAGTCTGCACCCCATCTGCTGGGAATAGCACGTACTGCTTGTTATATCTCCAATAGCAGTGTCTGTAGATCTACCTACCCGCCCTATAAGCATCCTACATCCTATTTACGAACTCTTGTTCTTATGTGATTGCCTAGCGTATCCACTGTTTTCAGTATGAAAGATGTCAGATTAATTGTTCTATAAGCCTTAGTTGAGGTGGCATATTTTTCTCCCACTGTTTTGAATGAATACCGTTCTCTCAATGTATTTAGAAGCCAAACTGTTTCTTGCTGCTGCTGCTACTACTACTACCACCACCAGATAAGGCAGAAACTCTTCTTTCTTTACAAAATTGCCTTCAAAATTCCTTCTGATACAGGATAGGACAAGCTATCATTTTGTGTAAGATAGCATTCCTACCTAGATTTAGTAAACTGTTTATTTGAAAGTAAAGGTAATTAATCTATGAGTGCTAATTACATGACATTGTGTCGTGCTGTCTTGCTGACACTTCGAAAATACCTTTTTTTATTTTATCCTTTTTAAAATCCTGATTTCACCATCATAATCAGCATCTACACATACACGCGCACACGTACACGCACACACTTTTACTACCCCTCGAAAAGGGATCTAGAGATCAGGATCGGGCTCATTCCAAGGTTCCAGCTCTGGGTCTTACCTTGATGCCAGTAGCCCATTTTTCTAATGGGAATTCTCCAACAAATGCAGTAAGTGTACGGTATTTTTGTGTTTTCGACCATGGTTGTGTTTAAAACTAGTGAAAAGTGAAACAGGAGGAGATGGACGAAGAGGTACGCAGGGAGCAAATCTATGTTTTATACAACGACCTATTTATTGTTGCTTAGTTCTAAACATTTCATTGTACTTGAGTAGTAGAGGATATGTATAATTCGTATGCTGACATCAAGTCCAAGGTCACGCTCTATAAAGATGAAATAACTAATGTAGGCCTAAGCAGAAATTTTAGCTGAGCGTAAGCCTACGTGGTTTATCAGTAGGCCTATGGCAAAGGAGTGCCCGAGATTAACACTGAAAGTATGGATAAAAACGTTTTGTTATCTGAAACCTGAGCAAAGATAGCGTCAAGAAACTAACCTAAGTTTGTAAATAATAATGAGAGAGCCATTGTTGACAAAAATTATTGAAACATTCTGAATGTCAGCTAACAGGCTTATGTAATTCTGTAGTTTTTTAGCGAACTTTCTTTGCAACATATGAGCTGTGAAGACATCATTGTAGAACGTGAGTCTCGGGACCACATGAAATGAGCATCTAGGACACACTGTGTGTGGGGGGCGCGATTTTTGATCCACGTTCCAAGTTTTGGTCTGATTTGATTCAAACTTGGAACGAAAATCGAGTTTCAACAAGTTAGTTTGCTCAGCAAAGTTTCAAATTTGCAGCCATTTGAAATCTAAAAAAACTAATAATTTTTGTATCCTAATTTTTTTTTAATTAGATTTTACCATCGTAATTAATGTTAAAATTTGCATAAATTAAGTATTTAAAATTTTCAAATTCAATTAAAAATCGAAAAGAAATCTGGCGAAGATCATTATTCATTCTTAATGTAATCATCTTTATTTCCGCTAGAAATGTTATTTTGTTGAGGACATATCTTTCTTAGTTTCAAACATTTTATTTTTGTTGATGCGTTTCGGAATACTTTCATTTTCAAAATTTGTTGCTTTCTCAAATTTGGGTTCGTTCTTTTACGCTCACCCCTCCTTTGTTTATTTCTACCAAATATAGGTAAACCATCACAATAAAAAATATATTGCTCGATTGTGATGGTTTCCAAAATTTGCGTGTTATGTGTGGACTGAGCAATTGTTTGCAGACGATGTTGGGAGATAGTGCTCGGCCGTTGACCGGGTCCTAGACTTCCTTCATCGTCTGAATTTTGTAAATAAAATTTAATTTATATTTTTGTTATTGTTTGTGGTAGGGCCCCTTTACAGCCCTGAAAAGACTGTTTATATTTACTGTTTTGTTTTGTTATTTGTTTATATTTGTTTTATTTTGTTATTTAGTTTTAGGTAAGTTTATATTTATTTTAATTTTCTTGTTATTATTGTAGGGCCAATTTACAGCCCTACAATAATTTGTGTTTGTTGTTGTTTTTAGATATATTATTGTTAACTAGTTTTAGTCATATATTTATAACTGTTATTTTGTTTTATTTTATTTATTTGTTTTTGTTATTATAGTTTGATTTTGGTTTTCATATTAAAGTTAAATTTTTGTTTATTTTATTCGTTGCTTTATAATTTTATTTTGAGTATCGGCGATGATAACCTCATCGGTTTTTCGCCGAAAAAAAAATTCTACCACCTAGTCTGGTTTATATTTATTGGTGTGCTGTAAGTTAAAGAGAAAGCGTTGGGAGGACCAGTCAGAAGCATATAAATAAATAGAAACTGAACTAGGCGGAGAGGGGTTAAGGAATATAAAAAAACGAACCCTGAAAATGGGGGAGTAGTACTGCAAAACGTTTTGCTAATGGAAATATTCCGAAATATTTCATATTTCAACGAATATAAAATGTTTGAAGCTAGAAAGGGCAGACTATGTACTAAAAAAAGATTCATTTTTATATTTTGCATGTACAGTAATTTAACAATTTTAAATGCTAGTACATTATATGCATATTTTATTGATAACATGGTGTAAAATCAGATTTAAAAAAATGTTAAATAAAATATTTTTTAATCTGCAAGCTTGTTTAAAAACTGTTAGAGCTCTGTTTTAAATCTTAAATAATAATAGATAGTTTGTGCAGTGTATTAAGATATCAGTAGTATGAAGCCACTACTTATCATTTGGTCCTCAGTATAGGCCTAAGCAATATTCCGGTCATAGTTCACATCTAGGCTGGAGAATGACGTCACATCGAAGGCCTACATTGCAAATATTAATGATTTTAATAGTGTTCAGTACACGTATTGCATACAGTCGGGAAGGTCGTTTGAAGGACGTTTACATGCGTTTCTAGTTTTGTGGTTAGGTTACATAATGTGTTAGGAGCCGTGTTACTATTAGAGAAAGTTGTGTATCATAAAAAACAATTGATAGCTAATAGCTGTTCCCAGTTTAAAAACATGGTTCTTTAGAATATAATGCACCAAATTGCTGGGCTGCATTCGTGTCATTTCAAAGCTCAGAATTTAAAGAAGCACGACTGGCTGACGCAATGAAAGCGAATTTCCAATATTTTGTTTATTTCAACTCTTTTGGAAATTTTCTTGAACAAACAAACTCTACAGAAAGACTGTAATTATTCGCACGCTTACCAGAGTTTCTATTATCAACAAATTCTTATTGTATAAGTTATAATGGCCGCGTAATAGCAGCGATTCATCCGGAAACAAGGCATTAACTATCTCATTTTGCTTTGTGTGCTATGTAGTAATACCAATTGTCCGTATAACAAATAGGTCATTAACATATAAACAATATTTAATTGCAATTTAGTAATTAATAATTACGAGACAAACAAAATGTATGTTACTGAACCAAAAATAAAAATCGTGTATCATGTTTTCTTTTCCTTTTTTACTTTAATTACGATAATTTGTTCGAAAACACGACAAATTAACAGGTGGATCTTCACAACATAATCTAGAACGTTTAGTAGCCTATCAGCTGTTCAATGAAATCAGCTGATCTTTTAATATAACTAACAAAATAAAATTAACGATTAATTTCATGTACAGTACTTAAATCGGCGAAACATCTTCGTAGTTTCCTTAGTGTAGTGGTTATCGCGTCACACGCGCAAGGTCTCCGGTTCGATCCCGGGCGGAAACAGTAATTTTTAATTATAATTAATTTAATATGAGACTTTCGACGCGCAAAATATACCGCTATATATCAATATAACAATGTTCCTCACATCACGCGTTCCACAAAAGCCAACATCACAACCAGCCCTAAAACATGATATCACGTTAAAACTAATTTCATTATTAGAGTGACCATAAAAAGCTGCATACATTAGCACTTTAATCTTTCGAATTTATATTGAATATGAATCTTGAAAATAATCCGTTGAAACATTCAACGGAATTTAAGATTACTACAGTCTGGCCTACGAAAGAAAACATCTGGGTTTAGGACTGTATAACATTCCAACAGGTTATTGTACGGATACTGCAGATGCACAGAATTAAAGCGTGTTCTTTTATCAATAAATCTCTGTTAATGCCGCTATTATATGTGCTAACGTTAATTTTGTACAGTCGACCTCGGATATAACGCGGTTGAAGAGACGAAACGTATATGAGCGCTGTAAACGATACAGAGCCAAATTTTATTTAAACATATTTATTATCAATCATCAATATTTTTTAATCAACTAAAAATATTCTAAATCGTTTTGCATTTTGGTAAATATGCAAAGAACTATTTAATTTTTAAGTAAAAAAAAAGAATGCTTCTATTAGAAATGCATTGCATTTTGTAAATATAAAATGGCGTAGGTAATTATAACGTTTTGAGAATGTAATTTAATTATTACTACACTTATAAGGACTATTTTTATCCTTTCTAAATGCTTTATACCCAAAAACAGTTAAGAACATGGTAGTAATAGGAATGAAAAAGTAGTCTTAGAAAACTGAATGCATGTGCTTTATGTTTTAGCTACTAATACAACTTCGAGTTTCAGTTTTGTAAACCTGTTTTTTCCAACTGTTTTAAAAAGCAGCTTTCTTTCCTCAACAAACAGTTTGTTGACGTTTTGTAAAAATAGCAGAAACGCCCACCTCTACTAGTGGGACAGAGAGAAAAAATGTGCGAATAAGAGGTTATGTTACCCATCTGTCACCATAACTCTTCCGTTTTCCTTCACTATCGCTGAGTAGTAACAGTTTGTAGACTCAGATTGGCAGACTCTGTGTCCCTGAACTGTTGGAGGGAGCTGGAGGGGAATTCTCCTACATACATGAGAAATTCTCGCGCAGGCCTTTTTACAAAGTGGCTGGACTATAACAGCTGCGTGACAGCGTTGTATCCGAGTTCACAAAGCGTTGTAACCGAGCCTAAAATACACGTACACTTAATATAGAATAATGGAGACATTATGAAAACAGCGTTATAACCGAGTTAACGTTCTTACCGAGGGCGTCATAACCAAGGTCGACTGTATTAATATATATATATATATATATATATATATATATATATATATATATATATATATATATATAGTCAGACGTTAAACACCAAAAAAAAAAATAAAAAAAAAAAAATAAAAATATATAGGCCCTATATTTTTTTTTTTTTTCAACGTCCGACTATTGTGCACACTTGGGCTAATGCAAACGATGGGATGATTTATAGCGTATGAAAATGCCAAGCCTCGCCGCCGGGAATCGAACCTGGGTCCTCGGGGTGAAAGCCTAGTACGCTATTCACTAGGCCACCGAGGCGGCTATATATATATATATATATATATATATATATATATATATATATATATATATATATATATATATATATATATATATATATATATATATATATATATATATATATATAGGCTCTATCTATCTATCTATCTATATATATATAGTGTTGTTTAGTGAGTAATTTTAAAATTACTGAAAAGAAATTTGAATACTAATCTTAATACTTAGCGCACCGGAAGTACATTCACCTGCCGCGCTGTAGAACTTTTGAATTGTTTATAAATACATGCCTTCAGTTTCAGTGTTACGTTTTTAAAAGCACTTTTATATGTAGGCTATATGTGCGATACTATCTAGAATATAGCTCACAGTAAAAACAATGATTTACGGATCGTGTGAGAAATAAAAATGCTAAGATTTGTTGTAGTGTATGAAATAGGAATAAACATTCAAGAAATAGAATATTTGTCATGAATTGTGCTTACCTCTACCAATATTGTGTATCTAACACTAGTGATAAACAAACAAAATATCTAAGTAGTATTTAAATAGTATGTTCTAATTTTTCAGAGCTCTCTAATAGCTCTTAATAGCTCTCCACGCACTAAGTTTATAATCAGTTCATTTCATAATGCATTACAGTGATACAGTGCATTACAGTTTTCATAATGCATTAAAGTATTAGGCCGGTCGGCCACCAAATGCGGAGCTGAGCGGAATGAAGGTGAACGTCGACCAATGGGGAAGCGGAGTCAGCTTCAAAACCAAACTAGACAGAATCGAAGCTATACGAATTGGATATATTTAGGCTAACTACAACAAATTTTAGGGTTTAAAAATCGTAAACGTAGGTAATGAGAAATAATAAGTTTAAAGGAGGTACGTAATGGGGGAAGCGGAGTCAGCTTCAAAACCAAACTAGACAGAATCGAAGCTATACGAATTGGATATATTTAGGCTAACTACAACAAATTTTAGGGTTTAAAAATTGTAAACGTAGGTAAAGAGAAATAATAAGTTTAAAGGAGGTACGTAGTGGGGGAAGCGGAGTCAGCTTCAAAACCAAACTAGACAGAATCGAAGCTATACGAATTGGATATATTTAGGCTAACTACAACAAATTTTAGGGTTTAAAAATCGTAAACGTAGATAATGAGAAATAATAAGTTTAAAGGAGGTACGTAGTGGGGGAAGCGGAGTCAGCTTCAAAACCAAACTAGACAGAATCGAAGCTATACGAATTGGATATATTTAGGCTAACTACAACAAATTTTTTGGTTTAAAAATCGTAAACGTAGGTAATGAGAAATAATAAGTTTAAAGGAGGTACGTAATGGGGGAAGCGGAGTCAGCTTCAAAACCAAACTAGACAGAATCGAAGCTATACGAATTGGATATATTTAGGCTAACTACAACAAATTTTAGGGTTTAAAAATCGTAAACGTAGGTAATGAGAAATAATAAGTTTAAAGGAGGTACGTAGTGGGGGAAGCGGAGTCAGCTTCAAAACCAAACTAGACAGAATCGAAGCTATACGAATTGGAGCCGTTTGACTCCGCTCAGCTCCGTTACGCTTTGAATGCACAGTTCGCTCCGCATTGAGCAGTCACCCGGTTTTGATATGTGTGTTGAGATTTCTAAATTTTTGGTCGTGTCGTTTATGTGCTAGGAAAGACAGTTGTAATTTAGTAAAAAACGTAAAGTGAAACATTATAAAAATTATCTTTTTTCTGACGGTAATTGTAGAGAAAACATTTTGCATCAGGCCTATATATGGTTTATATGCATATACAGTATATATTATTTTTTGCGGCGAAAATAAGGTTATTATCGCCGTCACGCGAAACGGAAATGTAATAAAAAACTTACATAATAAAAACAGTTTTTTTAGTTTATTAAAAAAACTGTAATAATAAAAATAAATGAAACAAAACAAAATATAATAACAGTTATAGATATATATGACTAAAACTAGTCAACAATAATATAAATTTTAAAAATAGCTACATACACACAAATTATTGTAGGCTGTTAATTGGCCCTACAACAATAAATAAAAGAAATATAAACGTACCTAAAACTGATTAACAAAATAAAAACAATTTAAAAAAATAAATTAATAAATACCGAATATAAACAGACTTTTCAGGGCTGTAAAGGAAAATTAGCTGTTTCGTAGTAGGTTTTGAAAATGAGACTTCAAATAAAAAAGTACTTCGCTGGATTTTACGTTTTTAGAATGTGTGTATTGAGAATTAATTGTAATTTTCTAAAAGGAAAATACCACGGTGGTGCCGTATTTTTGAAAATAAACTAACATTTGGGTACGCTGTGTAAATCCATAGCGAGAGCCAGTGAAGGTAAGCCAGTGCAACGCAGTGTCGAGACGAGTGCTATTAGAATTCAATTTAAATTTCGTTTCAGTATAAATCTGACTGAACCGTTCTAATATTATTGATGTCTATTAAAAGAATTATTTCAGTAAAATTGCAATTAACTAATTGAACACTTTTTTAAAAAGAAATTCGCCATAATTTCAATTGTTGTTGATCAAATTTGGCGAAAACTTTTAACGTAACATACTTCTTGAACACACTGTTGTGGAGTAAAATTGACAGTTATGAACCACAAAAGTAGTAGAAAAACTACGTGAAAATCGTTTTGCGATAAATTTCCTGAAATATAAAATAAACGTTTTAAGATACGTTAACGTCATTAATATAGATTTACAGTTGAAAAATAACTTTTAATTCGAAGTATCTGCAATTTCTATACAATATCGTCAATATATAATATCGTTGTGCAATTTCTATTCGAAACTTTTATTGTCCTTAACTCAAACGAATGGTTTTCATAGTCCACAGTATAAGTTATGCATCATTTCCAAAAAAGTGTAAGATAAAAAAATTAAAAGTTTTTAAAGATTTGGAATGATCGCCATTTTGAAACTGTTGGTATACTCTGTTTGTGAGCCAAGTTTGAATCACTTCAGACCAGAAATAACGCACGTGAGACTGTTACTGTTAATACATATATAGGCTACTCATGCGCGATTGGTACGTGCGTGTGTGTGTGTGTGTGTGTGCGCGCGCGCCCGTGTGATATATAATTAAAATTTTAACTACGTCTGAAAAGTGATATATGAGTCAGGATCGGGGCTTATTTCAAGGTCCTGGATTTGGGTCCTATCACAAGGACCACTAAAAATAGCTAATTTTTCAATGAAAAGTTTGCCAATTGTAGTTAGTAACCTAACGCGAACCGGGTAAATAACCTAAGTTTATTTTTAATTTCGGAAAACACAGGACTTGGTCTGCATACCGGTGTCTCGTTTCGGAGGTATTTGTATATACATGTATATAAACATGTATTTACATGTTTAAGCCGATTTTAAAATATGAATTCCAATTTAAGTCGGTAGCCCGTGAACCATTTTTTTTTTTTTTTTTTTTTTTGAACCCATTTGTTGTGTTTGGGTATTATAAATTACATTTGGACTCAATTTAATCGAAATCATTGTAGAATCTTTTGAAAAACTTCTTCATTACATATTGAAATGTATTCACTCATGGGTGCGTCTTGACTTTACTCTTAAAAGCGAAGTATGCTCGTATTTTTTCTTTTTACAGTAGTGCTTTAAAATAGACGCAAGCGATATCGATCAAATTTTGACACAGTGTTTATGTGCCGCTTTTACACTAGAATACACAGACAAGGGAGCTAGAAAGGGAGACATAAACAGGGCTTCAATTAAAAGTGAGAGGACGGCTGAGGAACAAATTGAATCTATTCCGCCTCCCTTTCGACGTAAGCTGTTAAAACCCTGTTAAAATTCAACAGCACGCTTCGTAGTGTTAACCAGGTGGGATCGTGTTATCCTACTTCCCTTTATAGGTTTTGTGAACGCTAACTACTTAAGTACTGACGTTGCTGCTCGGCATTATATTAGACCATTACTAACCATGACTTGCAAATTTAAAATGGTAAAAAATGTAAAAATTGGTAGAAGCAGATTTTAAAGCAGAGTAATAGTTTTTTTTATAATTTTATTGTGAGAACAGCTTTTGTGAGTGTTTTTCAATTCGTGCGTGGATTAGTTAGCTTTCCGTATTCTCCTAGTGTCTCTGCTTGAGACAGCAATTGCTCAATTCGAGCTCGGGTATTTTTTCTGCCAGTTGAGAGTAAAGCGCAGTGTGACACAATGTGGCGAGTACGGAGGCTTCTGGCGACTTCGATAATTGTGGGCTCGCCTTAACTCTCACTTCTCTAGAACCTGTTCCCGTCAAGGGCGACAAAATATGAAACTGGAAGACTATAATTACGTTTTGTCACACTAGCTTGAACACAACAAACAATGAAACGAGATGCGATCTTTGCACTAACTTTCTCACAACGAGAATCCTTGCACTCTCAGGATGTGTTAAAACAGGGAATTGAGAGATCGGGATGTACAGATGGGATCGAGAAGGGGCGTCTCCCTTAAGCCACAAAACAAGTGAAAAAAGACAGATATTTTTTTAACTATTGCACTATAGTTTCCAGACCTTTTGTTATTTCATAGTTTAAATAGTTATTGTGTTAGTTTAAATAGGCTGACCTGAAATATTGATTCGTATATACAGTGTGAGTCACCAAACTAAAAACATTATTTAATTATTAGTATTATTTATTCATAAAAAAGTGATATTCATATTACAGAACTCCAAAGATCTGGATTAAAGTAGATTGCAATTGTAAAACCCATTAGCTTGATTTCTGAGACAAGTCATTCGAAACATTAGGACATTCAGTACTTAAAGATATTTGAAACGAAACACGTGTATATGTATTGTATTTTTTCTTAACGAGTATGATACATGGTAACTTACGTACAGAATTTAAAAGTAATACAGTATTTAGGAGGGACAGTGTAATCAGAATTGAGAGGCGGCTGGGATCGCCGGAAGGAAGTCGTAGATTGAAGTACATCTCTTCTTTTAACAACGCTGGGCACCGCGAGGCTTAACCCGTGCGTTAGTTGTAATAAACATAAACAAAATATCGGATGATAAAAATGTGCAAGTATGTCTACGATACGACTAACCCCAAACCCAAACTCTTGAAAATATGTCTAACAAGGTCAGAATAAACATGCATGGGATAAGCTGTAAGGATAATTGTTTTAGTTATGACGAGTTTGTGTTGAGAATAGATTGCTGAGATAACCTCAAAATGCAGATTGTTTTTCATATATTACCCACCCCTCTCCCACTCGCCAATGTTCATTCTTAGATCCGCCACTGGCTCTACGGGGATTAAATACTGTATAGGAAATAATTGCAATAGTTGTACTTAAACGGGAGGAAATCGTTATGGCCAGGTGCTTTTACATAGACTAATTTTGCAGTGGGATTTTATTTACCATGCTTGGAGATTTACGCTTTCGTGTTTTCTAAAACCGCTGTTTTGTGGCTAGACTTGGGGTGACAAACGCCTGATTGAAAAAACCTCGGTAGTATGTACATTAGATAAGGATCTGTGCAAACATGCTGTTGATTGTGTAAGCCGCAGTGATGTCACTGTTACAGAATATCAATATTCACAATGTTTCACGTGGAAATAATTCATGTTGGCAACATTGAACGAAATGTTTGTGCCGTAAAGTGTATACTTTATATGCACGGCCCTCCGTACTCATTCGAGTCTTTGGATTTGTTGTTTTTGTCTTGAAAAACAACAAGCTCTGTTATAAGTCGGTACTTTTATAATTTAAAGAACTCTCAGCTATCCCAAAATATTTTGTACCGCTCTGTTCTCTGTACTCCATGACCGATGCCAGTGGAAGATGGGAATGGTGATGTAGTGGCTTTGTTAGCGGTTTTTCTGCACACATCGAAGGGTCAGCATGCGCAGCTGAGGTGCACAGTAGGTAGGTGGCGTGTCCACGCACTGAATCATCATTGGTTGGCCGTAACTTATCACTCATTATCAGTTCTACCTGTTACTGCGGTGTTGTAATGTATTTTAATTATAATTAATTCGGTAACCATAAACAATATCATTTAAATGTAAATCATATAATAAAACTGTTTTGAATATTTTCCATATACATTTTATCAATAAACGATGGCTGGAATTGAATCGCAGATTGGTAACCGTGTTGTCGAATTAAAAAAGAAAAAACTTAGCGCGGCACTGGCCTGCAGAAGTAACTACTTCTTTTGGTATGCCTGACTGTATATTTTTCACTATTATGATTTAATTATTTTTATAAAAATTTAGATGCTTGCAGGAAAGGGCAACTCCTGAAAATTATGTTCGTATTAAATTTCGCGTGTGTGTAGGTACACAACTTAAAAATTAACTGAAACTATTACAGGCTATATAAGGGATTTTAATAATTAATCATTTTATAACTCTACTTTTAACAGTTATACTGTCTATATATATAAATTATATAATATTAATGTTATTATCTGCTTATATTATTATAAATATAATATTTGTGATTCTGGCATTCAAAAATTGGTATAGGTCATATACATTAAATAATTTAACTACACAAATTTAGAAAATACACATTTTTAAAATTAACAAGAACAATAAACATAACCTCTGAAATGATATTGAAGCTATTGTGCGAAGCTGTTAAAAATTGTTTTTTATTACCAATGCGTTTCAGCGGTGTGAATTTCATATAACATCATAAATTTTAACTACATTTCGAGATTTTTTGCATTAATTTATTATTTAAAACACTATGGCAAAACCGCTAAAAAACTTATTCTAGTCACAACAGTATTACTTAAATTTTAATCGGACCGGTAAATATCAGTTGCCTTAACTTGAAATTCGGTAAAATCATTCCAGACTTGTGCCCTATGTAAGCTTACAGGTAAACAAACCTAATTCTAACTTTATTTGTTAAAACACACCGAAATTAAAAATTAATACATGGACAGAACAATGCACGTAGAAATTTTAACAACTTAAAATTTCAGTATGTGCATCTTAATTGGAAAATTATAGCGTTCCGTGATGGCAAACTGATTTTTCCCCGTGAGAAACACATACACCCATACCCCGCGATAAGAAGTAGTCACTTCGATAATGTTCACTAGAGTGCGCGTATGGATGTGTTATAGCGTTCCGTGACGGTACAGTGTGACGGCAAACTGATTTTTCCCCGTTCAAAACATACACTCATAAGTCGCAATAAGAAGTGGTCACTTCAAAAATGCATCTATTAGGAGTGGCGCTCGAGAAGAAGGTTATTTTAAGAAGCAATGTAAATGTTTCTGAAGGATATATACGATTTGCCATTTCCTCGATCTTAATCATAAGGGAAAGAAGAACAGTCGCGCCCATCTGGAGGTCCATTGTGTGGAGCTTTATGGCGACCATTGAAATGGTATGTCATGGACCCACCGGTGCACAGTTTCTTGCGGGTAAGATAATATTCTCGTAAGGTTCAGGTAGGCCTACGCTTGTCACAACAAAACGCACGTTCAGTAACTTAACACGATTGAACGAAGAACGGAAGCCATCGAGTGAAGATATTTGTGGCACCACGTGACTCGTGACTAGTAAATGTTGTGTTTATTATCAGCTTTGATATATACGTCACTCTGTCTGCATAGACACAGGCTATATAATTCCTGTTCCTATTTTAATACGTTCTTGTGGTTACCGTGTGGAGTCTTGTCTATGTTTAGCTTGGCTTGAAGTTATGGGAAAGTGCTTTCAAAGTGAAAATAAATCCGCACCTCATAACAAGAGGTCGTAAACATGTTTATACAAAGAAAATCACTCGATGTTTGTAGGAGCGAACTCAAATTTTAAGAGAAGTAGGCCTAAACAAACTCAACCCGACCGTAACAGTCGCGCCCTTAAAAACACATTTTTAATTTAAAAATAGCAAACTTACATTTGTAAACACAAATTTAAAGTAAACAAACTGGAAAAGAAAATTTACAAGCGGTTCAAAGAAACAAGTCGCCTTTTATGGATACAAACGTAGCTTTTAAGGAAATACACTATAGGCCATACTGAAAGGAAACAAATATAATTTTTTTAAAAATATTTTTGTTTAAAACGTTAAAAAAATTAACAAAACGCACTAGACTTTAAGGAAACAAAAAACACAAATCAGACCACGTTTTCATAAAGGGCAACTCGTCTTTTAAAGAACCATGCGGGCACATTGGAATTGAATTGTTAGAGATTTTAACTTAATTAAAAATGTTTTCAGTCGATTTGGAGAAAATTTGAATTTTGTTGTCAATATTTTTACAGCGGAAAAGAGTTTTCAAACTAAAAATTCTAAAATATATATTACGTAATATGAACATTGTATATTTTCTCTACTATGTGGCTACAACATACCAAATACAGTATAATCGAAATACGTCAGTCAACAGACAACTAGATAAAACCACATTTTTAAATTTAGGTAGCCCCAAAATTAGTACTTTTTTAATTTAAAAGTTAAATATTTGCAAGATAACCGTTATTTTCTACGTTGTGTACTATATAGTTTTAAGGTAAAACGTTACTAGGCCCTAATATTTTTATACAGGGTGGTCCACGAGAAACGGATTGTTTTGAAAAAAAAATTACTGCTCCGTTAGTTCTAAACACAGATAATTTTTGTTTATGCAGAAATGAAGATAAAGTTATGCCATTTAAAAGAAAAATTACGTTACTTCAATTTTTAAAAACTACATCACCCAAATGACGGCCGTTGTGACGAACATACATCTCCAGTCTTTCTCGAAAATTTGTTTCCACTCTGCCCAATAATTGTTCGTTGGTTAGCTCAGTCTGGTTTCTTATTACAGTCTTCTATTTTTCCAGAGTACATGGTTTTTCTTTGTGAACATGTGCCATAAGGTAACCCCGCAGGAAGAAATCACACATGGATAGATCGGGTGAGTGTGGAGGCTATGCAATTTCACCAAACCGTAAGATCACTCGCTCTGTGAACAACGCTCGAACTGTACAACGCCATAGAAGCTCGGGCCGTATGAGCAGTAGCTCCGTCTTGCTGGACTCATCTTTCAAGTTCTGGCCTGAAAATGTCTGTTATCATATTCACGTATCGATTAGAAGTCACAGTCACAGTAAGTTTATTTTCTTCAAAGAAAAACGGTCCAAAAATCCCATACTTTCCTACAGCGCACCAAACGGTTACTTTTGGACTGTGTAATGGTCTCTGCTGTAGCATATGAGGATTTTCCAAAGCCCAATAACAATATTTCTGCTTATTAACAACCCCTTTCAAATGGAAATCAGCTTCGTCACTCATCAAAATTGTCAGTTTCTCTTTCCGAGACTGCGCTGAATCGTCTCTCTCACTCTATCCAGGGTCAGTGGGGCCAGGTGGGTTTGTTTTCATAACAGATCCCTTAGATCTAAATGCATTCACACACCTTAAAATGGTATTGCCACTCGGTATTTCACCATAGCGCCCGATATGAAAGTGACGCCTGAAGTATCATTGAGTTTCAACCACGGACTCACCACTTTTTACAAAAGTATCTTACGCAAACACGCGATGATCTTTCGACCACAGTGGCATATTGGCGACTAAATGGCATGAAATGGGGAGTTGAGCGATGTCCACAGCGGGTCTCCTCAACCAGTCATCGAGTACAACGCGATTCAAAAAAATCCGTTTCCCGTGGACCACCCTATTAACTATAATTATTTTCACTTAAACTTGTACAGATTTTAAAATGTTCACCAAATTGAAGGGCAAAAGTATCTTGACACAAAATAACGTTCAAAGGAAAAGTGTATATATTTAAGTTAACATTTAAAAATCACGTAAGGATTTGAGCGTAGTATTTTCGATTGTTAAACATATTCATAAATTTATTTCCGTAACGAAATAGTTCATTAATGAAAAACTCGCCCAGCCTATCTGTCAAGGTATGGTACCGAGTTATACAACCAAATATAATTAATTAAACAATAAGTTACTTAAAGTAAATTGTTTTATTTACATTGTTTAAGGAAGAAACAATGAGGTATAGACTACAAAGTGTTATAATAGGCTTGCAATGCATGGCATATGTAGGCTTATCTGTGTTTTAGCCAGCTTTATGTGCAACTTCTAGTTAACGTTGTTATCTTTGTATAGGCCTAATGTTATCAGGGTATTGTTTATTGTACCTATTAATCATTGCTGTATTTTGTAGGCCTACTGTGCTTAGATTTAGTAATAATATGGCATTCACTTTCTGACTATCGCTCATAAACTAGAACATCGACGGAAAACGTGTGCGTGCGTGTGTGTGTGTGCGTGCGTGTGTGTGTGTGTGTGTGTGTGTGTGTGTGTGTGCGCGCGCGCGCGTGGGGGTACGCGAGCGCTTCACTGGAGTTTTGTGACCGATTTTCATGATATTTTACATGTTGGTCTGGATAACAAATCAGCTACTTTTTAATAAAAGAAAATTAAGAATCTCTATTTTGGTCAAAAAGTATTAAAAATCGGTTAATGTTTTTGATCGAATGTAACACAATTGTAGGGCCTACTACGAAACGTATGGGTTTCAATTTCGAAAAAAATCTAAAGTTGGACTAATTCTCAATTAGTCATGTTAGGTCAAAATACGTACCTCTTACAATGAAGTAATTCCCTAAAAAGTGATACTTCACATATGTGTGGTATACTTGTACCCAGTAACAAAAATACCATTCGTGCATGCTGTGCTACGGCCACCAGCATGGAAAATTATATTCCAGTTTCACTTTTTTTGACCATTTTATTTAAGGTGGAATGACTGGAAAGAAAAGTGATAAGTGCCTTCTTATTTGTGAGATTATAAAAGAAATCAGACTTGGCATTACACTGAACTTCAGGTACAAGCCTAAATAGCAGTCAGAGATGATAACAGTATGTTTATCAAAATATGTATTCACGCGACTGGTAAGTGTCTACTACATCACAATAGGCCAGACTACACAGTGTAGCAATCCAGCGTTTACAGAAATGCAATACTGTTTAGGATTAACATTCAGTCCACATGTTGAAAAGCAGTCGCTAGGGAATGTTTGGTTGCATTTCGCGTAGATGATACGTTAAAAATGGCAGTAGGTTTTGTGAAAATTCATATTTAAATACTCTTTTACATCTTTTAAAGCAAAAGATCCTATTAATAAACTGTATTACATTGAAAGGGGCTATTTACTTCTGTAATTCAACTGGTGATGTAGTGGATGTTAATGGTATTTCTTTTGATTTTCTTGCAAAACAAAGAAATACACGTATATAAGAACTAAGACGTAATAGAAGAAGAAGAAGTAATATACCTATATAAGAACTAAGAAGTAATATAAGAAGAAGAAGTAATACGTATATAAGAACTACACGTTACTATAACTTTCCTACCTTTTAATTTAATTTTAATTTTTTTTTTTTTTTTTTTTTTTTTTGTAATGTCTATACTTTGTCAGTTAGACTCATGAGGATGAATGATTAGCGTTAACGGAAAAAGTTACTACAGTAACTGCAGTCTCGAATCTACTAACGTAAAGGTGCCCAAGTTCAGATACAGTAGACTGACGGGTCAGCTACTTCGACCGCCGTCCCTTATTTTGAAAATTAATGTACGGGTTAAATATAATTTCCATATTAAACTTGCAAAAATTAAAAATAATACGCGGTTTTTATGAGTAATTTTAGTTTTTCTCGAAAATTACAGGACAAAAACTGAAAAGGCGTAGTTTTATGTGATTTTTAAATTTTGCTTAAAATATTTTTACATATCTAAATAGTGAAATTAGATCAAAAAAGTTAAATCTGTCGTAATTTTTCCAAAATGGTGGCCGCGTAGCAAAGCATGTACTAGTGTTAATTTTTTAATAAGTTGTTACCGAGTACTACACGTGTGAAATAGGATATAACCTATTCTGACATTATTTCCAGGTAAAACACTAATATTATTAGTTTTTGCTGAATTTTATGAAGATGACCAAAATCATATATTTGGTAAGTCAGTCGATTCTAGGGGAACCGAAGGGTTGTTTGTAGGCCAGCTGTACGTCGGGTAGTGATTGGTGCTCCAAGAGAACATTCCAGTAAGGGGCTGCTGGGGGATCGATCCGTGATCGACAGTCTACGGGGTATATAAGCAGTTTTTGCATACACTTCTTCTTCTTCTCTTTTTGGGTCAAACATATTGCAGTACGAGTTTCCGGAGAGGATCTTGGGGCATTATTTCAGGGAGACTATTTTGACCGGGTACAATAGTGTTAATTTTTGGTTGTTAAGTACACTTGTAACAACATAGGAATATTGTAATATAATTATGTAATTAAAGGACATTGTTGAACCACCGATAGTTGACTCTTTAAAGGACCTGCGTTAGGAGAGACTCCAAGAGTCCTAACAAATGGTTAACAGTGTCCTAAGCATTACTGAAACTTACTCTGCAGACTGTTATTACACATTCCGATCCGTTATTCCCCATCATCGCGTAGCTGAAATGTCCTCTTGGAGCATCAGTCACTTCCCGACATACAGTTGGCCTACCAACATCATTTTTGGTCCCCCCCCACCAGAATCAACTGAGCTGGTATTGTAATAAATTAAAATTTTAAGAATTAATCGAAAAAACCAACTTCGACTGGTTTTCTTTTTTAATTTATTCTCGAACCGTAAATTTATTTAAGATTTGGTACATTTAGTTAAAGTGGGAATCTGATGAATTTGTTTTGAGAAACTAAGACGATTTTCCGATTATTTTTTTTTGCTCAATAGTTCCTGAGCTGGTTTTTTTGTTCGATAGTTCCCGAACTGGTTTTTTTGTTCGATAGTTCCCGAACTGGTTTTTTTGTTCGATAGTTCCCGAACTGGTTTTTTGTTCGATAGTTTCCGAACTGGTTTTTTTTTTGTTCGATAGTTTCTGAACTGGTTTTTTTTGTTCGATAGTTTCCGAACTGGTTTTTTTGTTCGATAGTTTTCGAACTGGTTTTTTTGTTCGATAGTTTCCGAACTGGTTTTTTTTGTTCGATAGTTTCCGAACTGGTTTTTTGTTCGATAGTTTCCGAACTGTTTTTTTTTTGTTCGATAGTTTCCGAACTGGTTTTTTTTTTGTTCAGTAGTTTCCGAACTGGTTTTTTTTTGAGCACTGAAAAAGTTTGTGTGATGTTTTTTGCAGTTTTTTTATAATTCGTACTTTTAGTTACACGCATGCAGACATATTTTTCTTAATGTTTGGTTGTCTAATCAACTTATTGTTTTAAACACAATTAAAACGTCTTTGGAATTCGTTTGGAGGTTGGTCGGTTTTCTAAAAAATGATTTTTTTTGTCTTAAGGCATATTGCTATTCACTCACCTGTTTATTTTTATCAGCAGATTTTATTAGAAAAATGTGCTATTAGAGCGGCCATCATGATAAGATCTAAATCAGACATGTGAAATGAATGGCGCCGGTCTTGACCTTTAGGACATGTTTTGTGAAATCGTTGATTAATTTTCGTACATTCGATGTAATTTGAAATTTAAAATGCTAATTTATGCAGATTTCAACGCTGATTACGGTAGTAAACCGTAAGATAAAATAGTTGTGAATTTTACAATCTGGTAGTGTTCCGTTTTATATTTTTATTTGAAATACGGAATGTCTGTATATTAAAATGTACGTTTTTGTGATGTTATTAAAAGTTATTTTTTAATTTGTTCGCGAGAGAGTTCCACTTGAATGTCAACTTGAAAATTACGTAGTTATTTATTTCTATTAATTTCTTGTTCCTTTTATTTAGTTATAGTAATACATCAGGTTATGGGTTAGTAAGAAAATAACTGCAGTTTCCTATACCATTTTTTTTTTATGTCAGATAAAGTGATCTTTATTTTTTATCTTTTAAATGTTTCAATTGTATTAATATGTGATGTTAAGTTAAAAAAACAAAAAAAATCTTTCACTGTAAATGAACACGTTAATAGTTTAGGCCTGGTTAGTTTCCACCAGCAGCGGTATTAAACAGTTCTTGCAGTTCTGCCAATATTTCGCGCACAAATACCGCATTGAACTGTTTAACTGTGCAGGAATATATCTTTCCGAGAAGAAATGAAAGTAAAAATACCTCAGTCTTTGGTTCGAATTGGGTCAACATTTTTTGTGCCGTTTTAACTGGAATTGAATTATGAAACGGTTAGTGGTCGTCGATAGGCCTAACTACGGTTTTAGCACGGGATACTAAAAATAATTAATCCTAGTATCTGTATCTCAAGATATTCAAATTTCCTCTTTTCCAAAAACATCTGGTTCGGAAGCTATAAAATTCTTCTTTTTTTGAATAATCAGTTTAATTTTTCAAAATAGGTTAATTGAATTTTGCTGAAATTCGAATAGCAAAACGTAAAGTAAAGTTTGAGGCAAATTTGATTTCAGTCAAGATTTATTTGTACGCGCTCCAATGTGTGCCATCTTTGTGGCTTAGAGTTTCCCCACAATACGCCCACGATATAAGATGTTCTACTGTTCAATAAGCTACCTATTTTATCTCTTTATTGAAACATATAAGCGATCACGTGACTTACTTCCGCTGCTATACGTTTATACTTCGTTCATTGATTTTTTTTTTTTTTTTTTTGGGGGTTATCTTATTACAGTGTGTTCAGCAAGTAGGCTCACCACTATCCCCCATTTAAAGAAAATATATCGATAATTTATTGGAAATTATTTAAAAATGTTATCTCGCTGACGTTATGGAATCGAATTTTCAGTATTAACTTTACATCTCATACTTTACAAAAATCTAATTTCACCATTGTAATCAATTCTGAAATGTGTAGCCTATACAGCGTAAGATAAAACAGATTTTGCTGGTAAATGAACTGTTATAACCGAAATCCATTTTTGTACCTAGTTTGAATCGAATTGGCCTACATTAAACATTTTAAACTTACACATTTCATTGAATATACAAAAAATGAATTCTGAAAGTGTCAAATTAATTTTCGAATTTTCAGTGGAATTTAAAAGTTCAATATGTTGTTTAATTTAAATTTTAACGCTGATTACGATGGCGAAATCAAATTTTGAAAGTGCGAGTTTATTTGGAATCACCGCCATTTTTATATCGTTTAGCGTTAATGTATTTTGCTGCGTAACTCACTTGTCAAAGCTATTGCCGAAATCGATTTTTGTGTCACACTTTAATGGAATCGAATTAATGTGTGACGTTAAAATGCTAACACACAAATGTATATGTAATTTCTATTTGAAATTATTTCCACAATTTCGGGTAACAAATAGCAAATGAATTTGCCTTCATATATTCAAGTTGTTATTTTTTTTTCTTTTAAGTCCACATTGGAGCACACACAGTCAATTTAATTAAGTCTTTTGGTTTTTCTGCGTTCTTCCCAGTATTTTTTTAATCTTATTGATCTCTGAAGTCTGAGTTCTTCCGAATATATTACGTTTCGTGGACGTTTTTCCCTAAACTGTAATTGGGTTTCCTGACTTTTTAAGATCGCTTTTTCCCTTCTTCCTGCCAATTGCTCCCTGGTTATTCCTAGTTCCTCCAAGTCCTGTTCCACCTCCTTCAACCAGTTGTTCTTAACTTTACACTTCAGTTGGTAGTCCAATAATCTCTTCGTAAGTCTACTCTCCGGTAATCGAGTTAGGTGTCCAAAGAAGGCCAATCTTCTTCTCCTAAAAATGTTAGTGAGCTGCTCGTTGTTCCGATACAAGACCGCATTCGGCAATAGTCTGTACTGTCCCCCCACCAAATGTTTCTAATTAATAATTGTTCGGAGTACTCTCCTTTCCATTCTCTGGAGCTCCTCCGTTCTATTTTGGGTCTTTAGATTAAATAGGGTCTCTGATGCGTAAGTTACGTTTGCCCTTATGACCGTGTTATAATGCCTAAGTTTAGATTTTATAGAAAGCGATTTTGTTTGTAGGTGTTCTATAAATCCTCCTGGACGGGCCCGGGCTTGGGACCGGCTTTCGGCGGTGTTATTCAAGTTATTTTATCCAAGTCATACATATTATTTCTCTTTGATTAAAAAATATTTTGTTAACCGGCTTCTGACATTACAAAACGATTTTACGCTACACCTTACTTTTTGTATGTTAAATTTTAACATAAAAGATACTTTAACTGTCATAGGCAAAACGGGATCATGGGTGCGCATGCGCGGCATCACAAATCGGACAATATTTTATATTTTTTACGAAGCTAACTTATTAATCACGAATAGACAATCCCATTGCAAATGCCACTTTTTGCATAACGTGCTTAGAAAAATTTCAATATTTACTTAAAAGTCATTAAACTTACAGGTTATGTGGCGCTACTAATAGTCCCCTATCACAGCCCGTCTTGCAAGCCGGAACAAGCATTTCAAATACCAAATACAATGTTTTTCACACTGTTTTTACACAAATATATTTGTGATTTCAAAGAGCAGCATTGTATTTACCAAATGCCGTTTTTATTCACGGACAATTGTATGTAGCCTTTTCAAGGATAACTAAATCAACTAACATGTTTGTATCCATTAAAGAAAATGAAATACAAAAAGTACAGGAATATGATATCTTACATCAAATATCGTTTATAACGAGGTATTGTAATGTCCTGTAAAAATGTCTGTTATAAATAAGACAATTATCTGTATTTAAATGTATATGCTACAGTGACTCATAAATTTGTGATATTTATTTCAAACCGATCGCTTTTCGATTTATTTTTTAAACATGTTTTATTTCCTTCCAACTACCGCCCTAATCCCAACGAGTACTCTTATTCAAAAGGCTGTGTTCACTTAAAACTTTCAAGTGCAAAATTTCGCACGGGCCCCATGGTCGTACCAGAAAGTTTCAACGATTGCGCAGTGTTCGGTTTAAGGTGCTGGTTACGATTTTCCAGCCCATCACGCAAGAGTTACATATGCGCACGATGATTTAATCATAACATCACACTCAGGTGTGGGTACTGTGAGTCATGTTATCACTCCAGCACAGCATCATCGCTAAGGAATGTAGATCATAGCTAATATGAAAACAAGATGATCGAGTAACGGTACATAATTTAAGTGTGATAAAACAGATGCGAATTATTGCATGTTATCGTACATAATTACATTTGAAAGTTACGAAACAGTTCAAAAATAGTGGATGATAAGTTTGTGAATTCACCGCGTTTGTCGTGAAATGTTGTGTTTGTTTAAACTTTAAGAGTAAATAGGCCTAAGAGATAACTAAATAAATTGTGCGAAAACAGCAGGAATATTCTCGCGTTTAGTTAAGGGGCTCAGATGTCGTAGCTACTTTCGATGTATCGTTATACTAGAAATTTTTTAAGTTTAAAAAAGGTGTAGAAAGAAAACAGAAAATCGAAGTCGGAGCAAAAAGGTTTCAGGAGTATGCAGTTCTCTAAATCGACTTACAAGATTTGGCTCAAACTTTAATCATACACGGCCGTTACGGTGTATTTTGAGTTTTCGATTTACTGGAGTGAATTTCAAACATGGTACAGTGCATTGTAATAAAAATACAGTATTTAGAAGATCTTCAACCATAAACCCATACGTACTGTATGCAGTTCTCTAAATCGACTTACAATATTTGGCTCAAGGCGAAAATCAGTAACGTGTTGTAAATCGGTAAAACAATAAAAATACGACTAACACGGGTTTTGAGTGATAAAAACCAATTTTAAAAAGAATTCTGCATAACTAAACTGACACGGTTGTTAGGCCTAACAACGTGATTCATGAAAAACCTTTATATATTTTTTTTTAAATAGTTTTTAAATAGCCTATATATCCTGACACGGTTGTTAGGCCTAAAACGGTGATGCGTGAAAAACCTTTACATTTTTTTAAGAATACTACATATCCTAACTGACATGGTTGTTAGGCCTAACACGGTGATGCGTGAAAAAAACCTTTATTTTTTTAAAGACTACTACATATCCCAACTGACACGGTTTAATCATACACGGCCGTTACGGTGTATTTTGAGTTTTCGATTTACTGGAGTGAATTTCAAACATGGTACAGTGCATTGTAATAAAAATACAGTATTTAGAAGATCTTCAACCATAAACCCATACGTACTGTTTGATTTTGACCGTAAAACACTACTGTATAATTTTGCTAAAATCAGAGTTTTAATTTAATTTTTTGTGATATAGGGAATAATTTCTGATTTAGAAAAGAAAAAAATGATCCCCAAGGCAACGAACTGCCTCGAAATCCGCATAAATTAATAACAATTTTCAAATTACATTTTACGAAGTGAACCCTGACCGCCGTCAGATTTTTTTAATTTTCAAAAGCATTTGAAAACATAAAATACTAATTTTTGCAGTTTTAACACTGATTACGATACTGAAATCAAATTTTCAAATAAAGAGATTAAGATTAAAAATTATGAATTTTTAAGCTTTGAAATATCCGTCGTTATGATAATCTTAAACGCCTTTTGCTTAGTAATGAACTTGCCAAAAATTGATCTAGAGGTGTCAGGTTGACGCTCTATAACCTATTATAATAACAAATAAACAACTCGTATTCATCGTGTAATTTTGTGTACAGCTTTAGAAATAAACTCAGGCCTTCGTTGTTTCTTGAAGCAAAAGTTATTTCTGTTTTATTTAACACTGGATAACTTTCCCGACTCGCGATTGTTTGGAACTGTTTTGAATTCACGCGTTTAAGCTACGCATAGCGGAGACGTCGGAATGCTTTGCTTCTACAGATATTTCAAGTATTTTGTTGGAACTTTCTGTTTGACTTTCGCCAGAACGCTGTCTGATAGTTCGTTGTTTCTTCTGCAATGTCGTACTGGCGAGAGGAGAACAGTTGAATAACTACAAGCGACTTTAGCATGACAGTGTTTCCAGAGTAGGAAAATATTTTCCATTAAGTTTCCCTCTGAAAATACACAATATCTGATAAAAGTACTGGATTTTATTTTTAGAGTAAATAGAATGAATATTAATAATAAAGTTTAAAATACTGTATTTAACAGTAAATAGAAATTAACTACTGAAAAACTTACCTTTATTTTCAGGGTTTTAATGCAGTGAAAGTAAAACTTGCATTGTTTTTGCTACTACACACTTCATGAAGATACATACAACACTTTGATTAGTAAACAATTAACACAGTCTAACATTACAATGATTTGCTTTGAATTACTGAACTAATGAATTTTAATTTTATAAATGATTATGGACTCGATTAAATTGTATAAAGAAAAGACAATAGTTTTAATAAATTAAAAACAGGCCTAAATATTAAGTACAAATAGAAAGTTTAAACTAAACAAAGCCGCCTCGGTGGCCTAGTGGATAGCGTACTAGGCTTTCACCCCGAGGACTCCCTTGAGGATTCCCGGTGAGGGCTTGGCATTTTCAAACGCTATAAATCATCCCATCGTCTGCATTAGCCCAAGTGTGTACAATGTACTGTTGTGCTTTGTATGTAACATTTGTTGTTGTGGTTGTTTCTTACTGGGACTCGAAGACGCCAGCCGAATCAGCGTTATTGCAGCTGCAGGAGTATTTATTTATACCCGGATCACGTATCGCGTACTAGAGTGGTTTTATGATTAATCAAACAAGGAAAAGATTGATTTTGTTAATAACTTCATATTGATTTATTAATATGTATTCATCATTTCTGTCCTTTCCAAAATGTATTGAGTAGTAGTTAGTACAGTATAAGAATGTACTAAATGTAGTACTTATTATTTATGTACTAGCGGTAGACACACTGAAGAAGATCCACCATAAAAACTCTGCAAGATCCATTCATGCTGCAACACATCGCTTTTTAAGAGTTGTAGTCGAGTGTTAAAATTGTGCCTTCGAGTTGTAGGTGTTTTCTCAAAATCGGTTCATCATGTTTTGCTCAAATTTTGATTATATACAGAAAATAAGTCTGTGTACCAAATTTAAAATAAAAAATCGTGTGTTCAAAAGTAAATTGGATAATGTATCGGCGGCGGTCAGGGTTTATTTTTTATTTAAAACATTCCCAAACCGTAAATTTATTTCATTAATTTGCTGAACTGACTTTTATGTATGAGTTTTTATTTACAAGCTAAATTTGAGCAAAGTGTTATTATGAACCAATTTTCACGAATTAGACAGATTTTTATGATTTTTTCGTTCGCTTCCCAACCGCGTTTTTGGAGTAATTGTAATTGTTCTTTAGGTACTTAAAAACAACATTTGATCGATTTTTTTTTTGTGTTTAACGTCCGACTATTGTGCATACTTGGGCTAATGCAGACGATGGGATGATTTATAGCGTATGAAAATGCCAAGTCCTCGCCGGGAATCGAACCCGGGTCCTCGGGGTGAAAGCCTAGTACGCTATCCACTAGACTAGACCACCGAGGCGGCTGCATCACATTTGATCAAAATCGTCGTAAACAGTTACTAGAAAATTCTACTAGAAAAGTTTTAGAAAGTAACTGTTATCCAGTAACACTATTATTTTTGTACAAAAAGCAATACACGGATACTTGTATATTATTCAGGCAGAGTGTGTTATAACAATCAGATATGAAAATAAATCCATGTTGCTTATTATCTAAACGTCTGTCTTAGCGCAGAATGATCTAACCAGCCGAATAATTGCAAATATAGCAATAAAATCTATTTAGCCGGCTTCTGATTTATCTGTTCATTTAAAATTCCGTGAAACAATTGCTGTATAACCAGAAGCGCTGATTTACCTTATCGAAGACAGGCGTTCCAAAAATTCTGTGTGAATTGGAGAACGGGGGTCGATATACCAAATAGTGGGTAAAGGGGTCTCCCCAGAAATTCTGTAATAATAAAACGAAAATACTGGTGTTTTCTAAACGTACCAATAATTTTTCTTTTATAAGATCACTTTAATCCAAATTAAAAATAGTTACAGAAGAAATTGTCTATAAGTATATTTTTTAGAATTAAATACTCGTATTTGCTGCAGGTTATTTAATTTTAAAAGTATTAAGCAGTAGATTTATAGTAGATAATTTAGAAAACTATCAACATAGCCTATGTGGTTGAATATAAACGTAATAGAATGAAAACCATTATGGGAAATATATGAGCGCTCGCTGCTGGTGGCACCTTACGACAGAGTGTACAACTTCATTTAAATAGATAATGATGCTGTTTATTTTCTCAAACGTCTCCCCTGTCCTTGCAGTTTGCGGTTGTAGCGGTAGATAGTTCAATTACTTGGATTTTAAACTCTGATATCGCTTTTTATAATGGTGGCTCTATTTCTAGACCGCTTGTATTAAATTAATGTGTTTAATGTTTCACGAAAAGATTTTGAATTTTTCTTAAATCTTGGGAGCAACGGTCCTCAGCTCTCTAAATGGGATTGAAGGGGTTTTTAACATCTTTAATTAAAAAAAAGTTTGTGAAATGAAACTTTAACAGTGTGACTACCGAAACGTGAATGCAGGGAGGGCAACAGATTTTCTTGTCTGTACCAATTAGGCCTCTTCAACGTAGTGTCGGTTAGTTGTTTATTTCAGATCTATATACATCCCCGATTTTGTACGCTTTTGTCATCTATTGTGCAGCTTTTCGAATCTTGTAGTCACGTATTTTGTAAATTTGTTTATAGTTGAGAGTATCAGACTTGGGTTTTTGTTTTTAGTTTTAATACTTTTGACGTTGGTCTAGGCTTGTGTTTCTAGTTTTTAATTTTTGTGTTTAAGGTAAGCAAAAGAGTTGATCCAAACTCACAAAACTTGTATTAATCTGTGCACACAGATGAAGGCAGATGTCCCATTGAAAAGTAATAATAATATGTACAGAAATTAAATTTAGGCGACCTATTGAGAGGTAAATTTAATCAAATTTAAGCGAACACGTTTGAATGTAAGGTCGCGGTAAAGACGCGTTAACAAGCAGGTAGAATTCAATTCAATACCTTATCTTGCCATACGAGAGTCTATTGTGTAACTTCGAACCATTTTCAATTCTCACTTGTTCCTCCTCGAATTCAGAATCGTCTCATTTCTACAAAACAGTTTTGAGGGGTCATTAAATATAAATATATATATGTATATATATATATATATATTATTATTATTATTATTATTATTATTATTATTATTATTATTATCTGCGCATAGACCCTGTTGGATCACGCAAAGCACTCCAACTCATGTCTTGTTCCTTCTAATCCTCCACACCTCCCTCATCCTGTCCCCATGGATCCTCTTCCGTTCTCCGTCCATTTTACCCCTGCTCTCTTTGGGATTTCATTCTCTGGGACCTTCCAACCGAGCATCTTTCTCCTGTATGCGTGTCTATCTTCAACATCTGTTGAGTCTATTCCTGCGACATGTAGATCTATTCTGACTTGTGCGATCCACGACATTGTTGATTTGACACCTTGTATATACGCGTACTTAAGGATTCTGTTGGCAAGTCTCGTTGTTGGGAGTCTACTGATGTGTCCATAGAACCGAAGCCTCCTTCTTCTGATATCTGCTGCCAGGTTCGATATCTTCTCTGTGGTCTTCCAGGAGTGCAACCTGTATCCATCTTCTGTTAATCTCGGGCCAAGGATCTTCCTCAAGATTTTGCGTTCTTCCTTCAAAATACCCTCCATGGTAGCTTTTGTGTGGAGTGCTAGCGTCTCGCTTGCATATAATACCTCCGGTTTTATGACTGTGTTTTAGTGTCTGATTTTTGTGTGCGTCGACATACATCTCTTATTGTAGATATCACGTGTGTGTGTGTGTGTGTGTGTGTGTGTGTGTGTGTGCGCGCGTGTGTGTGCGCGCGCGCGCGCGTGTACTTTGCAGCCACAAAATGTGAACCTGAAAATATGTTTTCGTTCAACTAAATGCAATTCAAAACTGAAACAAACAACAATTTTCCGCCTGGCGACGACCTGTTCCAATATTTGTTTTATTTCACTTCATGACGCAATCTTCAGTTTGTTCAGCTTGCGGTAGGTTCTGTTGATTTCGATCTTCGCGTTTAAACTAATTTCAGTGATCGTGGTACGCGGATGCCGACGGAAACTTAAAACGAATTTCCAACAATATTTATTTTTATTTTTCACTTTTTTGAAAATCTTTTTCACCATAATAAATCTTTTCAGCATTAAAGTCTACATAAATTACTTTTTTTTAACTTTCAGGTGCATTGAAAATGCGAAAATGAACAAATGTCAGATTCATTTCTGCACTTAATCTGGCGTTTCAAAATTTTGAATGCCAATTTGCACCGGTTTCAATGTTGATACGATAAATTCTGAAATTGGATTTTCAAAAAAAAATGAAAGATTAACATCAGTTATGATCTTTTTTTAAGAATTTGGAATAGACGTTTTTTAAAACTTGTGAACGGACTTTGCTGATAACAAACTTGCCTTAGCTATTACCAAAATCTACACACACACACACACACACACACACACACACACACACACACACACACACACACACACACACACACAAAATGGTCGATTTCTATAAATAAAGGTACTGGATCTTTAACCTTTCGGAGAGGGGGGTAAAGGGTTTTCAGATTACGAGCGTAAAAAAAATCTTTTGTTTTACGAAAACTGAACATTTTATTTAATTCCAAATTTTATTTTGCAAAAGTAATACAGAAATATGTTTTAGCAAAGTAATAAAAACAGCAAAAGCACCGTTCATGGTTTAAGTTGTCTGCCCATTTACTGTCTCTTGACCTCTCCTTACTCTTAGCGGCTAATGCTGAATGGTGTCCAGACACAAGCCAAAAGTCAACATTCTTAGCTGAGTTAAAGAGCCGAAGAGGAATTCAATAGATCTTTACAAACAGGCCAGAAACTGTTGCAATATTCAGTGATTATCTCAATAGTGTGATGATGAGGTTCATCTGTGTTAAACCTCTTTCACATTCACTCAACTATACGGCTATCGGATTGATTGAATGTTCCAACGGGACCGGACTTCCCGGGAACACTCTGAAGTTGAGAAACTCTCAGAATCCTGTAATTACATTGAGTTTTAACTTGAAGGCTAGTTCCTTCATTTCATTTTCTCCAAATGTTCTTGGGACACTTTGTGTGATGGCGTCAGCAGGTTCAAAGTCTTTTTCACTGAGCAGTTTTGTTTCAATAGACTTTTTAAGTCAGAGGAATAGGAGATACCGGTGGTAGAAAAATTGATGATGAGTCAGATTACCGAAAGCCGGCTAAAGCAAGCTACAATGATAAATAGTCGCAGTTCGCAGTAACGATAGTAACACACATCGAACTACCGTAGCCTTACATCATAATCGATAGTTACGACCTGCGAAAGGTTCTCTTACGTGTAACAAGTAGGCAAGGCAAACTGACTAACAACAGAGTAATCCGTGCTTAACGTTTTAACTGATTTTTTCCCCTAAAGAGAGGTATCGGCATGCCGTGCCGGCGCTTTTCCCGCCTCAGATCGAGCGTTTTATATATATATATATATATATATATATATATATATATGTGTGTGTGTGTGTGTGTGTGTGTGTGTGTGTGTGTGTATTGGAAATTTTGGCCCGCTTTGGAAGTACGTTAATAAGAACAAAAAAAACAACAAAAAAAACAAACAGTTTCTAGTAAGTAATGCGCCTTCTATCAACAATGAAATTATTACTACCACGACGTGTAGTTGAAAAATTAGCAAGAGTACAACCGAACCGAGGACTTGTACAGTACCATTTTGAAAATTTTGCATCCTAAAATAATAGCCTATAAGAAAAAAAGGGTCATATATGAAGAACTTACAAAGAACTATGTTATACCAAACCATTAAATCGTACTAGTGATACAAATTTTGTAATATTACCTTAATCTGCAGTATTTTTTAAGGTTTGTAAATGCAAATTTTAAAAGTTTTTTTATTATATACACAAATAGATTAGGTGTCCTTTTTACCATTCCTTAATTAATTATGAATACTTGTCGCGAAATTCGTATTAATTTTAAATTTGACCTTTATTTAAAGTATTTTATTTAAGTGCTGATTATAAACAAATGTTTTTTTAATTACTTCTGCTAACAGGTTAACTTGTGTGTTAAGTTTCATGCACACGTGGAGTCTTATAGGTAATGATAGGTCATGTGCTGTATCATTATCTGGTTAATTTTTCTTTTCTTAAACACATTATATGTTCATTTAGACAGCAACTGTTATTCTCAGAGGAGTTTCACTCTCTTATTACGTTTATTTGTTCTTGTTTGTATTTTGTGATTTGTATTGGTTAAGATATTTTAAAATGCATTAGTTTGTGGCTAAGAAATTGTTTGTAATTTTGTCTCACTGAGGAAGTAATTGTATGTTTTCTGCTTTCTTGTTTTTCCATTCCAGAACGGGTCTTAAAAATTTAAAGTTTAAGGAAGTAAATGAACAGAAAGGTTCGGTACGGTTGGAGACGGCGTTTTGTTTATCCCGTGCCTATTATTGTAATTGTTTTCAAGGTTGGCAGTACTGTTATCGCGAAAGAATCACTCATCAACTGTCACATCACTGGCGGCGGTACGGCGTGCAGGGCAAAAACAATCAATTAATTGTCACAAATACATTGTCCGTAGGCTTATAAACAGGTTTTTGTGTACATTTCAAATTCGTTCTAAATTTATATCCATCTTGTGGTGAAATATTACAAATGACGTGTTAAACAATAATAAACGCGGCACGCAGTTGCCTGGGCCAACGTGATGCAAGTAAACTTCCAAAACACTAACAACATTGATTATAGTAACGAACATTTCTGTACGCGGCAGCTCACTTCGTAATAACTTATGTACGCTCGCTACACTGTAAAATCCGTTCGTTTCAAAATGGCCGTAATTAAAAAGAAATAATCACAACTTTTTACATTTATCTTACACATTTTTTGAAAATGTGATTTCATTATTTTTAAAAGCGTTAAAATCATGTAAACATATGCAGTATATAGCCTATGTCAAGTAGAATAAATAATCATATATATTATTTCTCGAGTCAAAATCTCTTTTTCTCAGCACACACTATTCGTACAGGAGTAAATGAGGTACCTTTAGAAAGATTGTTTTAGCCGGCTTTCGATATTGCAAAACGGTTTTGCGCTAAAACGCTGTTTGTGGAAAATTTTAACAAAAGACGCTTTTAAATGCCATAGACAAAACGGGATCATGGATGCGCATGCGCGGCATCACAAATCAGACAATATTTTGTATATTTTACGAAGCTAACTTATTAATCACGAATAGACAGTCACATTAAAAATGCCACTTTTTTGCATAACGTGCTTAGAAAAATTTCAAAAGTCATTAAACTTATAGGTTATGTGGCCCTACTGACAGTTTCCTATCCCTGCCCGTCATACAAGCCGGGACAAGCATTTCGAATACCAAACACATGTTTTGGACACTGTTTTTACACAAATATATTTGTAATTTCTTCTTCCATCGTACATTTATCTATTATTATAACGGACATCATAAAATACAAAGTACAGTACAAAATACAGTTAGAGGTTATCAAGCATGCTTTTTCAATTGACTAGAAAACAGTTACGTACTAAAATTGCGTTTGCTATCACTATAAACAAGTCGCAGGGACAAACACGTCAAAGAGCAGGATTGTATTTACCAAATGCCGCCTTTACTCACGGACAATTGTATATAGCCTTTTCAAGGGTAACTAAATCAACTAACGTGTTTGTATACATTAAAGAAAATGAAATACAAAAAGTACATTAAGATTACATTCTGACATCAAATATCGTTTACAACGAGGTATTGTAATGCCCTGTAAAAATTGCTATTAAAAAAAATATCTGTATTGAATATATATACTGTAATTAATCATAAATTTGTGATTATTATTTCAAACCGATCGCTTTTCGATTTAATTTTAAACATGTTTTCCCTTCCTTCCAGCTACCGCCCTCACCCCAAAGATCACTCTTATTTAAAAGGCTGTGTATACGTAAAAACTGTCATAGCGCGAAATTTCGCACGGGCCTCCCTGGTAATAATTAAGTTAATGATGACTAGCGTTTTGTAAAATAAGGTAATGTTGCAATCAGGTTTTCTCGTATTAAAGTTTGTTTACACGATGTACTAAATTTTGTTAGTTTTTTGAAAATTGTTTAAATTACATTTGGGAAACAGTTGAACGATAAGGTTATTTAAAAAAACAACAAAATACCAATTTAAACCGTTTTTTAAAAGACATTTATTAAGTTTGGTGTAAATCACGATATATTTTATTTTTCATGTTATCTGCCTAACAGAGGTGGATGCGATATGTGTCATTTGAAATGCTGAGTTCAGTTATGTTGAGACTATAACTGTAACAAAGGGTCTGGATATGGTCCGTGAACAATGGCCGTTACATCATTTCATGACAATAGTCGAACCTGTTACTTCTCCGTTTATGTTTAAATTGACTTTGACTTTACCTAACATGGGTGTACACTCACTATAAACATATTAATTGTGTCACCTTCATTTTGGTCTGCTCCTTACTACTGTTATATCTTGTTCTTTTCCTTACTTTTCAATTTCGCCTTGGATACTCTCTCTTATAAATTCTGTCCATTCCACGCAAGTTTTACACATTCGGTATAATCAGTTAAATTTTGTCTTAATCCTGTTCAATTTCTTTGTTATTGTTCCTTACGTAGATTGTTCCATTTAAGTTTTTATTTGTTCTGATAGCCGCCTCGGTGGCCTAGTGGATAGCGTACTAGGCTTTTACCCCGAGGACCCGGGTTCGATTCCCGGCGAGGGCTTGGCATTTTCATACGCTATAAATTACCCCATCGTCTGCATTAGCCCAAGTGTGCACAATAGTCGGACGTTAAAAAAAAAAAAAAAAAAAAATGTTCTGATGTGCAGGTTTTTTTTAGTTATTCATTTTAATAAATTATAACATTTTCGTTTAGTTCATTTTCTGTTTCTGTAATTTTTCACTTCAAAAATGTTATATTCTACATTTTCCTTAATACACAGTATTTGGATTAGTGCCACAACAATATAATTCATCACTGTTTTATTATTTCAAATTTTCTTCTTCTGACAATTTAGAGTTTAGAAGCTGGATTAAATTTTAGGCAATTTAAAACGTACTCCTGTGATTGAATGGACACACTGGTTATTGTCCTGGTCGACGTGTCGTTCCTAACAGTCGCTTATCAAACTAACAGCAAAAAGAGCAAGTCTCATTTAGGAATAAATAGTGAAACGGAACACTGGTTGTCGGGACAATACACAGAGAAACTTCTGCTGATTCTCTGATCCACAAGGCAAGATTGTATTTAATTTGAGTAGAAATAGTTTCTTCCATTTTACTTATTTGTAATTGGTTTTAGGAAATTGAAAATAAAGCTAAATCAATTTATTAGAAGTTATGTCACGATTATCACTATGTATAGAATTATAGAATGTAGTACTATGGCAACTCGCCAATTAGCTAAGATGTATTCCTTCCATCTTCTTGGATGTTTCTGAAACGGCCATTGCAATTTGTGTTGTTGATTTCGCCTGCGTAAAGAAAGAAAAGCGCCTTAAATATACGAGTAAATTTGTTACATCACTGCGGGTGCAGGAATACTGTTACAGGCATGGTACAACGTGACAAAAAGTCCATTAGTAGTGGGTATGGTTGAACCATATATGAACATTAAAGTAGGTCTCGTTTTACGTGTGTGTTTATACTTCTTTTTTGAGACTCTGACTAGAGTAATTATGGAATATGTTGCACTGTTTCCCCAAAATTTGGAGTGTATGCACAATCTAGACACTATTGTGTCATACCATCCGCTATGAGAGAAGATCATACTACAGTATTGTAGTAGGAAAGCACACAGTGACATGTATGTCTAGGCTGCGGTTAGGTCACTGATGTATTCGGTGGTTTGGCGACCCCGAGCTTGGAGCTTTGGATTCATGCCTGTATGTGATCTACAGGCTCCTACATTTGGAGTTTGTAACACAGCGCGTTGCCTGTGCTTCTGATTGCATGAAAATGATCTTGTCATAACTCCCCTTCACGTTTAACAACATTTTTGTCTTCGTAAACAGGTGCAGATGTTTTAACGAGGATTAAACTTTTCTTTCAACTTTTCTCACCACCCACGGCTACGTCTACGTGTAAGCGGGTACAGAACTACTAATTAATTAAACACTGTTCATTAACGCCTCACCTAATTGCTTGTTTGTTTTCTGGAAAGTGGAATTTTCCTAGCTTCCTGTTTTGGTTGTTAGGTACGTGGTGTGTCCGGTGTTTCGTGACCTAACGCGGAGAGAATCAAAGTGCTTCAATATATTATGTTTTTGTACTTTATGCACTGCATTTACCGCAGTTTCTGTTCGTATGTTTGTCTGCACACAACTGAGGTTAAACGGATTGACCGATTTCTCGACTTTCTGTATAGTTTGCACGCAAAACAACGTGTATAGTTTTAGTTGAAATCTCTAAAATCTTATAAAAAAACAAAAATCGTTTTTTTTTTTATTAAATTTGGTTGAAATGTACGAGTACTACGAAAGTCAATAAAACTTGACAATCGCTATCTTCCTTAGGAGAAATTAGGCCTTTTAGTTTTAATAGTTTAAAAAAATAATTTTTATTTTTGAAATTTTTGTTAAACGTACATATTCCATGTGCATTTAGAAGCTTGATTTAAACCTATTTAGACAAGCGAAGCGATGATTGTTTCAACTTGACCGTTCGGAATTTTGTTTGTGTTTGTTCGTTACGAAATTTAGGCCAAACGCATTGATCGATTGTTTTGAAATTTTGTACTAAGGTACCTTGTATAAAGCTTAAACGATGTATGTATTGAGCTTTTTTCTCCTGTTTACTTCCGTTTCAAGATGGCGGCCTCTGATACAACGATTACGAGTGTACGCAGTTTTGATCAAATGACTTGAAGGTGCCTTGTATAAAACCCAAACACACACACACACACACACACACACACACACACACACACACACACACACACACACACACACACACACACACACACACACACACACACACACACACACACACACACACACGAGTAAATTTACAATGTGTATGTTGTGTGTTATTGTAAATAAGAAAGCTGCATTCTTTAAAGATTTATTTATTCCTTGCTGTATTGTTTCTCCTGCTGCCTGCAAATTTTACTTTGACAACGGAATGCAAGCGCTGTTAAACATTTAGTGTTTCACTAAAATAGTTAATCTCCGGCCACGTGGCCACAACCTGCGAGCTCTTTGTTCTTCCCGACGCTGACAACGCCCAAAAATACCAGCTCAGAGCAGAAATTTGGATTCGGTTTAACAAGTTGATGTCGTTCTTTCGTTCTGCTTCGTTAGTGCTCTCGGATATTGCGTTGACCTGTGCTTTGAAGTTAATGGCGTCCGGTCGGCGAAGCTGTGGCGAATAAAAATTAATGTTACAACAAATCGTGCTAACTTTCCCGTAAATACGTCTCCAGTACGAAGTCAATGTCCGTGAATCTGAAATGAGCCGGTTACGGTTAACAAAAATGAGGGAAAATGTAAATGAATTCTGGTGTCGCGAAATGGTCGAATGCTCCATTGGTTTCCAAGCCGTTGGATCGGTCGTCATGATAAGTCCAGAACCAGGATCTTAAAATACACAAGATGAAATAAGATTAAACAAAAAATTAAGATTTTTAAAATATAAATGGCCACTATTTTGAAACGGTTGAACGGATTTTGATGGTCAACGAATTTGTCCAATTTATTACCAAAAAAGTTTTCACCTAAGTTTCAAACAAATCTACCAACATTACGAAGACATCTGAGAGCCCTAAGTATAGTTCGAAAATACGACGTTTTTACTGTACTGTGTTTTTGTATGATTTATAAGAAATGTCTTTTTTGTTTTCAGGTTGGTAACGCTAACGACATTTGGATTAGACTAAATCTATAATTAAGTGAGTACCTATAATAATAATATTGATTTTTTTAATGAACTTTTATATGAAATTTGTTTTTTATGTACTTTTGCACTCGTATGTTTGTGAAAATATAATTTTGGTTGCCTCGAAGTTTCGTTCACCTGTATGTGTGAATTAATGTTCCTCGTCCGTATCAACTTTGGAACAAAAATGTTCAAATTGACAAACAATTTTTTTCATTTAGCCTTTTTGTTTCCCAGTAATATACTGACTCCTAGGAAATTTGTTGTGTTTCCCAGGAACACAACTACCTTGTTGATTTCTAACAAATTTTCATTGCAGAATGAGCTGTCATTGATAAGACTCACTGAGCCGCCTCGGTGGCCTAGTTGATAATTCCCGGCCAGGGCTTGGCATTTTCATACGCTATAAATCATCCCATCGTCTGCATTAGCCCAAGTGTGCACAATAGTCGGACGTTAAACACCAAAAAAAAAAAAAAAAATGATAGGACTCAGTCCGGGGTTTTTTAAATAATCGTAGACCATGACCACTTTTTTTGAGACATAGTTAAACATTTGTATGGGGGAGGCACTTGTGCTAACCCTCTACTTTCGCAGTTTTGATCCAATTTGATTCAAGCTTGGCACACAGATCTTTTTTTGGTAATAGCTTGGACAAGATCACCAGTGAAATATTTTAAAATATCCAATATTTTTCCCAGTAAAATATGTTAAACAGTTATAAATTTTAAAATTATGGCTGTTTCGAATACAGTATTAAAAAAAATCATAACTTTTTCTGTTGTATTTAATTGAAAATCCGATGTCAATATTTTAATCTGCGTTAAAAAATACATAAATTAGCATTTAAAATTTCCAAATTCCGTTGTATATTTCTCGTATTTGTCAACGGAATTTGAAATTTTATTTAATTATTAATGTAATGGCGGTGTGGTTTCGTTTTTTTAGTCGCAATGCTTTATGCGGTTTAATGACGATTTGATTGAAACTTGGCTCAAAAATCAATTACGGTAATAGCTGTACAGTGTCGTTACTGAGCAAAATCTTTCCAACAGTTTCAAAATGGCTGTCATTCTAAATTATTTATTTTTTCAAGATTGTTCATTAAGGTAACCGAAATTCAAACTAAACGTACTTAAGGACAGTCGCGCCTGAATTGTTGCAGACAAATTTTCTGGCGGCATTTTGAAACGTTAACCTCAGTAAAATTAAGTTGAACCTGACAGGTCCCCTAAACAGTGGCAGTTGATGTCAAATTAAATATGACATATTGCTTATCACGGCTATGTATTTGTAATTCAGAAGTTTAACGTAGTATTCAGGGGCCGAGAAACCAAATTATGTGTTCGCTGTGTATTTGGATACTCAGTTATAGAAAGCCCTGAACAGATTCATTATTTAATTCATACAAAACTGAGAAACTGTGTTCAGCCTTCTTTGTTAGCTTAAATATTTTCAAATTTACACTTTTTTAAAAATTAAAAAAACAATAGTAAAAAAAATTAGTCTTAGCCAGTTGGTGTTGCCTGATGAGAGCCTGCTTTGTTTCGGTCAAGTTATATTTGAACACAATTAAGGCTCATTATGCATAACTTATTCCGATTGTACTAATTAGCCAAGCTTGTGTTACGATATTACGGAAATAGCCTTAACAGTATTGTACTTCCCTACAGCCTTGTTATTAGAGATATGCAAATTGTATGTAATACAGTGTTGACGTAAACTTTTTTGACGTCATTTTCGATCTTGTGATTTCATTAATACATGTCATGTTTAAAAAAAATACCTAATAATTTACGAAAACCACGTATCATGAAGGGTTTCGTAATACTTCTTGTGGAATGGACTTTTGTTAAGAGTCTCTAAACGTAGACTCTGCGAAAATTTGATTGCCCTAACTGGGGTTGAAGTATCGGTAGAAAATATCGATACTTTTACTAATTACTGGTATTGGAAGATAGTATCGATACTGCAGAAAAATCGAAACACTAGTAAATATCGACAAAAAGTAATACAATAATAATATAATATGATATACCAAAAAAATTAAGGTAAAGAATACAGTAATATATCTGTGTGTCAAAAACAATAAAGTAATGAAATAAAATCATAAATCATGTACATTTTACGTATTAAAACCACTGGATTTTTTTTTTTTTTTTTTAAGGTGAAAAGCACATTGAGGCTATTATCGCCTCCATAAATGTAAGTGTGAGTGTAAAGTGTTAAAGTCGTAAGTGTAGTATTGTAAGTGTGTATTAGACTCGGGTACGGCGAGGGACGTCTAAATCCTCTCAATAGGTGCAGCTAGTCTGCACCCCCCTGCGGGGAAAAAAGTTGGAAATAGGCATTATACGTGGAGCCTAATAATAATATTGTTCTGTACATTAAAAAAAAAGTATATATCTGCATGCCAAAAACTACAAAGTGATGAAAAATATTATAATAAATCATGTACATTGTAAATAAAACACTGAAATAGGTCTATATATTATGTAGCCTAATAATATTATTGTACATACAAAAAAACATTAAGTAAACTATAGAATAATAAATCTGCATGTCAAAAACAATAATGGCGAAAAACTAATATAGGCTAAGTCTTTAAATATCATGTAAGTATTTTAGAAAATATTGAAAATAGGCTACATGTAGCCTAATAATAATATTGTGCTGAACATACAAAAAAACAATAAATTAAAGTACACAATAATTTATCTGCATATCAAAAACAATAAAGTGATGAAAAAATAATATACACAAAAGTGGCAAGACGTCTTAAAAATAAAAAAAAACTACATGAAAAATTATTTTCTTAAAAACTAGCTCTAAACTGAGCCCGAACATCTTAGTTGACTTATCAAAAATCAATAAAAATTCGAATTTCTCCTAAGCAAAGTAAATGTATTTGATGTAATATGCAAATATGATTTATATTCAAAGTAATTGAACAGGATTTATGCTCTTTCGTGTAATGTTGTGTAATGTTAATTAGACCGACAGACATAGGATAGCCAAGCAAAAGTGTTTCTTAAGCTGTAAAAAAATGTTGATATATATTTTCTTTTTTCAAGGTAACCTTTTTTCAACTTTCAAAACTGTCACAGATTCCTTTACGCTATATGTGAACGAGAAAGCAATATGTGATACTTACAAATTATTTAAGGCTTTTAGAAAAAATAAATGAATATAATTTAAGTTACATTAAGGTGTTCCGACAAATTTTACGTATTTCAATTGTTTTTACAACTTTCGAACAAATCCAGCTGTTTTAGGATCTACTGTCGTAAAATATGACCGTGCTTTGCTTTTGAGGCGTGTTTTCAACGAAAATGTGTTGCAAACTTTAGTTGACAAGAAAACTCGATACAAACTCACGACTCGCGGGATACTTCTTGCACAAGACACGAACAACCTAGATTCAACACAGGAATAACCGAACAATTGCAACAGAATAACAGGAAAGTAAGGGAGCAGGCTAACAAGAAATAAGTCCTTGGAAAATCATTAAAAAACAATTTTTATTTAACTCTATGCATTTCTCCAAGCTTTTTTCCAACTTTTCTAAGCCAGCCAAAAAGTAGAATTTCTGTAGTTCCTCAAAATAAGCTACTGTTTGGGCGATGGCTTTCTCGTTACACGTAAACCGTTTTTCGCCAAGCCATTTTTTAAAGTTTAGAAATAAAGAAAGTCATTGGGGGGCAAATCCGGTGAATACGGTGGATGTTGTAATAATACGAGCTTCCAATTCCAAAATGTTGGCCATCAAAACAGCATTGTCTTGATGAAAGAGGATCTTTTTCTTTTTCAAATGAAGGCGTTTTTTCTTAACTTCTTCACTCAGCCGGTGCAATAATAGGCTACTAATTCACGTAATACTAACCAGTTATTGGTTTTCCCTTTTCCAAGAAATCGATGTAGATGATTCCGTGTGCCTGCCAAAAAATCGTGGCTATCCCATTTTCGCCTTCTTTGGAGCCCGTTCATTGTTTTGATTGTTTCATTTATTGAAAGTTTTGTTTACAGTTAGCCTATGTAACTACGCCGAAACTCGTCAGGATTGCGGCGGAAAAGCGCCAAAACAGCCTCAGAGTCAACCACATGATTACGTTTCTTCTCCACTGAGAGCAAACACGGCACTCGTCGAGATTATGCACCTGTACCTGTACGGCACACCTGTACCTTGAATTATGCCTGTAGCCTCAACTTTCATTCGTTGATCACTTAAAATCATATCATGGATTTTGTCGATCATTTCGGGAGTAGTCACTTCCGCTGGACGTCCCGAACGATGCTCAGATGTGCATTACTGCTTCGTTTGAACACATTTACCCAATTGTAAACAGTTGAAATACATGAGCAGATGTGCCATGAACTTCATAAACTCTGATTTCATCTCTTTCGGTGTTAAACCTTTAAAATACAAGTGTTTGATCACCGCTCGAAACTCATATTCTGTGGAACTACCGAAATAGTACTTTTTGGTCGGTTAATAAAAGTTGGAGAAACGCTTGGAGAACTGTATGGAGTTAAAGGAAGATTATATTCAAAAATAGAAAAAATATTAATTGAACAATCCTCGTGTACACATTTTTCACGAGATATAATTCTAGACTTCTAGTCACCATAGAATCAGCAGTACAGCAGCTTGTGGACTCATATTAAAAGTAAAAAATCTTATCATGTACGGTTGACGTTCATTGCTGACACTACACTCTGACAGAGTCGCAGCGATTGCCGATTACTGACAACTAAAAAAGAAAAACTGCTACAGGTTGCGGCGCCGAAACTTGATGATTTATATTTTGCGCCAAACAGCAAGGTGGTCAGAAAAAGGATGGACAGGAGAGCTCCTGAAGATTTGTTACCCGCCAGTCAGATGCGGACTTGGACTAACGAGCAGCGTGCGTAATTGCCGTTTCATTACTGCAACTCAACGAGCGTTCCGTATTCGGTTCAATATTCGTCCTGGTCTGCAATCGAGTGTTACGTGGGGGGGGGACTCAGGAGGTCGGGAGACTGTCACTACACCCGAAAACGTTGAAAGAGTGAGGCAGTCATGTTTACACTCTCCACGGCGTTCAACACGTAAACACGCTGCTGCTCTGGAGATTTCGGATCGCAGTGTGAGACGAATTCTTCATTATGAACTCAGTCTTCATTCCTACAAAATGTCTGTGACGCAAGAGCTCAGTGAACGCGATTTTATTGCCCGCCGAAATGCATGTGAAGCGATTCTTGAAATTGCCTCGTCTCTTTAAAAAGCTGCCTTGTGTGGTCGGCCCGTTCCCCCGATTTGGCTCCATGTGACGTTTTTTTATAGGGTTATCTGAAGGCAATTGTTTACAAAGACCCTACATCAGCTAAAGAACAACATACGCCAAACCATCGCCAACATACCCATTGATATTTTTTTTTTTTTGTTTAACGTCCGACTATTGTGCACACTTGGGCTAATGCAGACGATGGGATGATTTATAGCGTGTGAAAATGCCAAGCCCTCGCCGGGAATCGAACCCGGGTCCTCGGGGTGAAAGCCTAGTACGCTATCCACTAGGCCACCGAGGCGGCTCCCGTTGATATCCTTGAAGGAGGTCAACGGAACTTCAGAAATCGGGTAATTCAATGCATTAATAATGAAAGTAGTTATTTGGCCGATGTCATTTTTAAAATTACTTAATAAAAATATTCAGTAAATGTATTTTACAAGAAAAATAAAATATGATACCTCTTTTTTTTATTTACCATTCAAATCAGCAAGTTTCCACGTCGCACCCTGTAGTAGTTATGGATAGCTTTGTATAAACGAGTGACTTGTACAATCGCCTTCCACCGCGGCGACCTTGGAGTTAGGTTGTGCAAGTTGTAAATCAACCGATACTTTGATCGATACCTTACTTAAAGTACTGATATTAGTAAGTATCGAATGAAAGTATCGAGTAGCAAAAGTACTCATTGTCGAAAGAGAAGTATGGATACTTTACTTGTATCGGCGTATCGGTTTCGTCCCTATGCCCAACCATTGGCTTCTTTTACGCTCCTGGGAACCTATGTCAGCGATCAGATTATATTCAGTATAGGCTATGTTTTGTTCAGGTGTGTGTGTGTGTGTGTGTGTGTGTGTGCGAGAGAGAGAGAGAGAGAGAGAGATGCTGAGCCAAAAGATTGTTTTCCCACATGATTGCTTCGCGCTACAGTTAGCCTGCAGAAATTAACATCTGTTTTTTAGATTACTGTGTTAAGTTAATCTTAGACAATCTGACTTGAGTGGGGGAGGTAAATGTCAAAGACTGGAGCATCTGTTTTGCGGCAACTTAAAAACAGTGAGTAGGAGTTTTAGGAGAGCTATGGAACTTCGCAGTCTTCAGTGGCACAGTAAAAACACTGAAAACATTATTGCAATATATCTGCAATAAATGTATGAAACAATTGCACAAAATTGCTCACGTTTAGTTGAATTATTTACATGTAATAATGGCATAAATAAAGCGTTAAATTAAACGTGAGTTTAGGGGCCTGAGAACAACAAAGATTCTGTGTCCATCAGAATCATATTATTTCGACGAATTTCCAATTAGATCCTGTCTTCTGCAGTGAAAAAATAACAGTTTTATGTGCCCCTACGATAATTTAATTACCGAGTGGGTTTTTAATAAATTACAAGTATTTTGAAGTGTCAAATTTATGCCAGTTCGACTTATAACGAGACGCTGGATCGATGTAAAACGAAAAACAGTTTTGAGTGGTACGAATAGGAGTTGCATCATATCGAATTCGAGTGACTTGAAAAAATCTGTTATGACCGTTATTTGTAAAGTCCGCTTCATTACAGCGTGACGCTAACATTATTATAGTTCTTGGAAATATCCTGTATTGACTGTTGATTTTTAACATGTATCATGTTTTAGGGCTCGTTGTGATGTTGGATTTTGCCGAACGCGTAATGCGACGAACATGTTTAAGCTACATTAACACACACACACACACACACACACACACACACACACACACACACACACACACACACACACACACACACACACAAGTCTCATGTTAAAGTAATTATAATTAAAAATTACTGTTTTCGACCGGATTCAAACCAGGATCCTTGCGCGTGTGAGGCGAGCGTGATAACCACTACACTACGGAAATTACGAAGAAGCTTGTATATGATTCATTTATACGATCTTCATACGATTTTCAAGCTACGATTCATTTAAGTATATGAAATGAATCGTAAATTTTCATTTGGTAGTTTTATTAAAATATCAGTTTTTTTATATTAATTCGTAAAGATCAGCTGATTTCATTGAACAGCTGATAGGCTGTAATAAGTTTTAGGTTATGTTGTTAAAAACTAGATATGTATTTTCGAACAAATTATCGTAATCAAAATAAAAAATGAAGAGAAAACATGACACGTGGTTTTTATCTTTGGTTCAGTAACAGAAATTTTTGTTGTCTTGTAAATATTAATTACTAAATTGCAATTAAATATTGTTTGTATGTTAATGACCTATTTGTTTTACGGATAATGGGTATTACTGCATTGCACACAAAGCAAAATGAGATAGTTAATGCCTTGTTTCCGGATGAATCGCTGCTAATACGCGGCCATTATAACTTATACAATAAGAATTTGTTGATAATAGAAACTCTGGTAAGCGTGCGAATGATTAATGGAGTTTGAGTTCTTTAATTTATTTTAATACACTAGCGATTTTTTTCAGTGCTCGAATTGAGCATCTTTATGATGACTAAGAAGGCTTGAAAAATAGCCATTAAAAGGCAATTCAAAAGGTTCGCAACAGTGTAGTTGTGGTGATTTTTTTGCATTGTTTTAAAACAACTGTTTGCCGCCTCTAGAACAATTTCCGACCGCGAAGTAAGGTCGCCACTACGTAACATTGCATCACGTTACGCCGCTGCGCAAACGTTTACCGAAAGGTTTTATAAAATCTTATCTCCGTATAGTAAAGTACTATAAAACCTTATCTCTGTGGTAGATCTTCTTGTTATTTTTGTACGTTGTTACGTCATCCTTCTACCGGATGCTGAATTTGTGCACGCTGATAATAATTTAATTTGCAGGTTTTAATATTGTTTATGAAGAGGGTTAGATGAAGAAGGTAAGATAAAGAGGGTGTGAGGAATTAGGTCAGTTTTGGGGTAGATTTTTTTACAGCTTCCGAACTGAATTTTTGAAGCAGCTATCATCCGTGCTGTACATCTGCCGTGCTATCATTTACTCGTGAGTTGTTTTGGTGAGAGTTGTTGAACTCGTGAATTCGTGATTTCAGTTTCAACGTGTATCATGTTTGACGGCTGGTTGTGATGGATTTTACGCGTCGCGTGATTCGAATGCACAATCTTATACTGGTAGTTATAGTAAACGATAAGTTGTTTTGTATTAATTCCTAACGATCAGCTGATTTGATTAAACAGCTGATAGGCTATAATAAGTTTTAGGTTATGTTGTTTTGTGTAATTTATCGTGTTTTCGAACAAATTATTGTAACTAAAATAATAACGAAGAGAAACAAATGACACGTGATTTTTATTTTTGGTTCAATAACAGAATTTTGTTTAGCGCATGATCAGGTAAACGGTGCTCAATTCATTTGAGCACTTACCTAAAATAATGTTAAATTAGGCCGTTCTTCTATTTTGCCGTTAGTTTTATTTGGATAAAAAGCTCGAATTTTAAGTGATTGTTATGAGAACATGGCATTAAAAATTCGTATTTAACTACTAAAGATAATGTTATATATATATTTAATAAAGAAAGATAATTTATTTAAAGGGTTACTCATTTGAATTTTTACGTTGTCTCTCTAAAAGCCAAAATTAGGCGAGGTTACAACAAAAGCACTATTATAAAAAATTTCGCATATTATAGTCTTATATACTTCCCGTAAAACAGTGAAAACATGCATTACGTAATTTACGGTTTCGATCACTATTTTTTTGTAATTTTTCCGTTGGGAATTATCTTCAATAAGTGTATTCCTTAAGTTTATGTGCATAGTTTTGATATCTCATAATAATGTTGAAAAGAGTCAAACCCTTAAAAACTGTAAACGCTTTGGAACAGTTTCAGTGTAATAAAAATTAACTATTTTAAATGTTTTTTTTAATGACAGTTTTCTTATTTTCAGGTACATGTGATAACAATTTATAAGTAATAACAAATATTGATATGTTAAAATTATATCCTTCATTATTAGTTTTTAAATTCAATTTCAAACAATTGCGCAGCATACGGCTATGATGCTACCTTTGATTTTCCTGGTGGGTCTCGAAGAGATTTAGTATCCCTAAAAAAAGTACACGTTCGGAAGAAATTTCGGGGACAATTTTTGTACAATTGCTAGTATTAAGATGATTTTGAAAATTCGTTATCAACACCTGAAAGAATTTTTGCGGATTTTCATTGAAAATTTAGCAATTTGATAGGCCACCTGGTAATGTTAAAACGCTGGTAATGGTACCACCCGGCAATGGTAAAACGCTGACCTAGGACCTTGAATGAGCGTCATTTGAGACCTATAGATTAATTTTTAAGAAGTCGTTAAAATTGTGTGTGTGCGTGCGCGCGTGCGGTCTTACGGTCGCAATAATTTTGTTCTGATTTGTTTCATACTCGGCACAAAAATCGATTTTGTTAAGTTACGTAGCGAAGTCATTTCAACAGTTTCTGATCATCTGATATCACCATCGTAATCAGCGTTAGAATCTGCATAACTTTGGATTTGTTTGGTTCAGACTTGGCTCACAAATCTATTTTAGTAATTACTTGAACATACTCGTTACCCAACGACATTCGATCAACAGTCCAGTTTAGAAAAAAGTATTAACTTCCATAATTTACACTTTTTTAAATTTTATTTCGTAATCGAAATCAGTATTCAAATCGTATTGACTGATCGAAGCGAGGTCTCTGTTTTAACTCGACCATTCTGCTTTTGGTGTGCGTTTGTTACGCAGTTTTAGCCAAACGCTTGACCGATTATTTTAAAATTTGGTATGATGGTCCTTGTCAGAAAAATATATGTTAAGACTTTTCCCATTCACTTCCGTTTCAAAATGGCGGCCTCTGATTTACAGTAACTAGTGTACGCAATTTTAGTCAAATGCATTAAACCGATTGTTTTTTAAATTTGATACGAAGATATCTTGTATGAAGCCCAAATGATGTACGTATAACATTTGTTTCCTATTTATTTCCGTTTCAAAATGGCGGTCTCTCATTTATAACGTTGACGAGTTATGCAATTTTAATCAAAAGCATTAGCTGATTGTTTTTAAATTTGTTACGTAGAACGTTGTATAGAGCCCGATAGACGTATGTGTAAGATTTTTCCTCCATTCACTTCCGTTTCAAGATCACGGGTTATGATTGAACATTCAGAGTGTAGTTGCTGATCATTTCCTGTAATACTGGCTTAACGGCAAAACCTACCATAATTTTGACAGTTTCATTTAGAAACAACTTAAAACCAATAAAGTTGGCCCAGTAACATTGTTCGTTAGGAAAATATTACTGTTACAAATAACAAATATTACTGTTAGACCAACCGGTTAAATTGTAGGCAAAAGTTACGAATACACTGCGAGGTCTACTGTTCTTTGAACTATTAGTATATTAGCATTTAAAAATTCCAAAATCCTTCAACATTTTTAAAATATTTGGTTATGGTCGTGGTTATTTTCCCATTTTCAATGTAATTTCAAAGTTTAAATTTTAAATGTAGGGACCTAAATGATATTACTGATTGTTATTTCAAAAAAGTGTAGAATAAAAAAAAGTATTGAAGGAAATTCGCTTCCATCACGTCATCGAGACAGTTGCACTTTAAAAATTATGGGAAGGTTCATTTCGTCAGACCAGAGTGTAATGAGACCAGCGTCCTACGGGAGTGGATTTATTGCGAGACACAAATCACGGAACACGAGATGAAGCAGTGTCAGAGACAGCAGTGACCTGTGATCTGTGACACTGTGAACAATCACGTAATATGAGATACCAGAAGCAAGTGGCTTTATTAGCAGCAATTGGTAGCGATACGATATTCAGTGATGCGAAAGTACATTAGAAATTACTCTACACAGTCCAGCCCAGTCCTTGACGGTTTTACGCTCCGAATTCTTTTGGATAAGACCGATTTGCGTGCAATTTGGACAGTGCTCAAGGAGCAAAAGTTATAACACTGCCGGTGCGCTTTTCCTTCTCTCGGGAATTGAAATTATGGCATTCTAAATAACCGCATAAATCGATAGGCCTATAGGGACAAATTCTTAGCAAAAAAATTTATAGAAAGTTATTTCGATAAGTCAATACTTTTTAAGTTATTTTCAATTTGGTTTTTCATCCAAAAAAATGCACGATTTTTCACAAATAACTTGATAATCTTATGTTTAATCAAACAAATTGTTATGAACAAAAATGAAATTTATTAAAAAAACAAATTTTTTATGTAGATGCAATACGAACTGACTTATGGCTGGTTGAAGTTGACATCTTGTCCTCGGAAAACTGAAGTCGAAGCACTCGACGTTAAATAATGCAAAAACGAAAATTTTTCGGGGAAAACGTACTTGAAAAGACCTTTAACATGAGCTTTAGTAGAAGTGGAAATCATTGGTATAAAAAATAATCATGGTAAAAAAAAATCAGTAATAAAATCTATTATTTTACTACATTTACCTACTTAAATACTCCGCCCCATTTGCTTTTTTTAAACGACGTCATTTACAATGATAAAAAGTAAAGAGCCAGTAATGAAAAATGGTACTAAAAAAATTTCAACTATCGCTCAAACAGTTGTGTCTGCTGTTCGACCAAGTTTCATGCGATACTACGTTTTATAAAAAATTGGGATCGAGAAAAGTGTTTGAATTATGTTGTCAACTTGGGCTTTCTTGCAGTTATGAAGACGTTCTGTTGTATGAAATTTATGCTGTTTGTCAAGTAGAGAGAATTCTGTTAAACCGATTTATACAAATTGTTTCTGGTACCAGTGACTTCAATATTTGTACAATAGACGCTTGTAAGTGTCGACTAAATCAATCGACCGATTTGCATTTATATCTTGTGATCATGTTTTAATTTAAAAAAAGTGTAACTTGTTCTAAACTACAAAAAAATAAGAAAATGAACAGGATATCTTCAGGATTCATTTTCGTAATCTCAGTGTAATTTGAGAGTTTAAAATGCTGATTTTTATATTGTTTAATACCTATTATAATGGTGAAATCAAATTTTCAAACGATTGTAAGATAAAAAAATAATCGCAAGCAATTGAATCGCTTACGTGATGGAAGCGAATTTTCTACAGTTTTAAGTTACATTGAAAATACGAAGATGAACCCTAACCGCCGTAAAGTTACATCACCCCAAGCTGCCAAAACGATTTTTGTGCCGTTTGAATCAAATTGGATTAAAAGTTGCGAGCATGTTAACACACATGAACTCATATATACATTAAATTTAATAACCTCTCAAACATGACCTGGTCTGAGCCTTACCATGATGGCCGCTCCAATAGTTCATTTTCAAATGGAAATTCGCTTCCATAACGTCAGCGAAACAGCTGCATACCGCGGTTATTAGTTATTGATAAAATAATTCTGCAGGCGAACGTAGTCATGACGATTTTATCTCTGAACGGATGATCACGTGAACTTTGGTTGCAGTTTGTACAGCTTATCAGCGTACCACCTCCTATGTACAAATGGCATAACTCTGACATTACATTTATGAAAATATTTACTGTACCCTCAAAAACCAAAAGTACTAGTTCAGCAGAATGGTGCCAACAACCCACTGACTAGCTCATCGTGCTGGAAGACCCTAGGGTTCCAGAAACCAAAAAGCCTTAGCCTCCTACTAACAAGAGCCTCACAGTTATGAATTATGTGTCCTGCAGTTTCCTCCTCTTTCCTGCATAACGTAGGTCTACACACGGCTTATATCCCTCCCTATTCATGTGCATCCTCAGACTACATTGCCCTGTAATGAGCCTCCAGAGTTGTGCAATGCTCACTATGTCTGCCGCCCCTCTAAGTCCTCCATGAAAAAAAAGGTGTTTGATATGGGAATGCCTATGAAGGTTATTCCATCTTGTCTGGTGTTACTTGTTATTCCACCTATTGGTAACATATGGCCGACGACAGAGAAATCCTTAAAGCCGACGCGGGTCCGATAAATTCAGATGCATTTCCCTCGTGTTCAGTTAACAGTACGTTAACAAGATAGAAGAAAACATAGCTCCTTAATATAGCGTCACTATTTGAACACCTTTATAATATTCTTTACGTATTAATACCAGTATTACTTGAAGGTTTCGAGTTAATTTAGTGAACCGTGTTTTATAATGTGTAGGCCTTACGCGAGTGTAATGAAAAAGTTTAATCTAGAAAGACTCCTAAGCTGATCCTAACCATTAGTTTTGGCGAATTTTCACTGGTTATTGAACCAATGAATACAGAGGTTCTGGTCGTTATGGTACGACCCATTACCTGGGATCCGGAAGTAAGCGCCAGTTCTGACTTCTAAAATACTTTTTAGAATGGAAGAGCTCGGTGGTTGATGTAGCTAATATACCAGTGAGTCTTCTGCGTCTCTGAACTACGCATTTTAAGATCATGGGTTCGGGACGCCGTTACTGCCGTGGTTTGACCCGTCCCATTAACGCGGATGCCTCGTCCTCATTAGTCTAACATACAGTGTGGGCGTTAAGAAAAATCATTTTCAAAATGAGTGTGTGTGTGTGTGTGTGTGTGTGTGTTGTTCGCAATTTAATTTGATTCAAATTTTGTACAAAAGTTGGTCGATTTTGGTATAGCTTGTTTGATAAACAAGTTTGTTATTCAGCAGAATTCGTTCAGCTGTCTAAGTATGGCGGCCATTGCAAAACTTAAAGAATGCATAACGTTTTGATTTATATATTTTTTTTGAAAATCTGGTTTCATCGTCGTAATCTGCAATAAAATATGCTTAAATTAGTATCAAAATTATTTAAATCTTTCGAAAATTTGTAAAGTAACCTATCATCGTCATGAAATATAAATTGCCAGTTTATTAAGGATTTTGTCGCTAAACATGATGTATAAATTAGATTTACAAGAAAGTGTAAGGTAAAATTATTATTGAAAATTTGCTTTTATCATATCAGCGAGACAGTTGCGTGTCGCTGTTATCTTTCAGTGTAAATATGCGTGTGTTTTTTTTTATTCTATCGTAAATTTAGTAGACATGGTACCGCCATGTCATCGTCAGTGTTGGGCCAATCGCAACGCTATAAATACAATTAAAGGGCAATTTACAGCTGTAATTAAGTAACACTGATAAGCTTATCTTGGAAGCAACAAAACAGCCTGGTACCGTATTACATACAGTAGAGCAATATAGTGTAATATTGTATGAATGACAGAAATAATCGTTATTATCTGTATGCCTCATTTCAGGCAGTCACTTTGTTTTATTGTTTTTGTAGAGGACTTTGATCGTATTGGCTGATTTACAATCAAATCAATCTTTATCAGCGTAAATTATAAAACAATAGCTGCGCGCAGCTGTGTCGCTGATTTATTAGAAGGGAATTTGCAACAATAAATTTTTATCGAAACAATTTTTACAGATTTTTATGCTGGAATCATTGTGAACTGGTGGTGAATTATGATGTTCAAAAAATTAAATGTAATATTTGGTCGATGTGCAGTAACAATTAAATTATTAAAGACAAAATTGTTCAAAAAGCGTCAATTGGAACGTATTGCCGTACGGACCATCGTATTGGCTTTGTAGCGAATTATCATCGAAAAATTCGACCAAATCAACTTTTTTATAGATTGTTAAAAAAATGTGTGCGTTTTAGTACTCTCACATTCAATTTGATTCAAATTCAAGAAAATCGATTTTTTTAATAGTTTGAATAAGTTTGTTGCCAAACTAAATCCGTTCCTTCATCTTACACGTTTTTTGAAAATCGGATTTCATCGTCCTTATTAGCGTTAAGTCTTCATTTAAGTTAGCATTTAACATTTCCAAATATTTTTTGATATTTATATCTTTTGCAGTTAAGATAATGAATGACTGCAAGAATGGTTCATTCCCATATTTACATACTAATTTGGAAGTTTATTCTAATTTATGCTGATAATGATTTAAATTTGATACGAAAATTCCTTTTTAATAATAGCTCAGACAAGTTATTTATCCAGCAAAAAATCTGTTCAACAGTTTCCAAAATGCAATCATTTATCCTGCACTTTTTTGGAAAATTTATTTTCACCATCGTAATTAGCGTTAAAAGGTGCATCATTTTACTATGCCAAATTCAATTGAGAATACAAAATGAACGTGACGGTCTTCAGGGTTCATTTTCGTGATTTCTATGTAATTAAATAAAATTATTGCTTATTCGCTGTATAAAATTTAATATGCAATATTTAACGCTGATTATGATAATAAAACCAGATTTTCAAAAAAGTGCAAGATTTAAAAAAAATATTGTAGGCCTATACAAATCGCTTCCATCACATCAATAAGACAGTTGTATTCTGCGATTACTTCCTCTCGTATCTTAACTAACAGAATACATACACTATAACATACATCGTAAATGTTCAGCCAGTATGTTATTTCATAGATAGAAGAATAAAGTGCATACAATATGTGGAGCAGGGGAACAATGTTGTGTTTTAATATTTATGGCGCACTCTTGGACAAAAGGATGCAAATTAGTCAACATGTATCGTGACTGTGTCAGCGAGCTGGGATTCGTATCAACTGCCGTTTTGTAGAAACTTGTAGCGAAGAAATAACCTTACGTGCACGCTACGGTTAAGGATACGTAACGCAGCGGTCCAGGAGCAGTACACAGTCCAAATAAAAGTAAAAGTTACTTATCAGATTTTTTTATCAAAACTGCGTTAGATTTTACTGACAATTTCATTATATGTGTACCAATTTATAGTCCCAGAATAAATCGTAACAACAAATCAAACCCGTCAGCGGTTAACGTTTTTTTCGAATTACTCCAAAACCTTAAATTTCAAAATTGCTTTTATGAATTTTCATATAATTTGCTTCAAAATTTGAGCTATATCTGATGAACCAATGTTAAAAAATTGAGCTGATGATTCTTTCAATTTCAGGGCTATAACCTAACACACACACACACACGCGCACGCACGCACGTTAACACACACACACACACACACACACACACACACACACACACACACACACACACACACACACACACACGTGCTAGTGAAACTCCCTTTTATACTTAGAAATTATTAAAACGTAACGGTCCATCAAAATTTTGAAATAATATTTTTCAGTTTTTCCTGTATTAACTATTTTCATTTAAACTCTTTTTGTATTAACTCTTCCCATATTAATTCTTCCCATATTAACTATTCCTTATTAACTCCTACCGTATTAACTCTACCCGTATTAACTCTTCCCGTATTAATTCTTCCCATATTAACTCTTCCCATATTAATTCACCTGTATTAACTCTTCCGGTATAATTCTTTCCAGAACTTCTTTCTTATTTAACTCTTTCTATATTAACTTCTATCTTGAGAAATATAGCAAAAACTATATGATAAACAAGCAAAAGTTTTTCGCACCTTTTTTTTTAAAAAAACTATTTAAATATAAAATTCTCAAAATACATAATTTTGCTGACATTTATTTCATAAGTACTAAGAAAATTCTGTGCAGTATCCGCCAAAAACACCGTTTCGAGGAATACAAAAATCGGGTTCTAGAGCTATTTTAATAAAATTTAAAAAAATTATTTTTTTTTAAAATCCGATCATCAGAATTTGCTCAAATTTCGGTCCTGTGTGGAACATGATTAGAGACAGTGTTGCAAATCGTTAAACGATTTTGATTTCAAATTTGTTGTATTTGAATTATATATAACCAACATTTGAGTAAAACCCAGTAACTGATTTTGAAAAATTATGCCGATTTATTTGTGTCTTAAGAAACCAGATTGATTTTGCGTCAATATTCTAACGTCTAATCGGAAATGTTTAGACTGCCAAGTTTTATAATTTCCAGCCGTAATATTTATACGCTAGAGGTGTGTTAACCTACGGACTATAAACAGTAATTAAACCTTAATTTTCTCTTTGAAGGCATTGCGCAATAATTGCGCAAAGCTGTCGTAACTCGTTCCAGATGTTGAATAGCTTTTCGGCGGTGTTTAATGTTACTTTGAACTTTCCTATGTAGTAGCCTATGCGTTTAGCGTAAACAATGCTCCGTTAATACAAGAGCCATATGGCCCCGGTCAAACACCTACCGTTGCAAAATTTGGGCGCGGTAACAGATATCGGGTAGGCGTGTTGGCCGCCAAAAACCTCATGACATTTCACTACGCATAAAATAAATGTTTCCAGATCGCTGACGTGATATAGTTCAAAATATTTGATAATTTTATTTCACATATAAATTGTGTAATGTTTTCGTCATCACGCGCACGCGCATACAATTTATATAAAATTTGAACGACCTCTGAAAAAACTAATCCAGGGGTTAGAATCGGCTCTCATTTCAAGTCTCGAGGCTGGGTCTTCCTATGATAGCAGTAATAATAATATACTATTTTCCAGTGGGAGTTCGCAATATATATATATATTGTGCTGTCTATTGTTATCTATATACTGGCGTCTTTAACAAAGTACATGTACATGGCGTAGTTTATATAGTACGAGGTAAATCGTTGACACATGCCTTTTGTTGACCCTGACTAGAACAGTTCGCCTTGCTCTATTAGGCTAATTACAAACACTTATGCACAGTAGTGTGTATTGAACATATACGTTATCTGTCCTGCCTAACTGAAATTGCGTTTATCTCAAGTCCCGGAGTGAATTATGGCATACAAATGTCCATAATTGTGGAGCTACCAACACGATAAGATTCAGACCCAAGACTTTGAAATGAACACCTCAGTCAGCAGTGCGTGCGTGCGTGAGTGCGTTCGCCATTTCAAATATTAACGTTTTTTTTTGTATCTTTGGTTGTTTAAACAAACTTGATTTCAATACAGTAATTTTCCGTGAAAATCTGCATTGGCGTTTAAGATTTTGAATTACCATTGAAAATTCGTAAATTTATCTGACTGCGGTCAGGGTTTATTTTTGTTGTTTCAGTGGAATTAGGAAGTCTGAAATGCTAATTTATGTCTATTTGATTATAACTTTTTACACCGTTTGAAAACAGGGCCTTTTTCTATAACTTTGTAACAAAATAGCGCGTTTCAAAATAACTTTTTACACTATTTCAAAACTTTAAAAAATTACAACCATTGTGTTTCTCGTTTTGAAAATCCTATTCCATCATCGTAATCGGCTTTAAAATTATCATAAATTAGCGTTTTAAATTTTCGAATTCCATTTAATATTGCTAATATCTGCAGATTTTTGTGCTTAGATTCGTTTGCATCACGCCAGCGAGACAGTGGTTAAGTTATATTACACTAATTTAATTTTATTGCATTTTCACTGTCGTTACACCACTGGCGAACCAAGTTCCGGATTAGTACTAATTCTTGCCCAAGCAGTATATTCAATAGGTAATAGTTGCTGGTAAAAAAAGAGTTAGATTGAGTTTCAACTTACTTAAAGTCTGGAATTGATTAACACGCACACACAATAACTAGATTAAAAACTTTTTTATAAATGTTTTGCCAGTCGGGGTTCACCAAGGTGAAAGTTGTAATCGATTCGTCTATTGTAGATGCTTGTTAGTGACTAAAGCCCCCAATCGCTGATAACGTCGCTCAAGAGTTTCAGCTGCAGCATATGTCGCGGCGTTCCTTATATCGCAGGTCAGAAACAGGCCTGCCCTGCCCCGCCCCGCCAAGTGAACAATTAATGACGATGGGACAAACACGCGGCGCGGTAAATTGTCGCTCGTTAAGAGGAAGTCGGGAAATCACCCATTTCCGGCCACAGATTCTGGACAATAAAACCACTTGTTATAGCGTCCTCTTCTCGCTTCTATCGGAGAACGCACCGCCAGCTAGTCGAAAAGTTGTGAAATCTGACAAGGCTACTTGACTGTATCGTTGTTACTAAAATATAAGATTAAGAAGTAGGCTGCAGGTTGTTGGTGACGTTTAAAAAGAAAGCATTTATTTAAATTTTTAGAAAACAATTATTAATTGTTGCCACACACACACACACACACACACACACACACACACACACACACACACACACACACACACACACAAAATAATATGGCGCGCTCTAAGAGTGAGTTGGTATGTCTTAAGAACATGATTTTGGTGTTGAACAAGAACTCTTTATCATTCCCAACGTTTATTTTTAAAGCTGGATAAGAACTGTCCTTCCTCGCTCACGCACCGACTTGATAATGACTGATAATGTGCTGAAACAGGGCACCCTTATCTTGTACTGTTGGCTTCACTTGGTGCAATGCTGTGTAGTAAACTTACAGTTAACTTGTTATATACGGTAGAGTCTCGCTAATCCGACATAAACAGGGCGCGGCCGGGTCGGATTACACGGAGAACCATTGAAAAATGTCTAAAAGTACCGAATTTAATTTATTACATTAAAAACTTTTAATTACATGTATTATTACTAAATGTATTAAGACAGCGAGACAGTGGTTAAGTTATATCACACTAATTTAATTTTATTGTATTTTCATTGTCGTTAAACATTGGTGAACTACAGATTGACGAACGAAGTTGCGGATTAGTACTAATTCTTGTCCAAGTAATATATTCAATAGATAATAGTTGCTGGTAAAAAAAAAGAGTTAGATTGTACGATAACATAAAACAGCACACAGAATCTCACTACAGTAATAAAGAGCAGTACGTCAAATCATAAAACTTGACGGAAAAAGTTTGTAATTGTTTTTTGTTTACCAACTGTCTGACATTTTCTCGCTGTTACATCTCACGTGAAACAGTCACCTTTTTCTTTTTAGAAGCCATCACAACACCTTTTAGAGAACAGCGAAAAATACGTGAAATATTACGAAACATACACAAGCAGAATACACTATAAACGTCAACTCTTCCACGAATCTGAAATGATACTAAAGGTGAAAATGAACGAAAAGAGCAGGTATAAAGGTGAACGAACCCCCTCTTTCATTTGATGAGAATGTAGGGCATAAGTGACACGTAGGCGTAAAGGCCCGACACATACACATCTTGCTTGAAATATTGTTCTTTGAGACTAGGTCGGATAAGCGGGATTCTACTGTAAATTAATTTGTTCAGGGTACATAAGGCAGTGGCAAATTGAGGCACAGGGAGAAAATTGTGGTTTGGGGAAAGTCTGGGGTAATTTGCACAAAAAGAAGTATCAGTCTGCGTTACTCAAACGTAACGTAATTATGAGGAAAAATTATTGTGGTAGCTTTTATGTTTATGTTGACCTTGAAGGAGTTTTTTTTTATGGCGAGTTGTCATAATTAGAAATATTAGCCGATATTTTTCTTTGTTTTTACAGCTAATTAATGGATTAAACGTCGTGTGTGAATGGTAGGCCTACACAAGCGGCGGCCAATGTTGTTAGCAGAAGAGTGGTAGTACCTCCCACGATCCTGTCCGCTGCTCGCCACACCATATCTGAAGTCTATTAACTCGTAATTCAGTACACAAGTTACCATGCACTATACCCGTTTAGAAAAATAATCTATATCTTTCCGTTTTTGAATATCTGTAAGGAGTACACTGTGAGCTTATAATATTTCGAACGACTTTTCTAAACACCCTGTATCAAGCACTGGGTCTTTCTCTAATGTTTTTTTTTTTTTTTTAACGTCCGACTATTGTAATTTCTCTAATGAAAATAACCCTTGGATTAATATATTAATTTTCAAAAAAATAAGTAGTACTACTAATAATTGACCGAGCGAAGCTAAGTCTCTGTTTCTACTCGACCGGTTATGTGTTGGTTTGACCAAACACAATGACCGATTGTTTTGAAATTTGGTACGCGATGCCTTTCTTTGTAAACCCGAACGGCGTACGTGTAAGATTTTTTTCATTCACTTCATTTTGAAGATGGCTGCCTTTGATTTATCGATGACGAGTGAAGTTGCTGGCTGTTTCCTGTAATTCGACTGAACGGTTCGCCCTGTCACAAAAAAACAATATTTCCAATAAAGTATGTCCAGTAAATTGGCGGAAAAGTTGCGGGCGCTATCGTGGAACCGTGGCCGGGCAAGGGAAGAGTGTTTTCAGTTTGGCACTTGGAGTAATGTAACATTATTAATGAATACATAATAGTAATAAGTAGTGGAAACGTTTTTAGAACTAATATTGTCTACGTAATGATTGATTAATATTATAATTAATTAAAATTGTAAGCTTGTAGGACGTTTTAAGGATGTCTGTCATCAATACAAACGCCCCATTTCAAGTTTTACAAGTCTTGTGTTGCATTTTGTTCAGTTTTTCTGTTTAGCTGATGGTATAATAATGTATATTATAATAATTTTTTAAGTTCATACTATAATTTTATCGTCTAAAATTTAATCTATTTTTTGGGTTCCATATAACAAGCCTGCTCTGGTGGAAAACTTCCTTGTAAATTGAAATTTATCAGATTGCGATCAAATTCACTGAATAGTCAGCAATCGTGTGAACGCGTGCAGACAGTTTCTTTATACGGATAATGTGGTTTGTTCTCGGAAAACGGTAAATTCGGCAATAATAGCTTTTAAAGAAGTAATTTATAAAAAATTCTATAAGCTCGGCATATGTCTGTGGGGCAAATTGTGTTAAAAAACAGCTTTGTCGCTGACGTTGTAGAAACGAATTTCCAAAAGTATTTTTTAAAATTTGACTTCGAAATTTTGATTTCAACATTATTACCAGCATATATATTAGCATTTTAAATTTCAAATTATATTTTAAAACTTTTAAAGACAAAACTGGGATTTTGTTTAATTATTTGAAGCCATTTTGAAACGAACGACTTTTGTCGGTTAACGAACTGTTATCAAAATTGATTTTGTGCCACGTTTTAAATCGAACGTAATTTCGTTTCACTTTTATCGCTAATACGCGTAGAGTTTGTTCTGAAAGTGACGGGACAACTTGGTGAAATACCATTTATTATAAATACAGTATCAAGGTGTCGTATTGACATCTACGATGGGCACCACTCCAGCACCGTACGATGGTAAGCCGCCTGCATTCTGCAGTGCAATACACTGTACAGTGTGCTATCGATTAATATGCAACTGCATTGCTATCGCACGCGAACTCATGCATCAAAACTTGTTAAATGTCAACCATAAGTACCTGCTGCAGCTTGTAAACGATTGGGTCAACGATAAGAGCAGTCGCTGAATACGCTTCCTGAATACCTGTAGGGTAGATAAAACGGCTTGTTGGATTTGAGCACTTTACAAAAAGCATGCATTCTGCGGTGGTTATTGATCTCTAGTGGTGACCAATTTCAGTGCTCTTTCATTGCACGATTTTTATGTGTGTTTAAGTTGCACAAATAATTACTGTAAGGGTTGTTTATATTGCACACTTAATCAGTTTTAAGGTAATTATATACGTGTTAGTTTTCATTGCAGTTTTAACTGCTTCAGTGGTAAATTTTAGCAGTGTTACAGCTTGGTGGTCAGTTATGGTGAAGGTGTTTGAAGGGCATCTATGGTACCTTTCAGGTATATTTTAATTAATAACATCTGTAGTCAGTTTCAGTGTAAATTGCACTCGTGGCTACTTTGAAGTTCGATTGGCACAAATCGATCATTTTCAAGGATGTTTGAATTGCACAACTGGTCATTTTCAAGGAATTGCACGAATGACTTTAGGCCATGTTGTTTGAATTGCAAATCGCTTTTCGTAATATTCTACTGTAAAGATTTTAGTAGGCTTTACATTAAGATAAATCATTATTGTTAAAATTGTAACTGCAGTAGTTACGTTTGTAAGTGTCAACAGATTTAGGCCAGGAAGTTGGTTTTTTCTGATTTAAACTTTCATAGATAATTAAAAATTTGTTGTGTCAGACTTTACCCAAGTGTAGAGGGATTATATCATTGAAGGAAAAGAGTACTAAAGTTTTGTATTGGTCTTTTAAATTGTCTTTTTATAAATTCTTCCGAACATCGATGCAGCTCGATAAAACCAATCAATCATAAGCGATTGGTATTCAAAGGAAAGACTTGACGATAGTGGTAGGCTTAAAAAGTGTTTTCCAGTTAGCAGTGAATTCCCTGAGCAGTGATTTAATCACAGTTTAAAGAATAGTTACTGATAAGACAACGTGCTGCCGTGCATTAACTGTTCACTGCTCATTGCTGTTTATTACGCTAGCTAATTTTTTATACTTATTATTTTAAAGTTACTTTATATTATTAGATTAGTAAAATAAGTGCAGACAAGTTATTTATTGTGCAAATATATACAGAAATCCCAAAGAGAGCAGGGGTAAAATGGACGGAGGAGCGGAAGAGGATCCATGGGGACAGGATGAGGGAGGTGTGGAGGATTAGTAGGAGCAAGACATGAGTCGGAGTGCTTTGCGTGATCCAACAGGGTCTATACACAGATAATAATAATAATAATAATAATAATAATATATATATATATATATATATATATATATATATATATATATATATATATAAGCTACCGTACCTAATATAATAATTATGTATCGGTTAAAAGAAGTTGACTAGAAAAATGATTTTGTTAAAAATAAATATTATTATAATTGAAAAAGAAGTTAATAAAATAATTGTAAAAAACTTGTAGGTGTTTTCACAGTATACTGAGCACTGAGCAGTTGTGATTGCTCTTCAACTACCCTGCTCTCTGCTCAGTGTTCACTGTTCCGTGCTAAGAACAGTGTTCTCAGTAGCAGTGATAGCAATCACAGTCCACCTCTATCGCCACGTAATGCATTAAAGAAACATTTACCCGTTGCTCTTTGGCGATTTGCCATACTATGACCTTACCAGTAGTTGCAATGAAATGCCTTTACTGAGAACAACAACGGAAAGATTGCAATAGAAGTGTAGCAATAAGAAAAGTAGATTTTTTTTCATAACGTCTAAACTGTATTCCTTAGACGCCTTAGACTAATGAGGACGAGGGATCAGAGTTAACGGTAAGGGAAAAGCAACGGGAGTAAGTGCGACTCGAACTAAGAACCTTTAGGTGTGCCGGTGATTAAGCCACATCGACCACCGAGTCCTTAAGGAAATTAGAAATATACTATTTTTCTTAAGGAAATTAGATTTTTAAGTATATTAAAATTCGTTCAAGTCGACAAGTAAATCATTATCGTTCCATTACGACACACGTTAAAAACGAGGAGCTGTGATGATGCTATACTTTGAAGATTTTTGTAGTATATATGAAGAAAATAAGATTAAAATAGGACGAGTCATAAAAGTGTATTTGAATTGATTAACAATAAACCAGATAACAAAGTGGTTAAAAAAAGAGTAATGTTGAAAAAAACGAATGAATGAGTTTTACTTGGGAAATACTTTTCTAACGGCAGAAAAGCAGTAGTCAGAAAAAGCTGGAGACAACAGAATATTGGATATTAATATAGCTTTGCGTACGTATCCTGAAATAGGTTATATGGATTTCAGATTTGTTTCTCTGGTTTTAGTTACGAATTTCATTTGTGAGCATATTTTTCGGATTTTTATTGACAATTCGCGAACGGATTTTTTATTGAGAAACGTATAATGCGGGTGCTGAAGGCTACATATCTCTGGACCTATAACTCTGTGTGCGAGAGAGTTTGTGCAATGTTGTGCACCATTTATTTAGAGTCATGTGAATCGAGAGTTTTGTGCAATTTTCAATAATTTATTGGCAACAAGAGTGATTTAATAGGTCGCCGTTATCTCTGATTACACAGCGATCAAAGTTGCATAATTGCGTCCGGGGTGACCTTGGAACGGGCCCGCGAATGTTCGGCTACCTTGACATGCTTCCAGCCTTGCAACGGTCCGCCGAGTTACCTGCGTGTACTACGTCATATGCCGTAAGTAATAGAAATAACTGGCGTACAGACATTGTCCGAACATTCTCTGGTGCAACGTAAACAAAACTTATCAGTGGTTAGATAGAAATTCGGCAGTGGAAAAATCTGTCAACATCGGCTCAACAAGAATTTGTTCATATATTTCATATTGTGTGTGTGTGTGTGTGTGCGCGCTCGCGTAAAATTAATAATTTAATGCAGTGTACGAATTGAAAAATAAAGACACACAGTTCGAAACTAAATCGAAAAACAAACTTGATAGTCACGAAACTACGAAACATCACAAAAGCGTTGAAAACAGTATTTGTGGTAGGAAAAAACAGGAAAGGCGTTAACATTCAGCTAAGCGGTATTTTTTTAAATAATTGAATCAAACATTTTGTATGCGCTTCCTGTTTAAAGCTCGTACAAACAGAATATGTGGCATTTAATTTTATCTGCAGGTTTCTCTATAAGAAAAAAAAAGTCATAAGCATATAACTGTCACGATTTCATATAACGTTCTAGTGCAGCGGCACGAGAAGGTAATATACACCTAACAGCTGTTTTCATAAAACAGCTGTTTCTTCGATAACATTTTTGCTGAGGTTACGTTTATCATTTTGTTTATCATACGTAAAGTGTTTTATAAAGTGCTAAATAAAGTTTATCAGCATTTCCTAAGTTAATTATTCTACATCATATTAAAACAGTTATTTAAAATTATCAATATTATAATTTTACGAATAATAAAAAAAAATCTTCTGTCCACAATCGTTTCATTCCAAGTGCCACTCATAACGCTCTCTAAGAGAAAAAGGAGAATAAATTTTTACGGCCATCTTCTTAGAATGAACTCCAATAGATTGACGAAACATGTGTTTGATTTTTTCCATAATCGTAAAACAAAACCGAACTGGTTTAAAGAAATTGAAAAAGACCTAATAAAATTAAAAATTACAGAAAATTCACTGCTTGACCAAACTGCTAAGATAAGTACTAAGGTCGAAAGAATAAGATTACAAGATAAAACCAAAATAAGACCTAAACCTGTCATTTCGGAAGAGGAGAGGAAAAGAAGATCGGAAAGAATGAAGAGCTACTGGGAACAAAGAAAAGTACAGCGCGCAAGAAATGATTGATTCAGCGTACCCCAAAGAGGGTGAAACGAAAAGAAAAAAGAAAAAAAAACAACAAACACAACACAGGTTAAAATATTGTAGTGCGACATCAGCTGTTTAGGTTAATATTACCTCAACCCATGTCAGAATAGTTTAATAATTTTTCCATTGCGTATCAGACCTTATATATATATATATATATATATATATATATATATATATATATATATATATATATATATATTTAGGCTTATTTTATACAAAAAGAAAAGGATAATGGCGTTTAATCTTCTCGAAAAGAATTTAATAGCTGAAACTGATACAGATCGTTAAGACGTATTTAAATTTTAACAAAATTTGTTTTTCGAGTAAGGAAAGTAATAGGCTACTAATCGGACCAAGAAGCCATTGATGGAAACCAAGTACAGTAATATAAGCATAAACTAAACCAAACAAGAATATCAGCTGTTAATTAAAACGTTGCTTTAACTTTGTAGGTTGTTTTTCACGATCGCATAGCGGCGCGAATTTATAGTATACAGCGGCAATTAAGTGTGTGTGTGTGTGTGCGTGTGTGTAAACAATAAGCCTACACACCATTGCACAACCTAACCTAACCAAGCAAACGTGAAGCTGAGCCGCCGCTCTATCGATTAAAGTGTTTACATTGTGCCGCGTTGGTTGCCATGGTTACGCTGAGAAGCAAATTATTTTGGAACGTACAAACTGCAATTGGTGGTCAGGGATTTAATCTACATACTTTAAAGGATAAGTGCGTTTTGTTTTACCTGAAGCACGTAATAAATATTAACTAAAACGAAGTACAAAGTCGAGACTTTTATAAACAATTTTAATTTAATATTTCTTGTGGTTAAAAAAAATCATAGCATGCCACTATCTAGCTGACGTGATGCAAGCTAGAAATTTGTTTGAATTTTTAATGACCCTTCAAAAACGGTCTAGAAGTTAGTTTCGGCGCTCATTTTAAAGTCCCGACCATAATAGGTGCTTCAACAGCTCATTTTTCAATGAAAATTCGCTAAAAATAAAGACAACAGAAAATGGACCATGACCGATTGATTGTTGACAAATTGTGTTCTTAGATTGCCAATATTTATGACTGTGCGCTGATAGTTTTCTAATCGAAATTTTCGTATATGCAGTTGATTTGTGAGAAGTTGTTTCAGTTACTGTACTATTTGGTATTAATGTGTTAACAGGTGCTTGTTGTGAGTTTTTAGGCCAGTTAGCCACCAAATGCGGAGCGGAGTTGCGCTGAGTGGAGCAGACTAAGCATTCAAAACCTAACATGTTATTTTTAATGTAAATTCGGCCGCTTAAAGCTTAACGAAAATAAGCGGAGTGAAGCGGTGTCGGTAACTTCGACTCGACTAGATTTAGTAAGCTGTCTCCGCTTTCCGCGCTCATCACGCATACAAACTTATTATTTCTTGTTACCTAGATTACCATTGCCTAGGTTACGGTTTTTAAACATAGTAGAATCCGTTACAGTAGGCCTAAACATTAAGATTTAAAAGATACAAACGCGTACTTTAAACTGATTAAAATTCCGGTTCCGATTACCGTTCGTCTTCATTCTGCTCAGCTCAGCTCCGCTCAGAATTTTGAATAAAACTAGAGTAAACCGGAAGGAATGTAAGTGTAATCGTAAATAGTACTGGCGCTATTTGGAGAGTCGTTTGTCTATGAAGACGTCTGGTACTATGGCAACTGTTCGAAGTTGATTGGCCAAGAGGTTGATTGGCCAGCTTCAAGCATAATCACATTATTGTTTCTATCAAGCTATAGTTGCTAATTTTTATTAGTACAAGTATAGACAGTTTGTTTTGTAGATTAGATTGGAATACTAGAGGAAGAGATTGCAGAAGCCGCAGGAAGAGATTATTGTGATCACGAACCTGTTGTGCAGTAAACCTCTTAAGTATTGGTGCCGTTAATAAGTTGCAACAATTCACTGATTAGTTCATCCTGCTGCAGGTTTTCGAAGTTCTGGAGACCTTAGCCTCCTGCTGGCAAGAACCTCACAATCATAAACTGGCTGACCTGCAGTTTCTTCTTTCCTGCGTAACCTACACACGGTTTCTCAGTGTTACATTCCTAACCTGTTCGTGTGCACTCTCAGATCACAGTGCCCTGTAATGAGCCCAAGATATCTGCTGCATTTTTAAGTCCTCCACGAAGAACCTTTTTTAAGAGGTGCTTGGTATGGGAATGCCCATGAAGGTTATCCCACCTAAAGAGGTCCCTAAGCCAATAGACTCATATGCATATCCCAGTTCAGCCAGTCGGTCTGTCTCCTCATTACCCTCAACCACTTTATGCCCAGCAACCCAATGAAGAGTGATCTGGTTTTCCAGGAACTGAGCGTTGAGGTTCTCCTGACACTCCCTGTCCAGCTTGACTGAATTATGGGACTCAGAAGTGCTTTGATTGCTTCCTGACCAGTACCAAATTTCCCTGAACACAGCCATTAATGACCATTATCTTGGCTTTGAATACTATTGCATACTATCCTAGTGTAACAACTCTCTTCACCCTCAGTCTGACACACTACACCCCAGAACCAGTGCAGCCATCTGTATATGGTACCAGAGTTTCCCGACACACGATTTTTCTCTTCGAATGCTATCTGTACAACCAACCGTATGTCGTTTGACTGTCTGATCAGTCTGTGTAGAATCGGGTGTCTGATATTTTTTGTATTTCTTGCATGTCCCAAATTTGGTAACAGCCAGACACCATTTTCCAGAAGTTTATATGTTGATTTATATGCCTCCCTCATGACATATAAGTCAGTGGGAGAGGATACCACAGAACGATCTCCATGGCCGCTGTTGGGAGCCGGTTTAATATGTAACTAACTATACCAATTTGAACCAATCTTTAAGCCGTATAATAGGTAAGCCTAAGGGATATTAATATTTCCCCTATAAATGACGTGTTTAATGTGCGTAAGTAATCATTTCCACCCCTCCACAACCCACCACATCAACTTTCGTATGACATTTAGCCTACAGTGGTTTATAGTTCAAATTTAATGGAAACGCGCCCCTAATGCGTCCACATAAATCGAAATTGGTTTCATTATCGTCGTGCGTACATCTTCGACCCAAGCAAGTACCCAAGCGAGTAACAATCGACCTATTCAGTTCAATATCATATTCGTGCGATATTCGAATGCACTGTCATATTTACAAGCATTTTTCTTACTGTTGCTTTAGTAAAAGTGCACTTTGGTATGCATTTATGCCAATTTTGGTAATTTTTGCACCAAACTGCTTTATTATATGATCAGTATTAATAATCGAAAATATAAAAGTGCGAAAACAACGGAAGGCTAAAATAAAAATGAATATAAAAGTGACAAAATTAACCTCAAAATGACGCGAAAGTAGATAACGTGTTTTTCATTGCAAAAACGATTAATAAAATGTTTTGTTTAAAAAAAAAGACTTGGGAAACTGACACGGTCGTGAGTATTGCGTCTACTGTCTTATTAATAATGAAAAACAGTACATTAAAAAAAAGATTTAAGAACCCAATTAACACAGTTTTTTATGTAAGTAGTATTGCGTAAAAATTACTAACCGTGGTAATTACTGTTAGGTTTAGGCTTAGTAGTCGGTTAATGGCTTAAAAACGTAAAAACATGGTAATAAATTTAATCTTCCACGACTGAATATCTCTTAATTCTTTAGTAAAGTGTCTGAACTACGTAAAAATTATTTTTTTTAAATATCGAAATATTTTGACTAAATTAGATTCGTATGCAGCACTTAAAATCTGAAACAACGCTTACTGTAATTATTTTATTGCCTTTCTGTGATTTGTTTGATAAAGATTTTTAAAATATTTAAACCAAAAATCAGTGAATGTAAACAAAGAAAATATCTCAAAACCAGTTTTTTATGCTCTAGTAATTTACGTATTGTATGAAATGAATTTATTGAATTAAATACCCTATAAAGGTTTATAATATAATGAATTGATTTTTTACATTTCATTTTTTAAAACAAGATCTACAGTATATTTGGGGGAAACGTCTCCTTTTCTCAACCCTTATGTCAGAATTACGGCACTTCTTGATGAAATGTACATTTGTTTGTCAATTAAATAAGAGAAACATTTACTTAAAATAAGAGTGAAAACAAGAGAACAATTACTGTGTACAGTTTTTTACGAATATTTCATGAATTGTAATCGGCCAAAATGGATGGTGTTCCTAAAGCTCATAAAATTTACTACTAAATAAATGCATGTTGTTGTATGCCACGCCAGCGCCGGGTTTTAAAAAATAGGTAGCTTTCTCGCTGACGTGATGGAAGTGAATTTGACAATTATTTTTGTATATCTTACGTTTCCTTGAAAATCGTATTTCACCGTCATAATCAGCATTAAAATCTGCATATATTAAAATTGAAAACGAAAAGGAACCTCGACCTCCGTCAGTTGTACGTGTCAATATAAATAAAGTTATGAATTTTCAAGATTTGGTTAAGAATCCTTTTTGAAACAGTTAAACGGTTTTTGCTGGAAAATGGATTTGTCCAGCTATTACTAAAATTGATTTTTGTAGCAATTTTGGATCAGAACGGACAAAAATAGAAAGTGCTAGAGTACTAAATCACACGCATGCACATATATGAATAACACTGAAAACCGTTGTACATTAGTTCGATACTATTGTTTTTTACACTACCGCAAAAAAGGAGGGTTGTTTTTCGTGACTGGGTATGTGTGTAAATATGTTTATTCCATCATTACTTCTTAACGGCTCAACCGATTTTGATCTACCTTAGCTTGTTGGAATCCTCACTTCACCAGAAGTGTCATAGGCTACATAATTTTCATCCAAATCATTCCAGTGGAGTAAAATTTGGGTAAATGAGTTGCATGTATGTATACAGGATTGATATGCATGTGGTTCAACTGATTTTAATCGATCTGAGCCATTATATACTAAAAATGGCTAAATCACCATTAACCAAAAAATGGCTAAACATTTTACAATTTTAAGACTAAAAATGTAAGACAAAACAGTTTCTAGTTTTACAAATTTCGAATGTACAAGTTTTTACTGAAATCAGTGTAGCTAGTTTGCTAAAGTTATATTATATCGTCTGCATTAGCCCAAGTGTGCACAATAGTCGGACTTTAAACACCAAAAAAAAAAAAAAAAAAAAAAAAAAAAAGTTATAACACGATTGAGGAGGGGTCCAAGAATGTAAAATTCACTCCCTCAGAAAGTGACATACTCGATCGTTGCCCGGTTGTCTTACTTCACTTGTCCGTCTATGTCCATTTGAAGGTTTAAGGACATATCGAGACAGTTGTGTAACAGCAGGCTAGGTCTTCCAAGGAAGCGAACCGACAGCCGTCTGGCTCCAGGCTTCGGTTACAACTTTCAATTTCCTTTTCCGTCTTTCAGTGATGAAGTGGGCACGGACTGTAGCAATACTTGTTTAATCGTAGCTCTACTTCACGTGGTCACAATGAATTTTCCAAAAAAAGAAAATGGTGTAAAAACTTACATAAACTTTCTCTCGTTCATTTACTTCTACCGAAGATTAATAACTCATTTTATCAAATTTCGAGAATAAATCGAAAACCAAATAAGTTATACGGCTGCCGGGGTTTATTTATTGTTCTTTTTTTTATTTAGTCTTGTACATTAAATTTATTGTAAAAAGTTTGGCAAACCCGTTTTGAGAAATAATGTTGAATTTCCGTTTTTTTCCACATATTCCCGAAACGAATTTTTTCGAGGAAGATTTTTTCCGTTCTATTTGGGTACTTACGGACTATATTTGAGCATAATTTGATTGAAACCGTTAATATCTATTCATAGTAATTCTGATTATTAACAATTTCACAAAAAACTTTTAAAAAATTGAGTAATATTTTCGAGGTGTTATCATCGATGTGTAGACAGACACACTTTTCGGTTTAACTAATAGGTAGGCTATATTAAAATGTCACGATCACCACGATTCATACAAGAGTATCAAACGATGATAATGTAGAATTTGTATTGTTATTCGGTTTCAGTACTATTAAGTTTGAGTTCAGTACCATGCATTTTCATTAAACTCATAAACCCAAAAGTAATGATCGTTTCTCAATTTTGTTAGTTACAAATGTGAATTTTCAGAATTTTTTGCCATTTAGTATCGAAAAGTCTGGGAACACAATTTGTCAACCTTCTCTAGCGTTGAAGTTCAAAATATATATTTCTTATAAACGTATTCTTTATACACAAAATACTAAGTATTTAAAAAAGTAAAGTAACTGCGCAATGATGACACTTGCCGGTTTACTGTTTAAGCGATTGAGAGGCATTACTGGAGATGGATTCCCAAATAAGAGTCCTTAACATGAGTATTAAAAAGAACCCAGAACGCAAAGTCGCGGCACGCAGCTGTCTCGCTTTGAAAATTTTTTCCTCCCGTTAAAATCTGCATGAATTTTTCGTATTTCCAATGAAATTTGAAAATTGAAATGCTAATTTAAGTAAATTTTAACACGGATTTTCAAAAAATATTAAGACAAAATTATGTTTTTGGAAAAATGGATTCTACTAGGCAACGAGCTTGTTATTACTAAAGTACTGAAGCGCGCGCACGACACACGCACGCATGCACATGCACGTACCCGTCTCTCTCTCTCTCTCTCTCTCTCTCTCTCTCACACACACACACACACACACACACACACACACACACACACACACACTTGGATCTGGGTCTTACCATGATGGCTGCTCCAATAGTTCATTTTTCAATGTATATTAACTAATAAAGTCTGTATTGTCATGTTACATTCGTGAATTCGACATAGAATATAATATGCCTTCGCAAACAAAACTCTTTATGGATACTTGTCACGCCAGCTACTGTAAATACATATTGCGGCTTTCTAAAACTTCTTTTTCAGTTTTACGGAATTGAAATTCGATAGGTTGTTTCCACATCCGACATAAATAGGCATCATATCGATTCTACTTCTGCAATGATTCTCGTGGCGAGGTTAAAGCTCGGGCTATTTCCAGAAATTCGCTGTTGTATTTACAGGAACTGCTTAATAGCCAGGCAGCCAGGTCTTGAAGCATTGTTTACAAACAAAACGACTCACGTACGTTGTGGGTTGAGTAACCAGGGGCTGATGACGTAGCCTCGACCTCACTGCTTTCTATTAATTGAAGCAGAAGCTGCGTATGTAACACGCACGTTAGCTGTTCAGTAGCTGCTAGCTGGGATCCCCCCACGAACCTCCAACGTGAACTTCAGCTAGTGACGAACATTTTGAACCAGTCGTTTAAACAATAGACGTGAAGTGTTTCCTCTGATCAGTTAAGTAAATGAACAGTGAACAGTAGCAGTGATTTAATCACAATTTAGAGAACAGTTTACTTCTGAGACAACTTGCTGCCGTGCGTTAACTGCTCATTGTTAAGTGCTCTTTATTAAGCTAGTAAATTTCTAATGAAAAATACTTATTATTTTAAAATTGTATTACCAAAATAAGTGCAGACTATTTATTATTGTGCTATATATATATATATATATATATATATATATATATATATATATATATATATATATATATATATATGTTTAACGTCCGACTATTGTGCACACTTGGGCTAATGCAGACGATGGGATGATTTATAGCGTATGAAAATACCAAGCCCTCGCCGGGAATCGAACCCAGGTCCTCGGGGTGAAAGCCTAGTACGCTATCCACTAGGCCACCGAGGCGGCTATATATATATATATATATATATATATATATATATATATATATATATATATATATATGTGTGTGTGTGTGTGTGTGTGTGTGTGTGTGTGTGTGTGTGTGTGTGTGTGTGTGAAGAAATAAATAATTAAATTGACTAGAAAAAGTGATTTTGTTCAAATTAAATATTATTACGATTAAAACAAAAGTTAATGAAATATTAGTTTCTACATTTCATCTTGAAAACATTTTTCTAATTAATTCGTAAGAATACCGCTAATTACAAACCCCTCCATTGTAACAGCAGAGTACAAACCATAGGCTCTACAGCTTACAAAATTGAATTTCAAAACTGAATCATCGCAACACTATTGAAACCTTAAATTTGTACGTTTTACCATTGAATATAAACGTATTAGAACGATAACCCTTATGAGGCAGAGTGTTCAACTACAGTTAGGCCTAAATACATAATAATACGGTATATTTTCTGGAACGTCTCCACCTTGCAACTAGCAGCGTTCGTAGCGGCAGATAGTCTAATTAGCGTCTGATATATCAAAGCATGCTTTTTATAATGGTGGTTGTACTTCTAGACCGTTTATATTCAATGTTTTATAGATTTACAGTATCGTTAAATGTATAAGCTATTAACTATTATGCATTATTAAGTTACGGTTTTGCAAATATTAAAACTACTTGAGAAGTTAAGAAGAGAATTTTTTTTATTGTTTGATTGTAATATCCTAATAGAGTCACATGTCAAATGTCGCCATGAACATTTTTGATGAGTTCTTCATCAGTAATGCGTGTTAATCCCCCTTTAATATTTACTTTATTTAACCTTATGCTAGGGTTCTAATGAAAACAGCCTAGTTCCATTAACTTCTGCAGATACAACCGCTTTCCACTTGTTAGACCAGGCTGCTTCACAGTTTTGACAGTGTCTGTTAACACATGTACCGCTTCTTGCTAGTTAACACTGGATACACAGATAAGCCAGTTAGTATAATCTCTGACTACCGTAAACTACGTCCAAACATTACGCGTACATCAGTTCTGCTTCGTACGCCTGCAAATCCTTGAAAATCTGACATCATCACAATTAACGTTAAAATCAGTAAATATTAGTATTTTTAATTGTCAAATTGCATTGAAAATGAACCTCGGCCGCCGCTAAGATTCATTTCGTATTTTTAGTGTAATGTGGTAATTTATGAAGATTTAGAACGGCCGTTAAAATGCTAAAGTTTAATATTTTAATGACCCTTCAAAAAATGATCTAGAGGTCAAGGACGGCTCTCATTTCATGGTTTCGCGTCTGGGTCTTACTCGGATGACCGCTCTGATAGTTTATTTCCAATGGGTATTCGCTAGTAATTCCTACGAACTCAGTTCGAACGGTTCGCTTTACTGTTGAGTAGTGTGGACTATATTATAATAATGCGCTCCAATTGCTCTGCAACAAACAGTTTTCCGAAATGGCTACCTTAGGTCACCAAATTTATTGACGTTTCAAAATCGGATGAATACATTTGTCAAAATGTCTTCAAATGTTAATTTAGAATTTCCGTATTGTCTAAAAGATCACTGTGTACATATCACTATTTTGTAAACTGGTCATCCACCGTCTGAATGTCTGAAAAATCAAGCGCATCACTTACTTACATTACTTTATTGTACCTTTTTGTCCTTTTTTTATAGACTAATTTCAAATGTTTAATTATGGAAAATATAGCCTGTCTCTCTCTTAATTACATACAATATGGCCAAAATTAGATTAGGACAGCGTGTCAGAGGGATTAAAACACCGCAATTAATCTACTGCTTTCCAAACTTACACTTCTCAAGGTCATAGGATCGAGACTGAATTTTTCTGCCGTAAGCGAACAGAATTTTCTAACTTACATTTAGAAAACTAGTAAACAGCTAAAAACTATCAGCCTTTACACGTGCATCCACGAATGTAATTCTGTCTGCTTCAGTACTTATAAATAACATTGTCTCAAAAGGATTTTACCAATTAAATATTAGCTTCACTTTTTTGCCGTTTTATTATCGATTTGTATACAAGATTATGTGAAACTTGTCTCACAGTTTGTTGCTCCACAAGTTGTAAAATCCTAGTGTAAAGGCGGCTAACAAATTCTGTTCAAGATTCTGTGAAACAGTTTGTTGCTACAGTTCGCTTAGGATAGTGGCATGGAACGCCAACGGACTAGTCCAGCGAGTTCAAATACTTGAGGCTGTTCTTTGGAGTGAAAAGATATATGTGTGTTTAATTTCAGAGACTCATGAAAAGAGACTCTTACTGCAAAATAAGAAGATACATAGTTTATCATACAGTTCGCCCTGACAAAGTAGGCAAAGACCTACAGCTGTAGTAATTAAAGAAAATATAAATCACTTTGAATAGCTTAAATATGAAACAAGTTCCATTCAAGCCAACGCTGTAACTGTCAGAACAAAATTTGAAGATATCACAACTGCTGCAATATACTGCCCACCTGGACAAGCGTTGAGTAAAAGTGATTATTTACGTTTCTTTCAAGCTATTGGAAATCGGTTCATTATACGTGGAGACTTCAATGTCAAACGTACTTAGTGGGGATCAGCAAGTGTAATTCCAAAAGGTAGACAGTTGCTTGCAGCTGCAGAAGAAAGTAGCTGCCATTTCCAATCTACTGGTAAGCCTACTTATTGGTCCAATAATCCGGCTAAGATTTCGAGTTTGATTGACTTTTTTGTCTTACGAGGTATTGCGTCAAAATATGTCACAATTGAGGAGAATAGTGATCTCTTGACTGACCACACAGCAGTTATCCTTTCATTAAGTGAGTCAGTTATCAGCAGGATGCATCCACCGAAATTAGCTGATAAACATACGGATTGGGAGAAATTTCGTGAAGAACTTGAACAAAGAATCAACCTAAGTGTACCCTTAAAAACAAATGATCAGTTGGACAAGGAAGTGGGAAAACTAGTTACGGATCTTCAACAATCGGTATGGAATAATAGTACAATTCTGAAGCCTAAAGTACCTGGGCTAAACTATAGTTATATCAAAGAAGTACGAGACATGGTACAGGAAAAGAAGAAGGCACGTAAATAATGGCAGCAAAGTCGTTCTCCAGAAGACAAAAAAGCTTTAAACAAGCTCACTCATCAGCTTAAAGAAAAGATCAAAATCATTAAAAACGAAATGTGCTTCCTGAGGGACCTGACGGATGAGAGATACGGACTAAGCAGCTAAGGTATTAAAAAGGCCAATAAAGTATGCTGCGCCAGTTCGCAGTAATAATGGTAAGTGGGCCAGAAGTGATAAAGAAAAGGCAGAGGTATTTGCTGAATATTTCACAAATATATTTCAACCTCATCCATCAACTGGTATGGAAGATATACCATCAGTTAATAATACAGATCATATGTTGGTCAAGAAATTTACACCAGCAGAAGTCATCAATGAGATTGATAAAAACCTCAAAGTCAATAAAGCGCCTGGGTATGATCTTATCACAGCTGAGATACTTAAAGAGCTACCATATAAATGTATAATTAAATAAACACATCTTTTCAATGCGACAATACGGCTCAGATATGTGAATATAAATTGGAAGATAGCTGAGGTAATTATGATCCCAAAACCTGACAAAAAACATCATACCGACCAATATCGTTGCTAGCAATTGTAGGAAAACTTTTTGAAAGGCTACTTTTAAATCGACTTAAGCCAATTATTTAAGATAGGCAAATCACCAGTTTGGGTTCCGTAGTAAGCATTCGACTGTAGACCAGGTACATCGTATGACTGATATCATAGAGAAATCATTACAAGAGAAAAAAATATGTGCACCTGTATTTTTGGACGTGGCACAAGCATTTGATAAAGTAGGGCATCAGGACTTGGAAAGTAAACTTGATGACTACTTACCGAGGCAAATGAGTGAGATTTTGAAATCGTATATTTCCGATCGATATTTCAGAGTTAAACATGGTGAGGACTATTCTGAATTAAAATGTATTGCTGCTGGAGTCCCTCAGGATAGTGTCCTGGGGTCCACTATATACTTGTGATATCCCAAAAATGATGGGGTTTTTGCAGCCACATTTGCTGATGACACCGCTCTACTTGCTACTGGACATGACATGCAAACAGCTACGACAGACTACAATTAGCTATCAGTAATGTTGAAATATGGACTAGAAAATGGCGAATTAAACTGAATGAGGGTAAATCAACTCATGTCAACTTTACTAACAAGCATTGTGTGTATAAGCCAGTAATGATAAACGGACAAATTGTTCTGCATGCAAACGAGGCTAAATATTTAGGGATGCCTGGATGCTAAACTTCGTTGAAAGTCTCACGTGAAAAAAAAGCGCGAACAACTTGGAATGAAGTACAGACAAATGTATTGGATTATCGGAAGGAACTTGTCCGTACAAATAAACTTCTTCTTTATAAGCAAGTCCTGAAACCCGTCTGGACCTACGGCATTCAATTGTGGGGATGCACGAAGAAAAGTAACATCAAAGTAATACAAACATTTCAGAACAAAGTGCTTCGTAGTATTGTCGGAGCACCGTGGTATATCCGCAATGCAGATATCCATCGGGATTTGAAGGTGCCTTTAGTGGCCGAAGAGGTAAAAAGGTATGCTCGAAAACATGCAGCAAAACCTGTGAACATCAAAATGTAGAGGTGGTAAATTTGGGCAACGTACCACAAGTGAGGAGACTGAAGAGAAAGAAACCTGTTGACTTGGTACAGGTTTGATACACATGATTTTAATGTAAATGCATAGTGAAGGGTGACTCTAGACGTTTTTTTACCACACAAACAGTAGACACAAAAATATTACTAGATATCTTAGACTAGTTGTAATTGTATGTAATAAAAAAAAGTTGCTACACAAGTTATAAAAGCCTAGTGTAAAGGCGGCCTAACAAATGCCGTAAAAGATTCTGTGAAACTTGTCTCGGAATTAGTTGCTCCACAAGTTGTTGCTCACAAGTTGTAAAAGCCTAGTGTAAAGGCGGCCAACAAATGCCGTAAAAGATTCTGTGAAACTTGTCTCGGAATTAGTTGCACCACAAGTTGTTGCTTTACAAGTTGTAAAAGCCTAGTGTAAAGGCGGCCTAAGAAATGCCGTAAAAGATTCTGTGAAACTTGTCTCGGAATTAGTTGCACCACAAGTTGTTGTTTTACAAGTTGTAAAAGCCTAGTGTAAATGTGGCCTAACAAATACCGTAAAAGATTCTGTGAAACTTGTCTCGGAATTAGTTGCACCACAAGTTGTTGCTCTACAAGTTGTAAAAGCCTAGTGTAAAGGCGGCCAACAAATGCCGTAAAAGATTCTATGAAACTTGTCTCGGAATTAGTTGCTCCACAAGTTGTAAAAGCCTAGTGAAGTGCGGCCTAACAAATGCCGTAAAAGATTCTGTAAAACTTGTCTCGGGATTTGTTGCTCCACAAGTTGTTCCTCACAAGTTGTAAAAGCCTAGTGTAAAGGCGGCCAACAAATGCCGTAAAAGATTCTGTGAAACTTGTCTCGGAATTAGTTGCACCACAAGTTGTTGCTTTACAAGTTGTAAAAGCCTAGTGTAAAGGCGGCCTAACAAATGCCGTAAAAGATTCTGTGAAACTTGTCTCGGAATTAGTTGCACCACAAGTTGTTGTTTTACAAGTTGTAAAAGCCTAGTGTAAATGTGGCCTAACAAATACCGTAAAAGATTCTGTGAAACTTGTCTCGGAATTAGTTGCACCACAAGTTGTTGCTCTACAAGTTGTAAAAGCCTAGTGTAAAGGCGGCCAACAAATGCCGTAAAAGATTCTATGAAACTTGTCTCGGAATTAGTTGCTCCACAAGTTGTAAAAGCCTAGTGAAGTGCGGCCTAACAAATGCCGTAAAAGATTCTGTAAAACTTGTCTCGGGATTTGTTGCTCCACAAGTTGTTCCTCACAAGTTGTAAAAGCCTAGTGTAAAGGCGGCCAACAAATGCCGTAAAAGATTTTATGAAACTTGTCTCGGAATTTGTTGCTCCACAAGTTGTTGCTCACAAGTTGTAAAAGCCTAGTGTAAAGGCGGCCAACAAATGCCGTACAATCATTTTAATATTGCGGTCGCTTTGAAGAGTAATCGGATAGTTTTAATTAATTAAACAGACGTTTCAGACTAATGCTTCTGGGACGAAACAACTAAGGACTTCTGGGTAGCTTCTACTCGTCCTTCATTTTACTGATGCTTGATGCTTCACAGATACATACGTGAATTTACGCGTCCGCAGCGTGTGTATTATATCAAGTGTAATAGCGTGCCAAACAAAACTGCGTTAGGTCGGATTATGTTCTCTTTGCGTCTGCTGGCAGCTTTGTGTTCTTTTCTGAAATGGAAACTTTTAACCTCCAAAAATAAAACTTATCTCACGATTCGGGGAATATTTTTGGTTTCTTGTCAACATTTCTACTAACGCGTAAGTACGCTGTTATAATTAACTGATTTCCATGGAATGTATACTGTATTAACGGTTACGGCAGTAATAATTCCACATAAAGTTTAACTGAACCGGTCACATGAGGGAGAAAAGATTTATAAAAAAACGAATGATTGTTTCCTCAATATTTATATAATAGCATAATGCTCGGTGAAAAATCAACAGTGTTTCAGAATAGCACTATTTTCGATTCTTTGATTGGTATTTCAATGCGAATATATATTTATGCACCGTTTTTAGTTTTAGCCTTGCTGCATTACGAATTTCAGCTTCCTTTATTTTCTGATCATATCGCACTGTAATGTTTTTCAAAATAGCATTATTTTCGACTCTTTGATTGTTATTTCGATGCGAATATATATTTATGCACCGTTTTTAGTTTTAGCCTTGCTGCATTACGAATTTCAGCTTCCTTTATTTTCTGATCATATCGCACTGTAATGTTTTTCAAAATAGCATTATTTTCGACTCTGATTGTTATTTCGATGCGAATATATATTTATGCACCGTTTTTAGTTTTAGCCTTGCTGCATTACGAATTTCAGCTTCCTTTATTTTCTGATCATATCGCACTGTAATGTTTTTCAAAATAGGTATACTATTTTAGGTCCTTCAGGCTTTAGAAGAAGCTTTACGAAAGTATATTCGTACATTCTTGTTATTTTCAAAAATGTTTTCTTCCGATTTGATTCAAATTTAGCACAGAAATCTGCTTTGGTTCCAGCTTGGACCAAGTTTGTTATTGAGCGAAATCCGTTCAACGGTTTCAAACTTGCGGTCATTTTAGATCTTGGAAAAAAACACAACTTTATTTCTTTTTTCACCATAGTAATCAGCGTTAAAATCTCCGTGAATTAGCTTTTTAAATTTTCAAACGTCGTTGAAAGCACGAAAATGGATCTGACGCCAGATTTAATGCTGAGTATAATGGTGAAATCGGATTTTCAGAAAAGTTTAAACGAAAAACAGCATTATTAGAAATTCGCTTCCCTCACGTGAACGAAACAGCTGCGTGCCGCGGCTGTAAATAATATTAAATGAATGCAAAAAATGTGCAACGTTTCTACACAATTTGCTTTCACTGATCGTAAAAGGAAACCTACGTGTACGTTGGCCAAGCTCACTGTTCGGTATTTTTCGACTATTGCGAATTGCTCAAACAGCGACGGTGTATGTAGTACAAAAATAGTGCATTTGCTAGACTGAAGAAAGCGTCGCTATTTCTGTGAGAGGAACGATATCGACAGACAGGGAAAGTGATTTGGTTCGTCACGGCCGGTCGTTGTTCCGTGACAGATGTGGTCGTTTACCGTGACGAACCTTAGGCAAAGTTTGAAAAACTGGAATACCAGTGCACGGCCATCCAAAGAATGGAAAAACCTTGAAAGAACCGTTAGATTTTGTGTAACCACGAAGTTTGTATTTTCATATTGAATAATTGTTTTTCATATAATCGCGGCACGCAGCTGGCTCGCTGAAAAGACGTAACACGAATTTCCAAAAAGTACAATATCGCTCTGTAATATTTTTATCTAACACGTTTTTCGAAATATATGGTGAGTGTATTTGTATGTTAGCTGGCGTTTCGCTGATTTTATAACCTTTACTATATGCCAGTTAGACTAATGAAGACGAGGATGAATGTAACGTACAGAAAAGTCAACGGTAGTAACTAGATTCGAACCTGCGTACAAGTTATATGCGCTGTCATCTTCGTACAGAAAGTACCAGCGTGATTATTGTTAATTGTGACCGTATTAAGTTTCATAAATGTGTGAAATTTGTATTTAGGACAAGTCGACAAATCGAAATATGAAACCCTGGACGCGGGTGGCTTCTTTGGATTTATCAATTTAATTATGCCCTTCATTTATTTTTTTTTAACTATAATAATGTTTCGAAAATTGAAATCTGTTGACTTTGAGAAGTTACTCTACTTAAATTTATGATTTGCAGATTTACCTGTTTTATTAAAGAGTTTTGTAATGTTTTAACGGTCTGTATATCTTGTGTATGTGCTTATGTACGTTACATTTAAATAAAGTAAATCAAAATAATTGGTCTCGCTTTTGAGAAATCCATTAAGATATTTTCGAGTAGTTTGTTTTAATTTCAAGAAGAACAGAACATTTATTATTTGATTTTTATTTACTGTATACCTCTCAATCAGTAACAGCTGTTATTTTTGAACGTTAATAACTGTTTCTGTCAAGTTTATTTTGTAGTAACCTTAATTTCTTTTATTGTTTGTTGGTGTTGTGGCAAACATGGAGCCTGGTTGGCCTGCCTATCAGAATTTTACCAGTGTTTATTTTTTGGCGTGTAGTACAATTTTCATGCACCATTCGTTTGATATAAAGTTAGCAAAATATGTATGGCATGTTATCTTTTATCATAGTTGCGATTCTTTTCGCTGTTGCAGTTAGGAAACGCACGGACAAATGAAGTGTGTTTATTTAGCGTTTAAAATAGACAGGCTTGAATGTTTGATGTAACAGGTTTCATTGTAGCGGAAAATGAAAGGTGATGACAACGGAGCAAAGAGATGCAATGGGGAAACATTTCACTTTGAAGGATCGGCTCTGTCTTCACTGGGCTTCCGTAGTTCAGTTGGCAGTGCGAACACTATTTGTTAGTGGCAAACACTTCGTTCTTAGTTACTGGAATTACGTTTAAAAAAAACATTGCAATTTAAACTTAACCATAATAAATCAGTACATTACTGCATTTTAAGTGTTAAATATTTAAAAAAAGCCCACATCAAAACAAAGAAAAGCATATTTCCCCCAATGCTCAGTTCTCAAAATTAGACCAGTTTTTCAATAAATGTTAGTTCGACAACCAGAATTAAAATACTAAGCCGTGTAATCTGCCCATTTCCCAAAATCGATAAATGGTCGTATAGAGAGGTGCATAACTCAGGGCAGTATATACAATTTTGAATATTACTTAAAAGACAGTACACGATTAAAGAGTGAATTTTAAAAAAACCGATAGTGGTTAGGATTTGTTTTAGTTTTTTCTCAAAAGGACCCTATCCGGATACTTCGGGCGATAGCTTAACGGATATGTTTTGTTTACATACTTAAGGGGGCTACTTTGAAAAGTAGACAACAGACAAACAGACAGACAATCCAAGTCAAAACGCATATCCTGGCTGTATCGTATTGTATGGATTGTTCCACGATCCACTGATAACCTTTCTATATATTTCGTATAAAGTAGTGATAAAATTATTTTTGTATATATTTTTCAAACATCGATTTATAAGCTCTTTTAAAAGTGTTTTTTTGTTTGCAGTAAAACTAACAAAGAATTCCATAATTTTCCATTACTCTCTGTAAGACATGTTTATTTATAAAAACTCATTATTGAAACGTTACCATCAAACTCCTGGTGTGGTTGTTTTCAATTAGAAAGGAAACTCGTACGTTTTCAGGACAGATAGTAGCGTTGCGATCGCTTAATAAGCCTTTTACTGCCAACTAAACAAAGAACATCTCAAAAGTCAGTGGCTGATTGTTAACTAATACGGTAAGCCGCGAACGTCTGGAATATATCTAGACTGACGTTTCCCCCAAAGATTCCTGTTCGTTAACGGTGAATCGTTCTGTATGAATGTTTACTTGTTCGATTAAAGTTTAGGGTCAGCCAGTAGATATACAAGAAGCACGTGACGTCTCTTTAGCAGTAAAACAGAAAATCGAAAAAAATTATTATTATTGGCAATTTTGTGTACTGGCGCCAACCAGAAAAATATAATGGTTACGATATAGTGTATAAAATGTAATCGTGGAGTAAAAAATGAGGGGTTAGAAATATATTCTTCAAAGTTTGTGTTGTTTCGTATTAAACTGGTCCCATTGTTAATTACGGCTAACGTGTGTACTGTATTTTGAATTAAAAATAATAAATCAATATGGAAGTCCTCCCAGTTGATGTATCGAAGATTTTGACATCGTTACTGACCGACAGACTCTTTAAAATTCAAAACTAAATGTTGCACAAGATCGTGGCATGAGTTGTGTCGCTGACGTAAGCGAATTTTCAAAAAAGTAACAAATATCACACATTGTTATCTGATTTCGTCATCGTCATTAGAATTAACATCTTCGTAAATTACGGTGTAAATTTTTTTAAAAATACCTCTGCTCCCGCATTTAAGATTCATTAAATGGAATTAAAAAAATTTAATGCGAATTTATACAGATGTTAGTACCGAAATAAGATTTTGGAAAATATGTAACTTAAAAAATTGTTTTTTTTACTATTTGAAATGGCTCCCATTTTTTAGCTGTTGAGCGGATTTTGTTGGGTAAAAAACTCATTCAAGTTATTACGTTATTCAATTTGTTGACAAGTCTAAAATTAAACGCAACACACACACACACACACACACACACACACACACACACACACACACACACACACACACACACACAAAAAGTGATTTAGAGGTCAGGATAGGGTCATTGCAAGATCCCGGGTTTGGGTCATACCTTGTTGACCACTCCAATAGTTCATTTTGCAAAGAAAATTTACTAAAATTAAGGTTAAATCAAATCAAACATCCAATTTTTGCCAAAATAATTTGAATATATAACTGTAAGACCCGATGTACTTTGTGCAAGGCGCAACTAAGCAACTAAAAGCACTGAGACGATTCCAGTCAAATTGAACAGATGTACCGTGTTGAAGTATAAAGTTTAATATGTTTTTAATCTTTCGCCATTACGTATGTAAACTAACTAGAGTCTTTACATTCACAGTTACCCAGTAACTGTCAGTTATACAGACCGACCTTGAACTTATTTGTGGCTTGGAGAACTTTATGTTTGTTTTACCAATAAACACCGAGTCTACGAATATCTCGCATAGTTCATTAACATGTAAGACTGAAAAGACTTTGTCCAAGCTTCTGGCTTTAGTTCAAGTATTCTTTTGCAATTAAAGGAAAATGTTTCATCTAGATTGTTTGTGCACTTTAGGTGTTACTGTGGCGCCTAAATTTCTTTAACTTTTAATGTCGTTCATTATGCATTCAAGTCGAATGAGAGTTTCAGTGTATTGTCCGCATGTGGAGGAGAAAGTGTCCTTACCATTACATGTAATATTACTGTTCGATTGAAGGTGGATTGATGCACTAGTCTTAACATTACATTTAATAGTACTGTTCGATTGAAGGTGGATTGATGCACTAGTCTTAACATTACATTTAATAGTACTGTTCGATTGAAGGTGGATTGATGTACTAGTCTTAACATTACATTTAATAGTACTGTTCGATTGAAGGTGGATTGATGCACTAGTCTTAACATTACATTTAATAGTACTGTTCGATTGAAGGTGGATTGATGTACTAGTCTTAACATTACATATAATAGTACTGTTCGATTGAAGGTTGACTGATGCACTAGTTTTAACTTCATTGCGGGAGTAATAGAAAAAAACTTTAAAATTCTATCTAAATTTCTTAAAATCGTTTCGCCGTATTTCACTTAATTTTGGTTACTTATTGTAAGTAACTTCAGACTCATTGTAGCAAATTGAAAGTTATGGTTCGGGAGTAAATCATAAAACTAAAAATAAACCTTAATTGTTGCCTTTTTCTCAGAAACAATAAATTTCATTTATTTCAAATTTTGGTGATTCAATTAATTTTTTTTTTTACAATAGCGTCCAAACCGGGTTTTTGGTAATTCAATGTGAGGAAGTTTTTGTAATGTTTTCGGTACTGTTTATGGATTTTGAAAAATATAAGCTCTTTTTGGCTAAAAATAAGAGCCTGATTTTTGCCGTGATTTTTAAAAATCAGTTTCTTTGAAAATCGACTTCAAAACGAAAACGGTTGTTTAATCTACAAAAATTGGGTTATGAACCTGTAAAAACACTACAAAATAAAGGTGCTCTATCAAAATTGGTATATCAGAGTGTATAATTTTTGCTTTACGTAAATTTATAAATAAAAGCAGCCTGTAGCACTGAAAATTTGTGGAAGAAAGCTGAATTGAATAAGGAAAACTAACATCTAAATTATCTGTAAAGACTTGTGAAACGGAAGAATTTTAAGTACATTAGACTTGACTTGAGTGGTTTGTTAATAAACTTCAGTTCTCTTACCTTCAGAAAATATTGCAACTTGTTTAAGAACACGGATAACAAAATAACTACGCGTACCAATGTAGTGTACTTGAGATCGAAGCCTGGTGCCAGACAGCTGTCGGTATCTAGTTCACTTCCTTGGAAGACGTAGTGTACTGTTCCTTCGTTTTCTACTTGACATAAATGGGCAGGTTAAGTTGAAGTTTGATAAGGAATCCAAACCTCACCTTTTTCAATTCATGAAGATTAGCGGTGAGGTGTGGTCAGTGTGCAGTGTTAACACTGTAGATTGATGTATAAAATTACATCAAAATGCAGGAATAAAAGCGGCCATCATGGTAAGATCTAATCCCGGAACCTCGAGTAAAAGCTGATCCTGATCTCTGAAACGATTTTTAACGGATCATTACAGTGTGTGTGTGTGTGTGTGTGTGTTTTTTTTTTAACGTGTGAGATTTAGCGTTTTGTTAGGTTCGGTTTAATTTAAACTTGAGACAACATTCTATTTGGTAGTATCTTGGATAATTTCGTTACCGTCCCAAAATGGCGGCCATTTCAATTCCAAATCTTAGAGGTCATATTTTCTGTCTCACTTTTTTGAAGATATTTTTCACTGTCTCAATCAGGGTTAAAAATCTGCTTTCAATTTCTTATTTCAACGATGGACAAGATTTGTTTTTCGTATTTTCAGTGGTTTGAAAATTAAAAATTTTGCTAATTTTTGAAAAAATTTTAACAATCATTGTCAATCAGATTAACGATATGATCAGGTTTCCGGACTTTTTTTTTGTGTTTAACGTCCGACTATTGTGCACACTTGGGCTAATGCAGACGATGGTATGATTTATAGCGTATGAAAATGCCAAGCCCTGGCCGGGAATCGAACCCGGATACTCAGGGTGAAAGCCCAGTACGCTATCAACTAGGCCACCGAGGCGGCTTCCGGGTTTCCTGACGGTCATTAACGTTTGATCGATCAGATTTTCAAAAAATTGTTACTAAAAAGTTATCGTTATGTAATGTGATATTGTTTTGGGAATTCGGTTTCCTGACAACTTGGCAGTTGCGTACCGCGATTATATTATTCTGATAATATGCTCAGCTTCAGCTCCTCAGTGCTTATACACAAATTGTTATCTCTATCTTCAGTCATATTTCATTTATAGAGATGCGGAAAGTGGTAATTTACAAAGAAAATAATCGAAACAATTGTTCATAGCTTAAATAAAATGTGCATTCACTTCTGTTCAGCCTGTTACAGGGAATGTTATGCGTCAAGTTCGTTACATTTACGGCAAAGTAAGGTTCCCAATGAGTGACACCCGACGATGCATTTGTCATGGGAAGTATTTGATTCTCACGGTAATAGCGATGCTGACTGTATTTCCGCGCTTTTTGTCACTATCCAGTGGGCTGTGGCTGTGCAGCAGCACTCACCCAGGGAAATGTATTGCGTAAGATTTATTTATTGTGGCGAGATCCTAAATACTGAATACTGCACACGTTAGTTGCAAATAATCACCGCACGACTTGGACTCGTTGATTTCATGGAAAGAAATACACGAATTGGCAAACACAAATTTTCTCTTTCGTACACTAAAAAAAAATAATTTCACAATCATCTTGGTATATCAATCGTGATAATTCCTAAAACACACACTCACATGCTATATAATATTTGAAATTTTCAACGACCCTCCCCCCAGTTTACCCAGAGGTACTGGAGAATCATTCCAATAGCTCGTGCCCCTTCCCCGGTGATCCTGATCTCCGTCCGGACTTTAGTTTTATCGATAGCTTTGTGAACAGATCTGTGACCTGTGACTTATCTATGACTTTTATTGTGGGGGCATAATTTGAACTCATTTTAATGCTGTATTTTAATTTATTGTGTTTTTTTATGTAAAGTAGATATAGACTGTTTCGCGGAAGCCTTTAGAAAAACCGTTTTTGTGTATCATAAACGTCGGATAATGTCATGCTGCGAATGATTTGTGTCAAGCCGACCTAATTAAGTAAATGACAACGCATGCTGGGATCACGTGAAATATTAATTGCATAAACACATCAGTTTATTATCCGTGAGAGAACGCCTCTCGCCTCGCGTGCTAACCAGTTGTGTGACCACGTGTTGGTTGCGTTTAAGTGGGCGTTCACAGCTCAGGGAGGGGGTCGGTGCACAGCCAGCTGTTTTAAAATAAGCGAAAATTTAATCCGGCAAGAATGAGCTGAAGTATCTATTATCGCGTACACGCATGCGCGAGCACATACCGTGGAACCTTGCAAGAATTTATATATGGCTCGCACCTGTCTCATAGTCGTGATGGAAGCAACTCCCTAAAAATATTTCTTTTACCTTACACTTTTTTATATTCTGATGCCATCATGCTAAACAGCATTAAAATCTGCATATATTAGCATTTTAAACTTTAAAGTACATTGAAAATACGAAAATGAACTGCCAAATTCGATTTTTTAACTTTAACAAATTAAATGTTTAAAATGCTAATTTACTGCGGTGTATAACGCTGACTGCGATAATTTTGTTTCAATATAACCACTGAGTTCAGCTGTTTATCCACAATTCCCATATACTGTAATGCGTAAACACTTTTACACAAATTACCGACCGATTTCTCCGGCTTTTGCAAAATCAAGCCTATTGGCTTCACTCTTTTCGTATCTCAGGCTGTTCATCATGCTAAGAGATGCGTTGCCCATATTTCAATGCGTGTCTTTATTTCTTCATTGACGAGTTCAGTTCTGAGATTCCTTTGTAAGGTATCATTAAGTACATACCATGGAGCGTCATTAACGAAGCACTTTATTGAAACGAAGCTTTTAATGTTAGCTTTGGCGAGAGGAGTGAAAAGAAAAAAGTCTGCCGAACGGAAGAATGTAATGAAATTGTGGAACGAACGAGCAAAAAAAAAAAAGTCTATTTTTGTCTCTTTCTTTTTCTTCCTCCTTTTCGATAACAATATAAGCGTATTATATCAAAACGTTGTCTTGTTTTGGTTTCAGTATTTTTTTGCAATTGAAGAACACGAGCACGTTGTAACCGGTTACAATGATTGTTAATATTGCTAGTTTTTAACAACATTACTTGAAACGTCTTATAGCCTATCAGGTGTTCAATGAAATCAGCTGCTCGTTACGAATTAATATAAAGAATCTTTTACTATAACAACAGTAAATATTATCTAAGCTAGGTTTACGTATTTATTTATTTAAACAAAATAAGATATTTGTAAACATTTCTTCAAACTAATTATATATTCAGCAAAGATATCATTAACAAAAGCTTCGCTTCTATCGGCAACTCCCCGAGTTCCACATGTTCTTTTTGTTGAAAGGTCTTGTCTCTCTTTATTTGTTTCACTCAACTTTGGGGTACACTAAATCAATCACTTTTAATGTTCTGTGCCTTCCTCGTAGCCCAGTATTGCTTCATTCGTTGTGATCTTGCTTTTCTTTCTTCCTCAGAGATTTGGATCGTTCGCTTGGATTTGACTTTGCCTTGGAACCGTTGCTTCTTGTCCTTGGTTATTGTTTTGGCTGTTCTGTCCATGAGCATAATGTCAGTCTGCAGTTCTGTTATGTCTTTCTCCGTTTCTCTAAACCAAAGTGGTTTGGCTCTTCTACTGCGAAAGTAGTCCAATATTTTTTTGGTTGGTCTATTGTCCATTCGGAGGATGTGCCCATAAAAATCAATTCTCCTTTTTCTTATTGTGTCTGATAGTGTTTCAGTTTTTTGGTAAAGAGTTTCATTACTGATGTGGAATAATTGGTTGTTACAGAATTTGGGGCCTAAGATTTTTCGTAATATCTTTCTTTCTTTGATCTCCAGCCTTTAAAGTGGGCCCTGGGTTGGAAAGGTCTTGTATTATATTAATATTTGTTTTAGCAACCCCAGATTTGAATGTCGTAGGCTTCAGCACTTGCCGATGCAACAGCAATGTATTGTAGACCGACAACTGGGAATTCCATCCAAAAAGTCAGTGTACTTTTCCGAATTTTAGGTTCAATCTTTGTTTCTTTCTTTACATGTTCCTTCCATTTAAGTCTGGCATCAAGTGTTATTTCCAAGTGCTTACCCGTATTTGCATGTGGAATTGGGAATGTATTTGTTATTACCGATGTCTAATCTTAAATTTGGTAAAATAAATATGTCTATTTTTCTGCCTTTAATTGAACATGCCATTTGTCCCCCATTTGCACACATCATTAGAAGCTTTTTGACATTTACTAGCAACTTCCTTAATTTTATTACTAGTCACAAATATCGATGTCCTCTGCACTTTCTATTTTATATAGGTCCCTTGTAGATTAGATTAGATTATATTCTAGAGGAAGGGATTTGTTCAACCCCAGGCACTGCGATCAACTGACCTATTGTGCAACTTACCTCTTAAAATACCTAGTTCAGCAGATTGGTGGCCCTAATAAGTTCCAACAACCCACTGACTAGCTCTCACTGCTGAAGATCCCTAGGGTCTTGGAAACCAAAAACCCCTAGCCTCCTACTAGCAAGAGCCTCACAATCATAAATTATGTGACCTGCAGTTTCCTCCTCCTTCTTGCACAATCTACACACGGTTTCTCCATGGTATACACCTATCCTGTTCATGTGCACCCTCAGACCACAGTACCCTGTTATGAGCCCCATGATCCTCCTGAGTTGTGCTCTGCCCAGGACATCTGCTGCCCCTTTGATTCTTCTAGAAGGAACTTTGCTTAAAAACGTTTACTATGGGAATGCCCATGAAGGTTGTCCCATCTTACCTGGTGTTGACATGTAATCCACCCATTAATAGCGGACCTGGCCAACGATAGAGAAATCCCTAAAGCCGGCTCAGGTCCGATAAACTCAGATACAGATCCAAGTCCAGCCAGTCGGTCTGCCTCCTTATTACCCTCAACTCCCCTATGCCCCGGAACCCAGTGAAGAGTTACCCGGTTATCCCGGGACAGAATGTCAAGATTCTTCCTACACTCCCAGATCAGCTTGGACTGTATTATAGGACCGGCAAGTGCTTTTATTGCCGCCTGACTATCAGTATGAATATGAATACGTGCCTTGTATGAATAGGTTCCTTGTAAGTAATAAATAAATACAAACCTAATTTTAGTTCTCTTCCCTGTGGAACGCCAACTTTTATTATTTTGAGTCTTCCTCCTATTTTAACCGAGTCGATTACTCATATACGATTTTATTTTACAAAACTGATTTGGCAAATTTGTTTGCAACTTCCATTTTACTAACCTTTACCACATCCTATCAAAGGCTTGTGCTGTGTTTAGCAAAAATTCTTGGATAGATTTCCTTGTTTCCAAGAAAATTTTCAGTGTACTTGTAATCTTGTGCACGTGATCAGTATTTAGTCAGAAACCAAAATGATGCTGGGGGTAAGGTTTTCATCCTCAGTTGAAGGACAAGTAGTAGCCTTTCTCAAAGAGATTTGAAGTTATTGTCGTGTCTTGTCATTTGGCGAAATAACAGGTTTTATGGTCGTAATAATGTCCGCTACTTTCCAGTGTATCGGAACATATTTCATTCTAAACGCTGCATCGGTTAGCCTAAATGCAATAACTTTTTCAGACCTTAACAATCAGAACTTTGACTATGTAACTATTGATCAGGTCGTACCCTGAAGCTTTTCTTTAATTTGTTTCGTTTCTAATTCCTTTACAGTAACCTGTATTAAAGTTCATCGTCGTTATTAATTTCTGTACTATTTCCTTCGTCTGTTTTCTTAGTTAATGTTTTCTCTAAATGCTGAGCGTAAAGGGTCACCTTTCTTTAGCACTTGTAGTCCAAGTTCTGTTATAATTTTTAATCGGAAACATTTTGATAGTCTTTTATAGCCTTCTAGAGAAAAAAAATCTGTTATATTTGTATGCGCTCAGGCCTAAATTATATTTATATTGATTCATTTCTGACTTCTTTAATTAGTTATTTTAATTTGTTAACCTGGATAACGGGTTTTATCTTTTTCCTTGTATGTCGGTGTTCGATTCCTCTGTCACACGTTCTGTACTTCCATACTTTCTGTACTTTCTTTTTTTCTAGAATTAGCTTCCGTATTTTAGTTGAGTCCAACCACAATCACTTTAGTTGTAGAGGGTCTCTCTTTAAGTGTATATATTATACTTATACTCCTATAACTTATTCAGTTTCTACTGTTAGTTCACACTCCCTATATATATATATATATATATATATATATATATATATATATATATATATATATATATATATATATATATACATATATATATATTATATATATATATATAACTTATTCATATTTAACAATATTTATTTATATATCTTGTTCAAATTTTCTATCGTTAATAAAATACTTTCTATTCATACACTTGAGTTCAAATTTTTTTTTAAACTTATAGTGGATGACTCTTGGTGTTAATACAGTTTTTTGTCAAATATTAATATCGCATATTTGTACAGACTATACAATAGAATTCCATCAGGTAATTCCTACTGTTATTCATCCACACAAGTTTAAATGCACGTGATGGAAGCGTATAACCTTAAGTAGGAATTGACTTTTTTTATATTATTTGTTTTTTAATGGAAGTTACTTAAAAACATTATAATATGATGATTCACCCCAAAAACTCATTTTCCATTTCCAGTGGAAATCCGCTAATAAAATATGAGTGTTTTGTGTGTTTGTGTGTGTGTGAGAGAGAGAGAGAGAGAGTGCGTGCGTGCGTGCTTTTTTGCGATCTAGCAATTTTGGTCCCTGAAAAATCGGTTCAGTTGTTTAAAAATGGTGGCCATGTAAAGTCATTAAAAAAATCAACTTTTAAATATGATTTCATGTTCGTATTGTCAGTGTAATTTGAAAGTTTAAACTACTAATATATGCGGATTTTACTGGTAATTATGATGAAGAAATCAGTAGTTCCAAGAAAAGAAAATGTTTTTTTTTAATTCGCTTCAATCACGACAGCGAGAAAACTGCGTGCCGCATTTATTTAATTTATAAATTAAAATTTTTCTTTTAATTATTCAGGTTTTGATGGAGTGTCAAATTAAAGGTTTTAATATTCCGAATTACATTACGTTTTGGTACTGAATATTTCAAATTACGCCCTTAAAAACTGTTTTTCTTTGCTATCGCTGCCAAAAGTAGGTAAGGTTAAACTAGCATTATTGAAACAAGTTTCATGTAAAGTAATGATATAATTAGGGACCCTTGTTATGTGCTTGTAACATATTCTTGAAGTCCAGCGTTGCCATAAATCAGAATTATAGACATGAAATGTCATCAAGTCGCTAAAAATTTAATCTAAATGTAAATTAGCCGCAAGGGATGGGATAATATTTAGCCGGCGCTGTGTGTAGGCAATTTGCACGACGGCGCTGTGTTGCGAGATGTATAATAGCACGGCGCTCTTGTACAGTCGGCTGGTTGCATTGCGTTATCTGCGTTTAATGCAATATTGTTACATTTCATTAGAATTTATGTTTTTTAGCGAATTTTCATTAAAAAATGATCACTGATCCTGACTTTAGATAACATTTTTAAGGGATTGCTAAATTTTACACACACACACACACATATATATATATATATATATATATATATATATATATATATATATATATGTATTGTATTTATTTATGTGTGTGTGTTATGTGTGTGTGTGTGTGTGTGTGTGTGTGTGTGTGTGTGTGTGTGTGTGTGTGTTTTCAATATTATAGACTTTTTAAATCTTATTAAAATCATAACATTTTATTTTATGCAGTAATTTTTAAAAACCCTATTTCCAGTATGATAATCAGCATGAAAATCTACGTAAATCAGTATTTTTAATTTTATTAGAAAATACGAAGGCGAACCTAATGGTCTATGCTAATTTTCATATTTTCAGTGTAATTTACAAATTAAAAGAGTTTAGTTAAGATTTTAATACTGATTACGACATGGTGAAATCACACTTTGAAAAATTCAAGTTAAAAAAAATGTTGTATTTCTATTGGGAAATTCGCTTCCATCACATCAGCGAAACAACCATGTGCCGCTATTATGTATCTGATAAAGACTTTTATTACTTACAGGATTACCTATAATGTGACAAAAAGTGTTCCACATGTTTAATATAAGCAATTATGATCTTTATTTAACAAAACAGCGAGCAGTTGTTTCGTTAAATAAGTATACGGAACAAGCTGTTTTCACATACGTTAAAATCCTTACATAAACCTGCAGACAAATCAGCTGTTCTCTCTAAATTGATTTTTATAGCATCTCAAAAATTATGGTGTCAAACAGTTTGACCTCCTAGTGGTATAGATAATATCAGTGTTTATTTTAAGGAAAAAAATCAAAAGTGCACTGACTACAAAGCATCACAATTTTCATCTGATTTTATTCAAATGTGACATCATTCAAAATTTTGTTGTACCAAAAATTGTCTCAACTGTTTCAAAATGTATTTAATAACTGTTAATGTTATGAAATTACTTTGTTAATTACCTAATTGGCAGTAGATATAAATTTTATATTTTGTCTTTGTGTGTTGTATTTCTCTAGCAGTCGCAGTTTTGGTATACAATAACTTGCACAAATTTGTTACCCAGCAAAAACATTTCAAAACAGCCGTCTTTCAAAATTAAATTATGACCATTAAAAATTCTTTTTTCTTAATGTTGCACATTTTTAAAAAGATTGAACTCACCGGCATAATTGGCATTCAGACGCGTAAAATAATATTTTCAATTTTTATTGAAATGCAAAATGACTTTGGTGGCAGTTCATTAATACTGTTATTAATTTTATAGCAGTCAGAATTAATTTTCTTATTTTTCTATTGTAAATGTGTTGTTATGAAAATTGGTTACTTTTTAGAAATTCACTGCTATCAAATTAGAGAAAAACAGCAGCGTGCCATGACTGATCGATTTTATTTATACAGGACTAGGTTAGTATGTGTGTGCTTTAAATTTTATAAACACCTAGCATCATGTGTATTATAACAGCATGTGTGTTTGATTGTTGCAGGGAGGAAGTACAGGAGCACACAGTAAGGTGGGGGGCCAAATTTTCCTTTCTGTGCAAAATGTCAGCCAATGCATCCACTGGTGTCCTGGATCCTTGTATACTGAGGGTATCTGTACGCAAGGTGAGTAGACTCCATATATCCTGCATCTTTTAAATTTTATAATTTGGTTTGAGCATATATTATTAAACTATGTACTATAGTATTGTGTAACAGATTTAATAATTTGTCAAACACATAGTCTACAATAACTCATGTATTTAAGTATAAATTATAGTAAATAATAGATTACATTATTGCTTGAGAAATATCTAAAGTAGAGCAGAAATTTTGTTTTGTAGTCATTCCCAGGATAATTCAAGTCCCCAAAATAATTTAAACTAGTTATTAACAAACTTCCATTGAAAATGCGCTATTGAAGCAGCTATCACTGTTAGGCCTTGACCCAGTACCATGAAATGAGCATAGATCATGAGCTCAGGTACTCGTCTTGTGAGGATGCTTCTCCCCAGTCAACAAACATTCCAGTTGACTTACCATCTGAGGCAATTGTAAACAAGTGTGACTGCATGTGTACAATTTGATTCAAACAAACAAAAATTGTTTTGTTGGTAGCTTGAACAAGTGTGCTGTACCCAGCAAAATGTGTTTTAACATTTTGTAGTAGGCATCTGCATAAATTAATTTTTGCATTACATAGAAAATATGAAAAAGAATTCAACGTAATTAGAATCCATTTTTGTATTCAATGAAATTTAAAATTTATACAAATTTTAATGCTGGTTTTAATGGTGAAATCATATGTTTGTATGTTAGATAACAAGCTGTTTAAGCTGCATATTACCAAAATAAATTTTATTTTTGTTTATTGAAATATTTATTTTTATGACAGAATGGAAATGGTTATTATGTCTGCATGCTGTGTTTATTAATAGATTTTCATTCAAGAGTTATTGTAGCCACCGTCATTGGTCTGTATTATTCCATTAAATAGGCATCAATCCCAATTTCTAGAATCCCTTTATGAAATGTGTTGATAATATAAACTTTATTCCTTTATTTTGATATGAGGAGTAAAGTAATTTTTTAGAAGGTAGCAGGTTTTTTAAAGTCATTCTGTTATGTTCGACATATATTTTCTATTATTGCGATTTATTTTAGTGTCTGTTAAGTTATGCAAATTTTATTTTCTGGGCTTTTTACATGTTCCTGAATAAATTAGAATCATTTTTCCCCAAAACAATTATTTTTGTAATACATTCACAATAAAAACTGTCTTCACTATCAAGGCCTCATGTGGTGTAGGGTGCTTGTAGACACTTTTACTGTCATGCCATGCCCTTACCCATATAATTCACTCTTTCATTTCCGTAGTATATTAAAACATTATCTTTATTCATCAATAATCAATACACGTATACAAATTAAAGTAACAAATTGATGATACAATGTGAAACAAATAATTACAATACAAATATGTAAACCTGAAAGAAAGAGTTAAAATTAAATAGATTTTTTAATTTATATACTTCTGTTGTACATTAAGCAATAATACTAATCATCTTCTGCTTGTTTGTTATAACTTTCTCCATAATTCCCCCTCCCAACTTTTTGAAATAATTTCTTTTCTGCTTGTCCACCTGAAAATATTTGCGCTTTAGGCATGAGCCTAAGTGGCCTAATAGGGAATACAGTCCTGTTCACGACAGTGAAGCTGACTGTTCTTTTACAAAAGCAGCAAGGTCATGTTATAATCTTGTGTATCAAGTGTACAGGAGTTAATTACGATAACTACACTACCCAGAAGTGATTACGTAATCAAGCATTACAGTCCACAATTATGTAAAGTAATTTGTCTGTGTGTAGGTGTTTCATCGATTAACTAATTAAATTTAGTGTGGTCATTTGGGACTACTTTACATTGTATCTTGGCAATGGTCCAATGTTGTTCCAGCAGTTTTAGGTTTAGGCGAGTTAAACTGTTCATCGAAAAACAAAACTTTCAATAGACATCGTTTACAGTGTAGTCAGCAAAGAAACTTCAGAACGGGTCAGTTGACTTTTTAAACTAAACTAGTTGAATGAGTGAAGAAAACAGAGTATTTGCAATAGAGATGGAATAAAACGGCCATTTTCTAACAAATGATGTTACCGAACAAAAATATGGATCATGAATCATGTTTTTCTCAATTCCTCGTTTTTGTTATTAATTAGTTGATGTTGCTCTTCAGTCATAACTCTTTTATTAATTGTAACATTTTCATCGATAATATTTTTCCCTTAATTTTTGTTCTTTATTTAAACCATATTTTTTTAAATAATTTTATTGTCCATTTTATTAAGAAATTGAATTAACATAACCTCAATTGAAATGATATTGAAGCAACAGCTGTTGTGTGGAATCAGCTGTTTAGAAATAGTCACACACTTTGTATGACACAAAAATATCAGCCATACCAAATTAAAGCTTTTTATTCTGTGTAACTCTGCATGTAAGTTAAAAATATTAACATACTTTCAAATGAAAATTTTATATTCAAGCAGAATAATTAGAAGTATGTTTTCATTCTTTTCTTCTAACTACTGCCTATATTGAAATATCAAATTACTTTTATACTACCACAAATAATTATGTTTAAGTATGTTATAGTATAGACATTTACTTAATGTCTGCCAAATTCAAATGATATGGAGCAGAAAAGTTAAGTTTTAATAAAAGAACGTGTATTGCCTCTATTGTAAAAGAACGATACAACAGTTTTCATGATATTTTATTAAAGAGCAAAATATAATACACAAAATTATCAAATACAATTTAATGCTGATTCAGTTAATTAAATGACATATTAAAAAAATTATAATATAACAAATTAATTTACGATTTTAAAAGTTACCAAAATCTTTTTAAGTCAATTAAAAAATCAGTTTTAAACAGTAAAATTTGAAAAAAATCAATATTGTGCAAAGTTTGGCTTTTTGTAGACTATTGCCAATGGTTGTCTATGTAGTTTATTCAGTGCTGTTAGTTTAAGGAAATTTTTTCTCATCATAAACATTATCTGTGTTTCTATTACATACTAATACTAATATTATAGCTCAAATTTTTTGTCCAAAGTTCATTAATATTTTGCGTTAATAAAAAAAAACATAATCGTCAGGAAATGTGTAAATTTTATATTTGTATTAAATTTTACTGAAAATACTTTTTCTTAATCATTGATTTTTGTGTGTGAAAAGTTTATTTAATTATAGCATAGTAGTTACTTTATTATAGATATTTGTATTTTAGTAATACCAATTTTTATTTATATGCTATAGGAATTGAAAGGAGGACGATCATTTCAGAAGCTGGGATTCTGTGACTTAAATTTAGCTGAATTTGCTGGTTCAGGCCAAACTACACGAAGATGTTTATTAGAAGGTTATGACACAAGGCATAGACAAGATAATTCTATGCTTAGACTTAATATCAGCATGAATATGCTGTCTGGAGATGTTTTATTTAAAGTGTGAGTACCATCACATGTTTTATATTAGGAATTGTATTTTGAGTACAGCATCATAGCTCAGTTGGTAGCGTAGCGGACAGTTTGCTGCAACTCGGACCTACAAAGGTTCGAGCTTAGTGATTACCATTATATCTTTTACAGTTTGTTACATTGAACCTCATTTTATTAGACCAATTGTTGCACTACTTTTAATCTTTATAATCTTCTTTGTCCTATTACCAAAAACAGTAAAATAAATACTTTTTAAATCAGAGTTTATTTTTCTACTTTCAGAAACTATCTAATTCCTTTGCACTCTTATGAATAACTTTCTATTAGAAAAATGAATTATTTGAGTGGCCATCATAGTAAGTCTCAGACCCAGTACCTCTAGATTAGAATCAAATCTGGCACAAAAATTGGTTATCTTAATAACTTGGACTTGTTTGTTAATCAGCAAAATTGTAACTTGTTTTATCTTCAATTTTTTTTAAAAATGTAGTTTTGCTATTGTTAACAGCTTTAAAAACTACATAAATGAGCATTTTGAATTTTCAAAATTCATTGAAATTAAGAAATTTAACTTGGCAGCAGTCGGGGTTCAATTTCATATTTTGAATGTAATTTGCAAGTTTAAAATCCTAATACATCCATATTTTAATACTGATTATGATGGTGAAACCAACATTTTAAAAAGGGTAAGATAATGAAAAATATACTTTTTGGAAATCTGCTTCTGTCACGTCAGTAAGACACCTACGTGCCACAGTTATTAATTTTTACTTGCCTTTTTCATTTTTTATCTGTACTGTTCCACTACCTTCTTTACACTGTTATTAGTCTTTACACTGTCTTTTCTATTTTTTGTAGTCTTAATTGGATTCATTACACTTATTTTTATCAGTTCTTACTTCGTTATGTTGCAGTATATTCAGTCATTAAGTAATTATTTGAATGACATTATAAGTCTTCGTCTGACACATTGCAATTACTTTAGAACTACGTTATTACTTTGTATTATTGACAGACCATTTCCGATTATTTACATTATCATTTCTTAATCATCTTTTACATTCCTTTTCAATCATTACAGAACTTGTTGCACTACTTTAGTTCTTAAGTTATTACGATATATTTTTACCAGTTCTTACCTGATTGTTTTGCATAAATATTTTACCCTGTTTTTTTTTTTTTTTTTTGCAGTTCAATACTGTTTTTAAGCCTAATTGTTAACATAAATGTTTCCAGGCCATCTCCTTCACTAAAGCACAAACAAATAATTGTGTCTTCAACACCGGATGAAAACTCGGAACGACATCGTGACGACTTCTCCAGCGGATCTATAGCAAGCGGTAGCTCGGGATTTGGCAGTCTTCCAAAGAAACGACCAGCTCTATTTACTTCAGGTAGTGCTACACTTGGGATTAATATACATTTGGGAGAACACTATATATAACGCCTGATAGTGCTTACTTGGCAAAAGTCGGAAAGATTTTCTGAAAATGCTGAAAGAAAAAATAGTAATTGTTTACTATTTGGCAGCATTTTCCTTATTGAAATTTATTGTTTATATTTGCTTTCTAGCAACAGATTGTCATGGTTAAAGAATCGGATCAACAAGATAAGCAAACGAAAGATAATATTTGGTCTATAAGCAATGTATCTCATTGTATTTTTGGTGAAAGTACAGGTTAGGGTTGACTGGTTCCAGTCATTAGCAATGGAATTGTGCACTAGTTATGATGAAACACTTTTTTGTAATAATTCTGAGTTTACACTAACTAAATTTGTTGATATTTCTGAAAATAAACAACTACATTTCTCCTACAAAATTTCTTGTACAATCACAGTGTTTTACCACAATTCAGAAAATGCCTGAAATATGAAGTAATGCTTTTTATAATAAAACATTTTTCAAACATTTGTAAATGTTGTTATAAGATATGTTGTTTATTTTTGCTTCCTAACAACTGATTAACAGAGTCAGATGAACAAAATAATGAAGGAAAAGGTTAGGAGAGAATCTTATTTCATAGTTTAAAATAGACGTGTGAAGTGTGTGTTATGGTGCTCCGCTACGGCAAACAAGAATATAAATTCATATATCACCTGGCTGATTTTGTTATTCCTTTTTGTGAACTTACATCAGGTTATCATGTTTAAAAATTAGAAAAATAAGAAAAAATGGCAGTCTTACTGAATTTCCACACATCCCATGTTAGGTTAGCAAGTGTTGTTGTTCTAACCAAAAGTAAGTTTTTTTTTTAAATAAAATGTGTTTTTCATCTTTACTTATTTTTATGACTTTTTAAACATGCTAGTCTGTTGTTAGGAAGCAAGAATGAATCAGTAACTATTGCATTACATCTTTCCACACTTACCATGTTACTTAGTTAGGTTAGCCAAGGAAAATTAAACAAAATTTTTTCAATATGAGAAAAGTAGCATGTGATTACCAAATACTTTATAAATAAAGTTTTTACTATTAACTAACCAAATTAATACTTAAAGGTACAAACACAATGAAGCCTTACTGTTCATTGTTAGCGTACTCCCTGTTTAGAAAAATACTCCAAAATTTATTACCGGTTGGTTCTGTTCTGCCACCAGGACATGAATCATTGGGCCTGCCTAGCTACCAATGACAGGTCTCACATTTATCTGTTTATGGTTACTGTTTTGAGTTTACAAACTACAAAATTAGGAACATGAATATTCGCTAACATAGTATCTTTTAAATTCTTTCACATAACATGTTAGCAAATTGATTATACAGTCAAAAAATTTAATACTGTACAGTGAAATAAACATACTTTAGGGTAGCATACTCTTTTTTTCCTTGTAGACTATGTCATTATTGTCAGTCATATATTAGATGATATTGATTTTTAGTCCAGAAGTGCACAGTGTAAGTAGAAGTCCTATATATTTTTTTATGAAAGGAGTTGTATATTCCTTAAAATCCCGAAGTTTTTTTTCGAAAGAAGCTTTTGGTGCACAATTCAGAGACGCAGCAGACCAACCAGTGATTTAGGCATATCGACTAATCAATATGTATTAAATTAAACATATTGATTTAAGCATGCTGATCTTAGAATACTTTGGTTCTAATGGATTTGCCTTAATATTTCATTATAAAAAATACTTCATTTCTAACATTAGGATATAACATTTGATCTGTGAAATGTCATCATTTATTGATCAATATGTTGATTTTAGTGATGTAATAGCACACATCCCTTTATAGTAGGTGCAGTGTAAACTTTCGTTTTAGACTCAACTCCATCGTAGAAAACTTAAACTGGAACTTCAATTCATCAGGAGTAGGTTTGTCATGAATTTACCTTATGTACATAGAACATTGTTTACACACCTTATAAAACTTAATACTTACGCATCAGTTCTTTCATTAAAGGGTAATTTCTATTTTGTGCCACCATTTTGAAATATGGTCGGGGTCCGGAAGTGACTAAATTATAGAACTCCTACTGCAAAAAATCTGAAAATATATAATACAGTTTTACAAATCAAAATTGTGCACAGTTTCTCAAAACATATTATGTAAACATTAAAAAAAATTTATGAAACAATACAAGTCAGTCAGTCCTATCCATTGGTCATTTTATTCAGTTGATTTACTTATTTCTTTTTTTAATCAGGTATTTGTGCCTAGATATGATATAAGGTATTTAAATAATCATTTTCCCTACTGTCATTTTTCCTTTAGGACTTAGTCCTATTGGTTTTTAAAGTTTCCAAGTTAATCTTATGTAGAAGTTTTATTTAATCAGACGATAAACATGCATTTACTAACAAAGAGGTCCATCTCAGAATGCAACACAACTGTTTATTCCCAGGTGTTTTATTTTATTTTTTTCCAGCTCCACTCACTGGATATGTATCATTTAAAATACTCTAATAGTTGTTATTTTTATTTTTAACAGTTACTAACAGTCTTTATAACTAATTTGATATTAACTGTAACATATTATTGTTCTTGTCTTTGTTATTATGCATAGGGCCTTGGTGGTGATTTGGCTAAAGCACCGGTCAGTCTTTTGCATCTCTAAACTGCACACCTAAAGGTTCTTAGTTTGAACTGAAGTTACTCCTGTTGCTTTCCCTTATCGTTAAACTGATCCCTTGTCCTCATTAGTCTAACTGACAAAGTATAAGCCATTAAAAAAACAAAAAATGTTATAACGCGAAGCTATATGTATCAAGATTATGTTATGTGAAGAAAACGTTTGAGTTTTGTTTGTGAGAAGCCTTAAGCATAGACATAGAACACAGACTTGTGTGAAAGAAAATATTCACAGTTACAAATAGCTGTTTCAAATGAGACACAATTAAATAAATGTTTACAAGCATTGTGCAAATTTTTGTGAATATTTAACGGGACCTCAAATGTAATCCTTTATTATCTAAATAAAACATATGGGTCATAACCACATTGTTCAACAGCTGTCTGCAAAACTGGAAAATCGGCAAATTGGAAATTGGCTCACCAAATTTCAATCAATTTATTATAGCAAAATTTTAGTAAAAAAAATGTATGTTGCACTAATTCAAAGTAACCATAACGTTTTTACTTCGGCTTCAGTGTACAAACTAGAAATAAAAATCTGAATATGTGACTGTAATAATATAATTTTATGTTGTGCTGATTGTGAAAAATTAACTATTTAGATTTTTGTGATATCTCTTAAATTTTTGTATTACTGTATAAGAAAATGGAAACTATTGCTTTGCATCTATAAAATATCAAATAGAAGAAGAAAAACAAAATTAATTGACCTGTAATGTATTGGTAGGTTAATATGTTGTTCATTTTAATATCAAATATTTGAAACCACTTTTTCCCCAAAACTTTTAGTTCCTGTTCTGCCTATCTGACTCTTAGTATCTAGGGTTTGGAGAGGTTTAATGGTGGATAATTCCTTCTCCCATTTTCTAATTGGTGACTTCTCAGGTCCGTATTGAGGTGCTTGTAGATACTTGCTCTGCTTATTCCCTTCCCATTTTTTTTCTTTCTCAACCCTTAATGTGGAGTTTTTTGCTCCATTTGGCTAACCTTTTTTGTTGTGAATTGAGATACTCTTCATTCTATTTTACATTCTTACTTATTGGAAATATCCACAGTAGCGAAGGAAATGTCAACTGCCCATACAGAGGCCCGCATGGTTAAGGCTAAGGAACACTGGGAGTTAGCCAAGTTATATAGCGTAGTGAATATGTGTGTGTCTTTAATAGATTGGTGAGAGTATTATGAGCTAGAAGTACAGTGGGATCACTAAATCCAACAGCTGCTCACTTCAGCTGCCTCTGATGGATTCTACCTGTTATACGAAGTTTGTTTTCTAAAATCAGCATTAGGCCTATAGTTTCATAACTCAAGTTAATCTGAATATTTAAAATAATAGAAAATCGGGGTTTGTTACTAAATTGAAGAAGTTAAACTTATAATGTTATCTTTTGTTTTTCAATATTTTTTTAAAATAGTAAATTTTTAAATTTTAAATATGGCACATTGTCTTTTGTTACATCATATTATTGCTATTCTGATAATTACATCAGTTTATTTCATTTTTTGATTCCATAATAAATATTTTTTTATCATCTTAATAACAACTCAATTGTTCTGTTGTTTAAGATTTTGTTCGATGAGTTCAAAACAGGCTGTATTAATATCATATAAAATGATCAGTGCTGCTAAACATAATATACTTAAGTGCAACTTATTATTCGTAAAATATGTATACCTCCTCTTAATACATAGATCTGACCACCTTATTTCAAATTTAATATTTCTTGAGCAATGAGTTTACTTGTATTACAAAAATTTTAGCAAAGATCATCTATATGTTGCCAAATTTTCGAGACCAAAACTTTTTTATAAAATACCATTTTTAACCACGTTTTATTTGTGTACAGTAGGTGCATAGTAATTCAGCACATCATTGTTACTGCCAGATTATCGAAAATGATGGCTTAGTGGAACAGGAGGAAAATGATTGGGTTTTTTGTACTATAAGTGAATAATAATAATGTATACATTGTATATACTATCTTGTATACTTTTATTCCTTCCATCTGGATTGAACATGGCATATTGCATCTACAAGTGTCATCTCAGTTGTAATATGCACACAAGAAAATTTCCAGTTGGTGTTTTTGTTTTCTGTTCAGTTGAGATTAAAATTATCTGTGTACAATGTGTTCTTACCAACATCATATGTAACACCAAGAAACACCCACTGTGTCTGACAAATTCAAATGTGGCAAGTCTGCACAAGCTTTTCTCTTGCCTTGTCTGTATTAAAATATGGCTGGCGTAAAATAAGGACAAAAAATATATCTTTTCAAGCATTACTCTCAACCCTGCCAACCCTGAAATTATATTAATAAATTTTCCCATTACATGTAATTTAAACTATACACATGTACATTAAACAAAAACAAATTATTTAAATTAATTTTAGTATTTTTTACAAATAATTTATTGCTTTCCCTTTTTCATACATAAAGCCCCAACATCTGTTACACACTGCTATGGGCAAGTTTTTCATTTTCTGAAAGCTTGTGAAGATTTATCATTAAGAAGAAGAATTTCTACCCATATCTCGATATTTTGTTATTATTTCTGGGCAATTTAAGTGGTGGATACATGTTTCTCCTCTTTTCGTAAGAAATTAACCTTTGTTCAAATCAGTAGTTTCTGACCAAGTCAGCATTAAAGACATTAGTTCTTATGTCTTCAGCATCAGTAGAATTTGTATTGTTCCTCTCATCTGATTATTTTGATTAAAGCTAGGAAAAAAATCCTTTTATGTATTGTATTTAGAAAGGTAGGTTAGTAATTAACATTGTTTACATATTTTCTAACCATATTTGTTTATTTATTAAACCAGTATAAATATTACAATGAATTACAATACGAAAAAACAGAGGGTTGTACTTCCTGTTTTGGACTGGTACTAACCTTAAAAACTAACTAAAATAATCTAAAATTTAATAAAGGTATATCTTTTATTTATAACTATATAATCAAGTATGTCTTTATATTAAGTGATTGTTATAGAACTTCAAGCAACATCAGATTAATCCCAAATTAATTTTTTATCTCTGCTTAGTATTTATTATTTAAGAATTTAAATTCCTGAAATTGTTAAAAAGATGGATGATTTTGTGCAGCTAAAAGTTGTTTTTTTGTTTTAAATAGTATTTCCATGATTTATTTAAATCAGAGCCATTACTTTGAGCCATAACTTTCTATTTTTTAAGTCTGATGACAGTTTCATAATATTTTATTCACTTTATTATTTTAACCACAAGAAAATATTTTGTATTTATTAATATCTTTGTGGTTTCTGTCTTTGTACAAACACAGTTTGTAAATTATTTTAAATCACAAGCGATGCTGATAGTAAAAAAATAATTTCCAAAATGTATAACTAAACAAAAAATAATTATAATAATAAATAACTAGCAATGGCTATTTTAAGAAATGTTAATTGTGATTTGGATACTATCAATATGAGTTAACAGACGTTAAGTTTTTATTTCCTTTCTAAATTATTTACTTGATATTTTACAAATTTAATCGGATGTTGCTCAGATGAGTCGTCATGCCAGAGAAAAGACATCCAAAATTACTATCGTATTCAAGGACTAAAATGTCCGACGGAACTCGAGTCAGTCAGACCTAAAGGTTGGTGTGGCTTCAGGCGTGTCTTAGCCTCTTTGTTTTTCTCCGTGTTTGGTTGGCTCTATGGACATCCTCAAATGGTATTCCAAAAGAAGGTTTTTGAAGGTATGATTGTTGTGCTCACTTAACGCCCTCTATCACTCGCTTCGAAGGGTTTTAGCATAGTCTATGGTTCCGTTTACTTTATTTTTTTTACACCAACATTCTTGTTTAGAATAGTGTTTCATTTGTGCAAATAGTGATTGTTTGTATTGTTGGATTACAAAATGTTTAAATTGTTTTTTGGAATATTTAGTGTGTAGCTTGTGGACTAGATTTTTAATGAGGCAAAACTTTGGTGTTTAATTAAAAAAAAAATACAAACACATCAGCTGCAATCTTAATGTACTGCCACTTAATGTCACTTATTGTATTACAGTGTTAATGTTGTGCACAAGTGTGTTCGTTTTTGTTAAAATTATGTTCTGTTTGAAACCTATCATTTTTTTTTTTTTTTTTTTTTTTTTTTTTTTTTGTTAACTCCTGGATAAACCAAAGAGGGTTCCCTTAATATATTGTAAAGTTTCTAATTCTTTGTATGATTATTTTATAGCTCTGTTTTGATGCACAGTTCCTTGCAAACAGCATTAAATTAAAAGTATCACTGCTTTATGTATAACTCCAAAATCAGTTACTTCCATTTAGAAATTTACCCAGACATGTCACTGTGTTTCCTTAAACCAAAACCAAAGTATTTTTGCTAAAGGCTGCGGCGGCTCATCCAAGGTTGTTTCGTTTTGTTTAAATGAAATTGGGTGAAAGTACATGCTTGAAAAAAAATAGTTTTTGTAGAATTAATGAAGGAATATCATGTTAGTTTTGCTGAGTAACCCTGTTACTAATAAGCAAGAATTTTTCAGTAGTTAGAAACCTGTTTTTTCATTTACAAATAAAAAAGTTATGAATGGTTACATTGAATTTTAGTGGTTTTGTGGCTGTCATTATTTTCAAGTAAATTTTTCTGTACACCTCGCTTAATTGTTAGTACAAAATTAGATATGTTGAATAAGTACATTTTGATAATTATGGTACGGAAGGTCATTTCACCTCTTGTACCACAAGCCACCACTGATAGTACAAAATTAGATATGTTGAATAAGTACATTTTGATGATTTTGGTACGGAAGGTCATTTCACCTCTTGTACCACAAGCCACCATTGATAGAAAGAAAGTACTGACAGGACGATAATGTTAATGATATGAGACTGTAAAATGCATGATTACAGACATCATGTAAGTACTTCCCTACATGTTACTTTGGTCTACTTTCTTTATTAGTAAAACATACATAAATTAAACATGAGCATTCATAATATTGAAATGTGATTGTTGTGGTATATGTCCTTTCTCATCTTAAAAAATGATTTGTTTTTAATAAGTCTGCATTGTGATATGATAATTGGGTGTTAAGTTGGTGGAAGTTCATGACATTGACGATGGAATTTGATTGCACTTTCTAAGATACCAAATTTCTGTTTTTATCATGTTACATTGAATGAATGAATGAATGACTTGTAGTGTTATTGTAGCACTGCGACCTTTGTAGACCTCCAGTCCTAGTCTCTTCTTAATATCGAGGATTTGGAGAGGATTCAAGGTACCGCCACTTCTAACTATTGACTTCCCAGTTTCTTCTTAATGTGCTTGGAATATATAGGGATCACAGAATCTATTAATTTTACAACAGAGTTTAAATAGAGTACTCTCCTTAATTTTTGTAAGCAATAAAAATTAACTTCTTAAAACTTAAAAATAGCCAATTTTCCATTGTGGCAGCCAAATTTGACAATTTTAATGAAACACGGTGTATGTTTGATGATATTATTTAATTTTATGAATAATTTTAAGACTATTTTTATCATATAATATAACTATTCAGGAAGAAAAACAGTCTAAATTTTAAAACAAAATGAAACATATTTTAAATAAAACTTTCAACTGTTAATTATTGCAATCCTTGTAAAGTAGCTTATCTAACCAGTTTTAATAATGTAAGTATTAATATCAAAATTGTTTTATTGTCTTTAGAAACATAGAACAAAATGATATAACTTAATAGAAAAAAGAATCAGAACATTTCAAATCCCCTACCATATAGTGTGAACTTTAGGCCCAATTTCCTCCTGGATGGTATGGTATACCAAAAAATGCCAAGAAAAAATAGCCTTCAAATTACTCTGACAATCCACAAACACCATAAAACATAGCGCCTTATTAACAGGGTCAAATTTGGTCATCATATTGGAAAATGGCAGTTATTTTTTAAAGTTTAAGAGATTGATATTTATTGCTCACAAAAATTAAAGTGAAGATCCTCACTTTGAGTGGAGTGAAGTTTAAGTGTTTTAAACTTTGTTGTAAAATGAATAGCTTCTTAGATCCCAATGGTGGTTTGCTTAAATGACCACTCTGAATCATTCATAAATGGTGAATATGTATTTATTATTAAGATATCCTACTAACTTCTATATGTAGAGTACAGGGGTATTTAACTCAGAATATTTTTAGACAAAGACTGCTTTTATTTCCTATTCACATTTTTTAAAATGCTCACAGTGTTTAAATAATAACATTCAGTATTTTAAAAATATAGATATTTCTTACATATTTAAAAATATAAGATATTTTGTTATATCGAAGTAATACAAACTTGATAAAACATAATAAACACATGAAAGTGTGTACTGTGTTATGTGTAAGGTTGCAAATGGGTTGTGTGTGTGTATTTTTATGAAAAACTTGTGTTTTATTTAGAACATTGTTTTAAGCTGCATTCTGTTTTTCCAATAATAATTTTAAATAAACAGTTCTGAAATTTGTATATTTTGTTGAAAAGAATCAGTTGGATATTTATTGTTGTTAAACAAAATTCTCATTATGAATGAGAGTTTATTTTTTTAATGAGGAATAAAATAATGATTGTGAAAACAATGAAAGTAAGTAATACTTGTCTTCTTTTCACTTTTTACTTTTTCACTGTAGTACATATAAAAAGATAGACTTGTACTCGTATATCTGGTTTGGCATTCATTGAGCCATTTTTTTAACAGTAAGGGTAAAGCCTTGTGTAATGACGTCTTGAACCCACAACCTTGAGGTGAGCTTTCATTGGCCCAGCAGACTGATCTTTGATTTATCCCCATCAGTCATAGTCTTGTACACCATACGTATAACTGTCATGTGTGTATTTCTAAGAAAATACTATGGGAAAATATTTTCATCACAGAATTGATTTGTGAGAATTATTTTTTAAATTTATTCACTTGGTGTTTTTTTTTTTTTTTTAATTTAACTACAATCAACTATGGTATTTAAATTGTGTGCACTTTTATAAAAAGACCAAAAAATGAATATACAATAAATTTAATGATTTTCCTGAAATTTTGGTTACACATTTGAAGATTCATAACTCAGAGTATAGGGTGGTGTTTTTGAATGGAATAGTCATGTTTTTACAGCAATACTTAGATGTTCTTGTCATATTGTCTTGTTTACATGCTTGGGGAAAAACTAATATAAATCTTCTTTATGTAAAAAATTGTCATTGGGTAACAATTGCTTGCATAAACATTAGTCAAGATTAAAGGTAGTTTCTCTTATTATGTGCTATGGACATACACCTAACCTTATTCACAGAAAAAGAATGGATTCCTTTTTATAAGTTGTAGCATGGGTCTTCTAGTTTAAGTTCTCATAAGCATTTTTAAATATTAGGTGTTTAAATATTTTTTTTTAATTGAACATGCCAAGTCCTTAATTTTAAACATTTTCCAGCGAGGACTGTTAATCACACTTCCGTGAGGGATGTTCGTGAAAACAAAATAATCATTCTGTTAAAGTAAATTATCTCTATTCTAGACCACTCATACACCTTAGAAGTATGAACTGGTTATAATAATAACAAATGGTCATCCTGTTCCTGGTCAGAAGAAATTCTCAAATTCTAAAATACTAAAATTAATTGCTGCTGTGAAGCTTAATTTGTTTCGTTCCAATTCACTTATGAAATTTTTCCATTTTATTTCACAAATATTGATGCTCCAACTAAAGTTATACATATTCATATAAAAAGTATGATTGCTTTTCAAAATTTGAAGAGCTTTTTTTGAAATTTTTCTTATTATTAATTTTTTCTTCATTGTCAGTTTTTGTCATTTTTATGGCTTACTAATTAGTAATTTTAGAAAATTGGGTATTTTTTTTATTTATTATCTTGAGGGTAATTAGAACTGAGCCAAATTTCTTAGGATAATGCCACTTTGAATGTAAAAAGTTTTTACACTGTTTTGCACCATTTGTTTTAACTTTTGTATTTATAGTTTGCTTTTAACATGTTCTGTAACTACAGTGCAGGCCTAAGTTTATATTTTATTCAAATTGCAAAACTGATTTGTTAAACATAAACATATTTTTACTCTTAATTCATTATATAAAGTACAGCATGTTTCACTTGCAAGCTGTTTGTAGGCTTATTAATTATCTTTTTTCTTCTAGTAATTCTCGATTCTTATTATAGGAAAACAGTGTTAAAATAAAGTATCATAGGCCTATATTTTTTCTAAATCTGTGCAGTGTTTCATTGCTTTGTTTGTCATAATAATGATAGTATTGTTATGTTATTATTTTCTGTATAGTAACTTAACTAATGATCAGTAATACATAAACGTTTAAAAAAATGCAAGACAAGTCTGCAAGAATTAATTTTTATTGTTGTCATTATTTACCTTACAAAAACCTCTTCTCTTAGAACTGAAAATGCTTCCCAAAAATAATAAGACTATAAAATATACAGTAATTGGATATTTAATATGCTGTAATTGGATAATCTTGTAAGTTCACTTTCTTACTGTATACAGTATCTTATATTGAGATATGAGTGATAATATACAGGCCCATGAAGAGGTTAACACTTTTGATTTTAAACCATTTGTTCATTCCTCAAATTTCATGGAAACTTTTCAGACTTTTTAACAAAGGTTTCAAAAATGTACTGTGAAAATATCAGACTTAAAAATTTACAAGGCATGTTCGGAAAGTAAGTACTGTTACATTTTATTGTCGCCAGACAGGGAATGTTTTGTTCTGTGCTGGAGACAAGGTTCCAAGCTTGTGTGATCTGGTTCATTGTCTAACAGCTGATTCAATTACAGCTGGATTGTGTTGTATCTACATTTATTAGTATTCATTTAAAATGTTTAAGACAATTTCTGATTTTGCTGACTGTGAAATGTGTTCTGTAATGTGGTACATCGGCCTAAAAATAACATACAAAAAGTGAATATTATTCAATCATTGACAACAACGTTCATCTCATAACCATCAGTAATTTATATTATGATAAGGACTTTCTGCTAGCCAAAGAAGCTCTGGATGCAGATTTTAGGAAAGCAACGTAGATAAACAGTGTCCTGAAATATAAATAAAAGTTGGAAAACATAGCAGCATTAATAGTTACAGGACCAAATGTGTTTCAATGTTACAAGATAATAAGAACACCATAGGGAAATACGAAGAACTACCAACAAAGAATATACTCATAAGAACTGCCGTTCTTCAAAATTCAAAAAGGGGGTCAAGAATCCTGATGATACAAGCTGAATTAGCAAATGTCAAGTTTTTCAAATTAGAAATATAAACGTTCATAGGCATTGACGTCATGGCACCAAGCCTAGCTTAAAAATATTTTACTTTTAAATTATCTTACTAAATCAAACATTTTATGAACAAAAACAATACTCTCACATGCATCAAATGTCAAAATGTAGAGCTAAAATAGGGATATTCGGAAAATTAATAAACAAGGAAGACATATTGGAATGGCATTACTATCCCGGAAGAACAGGATGAGCGCGGGTACGGAATGCATAACTATGTTAACCAATTTTAGCGTGAAAAGAGAGAGGTGTAGAGATAGACAATGCATTCTAACAAAAATTAAATTATGCAAAATAAATGGAAGAGATTTATAAATCACAAAATAAATATATCAGTTTCGCAAAAATACGGAACCCTGACCACCTGGTTAAACCATGTCTCGACTGCCGTTAACATAACAGGTGAGGCTTAGGAAAACGAAATTTTTACGAAGGTGGGAGGAACTTCTGGAAAAGAAAACGACACTTCCATTTTAGTCTTGGACACATAACAGTTGACTCTTAGCCACAAAGCAAGACAGGTGTGTGTGTGTGTGTGTGTGTGATTTAAATAAAATTAATAATAATAATGGTAAATTTGTATCTTTATCTCTAACTGTAAATATTATATATAAATAATATAAATTTAATTAGAATTTATCTAGAAGATAGAAATTAAAGTGTTATCCTTTATATTGGGAAGTATTTATTTAAGTGATTTTTATTGGATTAAAGCAAATTTTGTTAATTAAGAATTTTTTTAAATCTAGTTTTAAATAAATTAATACTTGCTAACATTAACAAGAACCATTATTAAATATCAATAACAACTTGTGAATAACAATAGTAATAATAACACAAATACTTGCCCTATTTAATAATCTTAATACAATAATCAGTATCGATAGTAATTAAAGCGAAATTTAAACAAATTTTTATTTTGTGTGTAAAATTTAGTTAATATTTTAGTTTATTGTTTATTACTTTTGTTATAAACTTTACAAGTTCCACGTATATTGTATTTCTATTCACAAATTTTGTTTTCTAGTTTGTTACAATGCTTTAAGTTAAATCTTTTAAATTGTGTGTCTTCAAAATCACCATTTCTCTTCAGATTCTTTGCTGACAGCTTCCAAACTAAAATTTTCAAGAAGTTGGGAATGAAAATGTTTTGAAATATTGGTATATACCGCGCACCCTTACGTTTTTGTCCAAGTGTCTGTTTGTCTCTGATGTTTCTTTAGAATATAAACAGTTAATTAAAAAATAACAAATCTTGTAAATTATCTTACTGACAAATCCTGAACTCACAAAAACCGTTATTCTCAAACACATTTTTATTTTGAAAATAGTAGTCTAAAAATTCAAGTGGTGAAACATGTCTCCAGAGTGTCAACTCAAGTATTTTAGGACTTGAAAATAAAATTTAATTGTATATGGGAATAATAATTCCATTATGTTGGTTTTATAGTATGCCTACTATATTCTTTGTATTTGATTTCAACACATTTTTGATAGAATTATGTATTTAGTTTTACGAAATATAAATGTGAGCCAACTTTAGATTGAATGTCTGAAAATTTGTACAGTGTACTTGCATTTTTCCTGATGTAAAATTTTGTTTTTGTAAACTCTTGTGAGAATACCATTTGAGAATTGTACAGTGTGTCTTGTAAATTATTGAGCACAAATAAAGTTGTTACAAACATGCACCGTAACTCAATGGGCACTAAAATTAGAGCTGTTCTTGTTGTGTATTCTTTTTCATTTGCCTTTGTTGTCTTATTATTTTTTTTTAATACTTTCTCTTTTCAACTAATTGTTTTAAACTAAGCTTCTTAAAGTGTATTTGTTGATTTTTTTTTAATTTTAGTAATTAAAAATTGTCATGAACTAACATATTTAGAAAAAATTGAGAAGCAGTAATGCTTATTAATATAAATCGTAATAATGTTTAAATGTTCATAAATTTTGTTCCCTTATTTTAAAAGCGTATTTAATCTATTGTAAGGAGAACCTATGTGTAAACGGAGTTGGAAGGAAATGAGGAAATGGAAGAAGAAGAAGGGATAAATGGAATGAATTTCCTAGAAATCAAGATCTCATCCAGTAGTTAGTTGATGAATGATGAAAGATTTATTCTGACAAAAATGTATAGGAAAAGAACTTTTGAAATTATATGCCTGCTAATTCACATTGGAGAAGTTAAATTTTTTTGTACAAGCATATTTTGGTGAATGTGCAAATTTTATAAATGTCTACATCAACTGTTGTATTCAAAATATAGAACACCACCTAACTTTAGTGTTTCAAATTTAAAAATCGTTTTTAGGTATTTTTCATTATTGATATATGTTTCTGTTATAGCACATTGCCTGGTACAACCTTTTCCAACCATGTATATTTCTCAAGCAAATTTCTGTTTTAACTCCTTTATCCTCCAAATCCATCCATACTTATGTTGTCCACATTTCTCTTAGCCTGTCTACAGATCAGCCCATAGGATAGATCTATGGGTCTATCCTCCCTCTTTAGTTTTTCTAAGGTAGTTCTTGGCAGCTTAGCACTATCCTCATTACATGCACATACTGTTACAACCTTTTATCTAAATAGTTTCCTGAAGTGCTTATGTTTTCAGGCCTTCATGAATATCCTTGTTTCTTATCCTGTCTTGTTACTTTTCTATTCATTTAAGATACCTCATTTATGTTGCTTATAGTCCGTTCCTGTGATTCTTTGTCCAATTATCCATAAGTCATAGAGTAATTAGATAATTTATGTAATCATACATGATCATTCTTGACTTATTTTTTTATTCATTTACACTTATATTTATTTCCTATTTAGTAATTTTTTCTGGAATTAATTAATTTAAAAAATGGCTACTGACTGATATAGTCCGGACATTCTTGATGAAATCTCTTCTATAAAGTCACTCAAATGTTAAGTAGTATTGTCCAGTGTCTTAACGGTAATATTGTCATCAAACATTATCCTGTTGGGTGTAGAAGATTCTCAAGTGCCTAGAAAGGATATGATACGGATTGAGGATTTGAATCAAGAAATAAATGAGCCATACATTTTTTTTTCTTCACAAGAATGAATAATCGCAGCACACAGCTGTTTCATTGTTATGGTGGATGCAAATTTCTAAGATTTTTTCAATCTTACAATGATTAGAAAATTTGATTTTTTTTTTTTTGTAATAATGAGCTTTAAAATCTGCATAAATTAGCATTTTAAACTTTTATATGAGGCTGAAAATACAAACTTGAATCTTGACCTCTGTGCACTTTAATAACATGGATATTATACCACCTGTTTTTTTCGCTATTATTGGTATTATTACAATCACCTGCTATTATTTCTATTTTTAAAGCTACTTAAGTTTGTTTTAATTTTTCATGTATTTACCTGAGCTATTTAACTAGTAAGGAATTGTCATTTACTGTCACAATTTTTACTTGTATTACTTTTGATACATAATACTTTTTGTTATGCTTTTATTGATGGTAAATTACATACAAAATTTTAATTACATTTATTCACCAAAAAAATCTTTTAAACATTATTGTTTCTTTTTCAAAAAAAAAAATAATATCTTAAAATTTAGTTACTATGACAAACAATTTTCATAATTAATTGAAAAGTGGGGGTAATCTGATAAAATTTTGAAAAAAATCAGTCTGAATTTTTGTATGAAATTTGGAATTCACCATTGCTGTATGTTTGGCAAAACGAGGAGGAGAGTAGAAAATGTTACTTTTCTAAAACTAATAAACATTTTACCAAGAAACAGTTTTTTGCTCACTTGCATTTTATTAATTTGTCTAAAAACAATTTTATTTTAAATATTTTAATTTCTGTTACAGAGCTTATCTCAGGAGTTAATAGTGGAGAAGGTGGTTTGCTGGAGCCTGGAGATTTGAGCATAGTTGCTGTATCAGCCCAGCTTCCAGCTCCAGAAGCAGTTCCTGAAGAATCTCACGAGCAAGGACTAGGCCATTCTCGTAATTCCTCAAATACAAGTCAGATGAGCAAAGCGTCCGGTTATAGCTCGCTCAACTCACAGTCCCAACATTCTCGTCAAAGTAGTTCAGGCGATTCTGGTCACATTAGGTAATCTATTATTGTACTACAACTCTGTTGCTTAGGTTAAGTGTGGAAAATTTCAGGTATTTTGGGAAAGTATCATTAACCTGAAGTTTTTTTAACATTAGGTTAGTGGATTTATTTTTGATATTTGATAATGGTATTATACATCGTATTAGTAAAGATTAAATTTAAGAAACAAGTTTGAGGACACAACAATTCATTATGCTTTCTTATCCCATGTTTATAAGAGGTAGTAGGTTCAAACAGGAGGAGGAAATCAGTATGTTAATTTACCCTGGTTTTTCATTATAACTAAATTTCTCTGATTTCATTGTAGGGTACTCCTTAGTATAGTGGTTACTATGTCTAACTATACTGTGATGAACCATAGGATAGTATAGTAGTATAATTTGAAAGCTATCAGTAGGTTACGGTAACAAAAATAAATAAACTGTAACATTTTAAAATGATTAAGCCTACCATTGAACTTAAACAATTTAAAAAAAAATAAAAATAAAATAAACTTTTTTCAGTGAATATCAAAGAACATTGAATTACATTCCTTTAATAATCAGATTAAATTTCTTTTTTGAAATTAATCTTAAATGACACCAGTGGGGTCTATATATATATAACAAGTTTGGAAAACAAAAGGCGTTTTATTTTTATTATTAATTAAGATATTTATTATCTTAATTAATAGTAAAAATAAAACACCTTTTGTTTTCCAAACTTGTTCATATTGTTGTTCATTATTTTTGTTGTGTGTTGTTAGTTGTATATTTTATATATTTCAATAGTCACTATGATACATGATGGATGACCATAGTATTGATCACACTAGGGCCTAAATTATTTTCAGGCAGTAACAGCCTGACAAAATGAGGCTAAAAAATAACTAGACTGATTTTTCTAATGACAGCCTGCAAGTGCTTGAACATGGCTTCACTCTCCATTCCTGCCGCCGATACGACTGCTGACTCCTCATTAGGACTGTGTACTTTGTTACTAGATTGTGTATCTGTTACCCGTTGAAAAATATGTGTAGTGTTAAAAAAAATGCATTAATGTGAAGTTTTTAGTGAAACTTGGAAAATCCGCCACAGAAACTCATTCTCTGTTGAATCAATTGTACAGTGATGAATGTTTTATCACACTCATGTTTCTGATTGGTTTACACAGTTCAGAGAAGTTTTGTGGAGAGATTAACAATGACTCATATTCAGAACGACTTTCAGACAACAACGTTGACAAAAATCAACAATTTAATCCAGAAAGATTGTCATTTGAGCATTCACGCTATTGCTGTGACAGTCATAATCGACAAAGAATCACTTGGGCATATTTTGTATGAAACATTTTAACATGAAGAAAGTTTATTCAAAAATGGAGCCCAGAAATTTCACTCGTGAACAAAAGGACTCTTAAATGAACATTTGCGATAATTCGTGGTTTTTTACTTACAATCCAGAAACTAAGTACAATGGAACAGCCCCCACCTTTCACTAGAACTGAAGCAAGCTTGAATGTGCAAATCAAATTGAAAACCATGGTGATTGTATTTTTCAACATCCATGGGATTGTGTACATTAATTGGGAACCTGTAGGTCAAATCGTGAATAACAATTGTTATCTTGATGTTCTAACAACTCTCCGTGAATGAATAATAAGAAAGCAATGACTAGCGGAAAAACTTATCATGGATTGTTCAAGACAACATTATCGGCCCATACTGCATTGGTTGTTTTGGCAACCATTGGGGATCCTCATATGTAAAGATGTATAATTTCAAACTCGAACTTCTGTGGTAATAGAATTTCACCTGTTACCTTCTAATATAGATTTTAATCATACAAGTGACAGTCATGTACTGTATGTACTAACTGATATTCAAATTTAATAAAATTATGTTGACAACATACAACATCATCTATATAACTCAACTGATACTTAGTTCTGCTTAATTTTGAATGTCATGATTAATGTACAGTTCAGTTCAACCAAACATTGCACTAATCAGAACACCTTTTTAGATTAATTAGTTGGAATTAACCATCATATACCAAAGAAATTTTTGTAGGTAAAAAAATAATGGTAACTATCATCTTTATCTAGAATGACACAGTCAATAATTAATTGAAAATAATCTTAATGATTCTTAGCTGTGTAAAAACAAACAAAAATATTATACTAAACGTTAATTGCTCAAAATTAACTTTTGTTATTTCATATATATTTTTTTTTGAGAAACATCAAATATTATAATCAGTATTATATTTATTAAATTTCATAATTAATTGTGGAAAAACTATTAGTTTTTTATATGTATTTCATCGTTTCAATAGCAGTTTAAAGGTTTGTTAATAATCTTAAAATACAGGGTCTATACCAAAAGTAGTAGGACTGATTTTTTTTTAATTTATTGGAGATATATTTACAGTTCCTTAATATTCTTCGAAATAGCACCCTTGGGCAGCTATACACTTAAAATAACGCTGCTGCTATTCGCCATACGCCTTCTGGAAGTCAGCTTCAGGGATGCTGTTGAGAGCCCTCATCGATTCTGTTAGAACGTCTTGAGTGGAGTCAAACAGATGTCCTTTCAGCTGTCTTTTCATCCATGGGAATAAAAAAAGTCAGATGAAGCCAGATCAGGACTGTAGGCGGGGTGTGGCAATGCCAAATCGGGCCAACAGTTGCCTTACGACGAGCGTGACGTGGCACGGTGCATTGTCTTGATGCAGTGTTCAGTTGTCGGAGGTGGCTGGTCAGATGTAATTCACTCGGTCTCGGCGGGTTAGCACTTGCACCCAGCAGTTCTCTCACTTTGACCACATTGTCGTCTGTTCGTGCCGTAAACAGCGTCCGGTGCGATGGTCTTCTTCAACGAGCTCCCTACCTTCTTTAAACAGTTTGTGCCATTCAGAAATACTGGAGTGGCTCATTGCAGTATCCCCATAAGCCGACTTAACGATTTCTAGGTCTCGGTTGCCGATTTCCCGAGTTTGACACAAAAATTTATCAAATATCGATGCTCGAGATTTGGACTCATTTTAGTGCATCGACAATGACAAAAACCATGCTTCATAATAAATTATGTCTATACTTAACCAAAGCCCGTAGACAACTGAAGCTGGTGTTTTTTTTTTGCTAAATGTTTCCTCCATCTCACCCAGCCCGCTAAGCCCCTCTCCACAGCTCCGCTCACGCTACAGAAAATCAGTCCTACTACTTTTGGTATAGACCCTTGTATAGTAAACTAATTTACTATCTCATAGTCTGAAGATAATAAAAGGTATCATGCATAAAATCTTTCTGAATCCAAAAAAGTGGTTTTTACTTTTTGGAAGGTACCCATTTATTTGTTTGGGTGTCATTTAGTAATTCAGCTAAATATGAGAAAGCTAGTGCAGTGGTTTTAAAGTGCAGAGAAAATTAGTGCATTTATTATTTTTTTGGTTTTAATGTATAAAGCTTCTTAATAATACCAATCATACTGAAAATAATTCATTTGGTAAACTTTTTTTTTCTGTGGAGTCAAAAAAGTATGTTGGGCAAAAAAAAAAATAAAACATGACCTAATTATTTTTTTAATACAATTTTATTAATTTCTAGCTTGATTTAAGTTATGTTTTAAATTTAATTTAAGTGTATGTATATTTCGTTATTTTAAAACTTTTATTCAGTACTTTGCTTAGCATAAAAAGTTGAACACTATGTTTGGTTTTTAATGTTTGCTTTTCAGTGTATGAGGTTCTAAGTTGTGTGAGCTATTCTTATCCGACCCTACCTTTTTGTGTTCATAACCTGTCTTTCATTCTACTAATTAAACAAATTTCAGTTCAGGTTTTGATTGGTTCTGTTTGAATATCAGGTCCCCCTCATGGCCGGTGTGGAACCCTCGACTGGCACCATTGCCTTCCCCTCCCTCAACTAGTCCTCCTTCCCCTCAACCTCCTACTCCAACACACCGCGATAGTTCTCCTAAAGGTACTCCGATACTTAGCGCACGATTCCGTCCTCTTAACAGTCCATTAACAAGAAGAAACCCCCCTAAAAGTCCTTTATTGGTTACTCCTGTCCGTCCATCGCAGACATCAGGCAGCACATTTAGGTTTCCTCCTTGGTCCGGGCCATCCCCTCGTGCAGCTTCTTCTCCCGGTTTACTCCATCCATCTCCTACCCCTGCCACTATCTCTCCACTTGCTTCTCAGTTAGCGACCGACAACAGCGTGCCCAGGTAAAGTACGTTTTTGGTCAGGATGCTTGGTGTTTGCCTGGGTTGGTGCTGGTGGCATTGTATATTGCGATGTAGGGCATGGTGGTTGCAATTTTAACACAAGCCTTAATTTCAGCTGTTTTGACTTAAAAATTTTCAAACAAAGTCTGTATTATTACATTATTAAAATCAGTATTAATGAATCAACATACATTTCAGTATTTCAGGTATAAGAAAAACAAATTTTAAATTTTACAAATTCAAATACTATTAAAATAATTGTGCAAACTACTATCTTACTGCCATAATGGAAACAAATTTCCAAATAACTAACATCATTTAATAAATAAAATTTTTGAATACCAGTTTATGCAAATTTCATCTCTGTTCCAAATTTTAATAAAAATGGATAACTTATTTCAACATGAATAAATTAACTTAAAAACATTGGGATAAATTATGCACTTATGCATAAATTTACGTTTTTACTAATAGTTATCGCAGATTCTCAGTATTATAACAACACAACATATATTTACGTGACATTGTAACTTGTTCCATACTTTAATGAATATGTTTGGAAATATTGCAGCCACTGCTGTTAGTAAGCAGTTTTGTTGTTCCTCCAAATTTTTAATAAGGAGGCGTAAAATCAAGAGTCTTTCACAAACTCCATTCTAGAAAAAATCAGAAAGTGAGATCAGCAATCTTTTTTACCTTATTGTTTATGGAAACTGCACTTGTAACCAGTATTCAGATTAAGACTGCTCTGAATAAGGTCTGTAGGAACTGAAGATATCAGCTGTTCCTGAACATTTTCATTTTCCAGTTTCTGAACTAACCAATAACTTCTCTCAAATAATTTAGGCATTTTTCAATGCTATCACTTGATGAAAACATTATTATATACACAGCAATATCTTCAGTGAATTTCAGCTGTATTGTGCTCTTTCATCTGCAGTAATTGAATCAATATCACACAAGTTGCACTTGACTGGAGAAAAAATTGTAGTTTAATGTTCTTAATATGTGTTGATTGAATTATAGGAAAAAAGAAACTTCAACCTGGGTAAAAATCCCAGGATGCAGTGCTATATACCAAACTGACAAGTGTCAACACTGTATTGCAAATAGAAATCACGTACAACCTCATCAGAGGTTAATTAAGCAATACCTCTCATATTATGAGAACAGTAAAATTACAGGCCACTGTCACAGGCTGAGCACAATATGGAGTATTTCTAATTTGGCAAATATACATAATAAAAATGGTGAACAGGTAAATAACTTTTGATCAAGTTGGAAAAATTGTTTAGGTTGGTTTATTTCTTAAGATTCTTTGTGAAGTTTTAATCAAACCAGTTTCTTTTTCTCTCAGTCTAAAATTAAATTTACATTTTCATTGATAAATTATAATAATAAATTAAAGAATTTATTTAGTCTTCCTAAAGTAGCTATTTAATATAGGTAGTAAACAGGGGAAGTTTTTGTATTGAAGGGTAATTATTAGTGTTGAGATTTTAATGGATGGACTGGTTCCCATTAAAAAAACCCTTAAAATCCAGGTTATCAAATAGACAAAATACGAAAATGTAGATTTTATCCAAAACAATTTAAGTTTAATTAAATTTGACCAAGTTATGATCTTTAAAGGAATCTAATAATAACATCTATCTTGTCAATCATTTCTATTTGGAAGTTTTTACGTAAGATGTAGTAATGGGGATTATTGAAGAACTAAAAATAGTTTTAGATTGTAAACAATCAGAACTAAGCAAATGAAACCCTGACTTCCTTCTTTTTTCCATCTTTATTCTGCAAACTCTTCTCTGTACTTTTGTATTGTTCATGTAGGTACAAGGTAATAGTTTTTTTAAAAAATAAACTTTAAAATACATTATTACATTGTACATTTTGTTACAATTTATTTTTCTTCTTTTTTGATCTTTACATACACAACTTTTGGTTTTCTTTCACATGGTGAAGAAGTGTACACCGTAAAATATTGGAGAGCAACCCCAAGCTGCCGACAGTAGCGACCAGTCCTGATGACACTCCTGAGGAATCGGACGATGTTCCTCCCGTCACAACGCTTGGTCGTCGCAGTAGCCAAGTGTATGCGCTCTCTTATCAAATGTATTACTTTGAAAAACTGTCTGCATGCCCACACTTATTGTATTTTTCACTGCACTGCTACTTTTGTTGTATTTTTTTAAATATATTTTTTTATTTTTGGTTTTGCAATGCATTTTTGAAATTAAAAAAAATTGTTTTTCTCCAAAGCAAATGTATTATTTTTATTTGTTATTCTTTTTTACTTTCTTTAAATGGATAACAGTAATATATTTTTAATTTTCTCATTATGTGCTGTACAGCAAATGTTTTACAATATTAAATCAAATTCAATATTGGTATTTTAAGTTCCTAATTGTAAAAGTTATTTTTTTTAAATACTTCAGCTTGTATTTACCTCAAGGAAACAAAGGACACACCTTCCCCAAAGTTAATTTATCTTGTTTTAAAATATAAAGAATGTAACTGTTTGAATGAAAATCGGAAAACATTTTACTGCAGTCATTGTGTTTTTCTTATTTATGAAAACATTCTTTTATTTCAGATTTAATCATCTAACAAATTGTATACTTCTTATGTGGTCAAAATTTTAACATCATTTTTTTCATAACTACTATTGTTTACTATTTTTTAGTTCTTCTTGTAATCTTAGCATAATTCTTTGAAGGCATAATCCAGGATTCCAAGCGTCTGGTTCATAATAGTTATAAATTAAAAACAAAGTCAAGTTTAATAACTTAAAAACATAAACAAAATTTTATTTATATCCAGTGCCGTAAGTTTCAGCACTGAAAGTTAGTGCTGAATACACACGTGAAATAATTTTACTCTGCCTCATATTTGAGTGAAATAAAGAATACTCAAAAAATCTACTAGTATAAAACATACACAATATATGCATAATTACACCACATTAGATGTCAGGCACCACTGCCTTCTGTGCAAACTAATATACTGTTTAGTTTTTAGTATTAACTGCTTCTTATTTTGGTAAATCTTAGTTGTTTGCTTTTGATATATTAGTATAGTAGTAAATGCTTTGGAATTAATTGTTACTGCCTAATGCTTGTTATAATAATTGCAGATCAGAGTTCAAATATTATTTTTTATAATTTTGTTGAATTATCTAGTATTTTTTATCTGGAACAGGTAGAGACAGTCCAATAAAAAATGAATAAATTGCAATGAATTACCAGTGAGATCAAATTAAGATTTAAGCTTTGAAAACAATTTTGCTGTTTATCTCCACTGTTCAGTTATAATAACTGATTTATATAACTTATAACTATTCCTTTAACAAAATACTTGAGTTCAAGCCTGGTGTATATGCATTCACATGCAGTCTAGAAATAAACCCTACTGAATATACCAAATAATTGAACAACAGATCATACTAACACAAATAAATTTGTAAACTGTACATGGTTGTACTGTACATATATATATATATATATATATATATATATATATATATATATATATATATATATATATATATATATATATATATATATATATATATATAGTACAATCTTGGAAATACAACCTTATATGTATCAATCAAAAAGGTGTTGAGTTACTGAAATGTCGAGTTTTATGGAATGAAAGTTGTAATTCCCAATACAAATTCTATACTGTAAATTATATTTAGTACACATGTATCTTCAGGTCATATAACAGTACATTTACAATACATACTAATATACAAATTAAAACATACAGTTCTATACTATGATAAACTACTTCAACATTCTTCTCTGGTAGAAAAACTGGTAATGACTGACTGGTTTCTCACACAGTTTTGCGCCTCGCTGCTTCATCACAAGATTGCCAGAGACAAGAAATGTCCTTTGGAGATGCACCCTTTTGCTCAAAATATCGAAGTGCTCCTTCAATAGCCTCTGATATCTCCTCTTCATTTTTATCTTGTGTCATCGCTATTATTCTTGCCATATTTGAGAGGCTTACTGGATTTGTGTTGTTGTATCCATTCTTCAATGTCAATGTCACAGATTTCTTTACAGCATAGAATTCTTACTAGTAACAGCAATGGATTGATGTCCATTGCATCCTCGTTAACTCTGGGAAATTGTTTCTAGAAACGTCAAAAGGTTTCACCAACATCAAACAATGGTTATAGGCAGTACTTTATCCTGTTGATTCTGAAATCCATCTCATGATATGCTGTATACAATTTTTTGTAGTTTTAAATCATGTCCTTGCCCTTATCAATTAATGAACAAAGCCTAGAATTAGAGACAATAGCATTTTTCTTTGATATCTTCTCTTTAAAGTTCCCAAAACACACTGGTTCATTAGCTGGAAAAATAAAGTAACATATAGAGGAAGAAACATTATTTTTATTTCTCTATTTTTAAGCAATTTAACATCAGGGTCTGTGAAGGTGTGGTCAAGTAACAGAAGTGATTTGTCTTGGAAGGTTTTTAGATTTTAAAAACCTTTCAATATGTTCAATGGTGCAGGGTGACTGTTCACTGTTATATGCAGGGTGACAAAGTGTCGAATTATTGAGAGTAGAGTTTCCAAGGTTCGTCTGTGTATGTATATATTTATATATTTATGTGTTTATATATGTATGTACATATATATATATATATATATATATATATATATATATATATATATATATATATATTTTTTTTTTTTTTTTTTTAACACCCGACTATTGTGCACACTTGGGCTAATGCAGACGATGGGATGATTTATAGCATATGAAAATGCCAAGCCCTACCTGGGAATCGAACCAGGGTCCTCGAGGTGAAAGCCTAGTACGCTATCCACTAGGCCACCGAGGCGGCTGTGTATGTATGTATATATATATATATCAGTTAAACCAAGGACATGAGGACATTAATGGTAAGGGTAAAGCAATGGGGGTAATTGAGTCTCGAACAAACAACCTTAACAGTTACGCAGCACACTGGGCCAGTGCTTTAGTCACATCAACCACTAATCCCTACATAATAATACAAATATAAAAAAGGCAAAAACATGTAAAGATATTGGACTTTATTTGTTTATAAGTCCAATTTGTGCTGACTCAAATCTTGTATATAAGATGATATAGTCTACACAAATTATAATTTTTGTTTCAATTATCTTCATTCATCTGTAAGACAATGTAAGTAACATTGTCTGTTCATTCATCCGTTTTTTCACTTATTGGAGGAACTTCATTTTCAAAAATTGTTAACTTGTACATTAATAATTTTTTTTAATGGAGTTAATGTAGTCTGAAAGAGTTATATTTAAAGCAATACAACTGCATTTTTAAAATGATTGTTTAATATTATGTCAAAAACATTGAGAAATGGAACACTTCCTTAGTTAATATACATTAACAAAGATTTTAATTAACATTAAATGGGAGAGTTTTTGAAATTTATGATTATTTTTAATTTTTACAGATTAAGCTTTTCTGTTCAAATCAGTTAATTTGGTTTGCATTAAACTTTCAATAATACCGGGTGTACATAAATATTGTATTTTCTAACTGTTAAAACTTATAACCAGGAACATTCTGTCAGTCGCAATAAGTAATTAGTTACGGAAAAACAGAGATGCCAACGTATAGTATGGCCTGTCAGCAACAATATTATATCATTATGAAAGTAGGCCTATGTGGTAGGAATGTTGTAAACGGGATAGCTTATCACCGTATAGGTTCAATGAAGTTGCCCTGCATGTTATTGTTTGCAATATAACAAACGTGATTTACTGTAATTTCATGTTATGGCATTTTTTAAAAAAGGAGTGAAAAGGCCAATATTTATAACAAATTAGGTTAGGTCATATTGATTATACATAATATACAAGGTATTTTTTAATATCCACTTATTATTGTTTTTTCCAATTTGTGATGATTTGTAGTGTCAAATGCATTACAGAACAGTTGAATTAACCATACTTGCATTGCAAATAATGATCCATTTTAATTGGACTATTTTGTCTTCCATATTTCCATATGCAGTTAAGTGGTTAATACTTCCTCTTATTGATTTGCAGAAATTAATAACAAATGAACGAGTCATACTTACAGCTTTTTTTGTTTGTCACATGCACCATGCCCAACCATTATACGAATCTCCCCCATACTTTAACATCTAAAGCAATAAAAGTTATAGGTGCTTCAATCCTATGCCTGATATCAAGGTCATTACAGATAAGGTAGCAGCAGAACAAACATATGATCCTTTATGAAATCTCTTAGAAATTACCTAAGATTCTGATTTCATCATTAGGTCCACCTTTCAGTGAAAAAAGAGCCATGTTTACAACACAAACACATATCTACTCCTTTACGCTTACTTCAGTAGAAGAAAAGCCTGTAAACATAGAGTTTTTTTTCCGGCGAAAAACCGTTAAGGTTATTATCACCGATTGTTGGAGTTTAAGAGAGGAGTCAGTTAACCAGGTTAATCAGGAGATGGTTACAGTACATTAAAGTTTTCACTTCTGATGAAATGTCACAATATTAAACAAATCAACAAACAAGTGACATTGTCTTAATGCTGAAATATTTTGATTTCTAAGTTGTCATGTTCAGCATAATTGGTAAGTTTCAAATTGTGTAACACTGTAAATGGTTGCGGAGGCTGGGGAATACTAATGTGCTAACACTGAATCCCCACCAAACAGCTGATCCAGGCTCTTAATAGTCTATAATGCTGAATATTCATTATTATTTTTAATCTTATCTTTTTTTTTATTCAGATGTCATGTTACTGGTTTCTAATAAGTTATGCCATTGTCAGTATTTTGGAGTATCACAATATACTCTCAAGCAAGATATTCATTTTTGAATTACAGACTTATTGACTAAATTTTTATTTGTTACCCCTTTTTTTAAATATGTTCCTTGCTTTTGAGCTTACACTATAAACAAAGCTGTTTCTTAGTATTTATTTACATATCATATAAGTGGAGATGTGTTACTAGCAGATAGCGATTTACATACAGTGTACAAACTGCAAAGGCATGGCTAGCTGTTTGCTTTATGTTTTGGCATTTAGTTACTAATGTTCTGTTTTATTTAGTTAGTTAAGTAGTACTTTGTGTATAGATTTAAAATTGAAAATATTTAAACAGTATTGAAACATTATTAGCATGCAGTTAGTTGTAGTCAATAAAATAACTAATACTAGAAAATTTTTAATGGGCACAGCAATTTTTTGTTAATAATGTTTTTAAAAATTTTCAAATAAACTGTTTGATTTCAGTCATATAATTCTATTCAGCAGCACTGTATTTCTGTGGCTATACAGAAATCCAGTTAATTTTTAATTGAATCGGTTTAACCAATTTGGAGGTATAAAATTATTATTTTTATAATAAAAACCAATATTCTGACACTGGGTGTTTTCAGAAAATATGTATTCTTAATTTTGTCTTTATTTTGACCTGCACAATAATTCCAGAAGTTTGACAGTTTGTTTACAGAACATACTGTTATATATTTTTTTAAATTTTGTTTGTAATGAAAATAATAAATTTTGGAAGGCTATAAAATATTATAATATACATTAAGGATGAAGTTTTTCTACACACTACAAGATTTTAAATAAATATGGAGTTTTTTATAAAAAATTAAAAACGATATTTAACATATTTCTGAAAGGGCACATATTTTCATTATTCACATTACCAGACTAGTAAACATCCACTCTTATTTTATTCTCACGTAATTGCAATCTATATCAAAACAGCATAACAACACTGCTTGGTTTATTAAGATAAAGAATATAATCGATGTTTATTCAGTGCTATAGTTTATACATGGCAGATATAACGTATAGCAACCATTTTTGTGCATTAAATTAAAATACACATTTTTCTAGTTTAAAAAAAAAATCAAAGAACTCCAGTCACCTATTTGCTATTTATAAAAGTCTTTAATTTGTTCTAAAGATCCTTAAAAGACAAACATTTCACAATTACTAAAATTGTGCATTAATTTCTAAAAATTAATTCTCAGCACAATTGGAGTGGCCATCATGTAAAGACAGAGTACCGTGATGGTACAACTGATCACTAACTATAAGCATATACCGAGGACCTTGAAATAAACACTGATCCTCTAGGTCTTTTTTTTGAGGGGTCATAAAAATGTATAATATGTAATTGTTATGTTTTTTTTTATGTTAGCATGCTTATAAGTTCACAATCTGATGCTTATGTTGGTCCGATTTGATTCAAACTTGGCATAAAAATCGATTATGGTAGTAGCTTGGACAAGTTCATTAACTAGCAAAATTCGTTCAACAGTTCCAAATGGCAGCCATTTCAAATCTTCAAAAAAAATCATAATTTGTTTATCTTAAAATGCTTTTGAAAATCTGATTTCACAATTGGGAAAACTGCATAAATTAGCATTTGGAATTTTAAAAAATATGTTAAAAGTAAAAAAAAACATTTGACAGTGGTCAGAGTTAATTTTCATATTTTCATTGTAATTTGAAAGTTTGAAATGATTATACATGCAGATTTTAATGCTGATTATGATGGTGAAATCAGAATTTCAAAAGATGTAAGATAAAGAAAAATATTTTTAAAAATTTGCTTCTATCACGTGAGTGAAACAGCTGCCTGCCATGTTTATTTTATTTTATTCCTTACACTATTTTACCATAATTAATTGCATTTATGTGACCTATTATTTTTTGGTGATGGTTTTTTTCATTACTCGGTGTACAAAAACTAAATATGTGTACTTTAAAAAAATATTTATTTCTAGAATAAGTAGTTAAAGTATGTGTATTTTATATTTATAGAAATGCGAGTAGTGGCTCCGGGCTTAGTGAAACTGGCTCATTAGACCGAGGAAAAGCTGCTTTGGAAAGGCGAAAGAAAGCTGCTGAGGAAGGGAGTGGAGGCACAGGAAGGGTTGAAATCACTCGAGTCAACCCTGATTCACTTATAGACCAATTAATTAAAGCCACTAACTTAGAGCATACCACAGAAGAAAGTAAGTGCCTTAAAATAGATGAGTTTTTATACAAAAAGAAGCAACAAGAATGAATTTTTGTTTTTATTTAAATGTTTTCGGTTTGTTTTGAATTAAAACTGTAACCCATCTGAAAATAAAATTTGTATTTTTTTTTTATTTTAGAGTTAATTATATATGTGTAATTTATTTTTTCTGTTTCATAACAGTTCGTGTTAATTCAGTTTTCTTGTGTGGACTATATTCCCAAGATTTTTGTTATTTGGTTTTAAAATTCATTTCATATATTTTTCACATTGTAAAATTACATTTTTTTAATAAAATGAAATATTTCTTTGAATTATTATAAAGAAGTTTTGAGGAATGAGCCAAAATGATTATAAAGATGAAAATGTATCAAGTCTGTTTGATTTTTAAATGAGGGGAGCCTCTTTGTCAACTATTTAGTTTTGCAATTCAGAAATATGTTTTTTTCAGCTCCTGGACTTCAACTTTTTATTGCCAAAGACGGAACTACGGCGCTGGGCGGACATGAAGTCAAAAGCCAGATATCGACAGGCGTATTCAAACAAGTCGTCATGGAAGACAGGTAACACTGGAGTCAATCTTGGATTAACCGACTGTGATGGACATTTATTAAAAGTTACCGTTACAAGCTTGTTTATACGTACAACAATTACGTTTTGTTGCTGTTGGTTATTGTATTTTTTTTTTCATATTGCTTTGCCTTCTTTTTTTTAGAAGAAATAAGCGCCTGAATATACCGATTGAAAATGTATAAAAGTAGAAGTCATGTAGAATTAATTTTAATTATTTTGTGATTTATTTATAGTAAAATGCAATTCCAAGTCTTTACGAAGTTAGGTTTGAAATGAAATCATTGAACAGTATTTATAATTTTGTGCTCATTTGATATTATCCGGTCAATATTATTATGTACACACAATTTATATTTAAGCATGTAATACTGTTTTCTAGTAACATTTAATTTTAACTAAGTAGACTATACTTAATGGACAGAGTAATAAAATTGTAACAGGTAATTGATTTCTTCAGTTTACTGAACCTCTAAATCTAATAGGAAAATTCTTGATAAGGTGTCTGCATTTCATAAATTGGTACATTAAGTGATAAACCAAAGATTTTTTCAAAACATTGTCTAGCCCCATAAATTAAAAAAAAAAAAACATTTTAAATAATTGAGCTGTAAATAAACAAATTTGCCACTTTAAGAGTAAGTCAGGCTCTAGAGTGGGAATTTTGTAGATCAGATTTTTATAATTAAATAAATTCTCTCATATCCGGCCTAACATAGGAGTAGGGTGGACTGGATGATGGAAAATTCCAGATATCCAATAGTACCATTGCTATTTAAATAGGTCTTTACTATAAATTTATAGTAAGACTAGAGTAGTATGATTAGTGCATTGGTATTTTGCAAAACTGTTACTTGCAAAATATTGGTATTACTGTAGATTATAGGATTATAATTTAATTACGTTTCTCTGAATTAAAATTTGTATTTTCTATATGTTATACAACTTCTTAACTGAAAAAATTACTTGACTTCTTTAAAATAGTAGTTGATACTAAGTTTTTCTTCTGTTGGTGAGTTGAAACTTCCGAATACTGATAAAAACTCAATCAAGTTTCTTCAAAAGATATTATTCCTATGTTATACAGGAAGAATTTTTGTGGAAATTACATTTATTTGTTGCATTGTTGTGCAAGGGTGATAGTGTTTTCCTCAGTGAGATTTTTTTCTGTCTGGGCAGTGTTTGCTTTTGAGAATGTTTACCATATAAAATAAATTCAGTTAATGGAAATACAGTATGAGCTATTAAGCAGCAAAAATAAACTTCACCACAAAACATATATTCTTTTGTCCACTCTAAAAACAATTCAATATATTCCCTAGCCTAAAATTATTGATCAAAAGTTTAATTTAATAATGATAAAAGAGACAGTACCATATTTCTGAGAGTCCAGATATGAGAGATTTTATTGTATTTAACACTAAACGTAGGCAAAAAATTCCTATGTTTAAATCAAAGTTTGTGTGTACATTTAGTTGACGTGTAAACATACCATTTCAGGTAAACTTTTCTCTTACTGGTATCTGTTGAAATGTTGCACATATAAAGTTTTATTTCAATATACAGTCGCCACTCGATATTTCATACTTGCAGGGACCAGAGGAAAAATTTGAACTATCGAGGGTGGTGAAATACAGGGGTTCAAATTATAGAGGTTGATAAAAAGGAAAATTTGAAAAAAGCAAGTGTGTATTTATTTAACAACAATTTACAGTACATTTGATACATACAGTGTACATTTTTTTTTATGAGAGAAAAAGACTTACATTTTGACACACTTATAACGATTAACAAATAACAACAACTTTACAGAAATTTTATTTCTTTTGAACAGTTTTTATAACAACTTACTGAAACTGGTACTGTCCAGTAAATAGGCCTCTATTATTGTTTATTATCTAAACATTTACTGTCTGTTCAGTCTGTTTGGCAAGTACAATGTCGATACTGTTTAAAACAATACGGTTAATTTGTGCACCAGCTTTGTGGGCTGACACCTGACATTCCTAAGATATTGCTTTTCATAATGACAAGATGAGCCATATTTCATCAGTAAGTAAATGTGTTTGAAATGAAGTAATGGTTATACATTCGTTGATTACAGTACCAATTTATGATACAACAAGTAAACAATATTGTGCCTATACAGTATAAACAGGAAATCTACCCAGTTCATATGATTTATAGAGGTGAAAACTGGGTAGAGTACAAATTATAGAGTGGGCATCGAGCTTCGTCAGTACAAACTAAGGAAGGGGCCAAAATGCATTGTTTTCGTACCAATTATCGAGAGTTTTTCAAGGGCCCAGCGTTTCAGTATGAATTAAAGAGTTTACGAATTATAAAGGTATGAATTATCGAGTGATGACTGTAGTTTCTTTAAAAATGGGTAAGATTAGATTTAAAATTCTACCCATAACTTCAGTTGTTTATATTTGGAAAAAATTTTAAACTAATGATCTTACTTTTAACAAAACTTCAGTCAGATGAACAAAAGAGGTCATAAGTCAGTCCTGTGGTGCAAACAAGCAATCTTTAAAATTCTTTCTTTAATTAAGACTGGACCCTGTTAGTAAGCACAGTAAATTTGTAATAATGATATATAGTTCAGGAAAGTATATTGTTTGAATAAACAAATATAAGATAAAATTTGAACTTACGAAAGAACTGTTAGTAAGAAGATGAAATAACATTTGTTCTTGAAAAATTATAACAATGTCTTTCATCATATTAAATTTAACAACAAAAAAACACCATCTTCAGGCAAATTATTTTGAATAGTTGACCTTTGTTGAAGGAGTTTGTTATTAATATTTCATTTTTCTCCTTAATTTTATTTTTATTTTAAAACGTGTTAACATTTCAATATATAATATATTGATCGTGTGATTCTATTCTAATTGTAAGTATTTTTTCCAATGCTTACTACCTGATTTCAATTTTCGTCTTCCATTTTCAAAATCCCCTCCACAAGATAAAAACAATATTCCTTACAGCACCATCTTAATCATAGGTCTCCAATTTTGTGCTTCTTATCCACAAATCTTCCTTTTCACTAATGATTCTTGCAACATATTTTCTTATTTAATCAAATTCTTATTTTTTTCTTCTAAACCACAATTATTTACTTAGCTTATAAATTATTTTAGCAAACAATACTCTATGACTAAGCATGTTAATTTGATCAATATTCACTTGTATTAACGTTTAGTAACAGTGGTCAATCTACTTGTCTGGTTGTGTCGATATTTATACATAAGCTTAATAACAAAATAAATGAGGTTGTAATAAAAAAAAGACTAGGAGCCTTTATAATATTTGTAATTGTTGTATGACAATGGAGTAATTAGAGCTGAGCTGATACGTTACTACTCCTGATTATGTTATTAATTCTGACATTAGCAATACGGAAACTGTTGTCTGATGCTTTAAAGTTTTAATAGTGATGACGTGTAAATAAATTATAATGGGAACTATAATCAAACTTCTTAACGCAAATCACCAGATACTGAAAGAAAAGAAAATTAACAAGAGAGAAGTAAATATAAATAAAATTAAAATTTTCTTGTTGGAGGCATTTGAGCTGATTTTTTTGTAGTTTACATTATTGCCATTAGCTTTAAAAAATTCTCAACAAAAATTCAACTGAATTGTTATATATTTGTTTCAGCTTATTTAAAATGGTTCTGTTTTAATAAACACGTACTTTTCTATAGTTTAATAATAAAAATATTGTTTTTTTTTTTTGTATCAGTTTACAAAATGTGCACTTGAAGCCAAATTATCAATATCAGCTCAGTCCTAGAATTGAGGTGCCTAGTTTCAAATATCACCAAATCTGTTTTTGCAAAGCAATAGATTAATTGCATAAACATTGTATGTATATTTTTCACTGATAATTTTATATAATTCTTGTTGTCAGTGTTTCAAATGTTTTTAAAAGTAGAAAGATTTAATTATATAATCTATAATTTGTTGATTTTTTCACAATGTGTAAACAATGACTGATATGTATGCAATGAATGCTGCTAGGATCATAACACATTTTAAAATGATGATTGGTTGCAGCAAAAAATTTTAATATTTTACAATGTTTTGAAAATCAGTCTGTCGTATTCTGTGTGTAAAATATTTCTGTAACATTTTTCGTTACAAGATCGATTCAAAAGGGATTCTAAGTTTGTTCAAAGATAGATTTTGAAGGTTTTGGTTCTATGTACTTCAATTGTGCTTACTGTCTATCAAAGACTTAATAAGACACAATAAGATGTAATTATAATAAATAATTGTACTTAATAAATTTGTGTAACTGCTTTTACTAGAGGCAGTTTGTTAATATGGTTTTCATATTTTATGAAATGATATGGTTCATTTCATATTTTAGCTGTTTGCTGTTCAGTTAGTTGACAAAATATAAACATTCATTATTTCCTTTGTTGGTGTGTCACCATAGTCATTATTAACCCTTATGGCTCCGAAGGCCATTATGTGTGGCTATCGATGATTTTCTAATCTCATCAGATAAATATTTACTGCAGCATGCCCAGAACTCAGGTAGGCCACTACGTTTGGCTTGCACTTGTTTTGTTGTTAGGCTCATTGTATGTTAGATCTTGGTCCCACCTAGCACTAAAAATTAAATTATACATTTTTTAATTATTTTTTCAAATTAATAACATTTATCAATTGTTATAATAGTTTTTGGATAAGATTTTGAAATTAATATTTTCGTCAATGAATCATGTAATGGTTATAGATATACAAATTAATAGTTTTTAATATATATTTTTTAATTTTCTTTATTCAGAAAAAACTATGTTTATTTGTGTAAATATATGTGAAAATGTATTTAGTGAACATTTTTATTTACAAAATAAGTATAGTTTTATAAAAAGGATTAATATTAATTATATACAAAACTAGCTTCAAGTTCTTCCAAGATTTTTTAAAATTAATAATAATTCTTAAAAAAACTAATGCCAACCTAATATGATAATCTAATTAAATTAATTTTAAATAGTATAAATTCAAATTTCAAACAAACTAATACACTAATAATAACATTTTTTTAAATAATAACAAGTATTTGCAATAGTAGGCTACATTAAAAAAATTTTTTTTCTTCCAGCGAAAAACCTTTAAGGTTATCATCGCCGACGTACATTTTAAATTAATTCAATATAGAGTCACAAAAAACATAAGCAAATACAATAGTATGTAGCTCTATCATATGTATAAAAATCCATACCTGTCAAAAACTTCAAAATACTAGTATAGGCTACCAATCTAATGAATTAATTCATTTAAATTTTAACAAAAATGATTTATAGTAATATCTAATCTTATATAAACATGTGGTATAAATGACTGATTAAACAAATAAATAAAGCATAACAGTTGTATATACAATCTCAAAAGCTGAATCAACAACTTTTTCAATTAGGTCAGTTATTCCTCAATAGTTGAAGAACAAGTAGTAGTGTAACATAGGGCCACTACGGATAGGACATTCGATCTGTAACGGAAAGTAATAAAAGCCACTGTGTGTGTGACCCATCCGAGCGGAGATGATTGACCGTTATTTAACATCGACAGCCTCATCAGCAAAAATATAATAGCCACTAAACTAAGTATGGCTTTCTGAGTTGAGATTATCCTAATTACATTCAACAGACCACAAAGGACTGCAACAGTCTATTATTATTGTTGGTGATTTGCCACTGTAGTACTGGGTTTTTTTATTTTAAAAAATACTAATAATTTTTTTTTAAAGCTGTTGACAAGATTTTTTTTTATTTTAAAAATTGTAAATTACCTGAAGAATCATAAAAATTCAATCTGTCTGTGTATGAGTGTAATATGTTTTAGTTTTTATACAGGTTGTGGCAGGTGGTAAAGCGAATTAGCTGTACTATAAAGGTTTTAATAGTTAGTAATTAATTAAAGAAATAGAGAATTACGGAACTGGACGACAAAAGTGACTACTTTGGCATACCTGACTGTATACTTTTTCATTCTTATCATGTAATTATTTTTATAAAAAATTAGATGCATGCAGGAAGGGTTTTAATAGTCTAAATATAATAATGGATATAATATATAATTAATATTTGTGATTCTGGTATTCAAAAATTGGCATAGGTCATATACATTAAATAACTTAACTACATAAATTTAAAAAATACACAATTTTAAAAATTATAAAAATTTCATATGAATTAAAAAAATAATGTATATAGTACATCATTATTATTGTCTATTATTGCACTCATATAAACACAACAATAAACTTAACCTCAGTTGAAATGATATTGAAGCAACAGCTGTTGTGTGAAATCAGCTGTTTAGAAGTACAAAGTCAGTCAAGTACAGCTGTTCAAGTCTACTATATATATATATATATATATATATATATATATATATATATATATATATATATATATATATATATATAGTAGTTAACTTTCAAATAGTTAAAAATTAACATTAAATACAGTTTCATAATATATTACTTATCATAGAGATTTCCATTGTTTTTCTGATTCCTGTTTTTATTTTATTATTTTTTTGAACATGTCACAATTGATTGTCTTAATTTTATCTTCACACAAATAATGTTTCTGTTCGAAGAGTACCTGTACAAAATTTAAGAATTTTGTATGTAGGTATGTATAAAATAAAAGCGTGTCTTTGTTTACATAGCAAAACACTGTAGAATTAAATCTTGAAAAACCTGGATTAAATGTTGATTCCTTTCAGGAGATATTGCCGTGTAGTGGTGGAAAGAAGAGTTAGGACAAATACAACAATTAAGAATTTTTCAGCTTCTTCATCTGGTTAAAATTTTAGGTACATCTTAAAATTAGTGTGATCCTCCCACTAATAATTACTAATTCACTGGATACATTCTTTTTTTTACTTACCATTTTCATTTCATTTACAAATATAAATTTTAAAAAAAGTGTTTGTCTTGTTTAACAGGTTTTTACTTATTTATTTTATTTTTATTTAATATTTGTTTATTCTTTTTTGGTGTTTTTAATTTACATAGTAATTAACCTTTTAAGGAGTGCACAGTAATGAAGATGATACGTTAATTATTAATATTTCATAGTCCGACTACAGGCATATCATTATTCTATTGGTTTTAAACCTTCCAAATGATATTTCTGAATTAGCTTGATATCTAACATTGAATTTCATATCAATGTTTTTTTTTCATTTGAAAATTAGTTTAGTCATCTTTACATAAAGTTTTTTCATGATAAAAGACCTAATTTGTAATAAGAGTATTTATTATTATGTAATTAATTCTATTTTTCAAATTAAATTTAGTTACATGGGTGGATATCTTATTGCATTTGCACTCTGTGAATGACCCATGTAGTAGTTAGAACAATATGAATATTCTTGGTTAAAGCAAAACTAATGTACTGTACTTGTAAGTTGTTTCTTGTTTTATTTTTTTACTCAGTCATCATCATTCTTGGAATAGTTATTTGGGTTGATGTCATACAATAATATATTGTGTCAACCTTATTCCCACTGATAGAATTTCTTTTTAATTCTAATTTTTCCTCCAACAGCACTACAAGCTTTTGTAATTTTGGACTTCTTGATAACTCTTCAGCATATGCAAGTCTTCCTCAACATCATCATTCCACCACTTCTCTGTGGTTTTTTTTTTTGAATATTTACAAAATTAAAATTTTTTTTGATTATACAAGATGGTTAAGTTTAGTTAGTTGGTCTGTGAGTGACACCATATATATATTTGAATTTTGTACCATATTTTACAGTTCATTATGGAAATCTAGAACTACTGCAATAAATTAATTGAGTCAGCAGTCAAACATACTTTGTCACCATTCTAACTTTAGAATTAAAGTAACAAAAATTACAGTAAAACCTCGAATATCCGTATCCAAGGTGAATTTTATCTTACCAACGGTGAACCGGAGAAATAGTATGTGTCTGACATTATACTTGTAAAGTGTAACATATTGAATGAAAGAAAGAAAAAAATAGTAATTGATAATATCCGAATCGATAGGATGTAAAATCTAGGGATCAAAAAAAATATTATTGACATGAGGCAGAAAGAATAAATTTGTATATTGGCCAATTTGTATTTTTAATAATTTAGATTAGGTAGGATTACGTACTAAACTAACAATTTATTTTCTTCACTAAAAACATTTACTTAATGCTGTAAAATAGTACAGAAGAAAAAAGAAGTTGTTTCCTTGCATTAATAATTGTCGTACAATTTTATCCCAATTGCTGAAAACATGGGAATAAAGTTTTAATCGGTTTATTTCTACCAATTGCAATCTGTTTTCACACTAATGGATCCGACTGCATTTAATGTTTAGTGAGCGCCATACTTAAATACTAAATGATTAATAAAGGAAAAGTTGGGGGAATAAATATTACATATTTTCATTAAAATTATGTTTCATTGCCAATGCATGTCTCTTTTAAAAGTTGTTTACTTGTATTGAGTATTGATGAATAATGACAAGTTTTTAATATTCTTGGAAATAAAGGGATGAATGATGTAGGTAGGCAGAGGCGCTGACGGCAAAATTGTCTACAATTTTTGTAATTCCCAAGAGCAAAAAATTGGTGTTATACATTTCTATAAAACCGTTTCCTTCTATTTTCTAACTTTCCTTCTAGTATGAGTGCTTGACTATAAAGCACTGAAGACAAAAGGAAATATAATTTTACATTTCAGTATTATACAATATACTAGGAATGCAATTATTCAGATAACGTTTATCCAAACAATGTTTTAAAATTAAAAAAAAATTGTCATTTGTGTGATGACAAGTCATAAAATTGTACTAAATGTTAAAACAAATACAAGCATAGTGACAGTTTGTTTTATAAGTAAAGACGTTGTGTGACTGATGAACGAGCACCAATCAGATTTATGTATTTGTTTTTTAATTAGAGACAGTTAAAAAACAGTACATTGGACTATTATGATATTAATTAAAATACATGCACTGTTATATACAACTTGTATCTATTTTTTCTTTATCTTGTTAAATAAATTTTACTCTAGTATTTACAAGTTGTACTTGCCACCCAAAAAACCCACTACTGATGACTTTTACTGTGACAAAACACCAAATTTCGCTCATTCATGTCGGATATTGACACCACTGAGTTCGTGATAGTTATTTGATGTTTTTAGGACGTTCCTGCTTTTCCCAAACAGCATTGGTCATTAACTCTTCAAATGACTTTTATAGTAACACATGGTACTGTTTTCTCTAAACCTGTTATTGCGTGTAAGATCCAACATTATTTTATTATCTATTGGCCGCTTAACTGTGTTACAGTGTTATCTTCTTATTTGTAGAACAGCATTAAAAAGTCAGCTGATGAAAAAACTGTAATGGTGATTCTTTGAATTTTAAATGAACATATATTTTACTTATTATCAAGAAAGGTTATATATACATTATCGTGCTGATATTTGGTATGTTCATTTTACCTTAAAAATAACAGTCTTATTTATAATAATGCTTTCATCCACTTTGTAAGTCTTACACAAAGTTGTTGTTCAAAAAGTGATTTTAGGAATATAGTGTCATTCTATAAATTTGACATTTAAAGGGTTGGACAAATAAAACACGGTCTACTACGCAGCCAGGCTGCTCTTGGGATTGTGATCCTCTGTGGTCCATTCAGTGAATGGTCAACCTGCATGCATTTACAACTTTGTGTACAAAGTGAAAATTTCTGCCTGTGCTTATAAACCTTGTTTGGTCCTTCAGGTGAAAAACATAAACTATTAATATGCTATTAATTAACTGATTAAAGCGTAGCAAAACAATCTAGAAAAAAATGGGTTAATGTAATCAATGAAACTTATAAAATTTGGGGAGAATACTATTAACTATTAACTTTGAAGTAAACTGCAATCACTTTACAGTAGATTGTTCACGAATTTTTACATGTTTGTACATACTTCCAAACTTATGCTTTCTTCAACTCATTTTTGTAATCAATATAAAATTTTAATTTTTTAACTAATAACTTTAACTTTTCTATCTCCATCTCATGGAGATAGACTGCACACCAAACTGTCTTCAAATACAAAACCGAAATGAGTTATGGCATACCACTAGCCATCAATGTAGGCCAATCTCTGCTTGACTAGAATGAAGCATTGCACCCAGACAGATTTCTGACTGCAAACCATCACAGTAGACCACATTTTGTTTGGTCAGGCCTTTATTATAGAAGTAAGGATTTTTTATAATCTAAAGCTTAACTAAAATATGTAATAACATTATGTAGTTTATTATAGTTTGGTTTTAACTAACAGCAATTAATTTTCTTGAGTGTTTATTTTTAAAAAATTTAAGAGTACATAATGTATAAATCAAAATAATCTGAAATCAGCTATTGTTGGGAATTAATAACTTTTATATATATTTTTTTAAATCAAACTTCTCTTTGAGTACTTTATATTTATGTATTTCTGATAAATAATTACTTTAATAGAAAGCCTGCCAAAATTTTGGTTATTGATAGCTTTTTATGAGTAAAATGATATTAAAACTTTTGCGACACAAAGAAAATTAACAGCTAAATTTTTTTGTAAAAATTTTTAAATGCGGATAGTAAGTTCTAATCAAAAAACTTTACTATCATAAAAAAAATTAGGTAAAAAATACAATCTGGTGGAAAATACAGTCAGGTGGATTACATAACCTAGTAAATGCCCACACCTAGCAAAGGCATAATATCAATTAAAGAAAAAACTGAGGTTATCAAAAACAACAATTATTTTATTTATTGTATTTACAAGTACTTTCTTGTACTAAGGCTGCACTAAAAACTACTACTGAATACATAACAAAAAATTAACTGTTTGTGCAAACAGAAAATAAATTACTGGAGATCACAATGAATCCCATATGTATACTAATTGTTGACTTTGCATAACAGCAAGTACAGCAGAAATTACAATAATATTCTGTAGATTTAAGTGCAAAAATATGCTGTTGTAAAGTTCGTTTCATAGGGTTAATTTTGTCAAACATAGAAATTGGGAATCTTGTAGTGTTTTATTACTCAGAGCACTTCCCACACAAAGAGATAGCTTCAGTTTAAGAGAGAGAAAACAATGAGTAACTTTCACAATTTTAATTCATTCTTATTGTTGACATAATATGGGGTTTCTTCAGAAAGTAACAGACTTTTTGGCCTATTGTGGCAGTTGGTCTTCTTGGTGTCACAACATTCCTACACCACTAGGCATCCTGCTGTCAGAGCATGTGGTTTCTATCACTCTTACTTTGCTCTCTGTCATGTAAAATGTACACTGCAAAAGAAAATCCCACCATTTGTGAAGTGTGATTAGTTTTTTTGACAAAAAAGCTGAAACCTATTGAAATTTATCTCCAACTTTGTGATGTGTACGGACAAGGAATAATAAGTGAAAGCCGAGTGAGACGGTAGTGCATTGATTTTAAAAATGGCCGAAGACTTCTGTGGTAATGGTAGTGTAAAAAAACCACTACAAAGACTTCTGTGGTAGGTCAAATCACTTTGACTGATGAAGTGGTGATGAAAATCAATGACAAAATTTATTACCACAAGTTTTGTGCTAGGTGGTTTCCAAAAATCCTAATGAAAGACCTTTTTGTTGATTTCCTTCATCGCAATACTACAATTAACTCAAAAAGGTATTACAAAACATTAAGGAAATTACGACGATACAAAACAAATGTCAAGGGAAATCTTACCTGAGAGCTCTTGGATTATTTTGGGTGGGAGGTGATTGATCGTCCACCATATAGACCAGATTTGGTGCCAAGCGACTGCCACCTCTTCCCAGCGATGAAGATGTGGCTTGCAACGCAACTCTTCGATACCAATGCCTGTGGTAAAACTGCATCCCAGTGTAAACCAGTGGTTGAAATTACAGGCGGCAGATTTCTACAGAGACGGTATTGAAAAACTTGTACCATATGATAAACGGTGATTATATAGAAAAATAGCTTAAGAATGTATCTTTTAAACATATAATAAAATTTGGTGTTATTCATTTTGTAATTTTTTTATTTTAAAACGTATGTTACTTTCTGAACAGCCCTCTTAAAAGCTGTATAAAAATGTGCCCTCTCTTAGTTGTGTCGTATGTCAATCAACTCCTTACGTTTGTTAAGATTCTAGATCTCAGTACAACATGTTTTTTGCACTGTATACTGTGTTAGATCAGTAGTGGTACCTTAACATATTTTAGTTTCAAACAATTTGCTTTGTATCTTCTAAAATCTTAAACTGCCGTCTTTGTCATACACTGAGAGTTCAACATTCTGTGCTACAGTGTATTTTCAATGGACACATGTTTCAGCTTCAATAAATATGTCAACTAAGATTACGCTATAGATACTTACGTCATGCCTGCCCAATGAAAAATCAAAATATAACTGTCCTGTTTCATGACAACAGAGTGTTCATTTAAAGGAGAGTAAATTCTTAGTAAATACATAGGAATATTTTCTGTCCCCAAAAGATGTTCACTCACTATAGACGTTCATTAAAGGTTTCAATGTGTGTATATATATCTTTTATTATTTTTTTCTGTTTGATTTATTACCTTTTAAGTTATTTTTTTTGTGCACATGATTAATTTTTTATTTCAATTTTATTTTTAGGAACTTGGAGTGTTATAACTATAGGTCTCATAACTTGAGGAACCACAATACATGAGAAAAGGATAAAGAACTCATTCTAGTACTAGTCTTTTATTTAGGCCTATAGTTCCTTGCTGACATTGTGATATCAACTTAAAGCTATTGTTTCACGTTAACCACTTTCTGATATTATTGGTGTGTACATAAGATTTTATATTGGGAACGTATTACAAATTAAAAGGTGAAGGTTCTTATATTTATATAACCAATCACATACCATATAATCTGAATGTGTCATGATAAAAGGTTTACAGAATTTTAAATGAAATAAAAACTATACTGGGCATTACAAGAAATTGTTTAATAACTTAGTACATATATTTTTATTGCGATATCAATATTAATGGAGCTTATGTTAAATATATCATTTGAAATATTTTAGGCTACTAACAGTTTTTTTTATAATTAGTTTTAGAAATTAGTTCAACCATAAAATTGTAAATAAAAACTTTTTTTTTTTATGTGTATTATAAGTTAAAAGACCTCTTATAGATATTTTGCAATTCTCTTTCTGTTATCCAAAACCTTCAACATTCATTCAATCTTTCTGTTGTTACAGTACAAAATTTTCAGTGAATAATTTTTGACAGGAGTTAACATACAGAAATATATTTTTGAGCAGAGAGTAGATACACAGAAAGTTTGTGTGAAGTGAAATGTTTTTAATGGTAAAGGAAGTAGTGAATTTGTCAATAAAAAATATTTTCAGGAAATAACTATAAATATCTTACTAACAAGTCTTCTATCTTTGACAGGCGGTAGTTAAAAACAAAAAAGGATAGCAGTTAGTTATTCCTTAAAATTCACTTTTTTGTTTTGTCAGTTTTTTTCCATCCTATATTTAATGTTACTTGTTCAAGTTTTTCATTTAACATAATCATTTGTGAATTATGTTGTTATTCATTCTGTAGTGTGTTTTATATTAGACCTGTAATAAATAGCCTTTACAAAAAAGAAATGTTTAAAATATTACACGTTTTTTTTTAAATTATGTCTCACATAATGTTATGCACAGTAAACAATAATAAAACAAACTTTTAACTTTACTAAAATATTAATTACAGTTATTCAAATAGCAATGGCTTCATATAGAATCTGCTGAATTGATCCCATTGCATAACAGTGCATTAGTTAAAACGATATTATAAATCAGGGACATTAAGACAATACCACTTTATGTTTATGTGGCCCACCTGTCACCACATTAAACCAAGTACAAGTGGTTTTATTGTATTTAATTATTGTAGTGCTATTTCAATATTATTTTCACCTGGTGCTAGTTCAGGTGAAACTAGCTTCCCTTTTTAAAATCAAACTGGAGATTCTAAAGAAAGAGTTTATTGTAAAATTAATCAAAGTCAAGAAATGTCTTACAGAGTAACCTCAAGACTAACGAAACTTCTTTGAAACAGCCCCCTCTAAATTAACGTGAAAGTAAAAACTGCTTCAAGCTTGACTGGCTACTAAGACAAACCCTCTCTTTATCTTTGGGTTAATATGCAAAGTTATATGAGAGAAGTGTAAAGAGAAAATCAGTCACTACTATTGCTTCAGTGATACTAAGAAGCCATCTCATACACCATGAGCTGCCACTGCTAACATGTCTTTTTCAAATATCATCACTATATTGTGAACTATTTTGTGAAACAACATTTAAAGGGAGAAAAACTGAATAAATAGGAATCAAAAAGTTAATTTTAGTTACTTTCTTGAATTGTAAATAGTAGTTATGAAAAATAAATACTAAAATTTTTCATTTAATGTGTGGTATATCCAAAAATGAATTGATTCATTAGATTATAAAAGTACGAAAAAATAAAGATTCAAAATATTTAGTTTTCATTCCATTTATTATTAAACAAACACAAGTTAATTAGGAGAAAATTGTATTGAAATTTTGCATTATTAAAAGGTTTTCTAGTTTCTCTAGAAAAATTACAATGATTTAGCTAACAAAGAAAAGGAAGTAATTTATAAACACTGTAACAATTCTTAGGCAAACAAAAACGTGTTGTCATAATATATTTTTAAATTTTAATCACATTGAACTAGACATCACATATTTGATATTCTTTTTTCATGCTGTAATATATATTTTTTTTTTATTGTAATATATAACTTGCAATGTCCTGATTGACTAATCAACACACGTAGCTATAACCTTGAAATTTAAAGGCTACATTTCTGTACCGTGGAGTTAAAGGACACCATGTCAAATTTTTGTGTTTATTCAGGAGAGCCAATTTTCCATAACTTTGAGCTATAAAAATTTGTTTCTTCGTTACAGAAACAGCTTAATGGAAGATTTCCACATTTTATTGGCATTGATAAGTAATTGATCACAGTATTTACTTTTGATAATTTACCTAAAATATTACCTCTGATGAAAACGGACATGGTTTTATTTTTCAATGTCTTATCTTCGTTATTTATGGGAATAGGACATAGTGCCCTACATCATTGTAGAGATATAAAAATCCACATTAAAGACATGGGGTTTTAAGTCAGTTTAATAAATAATGGACATTGTGTCCTTTACTTACAGGGCACAAATTTATTTTGTAACAAAACAGTATATTTAGAAAGGATTTTTTGAAAAAATATTCCTAAAACAATTTACCCTACAAATTCCTTTTTTTCTCATATATATATATATATATATATATATATATATATATATATATATATATATATATATATTCATTACAGATGTTGAATAAAAACAGAATTATAATTAATTAGGAGAAACCCCTGCTTACTGTATGGGGCAACTCCACAAAATATCTGTTACAGTAAAGAGTCAATTATTTAAACTAATTAGGACTGAGAGTAGTTGTTTGGACAATCAAAAAAAAATTTATAATGACACAGTACTTTTTAATTTGCTAGTTACATGCATTAACACTGTAAGTGAATGAATAAATACTGTGTGTGATACTGTACTGCATGTAGCTTCATGAAATATAGTATTACACATTTCAGGATAAATTACAGTTAAGTATAGTACAGTACTGTACTTACAGAAAATTGTACAGTACATTAAAGTATTAAAATATACATTACAAGCAGTTAGGAAAATTTATGTTAATTTTCTGTTTTAAATTTGAACGTCTTTTTCTTGGCTGTTAAATCATGTGTTCTCATCAGCAACAAAAGCTTAGTAGAACAGCTTTCCTCTTGTTTCTGAAACAACGGCATTAGTATATCCAGGGCTGTAAAGGTCTTCTTATGACTTGGATTTTTGCACCACTTTCACAGATGTCTCCATAATTTTCTTCATCTTCACTAGACATATACTCTACCACTGACTCATCCCAAAAATCTTGTATCCACGTACCAGCTCAGCCACTGCTAAAATTGGTTTTTCCTTCAAATATTTACATGTTCTTCTACATTTGGTAAATTGACTCTGTCCTGTATTTCAATTTAATCCTTTTATTTCCATGGACGAAAATGTATTTTTTTTTTACTTTGTGACATATTATGTTAAATGAACATATTTTATGAAAATTATATTTTTCAGTGGACACACTTTATATAGTAAAAAAAAATAACAAAACTCTTGGTCATGTTTGCAAACTCATTCAAAATTTATCCGTCCTTTCCACCACTCCACCAGGCTTCCACTCCAATTGTCCATTGTTTATTTATTCTCCCTCTACAGACAGCAAATTGAGTTACAAGTAATAAAAAAAAAAAAAAAATTTAAAAACAACCATGCAGGTTCTAACTTGCTCATACACACTATACTGGCCAAGTATAGCATCTTGAACCACTTGACAGTTTGACCAATCTGAAGTTGTCTCATGTAACAAGTCTTATAATTCATTTGTTAATGTATTATTAATGTTTGTTTATGTAAGCAACTTATTGTTTACTGCCTAGTATGTGTTTCTTTTTGTAATAAAAACGTTTTTAGAGCTAAAGAATGCTGGAATTAGATTTATAAAAAAGAGATCTGTAAAAATAAACCAGGCACTAAAAGAGTGAGATTGTTACCGTAGGGACCAATATTACGACTTCTGCATAATTCTACTTTTATTCAACAGTAGCGACATAACTAGGTCTAAAGTGCCCTGGAGAGGTTTCATCTCGCTGCCCTCATCCTCTCTCTCAAATCAGTATGCCTTGGTCTTTTACATAGTGTTGAATTTAAAGATATTCATTCCATCATTACTTTCATATAATAAATGTATTAAATAGTATTACTTACTCCCATAAAGAAAGCGTTAAACGCATAAAAATTTTATAATTAATGTATTACTGTATTAGTCTACATCAAAACTATTTTGGTAATTAGTTTGCTGATCTGTGTTACTCTATGTTAATTATTTTAAACTTTTTTTTTACAAGCTGGAATTATACTCGCTTTCCTTCTCTTTTTTTGAAAACTATATTGCTGCATGGCGATAAGAAAACACTATTTGTTCGCTGTTTAAAGGGTGCAAACGTCCACATTTATACACTGCTTTTTGAAACAGAGATGTTCAACCATATTACTGTAATATACTGTAAATGTTTAAAACTCTTACTGAAACTCAGATAAGCATAGGTGCGATACTTTATTGGAATTCAAATCGTTTATTGTGATATATGCTCACTATATTAAAATCTGTTTATAGTGTGTTGATACATACCAATGTCACATGTTTATCGCAATTTTGTTTTGATATAGGCTTATCTTATTCTTTGGCTGGTAATACAGATATTTACAGACACTGTGAAAAATAAATAAACTCTTGTATAGTAACTATTTGGTTGTATCAATTCTATTCAAAAATCTAATGAATGCAAAACATTCTTTTTTTTATAACAGTAATTTAATTTGAAGGTAATAATGCAAGCCAATAAAAGGGAAATTAAATAACAATTAACAATTTATAACTAAACTTGCATCGAAGTTAGATACTTATTCATATCTTCTTTTTAATAAACCGCTAACATATCAAACAGAATGTAGTATTATGTATTGAAACAGTTTTCTTCTTATTTGATTTGGTTTTGAATCACTTTGTTAACTTCACATTTGTAAAGAATAAATAAATGAGAGTTATATATAATCTATTCCATTGTTATGAACTACTGTGAGTACAGTTCATGTCATCATAGAAACTGTCGTCATTATCATAATTTTAGCATAATACCTCTAATAATTTTGCCATATTTTTCTGTCTAGAGATACAAATTTCTATTCTTTTATCTGCTGCTACTACAGTACAACTGCAAGACATGTCAAATTAAAACATTAATAATAAATATTTATTTGTTTATCTCTGAGCATGGCACTCTTCTGGGTCAGTACTTGGAGCAGGTTGCTGTTATGAAAATTATACTATTGTTACAGTAGAAACCAATATTAGAATTTAATTATTATTTATAATAATCATTTCATTTCTTATGAAAACTTTTGACCTTTATAACCCTTTGTAAAAGCTTCATTTTAAAAAGAAAATATAGCTTCCTCTCATCAAGACTAAGAGCTATTGACTAACCAGTTATTAACCACTTTTTCAAAATATTGTCTTCAAATTTGATCTTACATAATAATGCATATGGACTAGGTATGCCCAATTATGCAGCTAAACCTTTGCTCCTTCTTTCCATTAGAAATTGAAAAATGTGTGGGAATGGAAGATATGGGAATATGGAAAAATATAAAACTTACTACTATAATCATATTTTTACATATAATTTTTTTTTAATTTGTTCCTAAACAAATATTTTTACAATTATTGAGTAAATAAAAAAAATCCTGAATGGTATTAGGCTAAGTTTTGTTTTTGATAATTTATTCTTAAATTTATTGTACTTTAATTCTGAAAAGTAGCTTGAGTTATGAATATAATATGTCTAAAATTTATTGAGCAAAATCTGATGAACATATTGCACATACATTTGTTTCATTTCTAAAATGTTTTTACTTAAATCTCTTATAACTAATTCAATTAAATGTGATAAAGTGTTCATTTATTTTCAAATATATAAGAATACAAACATTACGAGTAGGTCACTCAGTGGCACTGTTTACAGGTCCATACTGGTGCAGGACCCACACTTGCTCTTTCTTCCCCAGAGCTCTGTATCATACAGTTTGTAATTCATCATTTCTAATAATATAACTTCATGGTTTTGTTATAAGAATCAAAATTTATGTAACATTTGACCAGTGCACATCCTATTAATTAAGATTATCTATAATCTTAATTATTAAGATTATTAAATTCATTAGATAACTAAATTCACTCTAGTTCAGTGAATTTCATAAGTTATCATAGCAAAATAAAGAAAGACATATTTTAATGCAATGCTAAACTATATAAACTGATTAGTGGCAAGCAAAGTGACAACAAAACATTTAGATTGTAGTTTCAAATGTTCTTGAACCAAACGATCACACTCCTGTAAGAAACTCAACATTCAGTAATCCTGAATTTTAAGCTAATTTGATTTATGACAGTATATGAGGGGAAATGATTTGCTTTGCTCTTTTGTATCCAAAATATCAATGCTTACAAACATTCTAAAACTATAAGCATTTTGAACCTGCACATTGTTTAACAGTAACCACTTTGTGAGATTAAGAGATAATGCAGAGGGATGAAAAAATAACCTTGATTAATAATTTTAAACATGATATTAAAACTTTTTTTTACCAAAACACTTATAACCAACACTTTTTTTTAAGTTTTTCAATCTCTTATTTTTAATGTTATTTTAATGATTTAGTAAAACATTTGTCAATAATTTAGCAGTTGGACATGCAAATTTCTTTTTGTATTAAAAGAAGCCCATCCACTACACACATAGGTGATTGCAAATTGAAACAGTTTATGTATTGTCACACCAGGTAGTGGGCAAGCAAGCTTTCAGTTTTATTTCTATTACTACAAGTGATTCAAAAATAGCAAATTGTTACTTTATGAATTAGGTCTACAGTACGATATATTTAATTATGTATTTTATAAATTGTCTTTTGAAGCAGATAGAATAGCATATTATTAAGCAAGGTAAATCTGGATTAATAATCAGATTATTAATTTAATCAGACTTATTGATTTAAGTGGATAAAACAGTTATTATCTATTGTTGAACTGATTATTATAGGTCTAAAACTAAATTTTAAAACTTAAGTCAAGAATTGGCACCACTGATCTGTTTGATGTAGTAGTTATCATTCTTCAAAGAAAGAGTAACCGGGTTCGATTCTTTATCCAGAAAGGACTATGTAACTTAAATTCCTGAACTACATACTTTACAAAACCTGAACTTTTTTTCTCAAACTGTGTAGTTAATTGTAATCTAATAATCTACAAGTAATTTTTGTTTACTCAGCTTGATAGATATTTTAGAATCACATTAATTCTTTCAGTACTATAGACTTTCTTCAAATGGACAAACATTTAATATTTTTTTATTTTCAGATATTTATAAGCTTAATGAACATATTTTATGAAAATTATATTTTCATGTGGACACACACAGTATATAGTAAGAAAAATGTAGTGAGACTTGGTCAGCTATGCAACTCAGAAAGAATTCACCTGTCACTGTCAGCTTCCACCCAGATCGTCCACTGTTTATAAAGTGGGCCTTGCCTCTCCTTCTACCACAGACAGGCAAACTTTAAGTGAGTTGTCAATGTGGGGTTCCATCCACTCATGCCCAACACACTATGCGGGCAAGTATAGTGCCTTGGCCGTGTGACCAGTTTGAAATTAATTTATTTAACATGTCTCATAAGTCATTAGTTATTGTATTATTGTTGTGTGGTTATGTTAAACAACTTATTTGTTCACTTGATATTGTTTTATTTAGTTCTGAAAAAACATTGTCAAAGCTAAAGAATGTTGGGATTACATTTATATAAAACAGACGTTCAGTAAAACCGGACGTTGGCACTGAAAGGCTTAATTAAGAAGAAACATTTAATCAAATAGGCAATAATATTTTTAATAAATTAATTATTGTTTATTGATACATTTGTTATGTTAATTTGTATATACAATAATAACGTATTAGCCATATTTAAAAAACTGTCATTATCTAGTAATTCAGTGAATAATTTCAGCTGTGATAAATAGTAACAACTTTTTAAATTCATATTTGCAGTCATCGTAGTCTGAAAATGCTTTGATCATTATTGTTTAAATGAATACTTTGTTAAAAAAAACACACATTGTTAAACTTGTGTAATATCTAATATGAGTAATTAATTTTTCTTTAATTTCATTATTAGAAATAAACTTTAATTATAGATGGTGATCTTTATTAACTGATATAATTTATCTTCTTTCTGTATGGCAAGAAATGAATTTTGTTTTAAAAATTGTCAACTACAAATAGCAAAAAACAAAATAAAACTAAAAATATCCAAAATCTAGAAACGAACATAATATTTATGTGTTACAACACCTTATGGCCATTTTGATAGCAAAATTGTCATCAGATAAACTCATTGGCTAAGTTTGTTTTTATTTATAGTTGTAAGCCTTTTAGTATAATTTGATTTTCAATTGAAAACAAAATGGATGATAAAATTTTTAATTCAGAGCTGAATGACCATTGAAAGTTTGCCACATAACCAAATTTGTATACATTATTTTATTTAATATACAGATTTTTCATTGCAAAAATTTATTATTTTGAAACGTTATTCGTATAAGTTTTTTAAAATAGCAATATGAAATTAATGAATGTTAATATTGATTTAGGCTCTGATTGTCCTGATAATGACTGTACATTTTATTTTAAATATTAATGAAACATTTGTGAATGTTCTCATTTTTTTTTTTAATCGGTTGCTTTTCTTCCCTGTCAGTTTACCCTGGTAAAAAACTTCAATCATAAAATAAATATTTGTTTTTAAAGTGAAATTATCTGAACAGTTTTATTGTAGTATAAAAACAAATGTCTCATAGTAAAATTATTTGTATTCTACCTGATTTTTTTTTATGGTTTTGATAATGTGCCAAACAAACCATTTTCCAAACTAAATATTTATTTATACATAAGTGTACAAAGACACTTTACTTCCAAAAGTTTCATCCATTTGAAAATAATCTTTCAAGATGTTTTAAAAAAATGTGATAATCTTTGTTTAACATATTATTTTTAATAGATTATAATATGTAAGTATGTATTCAGATCCAATGCTTTCAAACAAAAATACTAGATAGTTAATTACATCTTAACACATGACCTATGCTTACTTAAAAATTGTTAAATTATTTTTAAAATCAAAATGTTTCTGTTTATTAAATGAAGGAATTGCAGTTGTAATAAAATAAGTAATATTGTATTTAATTAGATGTATATATAAAAATATATTTAATTCTTAATGTATTGTGTAAAAGATGTTATTGTTATATTTTCAACAAAATGTTTGGCTCAAAAATTAATATTGTTAACTAATTTAATTTCTAATAACTAATGTGTTTATATAATAGCCAATTTTATATTAACTTGTGTAAAAAGATTCCATTTATAAAAAAATACAAGTGTGATATTGTACCTATGTGCTTAACGCCATTCAAGATGGCAGCGCTGCTAAATGTTCCAGTATTTTATCATCCGTTCGTCTAAGTGTGGTGCATTATATTAATGTAGAAAAACTATTTTTTTGAAAATAAGTTTTAAAAAAATGTTTGTAACATGTTGTGATTTGTTGATATAGAAGATTCCATCAAAATATGTTGTGCTTGTCTTTCTTTCATTGAATTTTTTATCCTACTTTCGAGGTTTTGATCATGTATTTTCCAATTCCTCCCTGATACTATGATCTGATCAAATTCTTTACCAGAAATTTATTACAATTATTGCCAAAATTATAGCTAATCTAAATTTTTAAAATATCATAACTTTTATTTCATTGAATACAAAATATAAATTTTTGCTTCGTAAGGAACTTGTCTTGGCTGGCTAGTTTCAGAATCATTTTTTTAACAAAATATGTACATTATGTTATTGCATTTTTTTTTTTTTTGGTGTTTGTAATATCTTTCTAGCGAAACAGTACATTGAAGTCAAAGTGAATCCACAAATATTAATTATGGATGATTTCTGAACTATCAATCCACATATTGTTCAAGATGAATATAAATCAATACAATCTGTGAAGACATTCTGGCAGTATATGACTTAAACATAAAGGGCATGTAAAACCATAGTGGCAAAATCATGAGCCAGATTTCCTTTAAGCCTGTGATAGCACAATGGATTCACATGATAAGCCAAAAAGTTTGTAGTGCTAATTATGCAAATTCTAACAAGGAGGTATTGAAGAGCAAATAATTTGATTACAAGAGAGAAAGTTTAGTGACAAAAAAATTTGCAAACAAATTATTTGAAACAATTCATTTTTTGTTTTTTTTTAAACAATTCCCTACAACAGTAAATTCTTGGTTTAACAGAGCAATAGGTGGGTAATCATTAAATGTGGGTGGAATAAGTTCCTTGATTATTACTGTATTAATAAGTAATTGTACGAGGGTTGATCAAATATAAACGAGACTGACTTTCTAAAAACTTTTCCGTTGGACATTGAACTCTAAAGGGTGGGGTTTCAGGTAGCCTGGGAGGTTTGGGACGGGCAACATTTCCGTTCGGACCCTTCAGTATAAAACTATACAATGAGTGAGAGTGAAGTGCACGTTTCCGTGGAGCAGAGAATTATTATTAAGTTTTTGGCCAAGGAGGGGGTCAATCCGACTGAAATCTTTCGTAGATTGAAGGCTCAATACGGGGACAGGACCCTGTCAAGAGCTCGCGTTTTTGCTTGGCACAAGGAATTCGCCGAAGGATGGGAAGCAGTAGAAAACCTCAGCCATGATTGTCGCCCGACCACTTCCGTCACGGACGAAAACATTGATGCTGTTCGGAAGCCCTGGGCGAAGACAGACGTATATCGCTGCGATTTATTGCAGATGAACTCCAGTTGAGCTATGGTAGCGTTCAAAAATCGTTACATCAAACCTGGAACTCAGCAAAGTATCTGCAAGGTGGGTTCCACAAATTTTGACCGACGTTCACAAACGGAATCGTTTGGAGATTTGCCAGCGACTATTGACCCAATTTGAACGAGATGGTGAGGCATTATTAAACCGGATTGTCACCTGTGACGAAACATGGGTTCACCATTACACTCCCGAGTCGAAACAGGCAAGTATGGAGTGACGGAAGAGGGGAGAGAGGGCGCCTCTGAAGGCCAAATCACGATCGTCGGCCGGGAAGGTAATGGCCACTGTATTTTTCGACAATCAAGGCGCCTTTCACGTCGATTTCCTCCATCAACGACGCACAATATTATTGCGATGTTTTAGAGGCCGCAAAACAGTCTTTTCGTAGGAAAAGGAAATCTAAACCGGCGAGAAACATCATTCTTCTTCACGATAATGCCCGACCACATTCGGCGAACGCTACGAGGCTTAAACTCGATCAAATTGGCTGGGAACCAATGGAACATCCCCCATACAGTCCAGACTTATCACCCTGCGACTATCACCTGTTTGGGCCACTCAAAGAGGCGCTTGGAGGCCAGCGTTTCGAAGACGATTCTGCGGTGGAGACCTTCGTGCTCCAATGGCTCAATGAACGCCCGAGAACTTTTTACGAAGATGGAATTAAAAAACTTCCAATCCGGTGGGAAAAATGTGTTACTCGTGCGGGAGACTATGTAGAAAAATAAGTTGTATCAAGAATAATTTGTAAGTAAGCAATAAATTTTTTAAAAAATCAGTCTCGTTTATATTTGATCAACCCTCGTATTTGCTTTATATTATGTTTTTGTTGTATTAAAAAAATATGTTCTGTTAAATGGTTGAGTTTCTTAGAACAATATAGGTCCTTTAGTTTATGGAAGATCTTGACCTTGTTTAGTCCAATAGGTTTTTACTTACAACTGTAGTTTTGAGTTAGTGATAGAAGAAGGTAAGAGCTCAATATTGGTTAATCTAGTATGGTGTTCTCATTAAGTTATCCAATCGTTGCACTAATACCATGAAAGTTAGAAAAAAAAATAAAATTGACTCATAAATTAAAAATTATCACTTTGTAAAAGTAGCTGACATGTTTTCATCACAAAACAATTAATTAAATGTGTGTAATTAATAATAAATATAATCAAACTTTTTTAAATTACTTTAAGAACCTAACAATGTTTTGTATGTAATAAAAAAAAAAAAAATCTAAAAATCATTTCTGTAGTAAAACAAGAAGTGAAAAGTCAAAATACTGCATTTTTAACAAATATTAATATAAAATAGTTATTTAATAAATTATAGAAATCATTTTTTACATCAGTATCAAAATTTAATTGTATAATAATAACAATCTACATACACTTTTATAATAAAGGTTAGAAACTCAAGTTATTTGGAGGGATTTTCTGTACTGTCGGTTAGTGTTATCAGTCCTTAAAACGCTCCAGATTGACAAACTGAATTTTGGGCAAAAATCTTATGACTGAAATCCGCATTGTTCGGTACTGTCAATATTTCGGTATTTTGGTGCCTCTCAATGTTAGCCTATAAGTCAATTATTAATGTCAGAGATTTGTTCTATAATCTGTGGTTTGATCGTAAAAAATTATGGCGGATCATAGAGTAAACACACAGTCGTCAATCATCAATCTTTCGAACTGTTTTGTGAACGAAAGCTGTACCTAACCTATTTTATATATATATATATTTTTTTAATCGGATTGGAAATACTGTACTGTATAGTGTGCAATGTACATATATTTTACGCGTATTTGTTTACAATTTCTTTAGATAGGAAAGAATGAAAATTATAACAATATTCGTGAAACAAGATGGCTATCGCAAAAAATTGAAAATAAATAATTGATAGTTATTGACAAGACACACTTAGAAATGAAATAAGGTTTGTAAAACATTTAGCTTACTTTAAAGAAAATAAAGTAGCCAATAACAAAATACAAAATTTTAGTGTATGTAAAAAAACTGATTAGATATAATACAATGTATGTGTATTTTAAAATTGGGTAAAAAAATGGCTTCATTCAGAATTAAGTTCGTTATGCCTTTAAAAAGAAGTGAAGTTGTGCCCATATCTAATTTAACAAGTTAAGCCTATCTATACAGATTGTAAAAGTTCAGTTTACAAAAAACCTTTAAAGCTAGTTTTTGAGATTGCCAAAAAATTTTATTCAGAAAATTGAGTAAGCCTACTAAAAAAGAAATAATTTTTGGATATTTAATCAGTTTGTTCTAAAGTTTTACCCACAGTTTTTTTATTTTTGCAAAACACTTTTAATCCTGTTACATCATAGGATAAAATAATGTGTAATTAATAGATGCAATTTATTTTAAAAGTTTTTGTTTACCAAAATTTTCTATTCAGTATAGGATATATGTAGGAAACCAATATTTCATTTTGTGTAAATGAAATAACCTATACTAACCTAACTGATAAAACCTATACTGTGTGACTGATAAAACCTATACTAACCTAACTTGGGTTTGGGTAAGACTTACTGACATTATTGCTCCACTGGAATCATGTACTGCATGACAATATAGACTACTGACTACAGACTACTTTGTATAGTGATACTTGGCATAGTAAATTTCCCCATGTTCTATTTTAATCTAAATTGTAATATGTTGTCACAAAATAGGTTTGTTGAAATTGTTGTGTATTTCTGCACTTTTGGGCCTCATGATAGAATAGTGATTTCAATATATATATTTTTTTTAATGTTCTTTATTATTACTTCACCCACAGAAGATTCAATTTATTAACATAATATACAATTTTAAGCCCTTTTAACAAAACTATATTTTGACATTATTGCTACTTACATTGTATGGAGCAAGATAGATTTTCAGATTCAATGTTATTACGCTGGTTACCTAGCGAGGTACTGCTCATGCATATAATCACAGGATAATGAGCTCATTCACATTATCACAGTATAAACTACTGTGGCAATATTATCAGAGTATATGCTGTGTACAATATCCACAGTAGATCATTTATTATCTTGCCAGTTCTTGTGGTAACATGGCAGCCGTTATTTTACTCAACAACTGTGTTTTTATCTAACAGTTAATTCAAGTTAGATTTTAAAAGTTTTTTTAAACAAAAATTTATATTGCATTGAAAAACTGAGTTGAGTTAGGTTTTTAAGGTTTTTTAGTACAAAAAAATGTACTACACATCAGTCGAGCATATTACATTCTTAAGTTCTTTTCTTTGTGAAAGAAAAGTTTATTCTTTTCAGTAATAATAATACACTTGTATTAATCATTTTCACAATGAAAAACATGTTACTTACTTCTGCATGCTAGTTATATTTGTCACTTTTATTTCCATTTTTTCTTACTTCCAGTTGTGGCCACGCTTATTTTGTAATATTTTGGATTATTACAATTAGGGATATAATTAAATATTTTCGTGCAAAATTGACTGAAAATGCAGTTTTACCAAAATTACATAAAATAGTAATTTAATAAATATTTCAGAGAATTATATTACTTATTAATTTCATCATACAGTTGGTAATAGAACAAAATATTGTATAAATTTCCTATGATAAAGGGAAATACCCAATGTTAATTACCCAAATACCCATCACAGATTCATTTAAGTAAAAAAGTTAATGTAGAATATATGAAGTGCATTTCAGAAAGTGATGGTTTTTGTAAAGGTTGAATTTTATAATTTGACAGCTAAATTCTACTTAACTAACACCACCCATTATTAGAGATTTGTCTAACCTTTTAGATAATGTTGATAGACCAATCTCAATTATAATAGCCTAAGATTAGTAATAAATTAATTTTTTTTTAAACTTGTAGTACATATAAATGCTATGTAATTGTTTATATGTAGAAGGCATGAACAACTCTCTGTATTAAGATATAGGTATATGTTGTTTATTTTTACCAGCTAATAACAGATGTATGGGCCTGTCAAGTATCTAGTATCTGACCTTCAAGGTAATGATATAAAAGATATAGCCTAAGAATAGTTGGCTCCTAGCTTATCTCACAATATTGAATGGACATGGCATGTAGATAATCTTCTAAATTTATCATTAATTGGGACATAGTGATTAATGTGGCTAAAGCACCAATCAGTTTGCTGTGTCTACTGTGTACCTTAAGGTTCTTAGTTCTAGCTGCAGTTACTCCTGATACTGCAGTTGCCTTTCTCTTATCATTAACACTGGTCCCTTGTCCTCATTAGTCTAACTGGCATCTGATATAAAATATGAACCTTAAAAATTTTTATTAATTTTGACAAAAAAATAACCTTTTGACAAAAGGTCAACACGTTTAAAATGTTTGAAAAATAAGAAAAAAGACAAACTTGCTTTTTTTACTTATACTTTGTTATACATGGAAATAAAGTATGTTTTTGACCTTTTCTTTTTTTCTGACTTTTTAATATGTTAAAAATTTTTGTTAGTAAACAAAAATTAACCTAAAACTACTTCATATATATTTCTATGCATACTGTGGTATTTCAGTTAACTTACTTGAAGAAATTGCTCAGCTGTAGTCACTCCATCTAATAATATCTTTATTATTATTATTAATAATATTAATCATAATAATGATTGTTTATGAAATAATAATTCAGCAATTTATTCAGTAGGAGTACTGAATGCTGAACCATTACCTAATTAATTATTCAAGTTCGAATATTTAATTTCTAGTTAAATAATGATGACTGAACCAGAGGAAGAATGTGAACTAGAACAGCTTGTACCAGTTGAAGATGATCACAGGTTGTGTGAACAGTTTGGAGAAATTACACCCCCTGCAAGCCCTGCAGTTAGTAAAATTACACAAACTTCACCATCTGCACCTAGTAATAAGGTATGTGTTTATTTAGGTTTACAGTATATATATATATATATATATATATATATATATATATATATATATATATATATACCTGACATATTTTCTCATATAAATTAGAATAGTTAACACTAGGTTATAAAATTTTATAAATAAATAAATTTTGTAATTTTTATTTTTATTTTAATTATGTTTAATGATAATTATTATTGTTATCCTTATTGACACAAAACAACCTAAAAGAAAGCAGATATGAATAATAAAATACACAAGCAAACATAATGAAAAAAAACAAGCAGACTATATCTGGGTCTGTACCCAATTGAAATTGAACATACCTATGGTCTGGTAGAGGGGTCCTCTGAGACATGCCACCCTTTATTCAGTGGTAACATGTCAGAACAGAAGGTATTATCAGCCTCTCTTACTTTACTTTTAAAGGTTTTATTGCCTACATTTAATATGTATAATTTATTTGACATAAGGAAACAGAGTAACAACTCACCTCTATGGTTTGTGTCCCTGCTTGATGGTGCGAGTTGGCATTGCAGCCTAGTAGAAGCTTGTCTCTCACTTGCTACATTGAATTCCATAAAAAGCTCAAGTTTTCTTGTTGATCACAGAGTGCTCAACAATGCTAAAGCATTATATAATATCGCATATGATCTCATGTATAAAGCATTCCACTCCAGCTTACTTGGACCTTCATGTCCAAGTCTTTGGAACAAAAGTTCAATATTGGAAAGCTGTGTTATCCTCTGACCTACTGTGATGCAAGTTCTCATATTAGTCAGGGAATTACAATAAATTAGCTTATCTATTGATTCCATGGATCCTGGATAAGGATTATGTTAATGGTCTTCTTAAAAAAAAATTGACAGAAGGTTGTCGAAGCAGCATTATGTACTGAAGGTTGACTTGCAGTACCCTCTCACCATCCTTTGGTTTTCACTCTCCTTTCTACCACGAATTATATCAGGAGTTTTCTCCATAGCCTGATGTGCACATGGTCATTGTTCGTTCACGAGGAACATTATAAGCAGTCCTTTCTGATCTGATTTAGCAGAGCTCTTTCTGTTGCTGTTAAAACAACTTACATTATTTAACGGTTTGTTGCTAAAAAAATAATTCTATTCATTAAAAAATATTGACAAACAAAAATAAATAAATAACATGTATAATTTAGAATATTTTTATAAATGCTTTTCGGCAATAATTTTATTTTAGCAGACATCAACTATTGGTGGTCAAAGCAGTATTCGTGGTGCCGCCAGCCAAAGTTCTTCTAGTTCTCGATCACTGAGTCGTATCGCAGCAGCACCAAGTATTGGTTCATCTCAAAGTAACCCTGCTAATCCCGGATCAGGTAAGTTATGTTTTTAAAATCATAATTGTATTCCATTTTAATTACTTAACAATATATGTAGATAATAAATCTTATTGTAGTATTTTTAAATTTTAGAAAAATATGGATCATTGAACTAATGCATGCATGTGTTGTTGTATAGCAAGGTGTTTGTTGGTAGCTATTGCTAGATTTGAGTATTTTAACCTTCACTCTATAGACATCAGAATGTAAATAAATCTAATTGTCAAAACAATAGCAATACAATACAAATTTAATTTAAACCAGTCTAAAAAAAACCCAGTAGTCGATGGAAAATAACTTGTTACCTTTTTAATAGCTGGTATTTTTAATTGTACAGGAAACCATCAGAACAGGTTTTTTTTAGTAAAAAAAATTAGATATAAATTTGAGCTTACCTTTGATATTATTAGTTTTTGGAGAAATTATACCCCCAAAATTTTCTTGCATAAAACATGAAGAAAGAATGTAAAGTATTTCCCCTATACAGAATAGAAACATTTTCCCCTTCACTTCATAAAAGTCAGAATGTAATTCAATTGTGAAGCTTCATAAAATACAGTGTAATTCGATTGTCAATGCAATAGAACTACATATTGGATTTAATTCAAACCATTCTGTAAACATAATAATTGATGGAAAATAACTTTTTAGAGAAAGAGATGTAGCGGTGAAATTACTATAAATACTTCTGGCACTAATAAATATACACTGTAAAATTGGCAGCAAAACCAGTTTAGTAGTTTCGTTTTCATTTATAAAGAACACATATACAAAACATTGTCTTTTATATATATATATATATATATATATATATATATATATATATATATATGCAACAAATTTGAAAATTAATTTATACGGATTTGCTCCCAAAAGTCATGGCAGCACGAATGTATATACTATATATGCCAGGCGTTCTTCTAATGAAAAGGGTAATGGAGGGGTGTTAAGGAAAGGTATATGGCGGTGAAATCACTTTCTAAACATTCCAGGCACTAATAAAAACAACTGAAATTTTAATGGAGTCATTGTTGCATTTAATAAAGGACACATACACACATTGTCATATATATATATATATTACGTTAACTCTTATATTATAGTTTTATGTGTTAGCTATAACAATTACTATTGCAGCCATTAGCTCACTAGCACAAATGATAAAGTAAGCACTGGGTTTTTTATTAATATCAAAAATATTTTTAAAAAGTTTGTTTATAATGTACTATGATGATTATCTAGTCCTAATTTCCATACCTCACTATAAATTATAAATATTCTGAATCTCGCGTTCACTTTTTTTATTCTTTCTTCAAACTTCTTGTTCTTGTTTTGTTTTAGAAATCTGTCTTCTACCATCATAAAAAATGAACATGTCAATAAGACTAACAGATAATTGTTTTATCTTTGATATCATCAGCAATTCATTTGTGTTAAACTCACATAATTTTTTTATTCTGTCATTAATTGTAGTCTGATTTGCCTGGAATCCCCTTCAGAAATAATTCTTGATTAGGTAAGAAAAAGCCATATTCTAAAAAATCAGATACAAAGTATTATTTGAACTTGAACAATTAAAATGTTTTAATTAAGCTATCATTTATTCTATGGAAATTTGATTTATAGGAAATTTGTCACAGCTGTGTTAAAAAATCAGAAAATCAAAATAAACTTTGTTTAGAAGTTTACAAGTTCATGTTAATTATTATCTTTTACATAATGTTTCAGGAACACGTTTCCTTTATGTAAACGAAAAAATAAGCACACGTCCAGCCAGACCGCCACCTCCTCAGTTATCATCAAGATCACAAAGTATCAAAAGAGGTGAGTTGTACTTGATATTAATTATAATTGAATCAGATTTATTGTAAATTCAGTTATAAAATACGTTGTTTTGCATTTGTATTGTCCAACTCTGCAGTTACATCCTATTGTGACCTATGAAAACGTCAAACAGGATAGTAATGACTATAGGAATATACTAGGAAGTGTGACCTATGTAGTATGATGGTGTAAAACAGTTCTGTGGCCCTTCGATTTCTGTTCAAAATGACTGTACAAACAATAGTAAATGTTAAGCAATACAGTATTTGTTCATAAAAACACAACAAAAAATACAGACTTAAAAAAAATCATGTAATCTTTATGCTTACTGCTCAGCGTAATCTGATATTTGCTTTTGAATAGTCTTTTTTGGGTAAATACTTTTACCTACCATAGGAAAAAAGGCCACTTTTTGGACAAGACCTTTATATTGTTTTCTAATGTTCATTTTAAAAGACATTTATTAATCAACATGATTTTTTTTGCTTGTCAGTAAAATTGTGCAATATTTAAAGAATTTTTCTCATCCCTAAGAGTCAGTTGTTTCAATTGTTTTCGTCATGGTTCTTGAAACTTGAATTTTTGTTACAGAAGCAACCAATATGATTTTGATCTTTCAGCAAAGTTTTGTAAGATAATTTTTATTGAAGTGAAATTAAAATGTTTCTGCATTTTCATAGCTCTGTTTTTATTTATGCACAGTTTTTAGCATCATCTGTTATGGTTATTGTGTATTGCTTACACCTGTAATTTTATTCTGAGTTGATGCAGAATTGAATCAGCACAACTGCAGGTTTTATAACCTGCACAAGTCTGTACATTCGTAAAGTGGTGATTTTTTTCTGTACTGTTAATGGATTAATCTGGTTAGGCAACTTCACTAAACCTAAGGCAAGAAACTTAACGAAATTTGGTTTAAGCCACATACAAAGTCTGTTCAAAAGAGTGAACTTTTGAAATTATGACTAAACCTTGTACAGTTTGAATTCACTTACTATGCTACACCTAGCAGCATTCTTTAGAATCAAAATGAGCAATAATTGACCAGTTAGCGGCAATTGATCAGTTAGTGAACAGATCCGGTTTAGTGAACATATGTGGTCAGCTCTCTGCTACATAGAGAAAAAGTGAAAATGAAAGACTTTGAAGAGCAATGTTGTAACATTAAATTTTGCTTTAACATTTTTTAATCTTTTTCTGAAATGTGGGCATTGCTTCAGAAGGCCTATAAGGATGATTGTATGAGCTGTACACAGTGCTACGATTGATGTACGCATTTCAAATCGAGCAAAACATTGACCGACAAAAATCCAAGATGACCCTCAACCTCAACAAATGACAAAATAATTGATGTTGTTTGGTCTGTGATTCGTGGAAATCATCTTTTAACTGTGCGGGAGGTTGCAGAAGTCGGGATTACCATTGGATCATGCCACCAAATTTTAACAGAAAAATTTTGCATCCATCACATCTCTGCAAAAATGGTATCATGACAGCTCACAAGCGAACACATAGAAAACCGTGTCATCATTAGCCAAGAATTGCTTCATCATGCTAACAGCAATAAAAACTTTATAAAAACCATCATTACATTTTTTTTTTATTTTTTTAAGGCGAGAAGCGCATTGAGGATATTATTGCCTCCCTAAATGTAAGTGTGAGTGTAAAGTGTTAAAAGTCGTAAGTATAGTGTTATAAGTGTGTGTTAGACTCGGGTACCACGAGGGACGTCTAAATTGTCTCAATAGGTGCAACTAGTCTGCCCCCCTGCACCATCATTACAGGTAACAAAACCTGGGTATATTGATATGATATCAAAACGAAGGCAAAATCATCACAGTTGGTCAACATTCACCATGTCTGAAGAAAGCATGCATGAGTTGCTCAAAAATGAAGTTGATGTTGTTTTTCTTTGAATGTCGTGGAGTTGTTCATCACGAATTTGTATCACAAGGTCAGTCAGTCAATAACAAATTCTGTGTAAATATTATAATGCGTTTATGGGAAAATATGCAACATAAATATGCAGCTATGAAAAAACAAGAACTGAATTTTGCTCCATGACAATGCACCAATTCACTTGTCTCTGCTGGTTAGCCAATAAGGGAACAGCTGTTATTCTCCATCGTCTGTACTTGCTAAATATGGTTCCAGCAGAGTTTTTTCTATTTCCTAAAAGGTAGTTCCTATTTCCACCTTAAAATAACGACATTTTCAAAGCGTAAAAGAAATTCAAGAAAAATCGTTAGCACAGCTAAAAAGACATCACACCAAACGAGTTCTAGGGAGTGTATGAGTAGTGGGAAAACACTAGGACTGGTGCATAGCAAGCAAGAGGGTATACTTCGAAAGAGACGAGCGTGTGTAAAGTTGTTAGTATTGAAATAAAGATTTTACAACAAGTTCGGTCCTTTTTTGAACAGACCTCATACATGAACAAAATAAATATAATACAAAAAAGTTCTTGGTTTGTTTTCATTTCATAGAATATTTGTTTGTTTATTATTTTGTTTTTTATTTAAGAATTCTTTATTTAGTTTTTTTACTTTTGTATTATTTTTTTACATTTTATTTATTTTATATTGTTGTTTTTCTTTTGTATATGTGTATGTGTGTTATCGTAGTTGTTCCGTTAGACCGGACTGTTCACCACCATTGTTTTCTGTCAGATGTTACCGATGTGCGCAGGATGGAAACTGCTCTTTTGCATCTTCTGGAAGACTTTCACTCCGGAAAACTTAGAGCATTTGGTGAGTTGTCTAAATGTTTATTAATGGTTCTATTACATTTTTTTTTATGTCCATTATTTGATTCAGAATGTAACTCTTATAAATTTTAGCGTGGGCATAAATATTCCTTTATATGCTTCAGTTTTATTGTAAAGAGTAATTTTTTTAACCAATTCAACATCTTTCTGCTAGAGCTCGGAGATCTTGGTATTTCCTAAGGATACTTAACATTTTGAGTTTTTCTATGAGAAACAAACAGCAGTTCATTTTGAGAACCTTAAAAACATAGGATCATGTGGAAATGTAGTCTATTAATAAGTAAATAAATACCATAATTAAAAATACTAAAAATTAAATCAAACAAAAAGCGTTTTTATCGTTTTTTAATATGTAGGCTACTTGCAGAAAGTAAAATATGAAAAACAATTAAAAAATTTATAGTGTCATTGAAGGTAATATTGGTTTTCGCTACTATAAAGGTGTTTCCACTATAGAGACAGCTCAATAAAAACACATTTAGAACTAGTTTTTACTTATACATGTTATATTTTTATTTGAATTAATTATTAAGTGCAACAGTTTTGTAAATAAATTATGGTATATTATTTGTTTAAAAAAATACGTAGGTTCTTCCTTCATTGCAGAGTATGAACATAATAATTGTGAGAAAAGGAGGCCAAAATATTGTATATCCTATTGTGTTTTAAATGCAAGATTTTAATTAAGCCAGTGTAAATAATAAAAATTGCAAATTAAACATTTTGAGATATAGTAAAACCTCTGTACGATATAATAACAATAACGTACATAGTTATTTGGACCGAGATGGAACAAATAAAAACATACTGTGTTTATAGGTTACTGAAGTTTTCCTAAGTCTGCCTTCAAATTTTCTTTAATTATGATCACAACATACCCGTATGTCATACATAATGAACTTACACAAGAAACAAAATAAAATACTGTATAGACTAACAGCAAGCAATTAACTAGGTAATTGGGATTACCAGTCACCAGTTAACTTAATCTGTAGAAAAACCAAAAACTGGTTACTACTATAGTCTGTATGACACATGAGAAATGACAAATCAATAATTGACTAAACAATAACTGTGAAACTTATTGTTTATTTCAATCCAAAACACTGTTTTGCTAAATCTTAATGGCATTGTTTGAGGGATGTAACAGAACTTGCATTCGTAAATAGACAAATATGCTGATGATTGTGACAGTGATGGTGACCCTGAATATATATCTAATGATGACAGTATTGTGGAAATAGAAAATGCAGAATAGAGGGGCTATAAAATTAAAAACAAAAAAACAAAGCATTCTTAGCCAAAGGTTAGAAATGAAGAAAATATTATTATTCTACAAAATTTTATAATCAATTTGTAGAAAATATTTATAAATTGGTATCACATAGATGAAGAGGATGATACAGTAGTAGGTAATAATGGCTTTATTCACAGGATAAAGTGTAATAAAACAGTTGGAAAACATCAGCTGACCAGGCACTACTCCTACTGCAAGGGAGGCTAATTTGTCATTAGAATGTTTTAAATTGTTTTTCAATGCTGTTATTACTTGTATTGTACTTCTATTAATATGATATTATTATTGTACTGTAGCTATTCATCAGGCAAAGTAAGAAATAAAAGTGCTTTCAATAAATAGTATTTTATTTTATGAATAAAATGTTATCTATTTTATAACATAAGAACTCAGCTTGTTATTTATCAGACTTACATACATGAAGCTACTCATTAGAGCTAAATAGAGATTTGTGACACTTTGAGTTGCGTTTTCTTTCTTTTTTTTTACACATTTATACTTTTTCTACATCCAACACTAGTTTTTCGTAGTCAGTGCCAGTGAAATACACACTGTTTTTAGCACTACTATTTCAAATTTTAGCGATTTCAGAGTTGAACCAAACTCTCATAATAGATAAACGATCACAAAACAGGATCCAGTGATCTCTTGTAACATTTTGAATGTTAGCAACGTGAATGGACAGTGATACTGGACAGGTGCTAGACAAATCGCTACTGGACGCTGTACTGCAGGACCTGAACGAGTATCATGGTATAAGGCGAACACATTGTAACATGGAAGTCTTTCATACTTCTCTATAATACGGTAGGCATTCTATAGAATGCCTAGTCCAATTAATTAATATGCTTTATTTCATACCTTGCATGTTGAATTTAGGCATTGTATAAAATGGCTAATTTTTATATTCTGCTGGTAACATAGATATTATCTGTAAGACATGTATAAACATTCATAACATTATCAATTATTCCGTACCTAATATATATATATACATACAATATTTTTATTAAATATATTGTATATTTATATTCTTTTCTGGACCACATCAAATTTGTAAAATAAAAAATCTTTCTAGGATTAATAATTTTTTTTTTTTTTTTGAATCCACAGAAAATCGGGAGTCTGCTGTGTAACTCAGTTAAATCCCTTTTTCCATAAATTGTAATTTATTTTATTTTAATTTCTTATTGTTTAATCTAATTCTGTATAATAACATTTTCATTCAGATTTTCACTTTGGCCTATGGTGTTTTACTCAGTTTATATAAAAGAAAATTATTTTAGTAGACTTCCACTTTGGCTTATAGATTCTTTTATGTTTTGTTCATTTTTGAAAAGTTTGATTTAGGAACAATTTAATAATTAAGAGTGAATTGAAGTTGTTATTAAAAAGTTTGTTTCATGGAAAATTTTAATAATTAGAAGTATTGAAGTTAAACAGAATTAGGCACATTACATGAATGGAGCCACTTGGTTTATGAGCAGAAGAAAAACAACACCATCCCGACTAAACTGCAAAATGACTTTGTGTTTGTCAGAAGCGCTTCAACTCCTCCATTGCTTGAAACCCCCTATACAAATCTAGCAAGCTTGTGAGTGGCTCAACTTGCAAATTTATATGCCCCTTTAATGTATTCATTTAAGCAAAGTATGGATACTGTTTACTTCCAACATAAGCAATACTACTGATTGTACAGACCAGTAGTTTGGGATTAAGTGATTAATGTGATTATATTATTACTAGCTGTTACCCGTTGCGGCTTTGCCTGCAATTATAATGTAGGCTATAAAATTTATAGTCGATTTTCAAAATCAGAATAGATCATTTCATTTTAATATATTTCTATTTACAATATTATACGATTTATGGTTTTCGGCCAAGAAATATACATTTTTGCTACTCGATACTCTAAAACAGGGTCCTGTCATATTTTAATAAAATACAGTATTATTAAAAAATCACTATTATTCAATTAAACTGGAATAGTATTGTGTTTATCTCAGGTACCTAAACCGTGTTCATACCAAATTTAATCTCAATTGGTCCAGTAGTTAAAGTGTGATTGAATAACAAACAAATAAACAAAAACAAACTTTCAGAAATATATTATGATTACCTGTTAACCGTCACGGCTTTGCCCGCAAACGTAATATACATTAAAGATCACGCATCACTGTGTTAGGACCAACAACCGTGTCAGTTAGGTTAGGGTGTATTTCTTTTTTAAAATAAAGGTTTTTTAACGCACCACCGTGTTAGTTAAGTTATGGAGTACTCTTTAAAAAAAATTAAGGCTTTTTTCCTGCATCACCGTATTAGGCCCAACAACCGTGTCAGTTAGGTTCTGGAGTACTATTTTTTAAAAAATAAATAAAGGTGTTCTTTAATGCATCACCGCGTTAGGCTTAACAACCATGTTAGTTAACTTATGCAGTATTCTTTAAAAAAAATATAAAGATTTTTCACGCATCACCATGGCCTAACAAACGTGTCAGTTAAGGTTTGGAGTACTCTTTAAAAAAAAATAACGGTTTTTTCACGCATCACCATGTTAGACTTAACAACCATGTCAGTTAAGGTTTGAAGTACTCTTTAAAAAAAAAAAACGTTTTTTTCACACATCACCATAATAGGCCCAACAACAATGTCAGTTAGGATATGTGGTATTCTTTAAAAAAATATAAAGGTTTTTTATGCACCACCGTGTTAGTTAGGATATGTAGCCTAGTATTCTTTAAAAAATATAAAGGTTTTTTCACATCACCGTGTTAGGCCTAACAACAGTGTCAGTTAGGATATGTAGAATTCTTAAAAAAAATATAAGGGTTTTTTCACACATCATCGTGTAGGCCCAACAACCGTGTCAGGATATGTCGTATTCTTTAAAAAAATATAAAGGTTTTTTCACGCATCACTGTGTTAGACCTAACAACCGTGTTAGTTAAGTTACTCTTTAAAAAAAATATAACGGTTTTTTTCATGCATCACCTTATTAGGCCCAACAACCGTGTCAGGTTATAAGTACTATTTAAAAAAAATTAATAAAGGTTTTTTTAATGGATCACCGTGTTAGGCATAACAACCATGTTAGTTAGCTTATTCTTTTAAAAAACTATAAAGTATTTTTCACGCATTACCATGGTAGACCTAACAACCGTGTCAGTTAAGGTTTTCAGTACTATTTAAAAAAAATAAAGGTTTCTTTCACACATTACCGTGATAGGCCCAACAACCGTGTCAGTTAGGATATGTAGTATTCTTTAAAAAAAATATAAAGGTTTTTCACGCATCACCGTGTTAGGCCTAACAGGTTGTTATTATTAGGTTATATAATATTCTTTAAAAAGTAAAGGTTTTTTTTACACATCACCGTGATAGGCCTAACAATCGTATCAGTTAGGATATGTAGTATTCTTTAAAAAAATATAAAAGTTTTTCACACATCACCGTGATAGGCTCAACATCCGTATCAGTTATGTTATGTAGTATTCTTTAAAACATTATACAGGTTTTTTCACGCATCACCGTGTTAGGCCTAACAACCATGTCAGTTAGGATATGTAGTATTCTTTAAAAAAAATAAAGGTTTTTCACACATCACAGTGTTAGGCCTAACAACCGTGTCAATTAGGTTATGTAGTATTCTAAAAAAAAATAAAGGTTTTTTTCACCATCACCATGATAGGCCCAACAACCGTGTCAGTTGGGATATGTAGCAGTCTTTAAAAAAATATAAAGGTTTTTTCACGCATCACCGTGTTAGGCCTAACAACCATGTCAGTTAGGATATGTAGTATTCTTAAAAAAAAATGTAAAGGTTTTTCACGCATCACCGTTTTAGGCCTAACAACCGTGTCAGGATATATAGTAGGCTATTTTAAAAAAAAATATAAAGGTTTTTTCATGAATCACCTTGTTAGGCCTAACAACCGTGTCAGTTTGGTTATGCAGAATTCTTTTAAAAAATTGGTTTCTTATCACCCAAAACCCGTGTTAGTCGTATTTTTATTGTTTTACCGATTTACAACACGTTACTGATTTTCGCCGGGTACCAATTTTGAGGTTATGTTGGTCACTTTTATTTTAGATTTTATCGTACTTCTCGTGCTTTCATATTTTGGATTCTTGCTCTTGGGCACATAATAAAGCATTTTAGTAACAAAAATATCGAAAAATATAGGTTATGCTACACTGCATATTTACTATTTTTTCATGTAATGTAATTACACAAATATATATACTACCTTACAATTGGCACTCTGTGTAGGGATTTTTTTACATTTAATATTGAAAATTCAACACAAAGTAACAAATTAAAGTCAGTTTTAAACAAAATTTCAACTAAAATATTTCAACTAAAATATTAAAAACAATAATTTTGCAATAAATAAAACACAGATTAAGATTATTAAAATAGGATTGAATCTATGTTCATCTCAGGTACCTAAATCACATGTCCAGTAAATAACTACAATTAACACATGACACAAAACTAAAAACTGATAATTATTTTGGGCTGGGTAAGTAGTATAATGACGTTTTGTAAAACGGGAATAGGCCTATATGTATCTCTGATACTTAAACCATATTCGTACCAAATTTAATTTCAATTGGTCAAGTGGTTAAAGCGTGATTGAATAACAAACAAACACACAAACTTTCAGAAATATAATATGAATTAGATTAATCATGCGAGGACTCCATGCCCTACTTGTACCAGCTATTGCTGTTGTAGTACAGATCTTAGTAAATAATAAGTAATATAGGTAAAAAAAAGTAACAAATTGAAATAACAAAACCTACTTGAATGTTAAACACCAAAAAAAAAAAAAAAAAAAAAAAAAAAATATATATATATATATATATATATATATATATATATATATATATGTATTACTTAGTTCATTAACAGTATTGGGTTTAAAAAAACAGTACATATCCACAAATTCATACATCAAAGTGTGTCATTGGTGACACACTTCTCAGTATCCGCTTGATTTTGATATAATGACCTTGACTTGGCCTATTTGAATTTTTATAGGTAATGGTTGCATTGCAGATATATAAATAATGACTGAGCTTTTATTCTGCACAAATAAAATATATAATTTTATCTTATCAAGCAGTACTTATTATAATACTTTATACTTCCATCAACATTTTTTAACCCACTCCTAAAATCCCAATGACGCAGACTGTGTCATGACCACTCCTCTTTTTATTATGAAGACACTCTGTTTTTTGATAGAATTAACTATTTGGAACCACATTCTGGATTTTAGTGTTACGTTAATAATACTCATTTGTATATGTTGGAGTACCTGTTCCAAACTTATGTTGTATCCCTAGTTACTATACCCACTGACATAACTTCGAGATAATAATTAAGAGGCTTAATGTGAAGGAAACATCACATTTCTGTATCACTCTTTTGTGTTATAGGAAAAGGTTAATATTTGTTTACCTATTTACTCTGGAGTATAAGCTGCCCTGTGATTTCCTAGTAGTTCTTACCTTTATAGTTTTTCAGGTAAGGATTGCAGTATGGAGCAAATGACAGGCATACGTGAACAGCAAGAACACCTCGCTAGATTGCATTTTGAGTTGGGCGCACAACAAGAGCTATTCACGCCACTAAGTGATGAAGGGTTGCGGCAAGGAGCAGAAAACATGAATGCGTTAATGTCAAGCCTTGAACAGTTGAGTGAAAGTATAGAACGGCTGCATTCTACTAATAGCTAGTAAACAATAATCTCTTAAAATTGTTTTTATTTTTATTCCATGTATATAATTTATAAAATAAAATGTTTTACAGAAGTAATGTGTTCCTAGCTACCCTACTTAATATCAGGGTATCAGGGTGTTCCTAGTATCAGTTACTTAATATCAGGGTATCAGGGTGTTCCTAGTATCAGTTACTTAATACTGAGATGTTGTGAGGCTTATTGCTGCTGAAATAAAATGTTTTACAGAAGTAATGTGTTCCTAGCTACCCTACTTAATATCAGGGTATCAGGGTGTTCCTAGTATCAGTTACTTAATACTGAGATGTTGTGAGGCTTATTGCTGCTGAAATAAAATGTTTTACAGAAGTAATGTGTTCCTAGCTACCCTACTTAATATCAGGGTATCAGAGTGTTCCTAGTATCAGTTACTTAATATCAGGGTATCAGGGTGTTCCTAGTATCAGTTACTTAATACTGAGATGTTGTGAGACTTATTGCTGCTGAAATAAAATGTTTTACAGAAGTAATGTGTTCCTAGCTACCCTACTTAATATCAGGGTATCAGGGTGTTCCTAGTATCAGTTACTTAATATCAGGGTATCAGGGTCCTAGTATCAGTTACTTAGTACTGAGATGTTGTGAGGCTTATTGCTGCTGAAATAAAATATGCTTTAAGTAGTCAGGTATTAAGATTTACCTATTGCTTTTACTTAAGGTAGGCTACAGCTTGGAAGGGGAGAAAACAGTAATATAATTTTTTATGTGTAAATTATTGAATAAAATATTGCACTCATGGCTTGCTAATACTTTTGAAACAGTAATTACTAAATAAATATTTATAAGACCTAATTATACAGTTACCCAATTGTACATTGTGAATACATTCTCAGTAATTCACAATTTATAATGTGTTTTTAGTTATTTTGTGTGGTACTGCTAGCATTCAATATCGTTTATAATTGTGATTACAGTTTTGTAACACAGAATAACTCTGCAGATAATTTGAAGGTTTAGTATGTTGTGGGCTATTTACTTTAAAGATAATTTGAAGGTTTGGTCTGGTGTATGCTGATCGTGTATGATTAGATCATCTATTGTTATACTATTCTATAACTCGGTGCTCATTTGTCTGATGCTAGGAACAAATGAAAATGAAGCTTTATCAGAACCAGAGAGTTACTTTAAGGTTGTACAGTCTTTTATTTTCTTATTAACAGTGCTCTAACATCAAATCAACAGAAGTTCTGTCTGATTATGTCCTGTAATACCAGTAGAAATTACCATACTCTTCTGTTTTGAAACTCAAATGTATAAAGCTTAACAAATTCTTGGAGATGCAAACATTAGCTAACACAATTTACAACGTGCTACCCAAATGTTCAAGGAATTTCATCATAAAAGTAAAATTGTTTTATTAAAGTAATATTGGATAAATCGTAGAAGCCTAGACTTTTGATCTGTGATTCAAACAATTGCTGCACATTGGGCTAGGCATGACAAATGTGTGTAATTTTGTAATCCTATTTACAATTTTTTACAACACTTATTTACAAGTTTCAATTTTAATATTTATATCAAAACTGATCAGTAACATACTAATCTTAGTGAATCATCATCAAGCTACTGTGTGATTAATACAGTATCTCAATGATTGTTGCAACAATTTTGTGCATCTACTTTCACGAAAAGCATTTATTTTGCAACATTGTGTTGGACATTCTTCAAAACAAACAATTCTAAATCCAAATTTTGGAAACAATAATAACCAATATAAAAATTATTAGACTACACAGAAATTACTATTGAAATAATTACAAAATGAGAACGAATCAAAGTCCACATTGATATGCACCTCAATGTCCACAGCATCCTTGGAAGATATTGCCGATGATATTTATGGCACATGTTGTTTCCTGTCTCCTTTCTTTTGCTCGTCCAGTTGAACCTGGAGCTGATTCTGTTAAATTGGAATGATGTCCTCCAAGTAATAAATGAAATCAAGCCTAGTTAAGTGTAGGGAAACAACTAATGTTGTACAACTACCCTCTGTGAACACTTAAGGTATAAATGCAAAGAGCATTTCAAAGTATACATTTATCCTCACCCTCTATCAAGGTAAGAAGACAATTTTTGATGTAGACATGTTGAAAAGAACTTTTATTTTAGAAATCATAGAAAAAACAAATTTAGAGAAAAATATTTGCATTTGAATTTAGAGCTCATTCTATACTTCGTAACCAATAATAAAAAATACATATACAAAAGAAAATATTCTAAAATATGTAACTTTAAAAAATACTGAAATGGATTAGTTTATCTTATGATAACATTTTAACCTGCTGACATGTACTACATTCTACTCAAAGAACCTTCTATAAATTGTATATAAATCTCAATGCAAAATTTAGTGAAGTGGTCTTCCACAGTAGATCAGGTGTGGCAAGTTTTTTTTTTTTCTTATAAAATGTGTAATCAATTTTTAATACTAGCATAATACCTTTACTTGGAATAAAAGTATAAGTACCTAAACTTGCCTACAGCACCATTTAAATCTATTAATATGGGCTAACACATAATCTCATAAAACCTAAACATTAACCTAAGTAAAACTGATATGCCAATTTAATGACATAATTCCTAGGTAAGTGTAAACAGTAGCTGTCACAACACGACCTGCTTGACAAGAAAAGTTCTATTGTAAAACAAACAATAGCAGTCTGCTAAGTTTGCATATGTGGCAATATTAGTGGATAAGGGGGAGTCCCAGACCTATCCACCAATATTGTCACATATGCAAACTTAGCAGATTGGTTTTGTTGCAGGAAAATATCACAGCAGGTCAACATTACTTACTTTGGTAATGCTGTCCTACCAATTGATATTTTCATGTTCTCATGTGTTCTAGTTTACACTTTAATAATGCTTGCGTATAATTGCAAAATTAAAACAACAGCTGAAGTTTCAATGCATCTACCTAATTCTGATTGCGTTAGAAAATGTCTCACAAAGCCTACTCCAAAATGTCTAACTTTTAATAAAATCGTAACCGTAAGTAAAATCAAAAGTTTCTGTATATTTTGATAATTAATTTAAAAAATCATACAGTTCGTTTATAGGTGTTAACTTTATACTCTATAACAGTTGTAAAGTTTCAAGAAATGCTGCCACAAGTCAATCACCTCTACATTAAATGCAAGATAGCACATTCCATACTGCTTGCATACACACATTTACACACAAACCCCTAAGTAGGACAGTAGAATAGACAAAAATATAATCTGTTCAGACAGAAATAACAAAAATCTGTTGCATAGGAATGCAATACTCTTGTCCACAAAATGAATTATGTTTCAAACTAGTAATCACTGATGCATATAACAATCAAAGTCCTATAAGCAGATAAGTTATATAAGAGATATTCAAAGTTATATAAGAGATATTATCCTATCATCTTTAATGTAAAAGAACCAAAATTGTTCAGTGCCAACAAACTCCTAGTAAAAACTTGAACAAGGTCAATGCACCATTTATTATGTAAAACAGGTTCGACCAATGCCTCAATTTCCCAACTTTCCATCAGTGGTGTACAATTAAATTATAAGATTGTGCTTCCTTCAAATATTTATTCTTCCTGTAGTCAGTAACCTATTATTCTTTATTTTCACTGGGCTATATATTAAACTATTCCTTTACTAGGCCACAGCCAAAGATGTTCAAAGATGGTACTAGGACACTATCTTATCACAAAGTATTTCAACGTTTTACCAAAAATATTAAAATGTCGGCATTCAAAATAATTTTAACCTAAGATATTCAAAGGAATGTGTCTACACAAAAGTAGACTACTCACTGTATTTGTCATCACAGTTGTCTAGTAACTTTTCATACGGAAATTCATCCAGTTTCATTGAAACTGATGGTCCAGCTAATGCTTGACAGCCAGCTGACTCTTTGGCTTAAACTTATGATGACTCTTTGGCTTAAACTTGTAGACTGTTTTTAATGTACTTTTTCCCAAGCTTTTATTTAAACTGCTGTCCTACATGCATCAGTATTTATAATAACAGACAGTATGTCAAGCAGTTTCATATTTGTTTGTATCTTTGTCAATAGTGTTTATTCTTTGGCTGTACCCTTTAAAAGTAATTATTTTAATTTTAATTCTTAATGTTATATCCAGGAGGAATTTTTTTATCTCAATGTAAAATACCAACACTCAATTGATGGTTTTGTAACATAATAATGTTTGGCTAATGACAATGGCAAAAACCAGTTATTTATCTTTATATTCCTGCTTGTGTCATGGATGGATTTTGTGAGTTCTTCAGTAAAATAAGCTCACAATGAATGGAAGGCTAGATCAGTCTGTATCTTTGTCTGAATATGGAATACCCATATGTCAAGTATTTGGTTAAACATCATTGAGAATCGTCATCTTGATACTATTTTAAAGGTAATACACCTGAAAGGGCCAGCACCTTTTGAATGCTGGGAGTGACATATGAATCAGAACAGTAATTACTCCTACCTGACTATACGAGGTTTGTCCAATAAATACGCGAACTGGTCGAATATGGTGGCCATTACGGAGAGTTAAGCCACGCCCACTGGCCTCACGTATTGTCTGGGACCCAATGAGCCGTCAGTGTTTGGCAGAACGTTACGCTGTGCGGATCTTGCGAGTAGAGTTATTTTTAGTTTTGCATTATTTTTTTGTTCGTCGATATGGAAATTGACCAATTCACTGAACAACGAATTAACATCAAGTTTTTAGTAAAGCTTGGTAAAAATTACCAAGAAATTGCTGAAATGTTGAGAGTTGTTTATGGTGATAATGCTATGAAGAAAACAGCCATTTTCAAGTGGATTAAGCGCTTTAAAGATCGTCGATAAGACACCACGGATGATGCAAGAATTGGACGACCTTCAACCTCTTGTATGCATGAAAACATTGATCGTGTGCGGCGTCTTGTCCTTACTGATCGCCGAAAAACTGTCCGAATGATAGCTGAAGAACTAAATTTAGGAAAATCAACAGTGCACACAATCTTAACCGAGCATTTGGGCTTAAGAAAGGTTTGTGCGAAAATCGTACCAAAACTGCTGACTCCGCATCAAAAGTTGAGAAGAGTCGAATGTGTTACTGACTGGAAAAATTCCATGGAAAATGATGTTGGATTCTTAAATAGGGTTATCACTGGTGATGAATCGTGGTTTTTCGAGTATGACCCGAATCGAAATCGCAAAGCATGGAGTGGAAAGCAACAGGTGAAGTTCGAACAAAAAATCAAGGAAAAGCCGATCAAAAATCAAAGTCATGCTCCTGGTTTTCTTTGATATCAAAGGTGTTGTTCATCATGAATTCCTTCCTGAGGAAAAACGGTAAATTCTGAGTTCTACCTTAACGTTCTCAAGCGCTTTGAGAGATCAAGTGCGTCGTGTGCGACCACATTTGACTCAAAAACGATGGATGGATTCTTCATCAAGACAATGCACCCGCACATTCGGCTTTGATTGTTCACCAGTTTCTGGCTAAAAATTCAATCACTATCCTTGATCATCCCCTTATTCACCGGACCTCGCCCCTCGACTTTTTCTATTCCCTAAATGCAAAAATGTGATGAGGGGACAGCATTGGGAAGATGTGGACACAATAAAACAAGAAACGACGAGGAGACTGAAAAGCCTGACTTCCGAGGCCTTCCAAGGGTGCTTTGAAGAGTGGAAAAGAAGATGGGATAAGTGCATAGCAGTGAATGGAGAGTATTTTGAAGGGGACAAAATCAATGTAGATGAAATTTTGTAAAATAAAGTTTTTATGACCTTAGTTCGCGTATTTATTGGACAAACCTCGTAAAACATGCATCTCTCTGAAACTACATGACATATTCTACAAACACTTATTCACAATGATGCCTGCTATCAACTGCTTCTAAGTGTACTATGAATTCCTGGAATCTTGCATTGCCTGACAGGTGAATGATTACAAATCTAGGGTTAATGAAAATGAATACTTACATACATTATTTGGAAAAATAAAACATCAGTCTTGTACATGTGCTATAATAATTGTGATGGCTGGGCTTGAGCATGTAGTGGTGTTTGTTTAATAATAATTATTATTATTAATTATTGTTATTATTATATTAATTATAATAATAATAATTTAAATATATATTATTTAACTTTATGTACATAATTTTTGAACAAATTAATATAAAAAAGTCAAGGTCAGTAGCAGGGATATATGACTGCTGTTCCTTAGATTCATAAACAGAAATCATAGTACAGAGCCATGAATGAACTAGAAATCAACTCCCTGGTAGACTAAATTTCCTTCAAGAATGCTAATATGTAATGTGTATTAAATAAGCATGACTCTTTTTTGTATGTTATTCATGCTATCATGAATATTGCCACTTATAAAAAAGTGGCCCACCTAAAGAAGTTTTCAGTTTAAAAATATGCATAGCATACATTTTTAAAAAAGAAGATTATGTGCAATATTACTTTAGACTTTGTAAATACCCCCTTACTTAAAGTATGTACTATTTAATTATAAATAAATATGGTCAAAGATTGAAAAACATTTACAAACTGTAAACTTTTATTATCTTGAAAACCTAGTAGCCTTGTTTACAATGCACACTTTTGATTGTTAGATAAAATGAAATTAGGAAAATACCTGTTTAAAATACCACCCTTTGTTATCCTATGACATAGTATTTCAATCAGTTAGCCCTCTAACTGTTTAGTAATTTTTTTAGGTTTTTTTAGGGTTTTTTTAGGTTTTTTAGGGTTTTTTTAGGGTTTAGTAATTTGTTTAGGACTCTATTGATCTTAGTGGGTTTCTGGTTGATGTATTATAAGTTCTGGAAAATTGGCGTAGTCATGTGAAGGTAGGTCATCAGCAGTACGAAATGATTAGATGAGAGCCTTGGAACAGGAGATGACTCCCCAGGATCTAGAATAGGAAGAGTGTTCAATGTTGTGGCAGTTGTGAAATCTCCAGCTCTTGCTATCAACTTGTGGGGTAATTTTCCTTAGGGATACTTTTGTTTCTGACCCATCTTCTCTTCTGATCTATGCATATTTGGATTAGAATGGAACAATTGAGCTTCTTCTATGACATCATCATATTTGCTATTCGTAATATTTCTCTTTACTAGGATTAAACCAACGTTTCTTAGTTACAGTTGAAGATATGTCTTGTTTTCTGACCTGCAGGTAAAATTGAAGGGTATTTCATGACATATGTATGTACAAGGGAAAATCTTGAATATTCATCAACAATTGTAAGAACAACAACAACTCGTTCCTTGAATTCAAAAGAAGTTAAGACATTTAAGTGAGAAAGTGGACTTGATTAGTTGACCTTGAAAGTTACAAAAATTAGGTTTTACTTTTGAACATATTGTACAATGTGCTCTCATATTTTTTATGTCATCAACTGAATAAGGCAGGCTTTTTGATTTCACCCATTCTGGTTATTCCTGGATGACAGAGCATTTGAAGAAGTTCAAAAAGTATGTTAACAGTACGAATCCATTATGCTCCAGAAACCTGTGAAATTCCATCAACCTTCTCTTTGCCTGATTGATAGTTACTTAAAAATCATAAGGGGGAAACTCCATGTGCCATCTCATTACTTCATCATTTTGCTTGTCAGTTTTTATTTAAAATAAACAAGAGAGTCCATTTTTGACCTGGTCTGAATTGTTTTCTATTATATATCCTGACTGTAAGAAATATAAGCTTCCACCCCTCCAATACGTTCATATGAAGCGTCCACTACTGAGATGTGATGTTGCTGTTCGTGATGTGAGAGTCTTTTGTTTGTTACTGCTCCACCCCACGCGATTCAGTGTGTATACTTTTTATTTGTCACTACTTTAAGTTATTTTAGTGATTTTTCTTTTTTTATTGCTCTATATTTTGATAAATTGTGTATGTTTTGGGCTTGAAATGAATGAAACAGAAAGAGATATATTGAGACTTTTACTCAGTGTAGAAAAGGAGGAGAAGAGAGAAGAAAGAGTGAAAAATCTTGGTACAATTAGACGACAGCTATTTGCAGATGAAATACCTAATGAACCCATTGATGAGTTAGATTCTGATGATGACAAAGAAAATAATATACTATAGTGTAAGAAGACGTTTTGGCTTCAGAACAGTCAGAAAATGAAGAAGAAACTCATGTTTTTCCAGTACTAGAATATACTAGCAAAGACTATAACTAAGTGGAACACTGCTCTCCCCTCTCTAGGCGTACAGCTGACTACAATTTAGTTAGGCACTCCTCCCGGGTTAAACAAATGTTTATTTGTGTAAATATGTGTTAAAATATTTTTACAAAACAAGTTAGTTTTAAAAAGCATTAATATTATATATATGTGCTGAATAGTTTTATTGTTTTTAAACATCAAACAAATCAGTTTAACATAATCAGGTGAAAGTACACAAGGAGCTGGCAAAGAATTATGCCACAACTTTGTAGTGCACCATTATTGCCAGCAAAATCTTCCACAACAGCTACAACAAAAAAATATATCCATTAACATACTGGTTTGGATGAAGATAGAAGACAACCTACTGAGAATGCAAAAGGGCCAGGATGATGCAGTCTTTGTGCATGGAGAAAACATAGGAAAACCAAAACAAAGTGTCACAACTGTCATAACTTTATATGCAAGGAGCATGCAGTTACTTCAGATTATGAAGATGACTGAACATTTATGTGCCTTCTGTTTTCCCATGTACCAATATGTAAACTACAAACATAAATTGCTTTAATTCTAAATATTTACTAAAAGTTCATTTACATTTACTTAGTGCCTAGTTTGTTTACTTTAGTTATTAATTGAAGATTTAGACATTTAGTTCTATGTTATTTTCATATTATGTATTGATTCCTTGTATGATTTAATTTTATCAAACTAATTTTTCTTAAGTTTGACATTTATATATTAACACAACATGTTTGGATTTTTATATATTAATTTTTTTTTTAGTATGTTTTGATTTTAATTAAGTAATTTAGTTTTGCATTAGTTCAATCTACTTTTTATGTTTACCATTAAAGAGACAAAGAACCACATTAGTTTTATAAACTTAAAAAATATTTATATTCATGCTAAGTGTGTTTTAATTAATAAAAATTATCATACTTCTTACAAAAATATTATAATGTATATTTATTTTATGTATTTGAAAATGGTAAACATATTAAAGCTTAAATAAAACTCGTTTTGTGTCTCTTTACGGAGTTTTCATAAATCTGTTCTAATCCACCCAGTGCGACCTGTCATGTAATTTTTCCCTGCACAACCCATCCCAGATTAAGAATAAAGAAAACTACACATTAGAAAGATGCCTTTTCAAAGAATATTAATTTTTATATCAATAAATATTAAAGATTCAGTGACGAAATTATTAATTGCAAAATTGTATAAAAAAACTGTTATATTGATAGATAAAAGTTATTGATTTCAAAGAATACATCTGAACACATGATCTGACATATGATGAGTCTAACAGTAAAACATTGCAGGCCACATGTAGAGGCCCACTCAAGCTGTGGGTACACTGCAGTTAATATTTATCCGATCTGATTAGAAGATCATTGATAACCATACATAGTGGCTTTCGAAATGCAAATGGTTAACAAAGCTACTTATACTTCCAGTATCAATCAGGCAAGTACTTGGTAACTGGTATTGTAGTATTAAAATATCATTAAATTTTGCCTTTAAGCACGTGAGCATTGATTACTGATTAAATGACTGAATTAACACATTATTTCTCTTAATTTGTCTGAAATAACTAAGTTTTATTAAAATTTGACCTAAATACCTTTGCATAATGTCAAACTTTCTTACGCTTATTGCAGATAGCTTGTTTTGCTGGACACTTACTTCTTGCATATTTATCATAATCATGGAAGTACCATTTAATTCTATGTTATGACTGCTAGGCTTGCAGTGGGTTTCTAAGGAGCTTAAAATTTTGGATAGATCGCTAATGGTATTTGAACTAGTCAAATATGAGGCCTGAAAATACTATTCAGACTGCTGGGCTGCTACTTCTAAAGACACTGCCTGTTCTATTGCAGCCTCTAAATCAAGAGTATTATTTTCCAGTGTGCTGGAGAATATGGGATGAAGATAAGCCAATAATAAAGGTATCATGTATGCATAAGTTTCTATGTTCATTAGCTGAAATTCTTTTAAAACCACATTCTTTAATCATTGACTATAAAACTTGTGTGTGTGTGTGTGTGTGTGTGTGTGTGTGTGTGTGTGTGTGTGTGTGTGTGTGTGTGTGTGTGTGTGTGTGTGTGTGTGTGTGTGTGTGTGTGTGTGTGTGTGTGTGTGTGTGTGTGTGTGTGTGTGTGTGTGTGTGTGTGTGTGTGTGTAAATTTATTGACTCACCAGGAAGTTATGTACATGTTGATTATTTATATTATGAAAACCCTTCATTTTCCTCTTTAATTGTAAATATCATCCAGAACAGACAGATATCTTTATTTGTATCATCATCTTCATATGTAGTGCATTCATTTATAAATTCATACACATCAACAAATGTAATAAGTATAAGGAATTTATCAGAATCATTAGTATATTCACATAGAATTTAAAAGTTTTCAAAGATTTTTATGTAATGCTTCCATTCCTTTGATGTTTTTGGATCATGTGGTTTCATATAAAAATTACAAGGTGTCAATATTTTTCAATGGTAGATACTTATTATTTTCAGTTCATAAAACTGAAGTAGGTCTGTACACTATTTAGTTATTAATAACTATGGACAAAGATTGAAAAACATTTATAATCTGTAATTTTTTATTAACTTAAAAACTTAATACTCTTGTTTACAATCATACATTGTTGATTATTTGGTAAATGAAATCATGCAGCACCTATTAAAAATACAAAGTATAATTTTCACATTATCACATAAGCATCTTAATAATCTGTTAAGAGTAAATCACTGATTAAGGGTTAAAACTAATAGAAAAGAACTATAAACAGTAATTCAAAAATCAGTCTGATTACAAACAATAATCAGCTGCTAAATTAGTCAAACCAGTTTTTACAAAATGACAAGAAAATTTTTTAACTCAAAGGTTTTTTTAAAATAGAAAATTTGAAGTTAATGTTTAACTTATTGTTTTCAACTGTAACAGATATTGCTATAATAATTGAAACCACAATTTTGGCTCCTCGAAGTTTGCATTACATTTGAATTTAAAAACCACAATTTATCTGAATTCAAACCGGAAATGGAACTTCATTGTCATTTAACTTGAGAGTGAATTTATGATAAAAATTATCATTTATTTGGCTGCAGGTAAATTTTGTTTAGCCAGGATACAATTTTATATAAATATTTTAATTTAGAAACAATTGTTTATATTTAATAATTATTAGCTAGCGTGTTATAGTAATTTTTGCCTTATTTCTAATAATTACATTTTTATAGGAAATAATAATGCACTTTTTTTTAATTGTTAAACAGTTTTTTTTGTTCACTATATTAAAAGAAAAAAAAATCATTTCAACTAGCCTGTAAGCTCATAACAAGATTTTATATATATATATATATATATATATATATATATATATATATATATATATATATATATATATATATAGTTATTTCAATATATTAAGCTACATTTATATATTAATTTAATGGAAGTACGATTACTTATACATTAAAATCGATTAAGAGTTTTTTATTTTTGTATCCTATAAATTCAACAAGTTAGGAATAATCTGATAACTGGTTTACCTAAAGTTTAATTGTTATGTGGTATATCTAAACTCATTAGTCTCTTAATCACACAGAGTAAACAAAACGGCTTCCTCAATCGATTAATATATTGCTTATTCGTTTGACAGCTGAGATTTGGGGCTTGCTAATCCAAATGCCGCCAGTTGTTTCCTGCTGTGGTAGTGTTGTTGATCGAAGGTCAGTGGCACGATCGTAAATATTTTGAAATGAGAAAAGTCAAAAAAAATTCCACAATTTATGTGTCAAACGAATGTTTTCAAATTACATAGAATCTGTGAAAATGTTCCTTGTGATATACCAAAAGATTAGGCACGTAAGTATAACGGTTACATTGAATTACATATGTAAATGCTTGCTCTGACACTTGGCCTATTCTTACCCTATTCAATAGTAGCCTAAGGGCACACAAAAAAGCCTAATCTACTCAACATTCAAAGAAAGAATGAATTATTATTAACTAATTAATTTATTATTCCAGTATTGTACATTGTAGAAAAAAACAGAGGTAGTACTCAAAAATTAAGTCTTATGGATATGAGGTAGAAGAGAGATATTTGTTTAAATAACTTGCAAAACTGGGTTATGTGTACACAATTCTTTAGGCTGTGGACCTATTTAAACAAGATAAAAGTTTAGAATAATATTCTTTTGATCTCTAGTTCCAGTTATTTTCTTCTAAATTTCATGAACTCTTTGTTTCATTATAAAGAGTTTTCATACTTTAGGCTATCTTTGTTTCATTTTTAAGATTTGATGTTTGAAGAAAAAAGTCCAATAATATGTGTTAGGTTATGTTACATATTCTTATACTATTGATTTGTTACAGTAGTTATAACTTCTAATTTAATCACAGATCAACAGAATGCTTTTCTTCTTTGTGGGATAACTTAAGCCTAAAACTGATAATACAAAGTGTAAAAGTAAATTAGTTTAGTTGTACTAAATAATTAACTTGCACGCCAGTAAAAACTATTGTGCATTAAGTAGGTTAAATTTATAGAAATAATGTAGGAATTTTATTAGCTTATTAAATGTTATATGATTTTGTCAATAGTCAATTTCCTAGATTGTTAGCACTAGTTCTAAAGCTCTGGACCAGAAGGGGAATAAATAAATTATATGTCCAACTTAAATAGTTGTTTTTAAAAGTTGCAAACTATCTTTTCCATAAATAGGCCTAAAATACAAATTAACAAATATAGTTTACCTAGATAAAGAATTAATAACTAATAATAAATAATTTATAACCTTGTAATCATTTTATTTATAGTTTCTAGCCAATAACATATTTTAATATACGTAAATCAAACCTTTCTGATTTTATATTTCTGATAATTAAGGTTTAAAAAGTATTACTTGGTTTAATACGTATTTGCCAAATAAATATCGAACAGAATGTTTTAATTCAAAATTCTGTCATTCTGAATAGGCTAACCTAAATGCTCTAATTGTTAAGTAATCTAAGAAATGATTAACCATAGTGTTTGTTGACTCATCCTCTCCTTCTTGTGAGGCAGATTATTTTCTTCTGACTCACTATAGTGCTTTAAATATAATGCCATATGGGGAGTCTTCTGCTCCTCATATTATTAATCATTATTATCAATAAGTTTTGGTTTATATGAATTACTGACAGTTAAATTAGGTTTAATTAAAATTTAACAGAAATCATGCTATAATATTAATATTGTGGAGGTGTGTTAACACACACACACCTAAATTAGCTGTTTGAATTTTTAAAATCTATTGAAATAGACATTTTGTGACAGCTGTCAGAAAAAATTTGTGTATTTTCGTTGTAACTTGGAAGTTCCTAATATAAACTATGGTGATTTAAGTGCTCTTTATGATAGTAAAGTCAGAATTTGAAAAAGAGCAAGGTAAAAAAAAAATACTTTTAGAAATTTATTTCTATCACATCAGCGAGACAGCAGCATGTGTCAAAAAAATCATTAATAATTTTATAGCCGAGCCTTTTTCCTAGAATATATGGTTGAGTTTTTTTGAAATTCTAGCTAGAAAATGTAGTGGATATATATATATATTATATCAATTATTAAAAAGGCTAAAAATGTAAATAAAAATAATGAGAGATAAAAATAAACTGTATTTAATAATTATCCATTGTACTGGGCTAATTCAAAATTTAGTAATAGAAACATGTTTTTTTTTCAGATAATATCATGAGATTTGGACTTTAGAAACAAGTAAACCCTCTTTATTTAAAAGTCTAAACTTGAACATTTCAAAGGAATGTAATCAAATATGCAGACAATGAAATACCTCATGGTATTTTTAATATAAACATTTAAATATTTTATTGTGTAAAAATGTAGACTATTTATGAATGCTTTACACAAATTTTTATAGAGGAGATCCAAGCAAAATGGATGAACGTAATGGTGATTGTTTCGCACACCATGAGGAATTCTATGCTCCACTCAGTACATCAGATTCAGAACATGACTGTTTGAAAGAGTTCTTACTTGAGCCGAGCAGTCATGAACAAAATCTGCTTCTCAACACAAACTTGGGATATGGTAATGGTACAATGCCGCTGCCTACCTCAAGTAATGGAGGCCCTCAAACAATGCAGCACATGATTCCTACTTTAGGGAATGAAATAAATATCAATCAAACCATATCGCAAGAAAGTGTTACAATTAACCAAATCAATCAGTTTGTTAATTCTCAGTTTGATTTGGTGCAACCGGGTGTTCAGAATATTGTGCAACCGGTTGTACAGAATTTGGTTCAATCAAGTGTTCCAAATTTGGTTCAACCAATCGTTCAGAATTTGTCACAACCAATAGTTCATGATTTGGTGCAGCCAGTCAGTCAGAATTTAGTGCAAACAATAGCCCAAGATTTGGCACAACCGATAGCTCAAGATTTGGCGCAACCATTACTGAAGGATATGGTCCAACCGTTAGCCCAGGATTTAGTGCAACCTTTAGAGTTTCAAAGCCCTGGGCACAGTGTAGAAGGGACAGCTAGTGTTGTGGACAATGGTAACATGTTTTCTGAGTGTAGTGCAAATAATGGAGAATGTTGGAGCCCAAGCAGTAGGACAGGAGAATGTTTAGAAGAAAGTGGTGATGCAGGTGCAAGTGTGAGGACTGTTAGTAGTGACTGTGTGAGCAGTGAGACAGTGTGTTCTCCAGAAGGAGAAGGTGCCGTTGAAGAGAAACATGTACGAAGGCGTAAAAGAAAGACTACTCATCAACCTCGACAAAGAAATACAACCAAAACTACATACCACAGCCAGATTTCACCGGATCAAAATGGTATAAAAATTAAGATAAAGAAGTCATTAACATTAGCTCCTCAGCGGTCACGGAAACGTAAAAATAAAGACCCAATTGAAGATGACCTTAGTGATGACGAATCTGCTGAACAAAGTGGCTGGGCTGATAGAATTCCAGAACCAATACTGTATAATATATTTTACATGGTTACAAAAATGGAAGGTTGTGTTCCATTTCTTGTTCGGTAAGTCACTTTTCTTTACTAGTCCTAATCTGTTTATCAGTTGTAGTTTTACAATCCTTTTATATCAACTTACTGTGACATAATGTCATACAATTTATTACGAACATTTTATCCTTGGATGATACGTGATGCTTGTATTACTTTTGTCATTATTACCAACTACATAGTCAGTATTATCTATGCATTACTATAATATCATCACTCTTTTATCATTATATTTAAACTGAATATAAAGGTCCTAATTAAGATATATTAATTGTGTATGATTAACATTATTTTCAAATACACGTATGAAAATAGGTTGAATAGCATATATTTAAAAGGGACTAACATATCACCCTCTGTTTGAGTATTGGAATGTCCTTTGTTCAATTTTAATATTTTTTTTTATGTATAGGCTGTCCCTGGTATTTCTTGTGATCCTGCACACATTGGTTGTAAATAAACTTATAAATATTTAAATTAATACATAATAAATAAATCAAAAGTTTATCAAAAATATTAATATTAGGAAAGTTTAATAACTAAAATGTAGGTTTTATGGAGATGTGACACTTAGTAATAAAATCTAAAATGGTGATATAAAAAGAGTGTAGGATATTGTGTGATTAAAAAAATTCTGTTATTGAATTAAAAATTATGTATCATGTTTTCTCTTCCTTTTTTAAAAATTTTAATTACGGTAATTTGCTTTAAAACATGACAGATTAACATAGCTAGTTTTTAACAACATAATCTAAAACTTATTATAGCTGTTCAATGAAATCAGCTGATCTTTATGAATATAATGTAAAGAATATAATATATTCTTTATAATAAGAATATATATTCTTATATTATATATATATATATATATATATATATATATATATATATATAATATAAGAATTATATATAAGAATATAATATAATATTAGTTGTTTTATAATATAAAACAACTAATCTTTTAATATAACTACCAACATTAAATTAAAAGATTCATTTCATACACTTAAATCGGTCAAACTTCATCATCGTTTCTGTAATGTATGTGGCTCACACAGAAGTTGTTAATTGTAATTAATTTAATATGAGACTTGTGATATGCAAAATACATTGTTGTATATCAATATAAACATGTTCCTCGCAACACGTCCTGCAAAATCCAACATCAAAACCAGCCCAACATGATATATGTTAAAAGTGCAATTTTATTAAGCCTGCTAAAATTAAGTTATTTTTTAAAAATAAAACTGACATACTGCTTCATAGGCATAGTTTATTTATGCCTATCTAATAACACATAAAGTTTACCATTTCCTTCGAATGATTTTCTCTGTCACTGACATCATCTATTAATCTATAGATTTCTGATGAATTCCATGCCAATTTCAGCAAAAATAAATCACTTTCATAACAGGTTAAGTGAAAATTAAAAAAAAAAAAACTTAAACAATATGTACATATGTAAATTACAAAATGTATTGTGTGTGAACGTGCACACCATTTTAAAAAATGCAAAAAATTTTTGTCAGTGGTAATTTAACCATTTTGAGTGTAAAATTAGCTGAGGTAGATTAAAATTGGATGAACCGCTAAGAAGTTATGATGGAACAAATATACTTTTTTTTTTTTTTTAACGTCCGACTATTGTGCACACTTGGGCTAATGCAGACGATGAGATGATTTATAGCGTATGAAAATGCCAAGCCCTGACCGGGAATTGAACCCAGGTCCTCGGGGTGAAAGCTCAGTATGCTATTAACTAGCCCACCTAGGTGACTAACAAATATACGTACATATCCAGGTACTAATAAGGATGAGTTGTCATCTGTACCTTTTACTGATGACTGCGAAGTCCTGGCGCTGATCTGTGTTCTGTCTTATGGTCTTGTCTCCATGTATTGTATAGTCCCTAGTAATTATCTTTTATACCTGTACATCAGTTATTTAAGAATGTATGAGTACATTAGTTATTTATGATTTCATCCTAGAAATTTATTTATCTTATCTGAAATTACAAGTTTATCCTTTCTATTTGACCTCAATTTTACACCACTGGAGTAAAACAATTTGGATAAACGTTATGTAGCCTACAACACTTCTGGTAAAGTGAGGAATCCAAGGAGCTAAGGTAGATCAAAATTTGGATGAACCGTTAAGGAATTATGATGGAACAAACATACATACTTACCCAGGCATGAAAAACAAACACTCCTTTTTTTGGCAGTCGTGTAAAAAGAGAACAATTGTAATTCATTATGTCTTGCTCACAGATATTTATTGTTTTTTTCACAGGCAATCTTAACACAAAATCTATTGTCAAAATAGCATAGTTTAAGATTTAATAATAATAATAATAATAAACATAATTATATAAAACAACTGCTTCAAAATGTATTTTAAAGCTAGTAAATAAATACAAAACTTGTAAAAGCTTCTTTCAAAAAATCTAGACTATTTTATAAAAATCTGTTATACATAGTAGGCTTTCTGCTTAGTATGAATCTTTTATATTTGCTTTTAAATATTCTTGATGTTTTTGTAATTGAATTAAAAATTTATTGAGTAAAATAAAAAAATTGGTGTTTTTTCTAATAGTTTTTTAATGATTTTATTTGATATGTAAAACACAGAATGTCAAGAGTTTGTCGATTCTGGAGGCAAGTTGCAGTGACACCTTCTTTGTGGTATCATGTGGATTTGGCTTCAACTTGGGGACGAGATCGTGCAAAAAATGATCTCAAATTTCAGTGGCTGTGTGAACATCGATTTGCTGAAGTTCAGGAACTTAATCTGAGTGAGTAAATTACAAAATTTATTCAAAAGCACTGTGTACAAAAAATTGTAAGTGGGATACAAATATTCTTGGTCAGAAAAGAATTAACTACAGGAGCCGACGCATAACTTTATATCTAATTTAAGGTCCTGTTTATTCCATATGGTAATATTGGAACATTACTATGCTTACTGAAAACATTATACATGCCAGCCCCACCACAAATCTCTAAATGTTCCTGCTTCAAATATTACATCATTTAATTCTATCCAGTTACACATTGATCTACCTAATACACTTTGAGGAGAGAAGTACCTAAAGTTTTACCTGTTTATTTTAAAAGAGTTGTTGATTCCAATAGTATCGATTAAAGTCTAATAATAATTTGTTGTATTATTTTAAAAAATTTTCATTAATATAAAAATATGACAAGAAATTTTCAAGAAGCAACATTTTTTTTTTTTTTTTTTCAGGAAAGTTTGTTAATGGAAAACTTGTAGCCAGTGAGTTAAAAGAGTAATTGATTGAACTTTTCCCTTATGATGTCTCGTTTGTCCAGGAGTCGATGCAAAATACTGAAGAGACTGAATACTGAATTTAATACTGAATTTAAATACTGAATTTAGCAGTAATTCACGGATAAGCTATAGGTCCTAACTCACCGGATTAGCTCTATATTACTGGATTAGGATAATTACTTCATATTTCTGACAGCTTACTCTTAAATCTTAACAATATTTTTTTTTAATTTTTTGAGATTATAGGTAGTAAGGATATTGGCCTATATGATGTAGCTTATTTAGTGGTTTGACAGGTTTTGGAATCATGATCACTTTCCATTGCCTTGGAACATATTTCACCCTGAGAGGGGCGTTAATTATGTGCAATAATTTGTTTACCCTTTTTCCGGGAGCTCTTTTATCATTTGACCTGTAAGTAAATCATAGGTTTGTTTTGTTTTTTTTTTTTTGAATCTAGATGTATTTCATCTTTCAGTTCTAAGATTGAGACTGCTTATATCTCTAGACCATCGTTCTTAGGATTAAACAATATACTTTCAAATGCAGTTTGCCTTGGGAAGGGTTGGAAAGTTATATATTTTCAGTTAAGAGATCTACTTCTTCTTCTTCTTCTAATTATATGAGAATTTGCAAATGTTTCTAAAGGTTGTAAAATCTTGTTTTTTGTTGGAGTTAGGCATTTTTTTCAACGAGAACATTGTCATAGGGAGCGTTGTCAATGACAAGAATTGAATAATTCAAGGTTTGGAAGTAACTTTTCATTGACTTATTTCCTAAAGTTGGAATTGGCTCCATTTATCTCATTGTGATATTCACCAGAACTTTGATTTACCTCCCATATCAACCCTTTTTTCCCCAGCATAAATAATGATTAACCATCGCTCTTTTTCAAGTAGGATTTTTCAAACCCTTTTTGGTAGAACCTAACCACGACTTTTTCAAAATGTGGGTTAGATAACATATATTTCGTCTGTGTATACGATACGCCAATCAGCATCTGTATTTTTTTATATCCTGTAAGTAAATAATTCATTTTGCCATATATTTTTCAAGTAACGCCAAACAATTATTTTTAGTATGTCTCCATTTAAAAACCCAGCTGTTTTAATATTACTCTAACACTTTTTTTACATCCACTCAACTCAGTTTTGTCTTTTAGTGAAGATTGTAACAATTCTGCAGTTGGAAGATGCTGTTCAGTGATATAGAATTTTTTTAAACTAGAATGGTATGTAGTTTCTATGTATTCTGTACCAGTTTGTGATAACTTAAATTCTTTCACTTGTGATACTTGACGAACTGAAACTCTGGTAGTTTCAGCTGTTCGTTCTCTAGCTTTGGTCACTGGTATCAAAAAAGATTTTTCATTGGCTTTTTTCTGAAAGCTACAAACTATACTTAACGATTTCTTTAGACTGGCTATGTACCCCTTTCCAGAATATACTAATGTTGAAATAATAAATTAAAAAATAAATAACAAAATAAACATCTGTAATCAACTAATTATTTTTTTATATTATTATAATTATTTATAACAATAATAAAAAATTGTCACTGATAACAGATGATGCCCCCCCTCTCCGTCCAATTCTCATATCAATACAAACACATTTTAATAAGTCATTATGTTATCTAGCATTGTATGTAAACATGTCAGATTGCGTCTGTTGCCTCATGAACAGTATTTCTACTTTTTATTCTGTATTACTGCTTGAGGAGAGTAGAGATATACAAATATACTACAGTGTGTAGTTAACATAACAATAAGTGTGTGGCTAACATGTTTTAGTTAGGCTAACAAATATGGGTAAATGAGGAAGCGAGTAGCAAGAAATGTCTGTACTCATGATATTTCGTCCATCTCTGACTATCTTTGCATAACTAACCACATGTTATTTTGTCATACACTAAGCAGGTCTTGTTTAATCATTAAATAATCCACGGCCAGTAGTTTAAAGGATATCATTGTCATTAAATTTCTTTACAGAACTTTGTGACTTGACATTCAGTAAGTGGTTTTATAAGATTCAAAAGTTTGTCAAATTTTCTTGAAACATTAAAAAAAAACCGTGTGGTACTTCATGATAATGTTATTTGATGCATCAGGCCGTGACAAAAATGATGTTTTTATAGCTTTCCTGTCTATCAAAACATTTCTTTTATCTATAAAAGCCTTGTGTAATCAAGCTTCTATAATCAAGTCACTAGTGTACTTTTATTTTGTTATTGTAGTGTAATTTTGATTTAGCATACAAATTATAATTTTTCAGTAACGAAAATAAAGAATATGAACATGAGTGTTGTACTGTACAGGTGGATGGTCATTCACTGGCATTCCCAGCGTTCTTGATAAACTAGCAAATTCTTGTCAAAGATTACGAGGACTGGGCCTGGCAGGCCTGCAAGGACTGAGCTCGGAAAATATCAAGTTTCTTATCACAAACTGTCAACTCTTGCAGAGGTTGGACCTGTCCAGTATAAATGTGAGTTATATTTGTTATATTTTAGGAAAATGGAGTAAGATATATTTTAATACTTTGTACACTAGAGAGGAAAGCATAGCTGTAAGTGTTTCACTTTTCAATGTGTTAAAATGTTTTAGTACAATTGTTTGGAAATCGTTATTGCATGATTACTACTATATTGTATACAAGTGATATTTGAATAGTTACAACTAAATATGACAGCTTTGTAGGTTTCAGGTTTTTGTTAAGATGTATTTATATTGAAAAAAATTTTTTTTTAATTCTTTGTTTAGTGGTATATTTGGCATGTTGTAATATAGTTAAATACAATAATTTTGTAACTTTATAGAAAAAAGCAAATAATAATAAAACAAAAATATTTTGACTAAGCATTAAGTGTACATCCTTAATGATTTATAATTATAAGTACATTGTATAATATTCTTTTGAAAATTGATAGCTAAAAATAATATCTGATACGTAACTGTTTGACAGAATAGATTTTTTATGAAAATCTATACAAGGAAAATTATACAAAAATTGATTTTTTGTTTTAAATTTAAGGCTCCCCACCAGCCAAGCGAACCAATCAGCTTATTCTGTATTGCTTTCTCAGCAAGTTGAAGATTTAAATTTTCCCTTACTTTAAAAAAAAAAATAATTTACTTGAAATAAAATGTAAAATTTTATAAATTGCATGAGATTTTGATTTTTTTTACTTAAAGAAAAACTACTTGTAGTTTCAAAAATTATCTTTACAATCTTCAGTGAGAAATTGTTCCATGATTTTTTTCATTAACAATTTTTATTTGTTTTTCTTTTAAACTGTAGTGATATGATGTTATTAGGTCTTCAGTGTCTCTTTTGCCTTATGTCTTTGACACTGTTACCTGTGACCTCATAAGTTTATACCAAATTTCATCAAGATATATGAAAATTGAAGGCATTTTCTTTTCTTTTTCAATCACTTGGGGTCAGTCATTGATTAAACTTCGCCCCTCCCTAGATCTCTATATTTTGTTCAGTTTCACTGCACATAAAATATTGATTTAATGTTAATTCTCTGTTAATGTTCTTCTGTTCAGCCGGAGTTAAACAACCCAAAAAGTGCAGTGTCGATGGCTTCGCTGACTTACCTAGCGCAGACAATGGGAGAGCGGTTAACACATCTAAACCTTTCCAATAACAAACTAGCTGGTGTGCCACAAGTTATTACCTCAATTGCTGTAAGTTGCTTGTATACACAGAGGAAATATAACTGAAATATATGATCTAATTTTTTAGATATTAATTTTTTATAGAAATATTTTGAAGTAAAGAAATGATAAGACTAGATGCTGTAGAAATTACAGGTCAGATGATCGAGAAATAAGTAAAACATTTTAAACTAATTTCAATTTGTTCAACATTGATGCAGTTGTTTTGAGAGAATAAAGTACTTGTTAAATCGTATTTTATTAAAAATAATGTTGATACTATTGTCATTCAGTAGTTACAAATAGAGTTTTAAAAAAAGACAAAATTAAATTGAGTGTTTTATTACAGTGTTGGTTCTCTTTCATAAATGATGAAATTGTAGCTGTAATAGTAGTAAAAAAAATTTATAATAACTTAACCTGACTTATCAAACTTACTTAAACACAGGGCATGAAGTTATTTTGTTTTAACTCTTATCACTAATATTTATTTAACCATTGTTTCCCAGCCAACTAGAATTATTTTTGGTTTAAAATGATCTCTTCACTTAATTGACTTATATTGAACATATTACAGGGTTAACCGTTACAAAATCTTACAAGTTATCCTCCTTTGTCAAATCGCTTTTCATGATAATAAGAAGGAAACAAAATGTGATTACGTAATATGTAGCTTATTGTATGAGTTTCCTTATGTGTTTTTGTATGGTAGTTAAAAAGTGCAATAACAACAGCCACTTTTGTTTTCTTCCTGTTATTGCGTAAGATGTGCTATGAGAATTATAAGGCTGACAATTTTGTGTTTTGATATTAAGTAGCACTACAGCTAATATTTTTTATGAAATTAGAAATGAGTGTGCTAAAACGAAAATGTAATGCATTAACTACAGAACAGAAACAAAAAGCAGTAGAACAATTAGATAATGACGCATCAATATAACGCTTAAGTACTGAGTTTGATGTCGGAATAACAGCAGTTAAGGAAAGGCACTGAAATAAGAAAGCCATCATGCTGTTATACAAGCTGTGACAGTTAAGTGCTGTTATTGCCCAACAGTGTCGCAGCAGGTTTGAACATGTCTGTGCCTGGTGAAGCAGCGAGAACACACTAAAGTTTCTTGTGAAACTGGGAATAAACTGCTACAGGAGCTTATGCTATGATAAAGGAAGTGTACAAAAGTGAATGTTCATCGTGCACTCAAGCTTTTGACTAATTTAAAAGGTCTGAGTGGTTAAAAGGTGAAGGATGTGAAACAGAAAAAGGTGACCTGCATCCTGGACTACCCTCAACATAAAAAATAGACAACATCCAGAAGTTTGGTAAATTGATCTGCGAAAATCGTCATCTGAGTGTCCAAGCTTTTGCTGAAATCTCAGGAATTAACAAAGAAAGTGTTCATCAGGTTTTGTATGAATCATTGAACATGCAGAATGTTTGCGCAAAAATTGAATTCATGTTTTTTATATATGATCCTGAAGCAAAGCTCCAATCAATGCATTGAAACAGCCCTTCTTCATTATAACAAAAAAAGCTAAACTAAGGAAATAAAAATTCAAGGCCATAATGATTTTTTTATTTTGTTTTATTTATTTATTTTTTTGACATGCGTGGCATTTTTCACATTCACTGGATCTCTGAAGGTCAGACGGTCAATCATCATTATTACATTGAGGTTCTGACAAACCTTTGTTAATGAGTGAGAAGACAAAGACCTTATTTGTGGAAAAGAATTCTTGGATGCTTCAGAAAGACAATTTGCCTGCCTTGTCTTTGAAGGTGGTATTTGCAGAAAACAGCATCACCATGTTGAACTCCCTACCGTACTCGCCCGACCTAACCCCTGTGACTTTCTTTTTTATTTCCTAAGGTCAGATCAGAGCTTAAGGGGACAAAATTTCACTTTGTGGAAGTGGTGAAAGCAAAAGCGATGGAGATTCTCAACAAACTGAAAATCTCTGCTTTGAACAATGGAAAATTTGTATGGATCATTGTAAAGATCGGTAAGGAGAGTATCGCCTTCTAAAAAACAATACACTATCTAGGTCATTGAATCAGAAATTTATTGAGGAATACTTGACACTGAGGATACCCAGTAAGTTATTTTTGAGTAAAGCTGGTTGTAGTGCCATATGCCAACTTGGCTGCATTGTACCCTATCTGCAGTGTTCTGCTCTTTCATATTATCTATTCCGAATTTTGTTCCAATCTTTCACTTTTACTTGAATTGAAAGCTATTTATTCTACCTAGTTTTATACTTCCCACTAAATGTTAATCAACGTTCTGTCTGCAACTTACCAAAGTTTGATTTATGAACATTAACCACAATGTAAGTGTAGCATTTTGTTTACTTCAATAAAGTTGAACGAAAAATTATATTTAAAGTATAAGGCAGTTAGAGGTACATACTGTGAGATATTTACTCGTATTATAAGTTGGACTATAAGAAACAGAATCTCACTGTTTCGTTGCATTAATTGCAAGAAACTATAAAATATTGTCATCAGCCTCAAAGCACAATAACACTACATGTACTTGTCTATTTATTAATGTTATTTATGTGACATATATTTTATAAAATTATTTGTTTTTGTGTGTTGTGCTTATAGTCAATGCTGGTTCAAAAATTGTGATTATAAGTAAATTTATTATTTTTCAGTTGTATTGTCCTAACCTGCAAGTTTTGGACTTGGCCAATGTTCGCACAGTTGCACAAACCGCTGCATTTCTTCATATAGAAAAGTTGCAAGAAGGTTGTTCCTTACTACGAGTGCTAAGGATAACAAATAGCCAACTTGCTCTATCACCAATATCTCTCAAGGAACAGGTAAGGAATAGATTGTGATCTGTATATAAGTCACTGTGTACTGTCATCTATAATAATTTATATTTGGTAACAAAAGGCTTTATACAAGGGTCATTTTTGTACACGTGTGCACTTCTGAAAGTAGGTAGTTTTAAGTGTAATAGGGCATAAATAGGCTTGTGATTGTATTTAAAAATATTGTGTTTCATTAAACAGACCCACATGTAAGACTGGCATAGTTACATTTACTGTATTTTATCTAAAGATATTTTAATTATTTGTATTGTTTTTTAAGCGGAAATTCAAAAGTGAATTCCGCTTAAAAATTGTTTTAAAAATTTCTTGCATTTCTCAAAATTATTGTACAAGTATAAAAACACTTGGTGTAATAATACGCAACAAAATTATTACACTATGGTAGTACGGTGTCGAGGTAATATTCACCTAAACAGTTGATTTCACTCTACAGCTGATCCTTTGATAATGCAGTGTTATAGTATTACAACTTCTGAGGTTATGTTTATTGTCATTATATATTATGAATATAAAATATCAAATAAATCATTTTTGATTGCATTTTAATAACTGAAATACTAAACAGCAGGTATACAAACAACTAAAGTGAGTCTTGTTATTCATTGTGTTTTTACCAACAGTTTTCTATACTACATCTGTTTACATCAAAATTTTAAATCAGTTTTTGAGCCATTTCCTTACGGTAGGTTTTCCTGAAACACAGTGTGTGTGCGCACACACACACACACACACACAAATTTTGTGAGAGTTTTAATATAATTGTAAATTTTTGTTTTGGACACTATCATGTTACATGTTACTACTTGAAGATTTAAAACTGATGCCTAATTTGAAAAAAAGGCTTGGCTCTGCTCCTACTTTGTCTTCAACATCAGCATTCTACATTGTTATATTCTTTGCACCAAAATACTTTTTTTATAATTACAGTTATTTTACTTAATATTAATTTCATTCTCTTTTTAAAAATTTTAAATTGGTTTATGGTCTATAGCCTATTCATGGTATACAGTCTGTCAGTTTGGCTTGAATTTTGTGATTTATTATTTTAATTCAGTAACAAATTGTTTCAACCTTCTTCCTCGCAGAGGGGTCTATCGAGAGGGTTTAGACATCCCTCGCGGTACCCGAGTCTAACACACACTTACCTTTACAACACCTACGACTTTAACACTTTACACTCAGACTTACATTTAGGGAGGCGATAATAGCCTTGATATTTCGCCTTAAAATACAAAACAAAACAAAAATTCAACCTTCTTGCTCTATTCCACTTGATGGTTTTGTGATAATTCTGGTTTTTCAGAAAATGTTTAGGTTAGTAGGCATAGGTGTATTTGTTATATTTATTCTGGTTTTAATACAACTTCATGTTAGTAGGCTTAGAGTTCATTTTTGTCTCAAAACAATTTTATTAGATTAGTAGGCCCAGACCTATTTACATATTTTGTTTTTATTCTGATTTAGTAAAACCAATATAATAACTATTGTTGCAGTGTATATAAAATAATCAAATATTCGGTATGGGTAGAGAATGTATTAAGAAAATAAAATCTTCTTAATCAAAAAAAAAAAAAAAAAAAAAAAAAAAAAAATTACTGATGGAAACTATTTTGAATAATGTCTTGTATTTTGGACAAAAGTTTAATTGTTTACAGGGTCCTAATAATTCTGTTAGCATCATTAAAAAAAAGTTCAATAAAGACACAGTTGAAAACATTTAACCTGAAGCAGTAAGAGTCTAAGGCTGAAAAGCAGCTGTGAATCATGTGGAGGAAAAGTTTATTAGTTATTTCAGTAAAAACTTTTAAAACTTTAAATTATTACAGGCGGCATCTCAAGGGTTCCCACATTTAGAGGAGCTCAGTGTGGCAGGTGTCCTTGATGGCTTCACTTCACAGCCTTTTATAGATGATGAAGCGTTACAACGTATAATCAAGTCATCTCAAAAACTGCGTCTTTTGGATGTCAGAGGTTGTAACAAAGTGTCAGATTCATCATTAGTGAGAATTCCAGCTTGGGATTTGGAGCATATATTTCTCTCAGGTACTTAAGAGTGAGGTATTTAAGGGCTAACCTAAATGTTATATCTGTTCTGCTATTATATTGTTCTATTTGTTTTGAAATAAAATGTTTCCATTCTGCAAATTTTTCAAAAATTATGTTCATAATCAAAATAATCACAGCACTGAGTTATCTCCCAGATGTGACTGATGTAAATTTTCATAAAGTAACAAAATTTAATAACGATCATACAACAAAATTTAATATTGAAAAACTCATATAAAAATTAAAACCCTATCCACATTCATGATCATTCATATTTTCAGTACAGTTTAGAAATTTTAAAAAAACACTCATTTATGCACATTGTAAGTTGATTGACAGCAATGGTAAAATCTTTTTTTTAATATAAAATAGAAAAGTTAAGAATTTTTTTAATTCTAAAAAACGTTTAATGAAAGCTCGGCTCGAAACATTGTAGAGAATGGTGCTAATTTTATGTCCCTGGTCTAGGTATTATTGGCTCCTTTTTATTAGACATTCACTAACAAGAAACAAAACATGTTTAAATTTTTGTATCTTCAAAGTGAACAGTTTGATACTCGTTTTCACTAGATTTGTGAAATTGTTGTCCCAGTTATATATGTGGTGATTGTACCTTATGTGAATAATTCAATATTAAAACATCAAATATCCAAATTTCTTTATTAATAAATAAATAGTCACTAATTCACAGTAGTATTGAATTTCTCTTTCCTTAAACAGCAGGTCTGATAAAAGGTGATACAAATTGTTTTCATACACTACGTTTATGTAATATGCAGAGTTTGTAGGAATGGTGAGACTTTGCCACTAATTTTCTACTCTCAAAAAGTATGCCAATTAAAGAGAAATAAAACTTACATATTACTATTGTCACTCTATCAAACACTCTCACATTCCCAACTGAAGTATATTTTGTAAATATCTTCAACAGGATTTTACCCAGCTAAATCTATTCAACGATTTCAATGGTCTTTTTAAATCTTAAAATATAATTAAGTATTATTTCACTGTCATGAAAGCATTAAATTCTGCATAAATTAGCATTTTAAGTTTAAAGATACTATTGAAAATACACAAATTAACCCGACAACAATCAGAGTTCATTTTTGTGTAATTTGGATTTCATTATCGTAAAGAACATCCACAATATTTATGTTGGAGGTGAGGCACTCTAAAATCATCAAAAAAAGTTCTAAAAAACTCGTTACACATGCTTGCTATCTATAGTATGCAAACGAGTACAATTTCACTTGACCTTTCACAGTTTTTCTACATTCACGAGGGGGCTAGAAAGATGTAAGCTACCAGTACATTCAGAGCAGCTTGTCTGGTATACTGACAGATCATTCATTACATGGTCATCAGTCTGAGTATGAAAGATACTGCAAAATCACTGATGATACATTAGTATGAAACTAGCCTAGGAAGGTATTTTATAGTATTTCAAGCTGAGATCTGTACAATCTCAGCATATGTACATCGAGCATTAAAAGAAGAAAAAGGCAAGGACATTCTGATATTTTCAGATGGCCAAGTGGCAATGAAAGCTCTCAGTTCTGTACAAATATAATTAAATTATTATGGAATTTTCTCAAGTCTCTTTGTGTCCTGTACCTGCTAATATGGTGAGCGTAGGATGGGTACCTGGGCATTGCAAGATTGAGAGAAACGAGATTGGACCTGATGACCAAAAAAGGAGCCATTGCTCGCCTTGTGGGAGCAGAACCTGTGTTCGGAATCATCACAGTTGTGTGAAGTGCAGTAAGGAAATAAGCTGGGGAAGAGCACATCAAACGATGGAGGCAGTTCCCTGGCCAGCAATTTGGAAAATGTCATCTCGTGGGACGAGACGGTGCACTGACAAGAACATTTGTTTAGTTCAACAGGAGATCCCTGAGCCAAGTTATCATTATAATCACTAGACATGGTCACATCTGGAGTCACCTCAAAATAGGGAGGGTTACCAGACTCGGCTAATTGTATCTGTGCTGACAGAAACTTGAAACCACACCAAACATACCCCTCGAATGTAAATCCCTGGAGTCCAAAAGGAGACTTTTTGAACTTCAGCAACCAGATGAGGATTTTCACAAGGTTCCGGAGCTTGTTAAGGTGAAATATAAGGAAAATACATTATGCCTATTGCTGATGGGGCCATATGTATATTGAGCATTAAAAGAAGAAAAAGGCAAGGACATTCTAATATTCTCAGATGGCCAAGTGGCAATGAAAGCTCTCAGTTCTGTACAAATATAATTAAATTATTATGGAATTTTCTCAAGTCTCTTTGTGTCCTGTACCAATAGTCTTTGTAATGGAGTCTCAGTAGCATCCCGAAAGAAAAACAAACTGTCACCAAATCATGTGTTTATGTATTAAAGTTTAAACATGGCTTTCACTCACCTTGTGAAGGGTACCACAGCTTCAGAACACTTATGGTTTCATCATCAAGCAGCACTTGGTTCATTTTAAGAAGGTTCTTCAATTTATATTTTTAATTACTTCTTACAGTGAAAACTTTGTAGTTTTATATTCATTTTAAATGTTCTTTTGTTGTCTCATCTTTAGACTCATTCCCTTATGTTCTTGTATCATTTAGGATCGATTATGTTAAAATAATATTTGCATTATTTTACAATTGTACATTTGTTGTACAACAACAATTGTAAATCTTTTTGGTGTTTTATATAATTTTACTGTATGTGGTATTATTATTAACCTATCTTGTGAGTAATACAAGTAAACAACACAAGTTGTCTTTATCATGTTTTAAGTCGATCCACATCTTTATTAGTCTAACATAAAGTAAGACGTTAAACCATAAAAAACTTTCACTTTATAAACTTTTAGTAAGTACTGCTTCTGTATGTAGTCAAATTAGGGTTATCCAGCAGTTTGGGTGGCAAGGTTGCCATGGATAACCCAAATTCATGGATTACCCACAAATAGCAAAAACTATTTTAGAACCAGTGAAAACACATTTTCACAATGTCTTTTTAAGCTACAACATCGTTTACAAATTAATTAGAAAAAGAATGAATAATAATAAACAGTTTAAATGCAAAGAGTGATTTACAGTAGACACATAACTCCATCTACTTAGGAAACTAAGAGACAAATAGGCTTAACACACTGTTATTTATTTGTTACCTCAGCTGTCATTAACTATTCTGCCTTCTGTATGACAAGTTAAACATATCTGATAAATGCTCAGTGTTTATTGTGAACAGCACAGTTAATCCTACACATTATAACATGTTAATATGTACAGAATTGCTGTATTGTAATGAACGCTTGTGTTTATTGTTAAGTAAAATTTTATTTAACATTATTGTATTCAAAACCTAGATTGTTCTTAAAGATAAAACAGGTTTTGTTTTTGATTCCAATTTTTCCTTATATACTATTGCACACAAAAAAATCATATTTTGTTGGTGCGGGTAATCATCTGAGGATAACCGGGAGTTGACTTCTGCTTTAAAGGTAGCTTCAACAGTTGCAGAGTGTTATTAGAGTAGATATTTGAAATTTCAACTATTACTGATTTGTATTGTAAAGTAAAATTAGTTCAGAATTGTATAATGTTACACATACAATATTATTTTTTTAGGTTGTTACGTGACACGTGTGAATGATTCTGGATTGGAATTAATTGTACAAAAGTGGAGTCATAGTCTGGTAGAGGTAGATTTAGCATGGAGTACTGCTACCGGTCCATTAGATGCAGCAGTGCAAGCTCTTGCTGACCAAGGAGAAAATTCTCCTCTTAGGTAAACGGACATTTTATATTTATAAGAAGTTAAATAATTCAAAATATTGGTTAAAAACTTATTGAAAAGAAATAAGAGTTATTAAAGTTATACATTATTTTCAATTTTTTTGTAAAACAAATACAGAATATAAGTTGAATTTGCAAATTGTTTTTAATTGTTAAAAAGCTTTTTATTTTAATTTTATTCATTTTTGTAATGGCATATTTATTCTTACTTCATTTATTATCCTTATATAAAATAATTATTACTTTATTAATAATTATTATTATTATTTTGTTTGTATCAGTTTACTCAAGTTTTAATGTAATAGTTTAATTTTCTGTTGCCTATTAATTAATAAAATTTCAAAATTCTAAAAAAAATTAATTTAACATTTAACATTATCATTTAAAAATATAGCAGTTCTAGATATAAATTTAATCAATACAACCTAGGTATGAGAAATTAAGCAATATTCAGTCAATCTGTATTTTTCTTACCCTTCATTACTTTAAATAATCAGGGTTAGGTTATCACAAATTTTGACAGCCCTTATAGTGAAAACTATTTTTTCAGGATATTGAACCTCTGTGGATCGTCCGTTAGCTTGGAACCTGTACGGGCTATATTACTTCGTTGCCCATTGTTATTTTCATTAAACCTTTCATCTTGCCGTGCTTTGCCACGGGGAATGAAACGCCTTTACGAAGGAGAGCCTTTAGTTGAATTGCGAGCATCGATGTTGAAGGAAGACAAAACGGATTCAGCAGAATAAGGTTTCAGTCAATATTTAGTGGTTTTCAATACATGTTTCAATGTTAACTGAATGGATGTGAGCACCGTGTGTTGGCAGGTAAATCATTTTTAGAAACTAAATTATAATAAGAATTTTATTATTTACAAAACAGAAATTATTCGTTCAAACTGGCAAAATAAAAAATGTTGATCCTAATGTCATTTGGCTCTTTTCATTGCAAATGTTGTTTTGTACAGTGTTTTTGTATATAAGATTTAATTTTTACCAAAGGAAATAAAATGAGCAAAATTACTATTTCCTATGTATTCATTTTAATCAGTCCCATAATATTTTACCCAACTATACTTAATAAAACTATGGTTTATTTGAATTGGGCCCTTAAATCTTTTACTAATAAAAATTAAAGTTCACAAAGTTTAAATCAGACCACTGTAAACAAAATATAAAAAAGAGAATTAAAGCTTTCATTTAGTAAGATTTTTAATTTGTAAATTAAAAGGTAATTACTTCAAAACTTGGAGTAAAAATGGTGTGAATCACATACCCAGGTCCATACAGGCTTTTTCATTTTCTTCTAGTCATCCAAAGTTTTGTTTTGAAATTTTACATTTATTTCTTAATTTAACAATGTGATTTAAACATTATATATTGTAAATATATTTAAATCTGAAATTTTAGTACCTGATGAACAATATTGTATTAATATAAAAAAATATTACAAAAGAAAATATTAAATCATGAAAACTGCAGTTTGGGTGTAATAATTTCTGATCTGTGCCATAAATATCATTTTGTCTGTAAAATAAATTTTTAATATATTTGTTGAAATTTTACTGTGTATTATATTTTATGCAATAGGAATAATAATCGTTATATACAATTTTAAGTTTTAATTCTATTTAAATGTTTCAAATAAAATGATTAAATTTAATTGAATTATATAACATAATTATAGAGAGAAAATATTTTCAACTGCTTTTAAATTTATAAGTGTTTATGATATTTAAATTCCAGTATAAAATTATGGTTAAAATATGTATGTATATCGAGAATGGAAAGTTAGAAGTTTATAGTAATTAAGCTACAACTTTGGTCCATGTTTAAGAGTAAATGATAGTATAAAAACAAGCAAGAATAAATTTGTTTGTGCATTTAAAAACATGTGTTTGACTTAAAGTGATTGTTTTTATTAAAAGTTCTTTATTTAGTCTCTGTTGAGTTGTGTTAGAATTCTGTGAGAGGGCCAATTGTTTATTAAACATATTGTTTGTATTTTTACAGGAAACATTTTTGATCATATTTAGTATATTTATAAAAAGAAATGAGTTACTCTTGGATAATTTGGTTAATGTTTTGATAAATGGTAAATAAAAATCAAGACGTTTAACCCATTCATCTACACATGTTTATAGTGGCTGAACCTTAATATAAAGATTCCTCAAAAATTCAGACTGCCTATGTAATTCAGTTTATTCAGCCTGTTTGCATTTGCTATATGTTGCCTTAATTTGTTTATTTTTATGAATTATTTTATAGATTTTATATAAATTGTTTATTTATATAAATAGATTATATAAATTAGTCTCGTTATCATTATAGTTTATCTATAAATTTCTTTTGGAAAGTAAGCTATTTGAGTCACTATTACGATAAAATTGAGAACTAGATAAACAAACAAAAATATGTTTGAAATTTATCAATTATGTGTTTTTATTAAAATTTTAGACAAAATGTTTACTGATCCTGATCTCCAGAACATAATTTTGAGGCATTATTAAAAATCATGTATGTGTGTGTGTGTGTGTGTGTGTGTGTGTGTGTGTGTGCGCATGTGTGTGTGTGTGTGTGTGTGTGTGTGTGTGTGTGTGTGTGTGTGTGTGTGTGTGTGGTGCAATTTTGGTCCAAGTTGGTTTAAACTTGGTACAAAATTTATTTGTGTACTAGCTTGGACATTAATTGTTACACTGTCCAGTAAAATATAAAATTTGAAATAAAATATAAAATCCATTTATACACTTTAAAACATTTTTGTCTTACAGTTTATTAAAAATTTGATTAAACCTACAATAATGAAACCAGATCTTAAAAATTGAAAGATAAAAAAGTATCTTTTTTTTAAAGATAAAAAGTACTTTTTAAAACTTTTAATTGCCATTATTTTCAAATGGATCTACAGATTTTACCAAATTTGTTACTGGTGGAACTAATTGCACCCTGGGACACTAATATCCCAGTTCAGTTAAAAAAGAAGGCTGAATGGCTATAAATTGTCATCTTCCAGCAGTTGAAGTTGGTGCCAGAGGCTTACCAAGTCTTGTTATCATTAATTCAAACCCATGATTAATAATTTTATCAGTTTAACTTCGTTATAAAAATTTGTTCAGTAAATGTTTTAGCATAAAGTATAGTACCAAAAAATGTGCGGGTTATAAACTCAAACAGCTGTTAATTTTTCCGGTTTGATTTATAATATTCAGAGCTTAAACTTGAAACAAATCCAGAATCATAAGGAAAAATTAGAACAACTAATGACCTATAGAGTATGTTCATCCACGGTAAATAGAATACACAGTATGGGCCACGGTGAGTATCACTGGGTCATACTCTTCACTGCTACTGTATGTAGTTTCCCGCTAAACAATTTGATGTTCTGTAAATGTAGTTGGAGATTCGGTGTGTTTCTTTAATATGTAGGTGTTGTGTTTTAAATAAAAGGTGTCAACAACAATACTGCACGATAAATGTGTTTTGTGTTCGAGGTTTAATATTTATTAATATATATATATTATTGTGTGTGTGTGTGTTTACAACCAAATAATTGTCAAGGAACATCCTCAGATACACAATACGCAATTCATAGTGTGATATGCTTTTAACTTTCAAATAAAAAATAACTCTTGAATTTTTCAAGCTATGGACCTATAATTTACTTTAGTATTATGTAATATTGTATAAAATAAAAAGTTTCCGTTTTGACAATGAGCGAATTCAGTAAAGTAATTAATAGCATTAATAATGTTATACAAGGAATTATTATTGTAATTACTATAATACAGTTACTAAAACTAACTTTATAAACTGTTTAATACTAAACACTACGTCTTAGTTTGACCCGATGACGCACCATAGCCAGCAAGTGGTGGGGAGGATATGCACATGGCCCATACCATGTATTCTATTTACCGTGTGTTCATCAATATATTGTGTAGCTTGTGTAAGTGTTTATGGAAAACTTTAAAATTAAAGGTTAAATATCTAATAGAATTAATTATTAGCAAATTATTGCTGGAAAATAAGCTTTCAGGTTAGTCGTTACAGTAAGTAAGACCATAAAATGTGCTTCAATCCTTATCTCTGGAGCATGTTTTGAGGGCAAACAGCAACCAGAATGTTGTTTTAAAATGTGATACGTTATTGTATTGTTAATTTTGAACTTTGTACAGCTGCATTACATCACAAACTTCCAAACCCTTCAAGGCACTTATATGTTATTTATGGACATTACTCTAAACGATATTAATAATTAAATATTGAAGGACTTTGCATGTAAAACCATTCAGACCAAAATTATTGTGTATAGTGACATTAGTAACCAGGCTGGATTTAAATTATCTTTTTTAAATTTAGAATAAAATGTAAATTATCCCTGTATACAGTTTTAAAAATTTGCGTAATTAGCATCAAAAATCATACATGAACCCAACCGTAGTCTGAATTTATTCAGTATATAGTATATATTTCCTAATGATAATTTTTGTTAATGTCAGGTTATGTTGTTATTTTCTAAATTCACTTACAGATAGCTAAGCGCACAATTATTTATATGTACCAACTTTATAAGTACAGACTATTATTGTAGACCTGTTGGCTCTTAACGAACTGCAAATTATTGTTGTTTGCACTATTTGTATCATTATCAAAATTTAAACCACATTTTACAAATAACTAAAGATGATCAAGAATATCTTCAATAAAAATACAACCACTGGTTCTTTCAGCTTTTTCCACAGAGTCTTTCAGTTGTAAGCACTACCTGTGCTACTCACATAATCTGAATTCTTTTTCCATAATTCATCAGTTTTACTTTGAAAAAATTTACACACTCAGAATTTGAGCTGCTTCTCATCAAAATGTTTTCACTACCTTTGCCATCCTCACTGAAGTGCATAAAGTTCAAACTCATTCCCTTCTTTAATTTATATTTTTATACATGCATAAAAACTTGATATGTTATTTTAAATATGTTGAACCAGGTTAAGTAACTTTAAATAATTTGCTAAAACAAACTATTTTATTTAAACAACAATTTTAACTTTGTAAATGAAAAACTGTATAATTTTTTATGTATAAGTTTTTTTGTATTTGCATTTAAACATTTGATTTTAAAAAATGTAATTTGTTAAGGAAATCTAGACTACTTATGATCTCAAAATCTTATGATAGGGATTATAAACATATTTCTGGGTACTGTTTTCTTGTTTGGTTTAGAATATCTTCCACTAGTAACAGGATTGTAAATACAATAGTTTACTGCCATATAATTTCACTGTATCGATTATCGACTATCGATTATCGTATCTATATGGGGGGGATTCATTTTTGGATACAGAAAATTTCCAATAATTGAGGTTTTTTTTAAAAAAACCACACAAAGAATAGAATGCAAAAAAAGAAAAAAGCTTTGTTTATCACATGAGCACAACAAAACAGAAAACGATGAAAAATGCCTAATATTTGAAATATAAACTATGACAGTCATTTTTCAGGTGGCACTGTATTAATTTAAAATCTACTTTACATGAAAGTTCTTACACATATGTCTGCCATAGGTAAAAAAAGGTTGCAGATTTCAAGGGATTACTGTAGTATAATTTTTATGAAAATATAAACATAATTTTAAAGTAATCACTCGCCAACCACACGGTTTCAGTTCCACAGAAAGGTTGCCATTGGTAAAACCGTGAAGGATTTCACACATTATGTATTGTATTATATAGTTACCCACTTGGTGGATTAACATGTGGGGTTAACTTATTCCCTGTACCGTAAATAATTTCTTCTGTAAATCAGTTCAGTACCTAAAAGGACTGTTATACTATAAGTATTACTTTTAACCTGACTCTTAGATCTTGTATAAACCTTTTGTGTTGCTTATCAAATAAAATAACATAAACATAAAACATAAACATAAATTTAACATTACATTAACTACTCAAATGTCCATTTCATATTTAAATGTAGGCCTGTTTGAGAGTAGAATAAACAGAGAAGATGCAGGTGTAGATAGGTTAGACTTGTTGCTTATCTGTAGCATTTATTTATGAATGAACAGAGTTATCAGTTATTTGTCATCTGCAAAGTTATACATCTACAATTAGTCAATTTATCTACAAACATTTACAATTAGTTCATTAATGTATAACACACTGCCAAGTTCAAATTTGTTTTATAGTTAGCATATTAGAAAGAAAAAAGTTATCGCAGATATGTTAATTTCTGATAGTTGATGAGTCCATGGTTGGCAAGTGATTATTGTATATATTTTAAAACGTAACATCCTCAAAAATAAATTACATCCCCACAAATTCATTAATTTTCTGAAATAATTTTATTTAAATAAATCTTAATTCAATGATTTCCTTACAAATGAATTTTTTGAATTTCATGTGCTGAAAATTGTACTTTTTGAGATATGAACTTTTCAGCTTCTGAACAGCCGCTGTGAATATGAATTTTATTTCCAATAATCGGCGTCTTGTTAACCGAGGATCTACTGTATTTTTGAAACCCTTTGTTGAAGTATTTCTGATTTTTTTTAAGATTTACACTATATTAATATTTGAATGTTTGATAAATAAATCATTTGTTGGTTTTTAGATTATTTTGCATAGTGTGTGTGTGTGTGTGTGTGTGTGTGTGATTCCATATTAAATTACCATCTTTTATCTAATGGAAGACTGAAGGTTTAAAAGTTATTTTGTCTCGTCATTTTTAATCCTCAAATAAGCAGTTAACAACGATGGTGTTCTTTGTGGACAAAATAAACATAAAATTAGCTAATTGTTTTATAAAATCTGAATAATCAAAATTATGGAACTGTTGTAGAACTTTAATAATTTAGTTTATTTTATTATTATAAAAAATAATAATAATTATTATTATTTTTGAACTGTTGCAATCACTTTTTGAGAAAATTAACCTTGCTTACTGCCTTTTGTGTTTCATTCATATATTATATTTCAAAAATCAGGAAATCTAGCCAATAAAATAGTTTATATACACTATTGTCCAGCTGTTATAAAAAATACTGATTTGAGGATTAAGTTTGGGGGGTTTGTTATACGCTTTTATAAATATTTTTATTATTTCTAACATCTTCTCTATTTAATAATTGTTTTATAATGATTGCATCCAGAATGTGTAGTCACACACACAAAATATAATTGGTAGAGACTATAAGTTTGTTTTGTTTGGCTTTTATGAAAAATCAAAAAATATTAGCCTATTTAAAAAAAATTCTTGTATAGTCACACAATAGGCCTACAATTTATATTTAACTTTGCATTTTTTCAGTGCGGAACATTTCCTAAATAAAACTTAATTTTTGTTACAGTAAAAGTTTACAGTTTAAAAACTTGAAATTTTAATAACCATATTATTGTAAATGTTTTTATGGTCTGTGTCTATGTAGTTTGTCAGGTATTTTGTATTCTGTATATCAAATTGAATGTGTCAGATAATATAGCTTACACAGAAACAACAGTGCACAAACAGATTGGTGTGAAACAGTAAGACGGCAGTTTTTTTCTTCAAATAAATACTATGTTATTGTTACAGTAAATGGTAGTGAATATATTTAAATTTTATGTTCTTTCCAATAATGACTGTAAGAATAGGTTCAATTAAAGACTATTGTCTTAAAGCGAGAGAGATGTTAAAATTTGAATTAGTTTTGCTCAGTTAGTTAAATAAATTGACATTTTTAAAAAATGCAATCAGAACTGAAACTCTTTTATAATAAACGGATAACAAGGTTAATTCTGAAAGAAATTATTAATTAAAATAAAAGGAAAGTGTTTAGTTAAGATGGAATACAAGTAATAGTCAAGAACACATAGATTCTGAGTGGAAATGAAGGCAGCTTATAATAATTCGTAGATTGTTTGATTCTCAGTTTTAATAATTTTTGTCTTTGTCGCGTAATCTTATTTCTCAAGCACCACCAAGGTTATACACTGTTGCTCGATACAGTATAATACGAGCACACAGATTCAACCTTACCAAGGATTTACAAGTAATAAAGAATTTATTTTACTATATTCTCGTTTTGTCCTGTTAAAAATGCAATTACTTTGTTGCCTGTATTTTTTTACTTAGTATAAAGACTAATGTTTATATAAAAACTGAACTCATCTATTTATTTTTGTGATTGTGTACCTAATTAATTTTTTTTTAAAAGCAGGAATCGGACCTGTATTTATTTTAATAATTATTGTGACTTAAAAATTATTTATTATTATTTCTTCAAGTTATGGTTTGTAGCATTTTTAAGTGTTTGGTACAAAGGAATTAAGGCACAAATGACTGTAACACAATACAGGCTATAGTTAATATGTTTATGTTTTTTTTAATGAAATACATTAAACAACATTTTAAAAAAATAGTTCCAAATTCAGTATAAAAAATTTGGATTTAAATTGTTCATATAAAGTTAAATTACATTCTAAATTTGTATTTCTTTCTTTTTCTGTATTAAGCACAGAGTTACTGTTCTACTTGGAATAAAGTTTATACAATATTTTTACATTTTAAGTGGTGCCATGAGTTTTCTTCTCAACATGACTTCGTCATTCATCTATTCACTCTGTTTTGTCCGAAACTTAATATAGTTAAACAAGAGTATGTAATACTACAGCTGTTGATTTTACTTTTTCTTATAAAATTTTTATGAAAGCTAAACCATTCCCAGTGTCCATGAACGTTACTGTTTGTTTTGAATGTAATTTGCTTCATCTTATCTGTGTAATTTAGTTATGAAAATAGTAATTATTGATTTACCTGTAGAAACATTACTACATCCTTTTATTATTTTTACACTGTGACTTTTACATTTATTAAACTGTAAAGATATACACATTATTACAGTAACATTGAAGTTATGCTTCCCTTGTACATTAGAAAAAACAAATCAGACTTCCAAAAGTCTGGAATATTTGTAATATCTATGATCTGTCTTTTCTTTCAATTTTTTTTCCGGGCCGCCTCGGTGACCTAGTGGATAGCGTACTAGGCTTTCACCCCGAGGACCCGGGCATTTTCATACGCTATAAATCATCCCATCGTCTGCATTAGCCCAAATGTGCACAATAGTCGGATGTTAAACACAAAAAAAAATCTTTCAATTTTGGTATACTTGTGCTGTAAATTTCATATAAATAGAATTTTATAAAGAATAACTATATAATCAATTTTGAGAAATTTGGTCCTATGACTTCCTATTATCAATTTTTTGTTTTGATTATTTTTTAGTCACAATGTTTAATACTCTTTTTATGGCAGCTACCCGTAAAATAGGAATTTAGAAATTAAACATGTAAAACGTATTAATGTGCACTCTGTACTAAAAATTAATAAAATCACACATTTTGATATGTAAAGTAATACTCATTAATTATGATATTTAACAGGTACACTAAATCCTTAACACAACTTTTAGCATGATTATTTTTTCTCAAAGTGGGTAAGAACTGTTTTACTAAGTCTAGACTGTGTTCATGTTTATATTTTGCTTATAAATGTTATTAAATTTCAGTCAAATTAGAGAATTACATAACTTTTTTTATTAGGAATCAGTCATATGTCATATATATTTCTTTAGGAATCAGTCATATATCTATAATTCGGTCTACAACGTTCTACTCCGTCTTCCGATCTCCAACCTCCACAGATCGCGGTCCCACCACAGGTCTTCTGGTAGATCCCTTTTTTTTATTTCCTTTTCGACTCCCTCTCTCCAGCTCAGTCTCGGCCTTCCTTGTTTTCTTCTTCCAGGTGTTTGCCATTGCATGATTTTTTGGGAATTCGCTCATCAGGCATTCTTTGTACATGCCCGTACCAAACCAGTTGTTTTGTTCTTATATCCTCTACAATTGTATGCCTTACGTCTATTATCCTCCGTATACTTTCATTTCTCACTCTCTCTTTTCTTGATCTTCCTGCCGCTCTTCTCCAAAAGTTCATCTCAGTAGCCAACAGCATTCTTTCTGTTCTGCTCTTAATTGGCCATACCTCACTACCATATGTTATAATGCTTTTTACAATTGTGTCATAAATTCTTTTTTTATTCTCTTTTGAAATGTTTTGATCCCACAACACCCCGTTCAGCATAGATACAGCTCTCCTTCCAAATACTATTCGTTCTTTAATTCCTTCATCTAATGTACCACTTTGTGACATTTTAAGTCCTAAGTACGTATAATTTTGAGAATGCTGTATCCTCCGTCCATCTTCTATGTCGTGCTGCTGTCCTCCAATGCACATGCACTCCGTTTTCCCCAGATTCACTTCAAGTCCCCACTTACTGTATTCCTCTATATTAAGTTAATATTTACATTTGTTTTGGTTAAGCATTCCCACAATTTACAATGTGGGACGCTATCGTAAGCTTTTTGCAAGTCCATCAGTCATATATATTTCTTTTATATATGAAAAATATTCATTATATATGTAATATACATAGAATGATTTAATTTTGAAAAAAAGAGTAATTTATCAAAAGAAACAATTTCTCAATTTTAATTTATTCTAATTGGCATTACTCTGGCTTACAGAGAATATTTGAACACATTGGCTTCATATTTGATAGATTTGTTTATTATAACTGAACACCAAAATTGATTGTAAACTAAATACAATGAAAAATATGGTAGGAGTAGAAAGGTAACACTTTCATGGTGCCATCTTTGTTTATACTATCAAATGAAGCTACCAGTTTGTCAGACTGGTTTAACGTATTCTCAGTGTTTGTCATTTTTACAAATATTTAACTTCAAAACTGTTTAAACAACTAAACAGTAATCTTAGAAATTAGAGGTTCTTTTAACATTGTATTGACAGTAAATAATGAATTGACAGCATATCAGAATATTAACAAAGATTATAAAGTCTAATTCGTTGTACCTCGAAGACAAAATTGATGCTTTAACACAAGAACTTGTTGCTTCTGGTATGCAACATAAATGCTTTTGTTTCGTGAGCACAGTATTGTACAAAGTGTACATCTGGCACAAATCTGACTTTCCTGGAAAACTGTACATCTTTTTGACATTTCAAATATTTTATTGAATTATTCTGAAATTGCAGTTTCTTTAACATTTTTCTTGTCTTGTGTCTGCATTCACACAATCAAAACAGAACTAACGACGTTTACTCATTTTTCAGTCATCGCTCCTGATTCAAACAAAGCCATGATTACAAACTCTATCTGTTTTATCTAACCTATTTTCTTTCAAAATATTTAAATTTGCTATCCATAAGGGTGAAAGGTATGTTTATAGGTTTTATTCGTAGGTATGGGATAAATACTTTAATAAATTTAAATAAAATTCTAGTGCTTAATATTATGTTTGTTTTCTTTCAACAATCCACCAGTACATATTACTGAACCTATTTAAATGATAATTTCTTAAACTAATAACAAGTTCATTGTACTCCACTAGAGAAAAGACATATTTTATTAGCTAATCAGCTGTTCTTATAAAAAAAATCATATGTTTTTTTCAATACGAACAGCTTTTTCAACATTTCTAATCAACAAAATATGCTGTTTTATTTACACAGGGTTAACTCAAATATTATAAAATGTAGGTAGGAATATTTTTTAGATTGAACACTTTTACACATTGAATAGCTTTTACATTTTAAAAAACAAATGTTCTATATAATTTAGTTAAAAATTTTGTATACTTTAATTTTAGTATCTATTTAATACATTTTAGTATTTCCGTCATTATAATTTCATAAAGTCAACCATTGTACAAAAGTTTTCAAAAAATTTACTCAGAAATCCTTCATCAAATTAGTAGAACTTATAGTTAACTGCAAAATGAGAATTTAATTTGTTATATTTTGTTGTTTTTTTACTGTTTGTGCTTGTGTTAAACTTTGTATTATTGTCTTTTTATGTTTTTGCTATTTAAGATTTGCATTTACATTAATTTTTTTCTTCTGAAATTATACGACTATTTTAAGTTTTGTAGGTTAGAAGTGTTTGTTTTGCTATTTGGGGCCAGATTGTGTATTAGTGTAGTATTAAATTATTTACTTTAGTTGTGTTGTGCTCATGACACATTAACTTGACAATATTGCTTCGCTATTAGGCACTACATTTTTCAGTTTTTTTTTTAGTGTTATTTTTGAAAAAAGACAAAAATGTTCAATCCACTTTGTATTTTTTCTGAAATAAATCTATTCTTACAGTCCAAATAAACAAGAATAAGTTACAATTTAAGACATTATCTTTACAATAATTAAGTAAAACGTGAAAAATAGGACATTTATGTGAACTATATATATATATATATATATATATATATATATATATATATATATATATATATATATATGTATAATTTGTTAATTTGCTTCAATTCTTTGTTTTAGTGATTATTTTATCTTGCCACCATCTATATTTGATAAACTAAGTTATTTACCTAAAAAAAAGAAGAAAATAAATGGTGTGGTTACTTATTTTTTCACAGGGTTTAAAAATCCATTTTTGAAACTTTAGAAAATTGCCATTGATTTCCCATATGGCGATCAATCTTATTTCTTTGAATAAATATATACTGCTACTTACTTCTTTTATGTGTTTGTACAGCATAAACAATTGTAAAAAGAACTAAAACATTGAAAATAAATGTTTTAATACATTATAATGTCCCTGATAAATAGTTATAACTTTTACCCAAAAATAAAAATGTCTTTAAATCAAATTGTAGTCTGTCCAACAGCATAATAAATTATAAGTATTTCTTTTGTACTACAGACCAACACAAATTACATTGAACAGTCAGATTATAATAAGAGAAGTGACATTTAGACATATATATATATATATATATATATATATATATATATATATATATATATATATATATATATTATTTAAGGAAAGACAGACAAATGTCCTCTCTTCCTAAGTCCTATGTCTTAACAATAAAACACAAATCTTCTCCAAGGTCAATGCTATTTGTTGTGTTGGCTGTACATGTGTGACTTCATCTCTTCACCTTATTTATATTTTGCCTGCCTTTCTTGCCTGATGTTTATACAATATTGGGTGCTACAAAACATTTGATTGATCACCAATTACACTACAAAGTGTATATTCCCTAAATGTACTCTCCTAACCGATCCCTATAACACTCAGTACGGTGCTGGAAGTCCGCTTTTGTCAGCTTCTTGAGAATCTCCATTGTTTATGCTTTCACAGCTTCCATACTATGAAATATTGTCCCCTTGAGCTCCATTTTGGCCTTAGGCAATAAAAAAAGTCACACGGGGCCAAGTCAGACAAGGCAGAATGGCCAGGCGCATTGTCTTGGTGAAACACCCTGGAATTTCTCTTTCACAAATCAGGTCTTTGTCTTCTGAATTGTTCATGAACGGCTGTCAGAACCTCGACATAATAATGTTGATTGACCGTCTGACCTTCGGGGACCTAGTGAGCCCGTCAAAAAAACATCATATCCTTGAATTTTCATTAGCTCATTTTATTTTTTTTTCCATGGTGAGGTGGGGGCTCTTCCAATGCATCGATTGGCACTTTGTTTTAGGATCATAGGTAAAAAACCATGATTCATCACAAGTAATCACTCTGTCTAAATATCAGGACACATGTTCATCACCTATTCCTTTTGCTGTGAAGTGAGAAGTTTTGTTAATTCTTGGGATTTCAGCAAGAGCTCAGACATTCAGGTGACAATTTTCGCTGATCAGTTTACCAATTTTCTGGATGTTGTCCCTCCTTTAACATGGCATGAGCTCATTCTGTAGAAGTTTTTCCTGTTTCACAAGAAACTTGACGTTAACTCTTTACTCCATCTGAACACTGCATTTTTTTAACGAGGTGCCAGTACAAGAACTTGGAACAGGCAATTACTACAGCAAGCTTGAACCATGCCCATCAAGCTCATGGTGAGAGAAAGCACCAACAGGCACAGACATGTTCAAATCGGCTGCAGTAGCAGCACCAGTCTGGTTATTTAATTGCCACACCTCGTAATCTTCATTAATTGTTCTAATGGTTCTATTACTATTCTCCCTGTTATACTTCAATTAGTTTTTACAGTTAAAATTGTATTATATAATAAAGTAGATAAATTACATGGGTTGGCAACACTTGTATGCTCCATTTTCATCATAGTTAGAAGCTATGTGTAAAAGAGGAATGTTAACAAATATACAGTCTCACTTTCTATATGCCAACAGAACTGAACTGCTAACAAAGCACTTTGTTTTAATTGATTATTTTAATTTAAAAAAACATGTTTACTTTTACAAATGTGTGATTTAACTTATGTAAATATATAAATACACAGTATAAATAAGGTTTTTTTTGCGCCTTGTATTAATTAACAAAGACTAGTTTTATTAAAATCTAAGTCCGTACTTTAAAAAAAATTGTGCAAAGGAATTTGTGTTTTAAACATGGTGGTTAAATGTATAAATGTTTATGTAATATTTTTAATGTAGATTTCGTACTGTTATTGAAGTGTCTGGGGTTGTATTGTGATTTAGAAATGTAAATAGTGTAAAAAAGATTTTATTAAAGTAGAACCAACTCTTGATTCTAAATTATTTAATAATAATACGTGACCTTGTAGATATCATTGAGATCTTTTAGAACAGTTAGACTTGTGTCTATAAATATATACAGTAATTCTAATTTTATATTTGCTAAATGTTTAGTAACAATGGTTAAAAAGAAGGCAGTTAGGTTTTCAGAATCATTATTTTTTATTGTTATTAGAAAATATAAAAGAACTTTTTTTTAATGTTTCCAATTCTGATATAAAGATGCAGTGGTCAATGTCGCTAAAGCACCATCAATGTGCTGCGTCTCTAAACTACTCACCTCAAGGTTGTGGGTTTGAGATGCAATTATTCCTGTTGCTTTACCGTTACCGTTAACACTGTTACTCCTCATTAGTCGTAACTAGCATAAAATATAGACGATAAGCAAAAAAAAGTTTTAGTTTTATAATTAATTTTATTTATGACAAAATAAGTTATTGATATGATCAGTTAGTGGGTTGTCATACCTTTTTTACGTTTCAACCGTACTACTGTGGCTATAGTTTCAAATCTTTTCATTAAAATAGTACAACATTTAAAAATGTTAAGATTCATTGGAAATATGATGCAGTGTATAACCCCAAAACAAATTTAAATTTTCAATATAAGTTGTGAAAGCGTCTTAAGAATGAAATATTGTTTTTCTGTTTGAAGTTTACAATTTAGAATCAAGGGTTAGCATGAAAATTACTGTTAAAAGAATATTCTTTTATTGTACAAAGCTGAACTATCGAAGTTAAGATCGTTTTAATCTAATATTAAATACATTGTTTGATTTTATCTGGGTTGAAGTAGATGGTGCTGTAAATAAGGTTGTGTGTAATTTGTTCTTTACTTTCGGAAAGGTGTTGTAGGATTAAACTATGTTTTTATCGTCCATTCTTCATGAAGAAAACAATGAAGATGTATTTTGAGAATGCTATAAACGTATAAAAAAAGATGTAAACAAATAATTATCCGAGTGACTAAGCGCACATTTAGTTTTCTTGTATGTTTTGTATACTATTCCAATGCAATTAATCATTGTTCACTGACAATGTATATTTTTACATCTCAGCATTTGAAGTTAACATTATACTAAGCATAATTATTACTTGTTCATAATATTGTTAGGGTTGGTATTTTTATACAATTTCGTGCATAAATGTCTTAATTTTAAATAAAAATGTGCGCTTTTTGTGAAAGTTTAAAACAAAATATATCAAAAAGTAATTTCAATCGATTAAGTATGTCCATTGGTAAATGGATACCTTTTTTTAAAATAAAATTTTAGTCACGAAATGAGAACTGTTGGAATTATTTTTGAATACAAATTAGTTGCTTGTTTCACAAAGATGGAAATTTTAAAACTTGGGGTTTTACTGTTAAAAAATAAATGTTTGTTTTATAAAATACTGTTAGGACGAGAAAAAAATTAAACTTGTATTCTGTACCGAATATTTTTATATTATAATTAATTCTTTTCTACATTTATTTTGCTAGACTACTGTTTGTGTTCTTTGTAAATAAATATTTAGGATATGTTAAACTATGCCACAATTAAGTAATTGGTTTGTATAAACATTTAAAATAAATCAGAAGTAGTAGTATTGGTCTTTGTAAAAAAAATTAGGATAGAATATTTCAGTACTGTATAATGAATTCAGCTTGTATTATAAATAACTTGAAAACAAAATAGCATAAACAAATTTTGTTCGATTCATTCTAAATCTGTGTGTAAATAGACAAAGTGATTAAGGAAAGACTTAGGTCTACTACTCATCAATACTTATTGTAGCAATTTTTTTATAGCACGAGACAGATAAATTAAAATAACAATAGTAAAGATTTTTGTTTTAAATTTTTCGTTAAGAAATTATTGAGTCACACCAACAATGTTATGATAGTGTTAAAATATTTTGCTAAATTTAGTTTTTGTAGTGAAAATTGTATTATTTATTAGAAAACATTATATTAAAATTAACTCCATTAAAGCAAATCTATTTAAAAGTACACAAACATCAGAATTAGGCAATATGTTAAGGTTTCCCTTGTCAGTTGCGAGGAGTTCACTATTCAGCATGGATACGGGCTATTTACGCTTACTACATTTATAGGCTAATTTGAATTTTATGTGTACGGTAACATCAGATAAAGAATATTCTACTTTATGAAATTTTTTAAACTGCACATTCAGTAATATAAATTAATTGATTACTTTCTAATTTTATTCTTTTTTTCAAACCTAATTTTTCACAAGGGTATATAGTAATAACACAAAAGTATTAATATTGTGAATAATATGACTTATAGTAGTAGTAAATGATGCAAGAACATTGCTCAAACCTTCTCAAATGCAATTCAAAATGTATATATATATATATATATATATATATATATATATATATATATATATATATATATATATATATATATATATAGGTATATAGGTGTGTATATATAGATATGTGGTGAGTAGATGTATTTCACTGATCAGCAATCTTCAATAAACTATAAATCTAAATCGTTTTGTGTGGGAATTCAGAAACTACAATTAATCTCTGTTCAATTAAAATACAATTCAGTTAATACAAATGCAACCAAAATTTTGAAAATTTCGGATTTTAAAAGTTTTTTTAGCAAAATGTGAGGTAACTATACATTGGTACTAAATTTTAGTCAGTTCATTAAGTCATGCTCTTTAAATAGAAGTACATACCAATAAAACCAACATTTTGAATCTAGGCAATCTAAAAAAAGAAAAATCCAGCAAAATCAGGATTTTTACAATACTCTGTACACGAAAAACAAAAGTCTTACAATACTATGAAATAAAATAATTGTTTAAATTCAGTATACTCGATAATCACCCCACAAGCATTGTTGGTGTGCTCCTATAGTTAAAATAGTTTTAATTAACAACTGGATCAAAATATCAATCCACTTGGTTCCTTTACTATTAAAGTCTGAAGCACAACTTAAACTATTTATAAAAAATAAATATTAAAATGATTTTTGTTGTAATTTTTCTGTATTTGTATTTTAACTTTTCCCTTCAGCATTTTGTATAGTGACTTTTTTTTTAATCATAGTGTATGTTTAGTTTTATAATTTGGGCTACATAGTCAAAACAAATTTGATATTTTTATGTACCAAAGTATGATAATGTAAATATTGTTGTAAATGTAGTACAGTACAGTAGAACCCATTATGCCATTCCTTGAGACAAATCCAAAATAATCCACTCCCTCCCCCCCAGATAATCCCTCAGTCATTCAATCATGTTTTAAGGACAGTTTTTACATTTTAAATGTTGTTATATATTTTCTATTACAAATTGCTCTGTTATTTATATTAATTAGGCTTACATTATAATATATGCACTGTAGGATTGTATTTATAATATATTTACAACATAATAAATGGTATCATTGTTATTTTTAACATGTGTAATATTGAGCTATTTATACCTCTCCTATTTCTCACTCTACAAACAAACTAAAGAAAGTTTTGAGGGTTAAAAAAATCAGGAATTTTGTGATATTTTCAGTAAACATCATAAAGATCAATTAGACTTTACAGGATACCACTTGGTGCAGTGGTTGCCATCTCTGACTGGAATACAAAGAACCAGAGTTTGACCTCCCAGAACCTCATGTATTTTCAGGTAACGTTACCATATATATTATTATTGCCTTAAAGTAATATGAGCAATAAATCAATTTTTACAAAATATGAATAAACTTTTTTTAGTTTTTGTAGTTTCCCATTCTGCAGCTTGAATACATTTTTATTACTTGTATTCTTTGGACATTTTGTATTCTTGGGACATTTAATATTGTGTAACTATTTTAGACTACGTATTTGAAGGAGAAAACTCACATTTATACTTTAAAATATTCTCTTTTCATTTATTGTTTTCATTTTTCAAAGGGTATTTAATAGAGTTGAAAATATCCAAGGAAGGAAAATGAAAAATAAAACATTTATTTATGAAGTGAGTAACAATTGTGTGGGACGTTTCATATCGCTAAGAGTCTAATTTTATCACTTTTTGCTGTATACCTTTTGTATCTCAGAAATATCGCACAACAAACAAAAACAACTTCTCAACATATGATTACTTGCATAGTTTAGAATTCCATAGAAAGGAATCATCTCATTTTTATCTTTGGATTTTTGCATAGAATGTGGTGCCCATATATATTTTTTATTATTGCTGTAGCTTTTGTTAATGCAGTTGGCTCTTCATAGCAATTTTTGAATCAGGATACAAGATACCAACAGTGGTGATGGCCAGCTAGTCTTGCTTGTGCCCGAATTTTAAATAATTTATTTACAAAGACATTTTATAGGTCAAATGAGATGAACGGGACTGAAGCGCTAATATATTGGCACCAGTGTACTTATGACCGTACTGTATTACATTATGAAAAAAAAATTTAATTAAATTGGTTTTGAGTTATGCATGACAAAAGTTATACAAGGTAATGTAGGTTTCAATAATTGTTTATGGAAAACTGTCACCACATAAACAACATAGAAACTGAGTTACACAACCTAGTTCTGCTTGCTAACATCTAAACAACCACGCTATAAATCCTCATATTGCCTCCTGGCTTTGAAACAACCAAAGCCTGCAAAACCTACTTCACTCATGTTAGCCAATACTTATTTCTGATTGGTTCGCAGTGCACGTGTATCTTGGATCTATACTATGCTGGATTAATACATTTCTGCCCAGGCATTACTGCCAGTACACCACCTCGCATCTTCCATATACAAAAGCTTCATTCTGATTGGTATGTTCTTTCTTCAGTTTTAACAATAGAATTCAGAGAAATTATGGTGTCCATCATAATTTCGAATATAAATACAGGTCGAAAATCGTTCGGCAAAACATCAAGGAGGAACCCTACTACAGAACAACTATACACAGCCTACCAACACCAAGAAAAACTACACAAGACACCAGAACTTGCTTGGGAAGAAATAGGAGAAATCCAGCTAACTCTAACAAAAAAATTTGGAAAAGTGCCTTGCCAGCCCGCAGCCGACCTCGTAAACACTAGGACTTGTTCTATTTTCCTAGAAACTATAACAAAACTACCAAGTTACTCTTTTAGAAAAATGATAAAGGTAACAAACTAAGTACACATTTTCTTGATTTTAATATGTTCTAAAGTTTATGTTGAAGATCAGAATTAAGAATGAGTAGCACTTTTAAGTTTTTATTTATTTCTTTTTTCTATTGTTCTATTTTGAGTTTTTGAAATTAATATGTTTTGTAAAATTTTAAACTGAAAATGTAAAAAATTGTCAAATCTTTAGATATTATAACTGATAAGGACGGAAGATATCATGGTATTAAAAAAAAGTAAAGTCTTTCAGCATTTTCAGAGCACAAAAGTGTTTATAATTAATTTACAATGTAGTTTTATTTCTTTACTTCTATTTAATTAATAGAAATTACAATTCATTGATGATGTTTCTTTAACTTTATGTTTGTTTCAAAACATTGTCTAAATTTTTGTCTACAAATATAGTATTACATAAGGGAATATCATTTGCAGAGGGATTATTTGAGTCTCTTTTATCAAGAAAATAAATAGCAACGAATAGCACAAAAGTGTGCATTGCTAAAAACACACTTATCAGATAAAAAGCCCCTGGTATTGAGTCTATAGTAAGTCTATACACTGAGTTGTACATAGGGATAACAAAAATAGGCACTACTGAATCCAAGACACCAAACACACTGTTCACTTGTCCCAACTCGGTACCGTCGATAATTTTCGAGGTTATGGATCTTCCAGCTGTAAAAACACTTCCATGCATGAAGTCCAAAAGAGGAAGCGTGTATAACTGCCATCTGTATGCAGCAAAGCATATTCCGAGTGCAGTGATTATCTGAGTGATATTACCCAAGCAACCTATCACCTCATCACGCCATTTTAACAATTTTGAACAAATAAAAGTAGATATGATATTTCCAAAAAAGATAACAAATATTTTATAAGCTGCATAATAACCAAATTCTTCTTCTCCCATTCCAAATTTGTTACGCAAGAACAAATACAATACTGCGGACTCTCCGATGAAAGAGGCAGCAAAAAAAGGTGCAGTGAAAGATGACATCCAAAGGATCAACCGTTTACTTCCGGTTCGTTTCTTGAGTACTGTTTTTACTGACAGGATAAACTGCCTTGGATCAAACATGCCTTCAAATGTTTTTAATTTTGATTCTTCAACTGCTGTATTTTTCATGAAAAACATTCCAAGAAACAAGGCATTTATATTTAAAACTGTGCACATCACAAACAAATTGAAAAACCCTAACTGACTCCTTAGAAAACCTCCGACAGCAGTGCCTAGTGGATTGCTGATGAATATTAATGATGCAACTATTCCCAGTCTCCAAGATCGGTTTTCAATGTTTGTAATATCACTGATGTAAGTAAATGCAGCTAACGAAAAACATATTGGCCCTCCAGTGATTCCTCCAAAAACTGCTTGGAACATTGCGGTAACTTGTGGGGAAACTGACCAAACATAAGCACTAAACACAGTAAAAACTGATGATAAAATCTCACCAATCAGAGGCGTGAAACACAGTGGTCGTCTTCTCTTGCCATGAGTGTCACTCCATGTACCCGATAAGATTATAAAAGGCACTGGTAGAGCATATTCCAGTATTGGCTTCCAAGAATAGATTGTTGTTAGTATCTTCTGAGCTGCTATTTCATCTGGACAGCTAGCATTGTAGACTGGCTCTAATGTGTTGTTAGGGTGACATGCTTTCTGTAGTATTAAATTAGTGGTTGCAAACTTTGAAATTGCATTTGTAACAAAATAAAGTAAAAACATTGGTTCTAAAGTGATGCCATGCAGCATGCTAATGATGTTCTTGCAAGCCATAGTGGTGACACTGAACCTTACTTGTGTAAGATAAATTAGGTGTATATTTATACCTAACCATACTTGAAATGTTTGTTATCTTTCTGTGGCGTCATTCTAGTTAAATTATACGAACACATCAAGCTAGATTGTAAAGCTTAAATAAGTAAATAAACTAGTGTACATTGCAAACAGGTTTTAAAATGCTTGTCAATAATGGTAATTATTCATTTGTAAACATTCCTAAAATGCCCTGCAATGATTGAACACTTTGAGTCATGACCAAATACATCACCTAAGACAAAATATTTTTTTTCTGTACTGTATATTACAATATGAATATTGTCATTATGTAAGACACACACAACAAAATCAAACTATTGTTATGGAAGCAGATACAGAACAGTGGACAAATCATGTCTATAAATTATTTAAGAAAACATTTTTATACAAAATATTTGTATTATTAAATATAAATATTATATGTGTGTCAGTTTTAAACAAAAAGTATAAGCTTAACTGTAAGAAAAGGTTTCTAAAGATTTGTCCTGAAAATAAAGATTAATATTTACAAAACAATTCAATTAAAGCCCCTTAATAAAACTTAGGTTATAGTTTCTTCACAAATTTTGGTTGAGGTAAGAAATAAAAATTGTTTAATTAAGACATTCATAATATGTTAAAATTGGCTATTGTTAACAAATTGTTAAAATCAGATTTTGTTTAGCAACAAATTGTAAAAGAACTCTTTAAGAAAACATTCATAACTTGAGGTAGTGTACCAAATTTCACATGAAAAAAATTATAAGTTGAGAATAAATTGGAAAAACCAAAATATGTATACCCTAAACCACAAAGTTATTTTATTTTAAATCTAAAACTCTAACCTGAATTACATATATGTATCGAAATTTGATGGTCCAATTTGTAAAAATTAAGCTTTTAAACCTCACTGCTGATTTATGGTTTTTTTGTCGATTGCTTGTGAACCTAATTTTTCTAGGAAAATTCCCATATATTTTATTTTTGTACTTCTGGGCTACATTTGAGCTAAATTTAAACAAAATTAGAATTTGTTCGAAACTTTTTATTTTACCTAAAAGGGATAAAAACCCAAATATTAAAATACTGTCAGGAACTCACACTCAAAGGAAGATGAACTGAACTGTGGTAGGATTTGTGCCATCAAACGTTACCAATTTAATTCAGCCTACGGATCAGAGGTTTTGGAATTCCATAAGAAAAAGTACTGTTGCCAATTGCTACAATGTCTTCTGCGAGAAACAGGTGAAGAAAAACATTGTAGGACCTATGAAAAAAAATAACAGTGAAGGACATTAACTTGGTGGCTGAATGAAGGGGAGAAATCAAATCAGTAGCACTTGTTACTGTGGAAGAAAATGTTTAAGAAAGCGTGCAGAAAGTGAGGAGGAGAATGGGGAAGCTGACCACACCTTTGTCTAACCTTATGAAAGACTTCCAGGTTACCAAGATGGAAATCGTGTCATGATTAAACAATAGATGGTGGCATAACATTGCTGCTTGGAAATGGTGCATTTTTTTTTTTGTGTGTGTTTAACGTCCAACTTAGTAAAACAAAGTTTCACTAAATTTCACAATTGTTCCAGTTTAAAGCAATCTGTTTTCATACTAATTTTGATTTTTTTAATTGTTTTGTAAGTCTGAATTTTCTGTAGTCAAATTATCAAATTTCAGACCCACCTCAAATTATTAAGACCTATAATTAAATTCATACTAGCACTGGCTTCCACTGTAGTTGGCGCTAATGTATACGTTATGAAGATGAGGATACAAAAAATTCAGCTTATGAAGGGAGCGAGATTGTATTAAAATGTATGTAGTTTTATTTTTACTTCAATTCAGTTTAAAAATGACATGTTTTTATGCATAAAAAAGAGGTAGTCGCAGGACTGGCTGACAGAAGTGACTACTTCTTTTAGCATGCCTGACTGTGTACTTTTTCACTGATTTAATTTTTACAAAAATTTAGATGCATGCAGGTTTAATACCCTAAGTATAACAATAAATATAATATTTATGATTTTGCGATTCAAAAATTGGTAGAGGTCATATTCATTAAATAATTTAACTACCCATATTTATAAAATACACATTTTTAAAACTAACAAGAACAATAAACATAACCTCAATTGAAATGATATTGAAACAACAGCTGTTGTCGATATCAGCTGTTTAGAAGTAGTCACTTCGTCTTGATATATACATGAACAATTACATGTGGTGTGAGGTATGCATTATGGAATCAAGCATGACACAGGAAGAAAATGTTTAGACAGGTTTTCTCAACCATTACCATAGAAGTTTTCACTTCAAAAAGGTCCATTTTCTCAGTAACACTGACAATGTATTTCAGTAATTTTTTTTTTAATTTTCATATTGCTTGTAACAATAATTAATGTAAGGATTTTAATACATAAGAGCTATGTTACTGTTTACAAAAACCAATAACCTCCAGAATTATTACCAGAGGACATGAATCTAGATTATTACAATTTCTCTAAAAGAACCAGCTTAAATGAGCAACACAATTTTACAACTAAGAATTACATAAGTAACCATTCATACAAACTATACTTACTGCAGATCAACCAAAACAAAACTACTCAAATTTAATATCATTGGTACTGTGATATAGAAACAGCATTCTCACACTAAATGTATATATACTTTTTTTGATAAAAAAATACACAAGTATTTGTATATTGTAATCTCATATTAATGACAATAATAAATAATGGTGTTTACTGTAAAGCTTCCTCTTTTTAACATCTAGAATTTTTGGGATAAATACTTCATTTGCTTATCTTTACATTAGTTATAAAAGTAGCCTAAAAACATGTTATATGCCATCAAATTTTAACATTCTCTGAGGGAGCACTCCCAGTCATGTCCCCCTCAAAGTCTATTCCCGGAAGCTTAAGAGTTCTCACATTAGGCAATTTACGACTACACCTCTAATTAGGACAGACAATCATGAGTGACAAGATTCAACCCAAATGCCGTGTGTGCATAGCTGTGCATTTTAGGGGATGTATCCTAAAACACTTACACTGTTTGTCAGATCTATTGTTTCCAAACAAGCTTGACCACCCATCTTCTCCTTTGTCTCCTGTTAGACCAAATCACTGAGTGTTACCACCTGCTTTAGTTCAACATATTTTTTGTGGGGTGGCTAAAGATTACCACAAGATGGACAAAGAATGTTTCCTTTTTTTTATTAAGTACATTTTTTTAAATAAAAAAAGTTCATTAGCACATCAAAAATAAAACAATACCTTTCCTTTTTTAACTATCAAAATGTACAAGGTGTGTTCAAAAAATAAGGTGACTTCAAATTTCACGGGTTAGGTACTTTCGATTTTTAATTTTTTTTGTTTTCTTGTGTTGGCACACTCGCCCCGAACACATGTGCAAAGTTTCAGCTGTATAGCACTTTTTGTTTGTATATGAGAGACATAATGGTTAGAACTGTTTTGCACATGTTGGCTATCTGTTGTTTTCGAAAAAATGGATAAAAGAATTTGCATCAAATTACGTTTAAAAAATGGAATTAAGTGCTTTGAAACGCTTGAAATGTTGACAGTGGCATATGATGAGTGTACGCTTAAGTAAAAAAATGTTTATAAGTGGTATAAACTTTTTCAAGAAAGCTGAGAAAATGTTGAAGATGAAGCTCGCCCCCTCACGTCAACAACAGATGAAAATGTTAGAAGTAAAGGAAATGGTTTTTAATAATCGTCAAATCATTATCAGAGAAGTTATTGAAGATGTCATATCAGTTGGCTCATACCATGAAATTTTTTCTGATATTTTGGGCATGAAACGTGTCAGAAAATTTGTTCCAAAACTATTGAATTTTGACCAAAAAAGTTGTCGCATGTCCATTTCTTAGGAGATGTTTAATGACATCAATGACGATCGAGTTGCTCGAAAGGGTCATAACTGATGAAGAAACATCAGTGTATGGTTATGACGTCAAAAACAAAGCCTAATCATCCCAATTAAAGCAGTCAGACAAGCCAAGACCAAAAAAAGTACACAAAGTTTGGTCAAATGTGAAAAATTTGCTCACCGTTTTCTTTGATTACAATGGCATAGTGCACCATGCGTTCTTACCACAAGGTCGTACGGTTAATAAGGAGTATTACCTTCACGCCCTTTGCGTGAAGAAATACGAAAAAATGCCCTAATTTTTGGAAAGACAATTCGTGGCTTTTGCATCACAATAGTGCAACCTGCTCACACATCATTGCTTGTTAGTAGATTTTTTGCCAAAATCAACACTGTAACCATGCCTCAACCACCAAATTCACCAGACTTGGCTCCCTGCGACTTCTTTCTGTTCCCAAAACTCAAATGACCCATGAAAGGACAAAGGTTTGCCACGATTGAGGAAATAAAGACTGCATAGCTGAAAGAAGTGCTTTAAAGACTTGAAAAAGCACTGGTACAAATGTATTATACCTGAGGGAGATTACTTTGAAGGGTACAAACTAAATATTGATAAATACGTAAATATTTTTTGATTTTTTGAACAACCTCATATATTTATTTTTAATATACATTCATCAAAATGTTTTCAAAGTTTGCACATAGAATTTTTTCTCAAGGGAAAAGTTTAAAGCAGTAATTCCTGTCTTGAAAATACTATCTTGAGATGTACAAAATCAGAGATGCAGCAAACTCATCAAGGCTTTAACCAATCTAACACTGGTCCTTTTGAATCTAGAAGGATGAAAAACACTAATAACAATAACCAAATTCAATATTGTGAATACATAGTCACACTTAACATTCCTTAATATTTTTGTATACATAAATACATATTTATAACAAATAATTTAAAGCCATTAACACTAAAAAAACTCTTAATTTTCATGTAATAAAAAACTATTTCTATTTAAGTAAACTCGGCTAGGTTTAAATTATTAAACTATGATAATTTAAATTAAACTATACCTTTATTTAAAATATTTATATATTTACAATTTTTCAATCAATTTATCATATCTAATAAATAGGTCCATCATCCAAGTTATCATCATCATCATCAAGGTAACCTTCACCATTGTCAAAATAATTTTGATTGTAATCAGTTCCATCATCCATTTCTTCATCTACATCATCATCTTCAACTTCTTCTTCATCTTCATGTTCCTCATCATCTTTTTTCTTTTCTCCACCTTCAGTTTCCACCTCTGCATTGTCATCAGTTACTTCTTTTTTTTCTAACTCCTCCAACCTAAAAAAAATGTGTTAATATATTTTGCAATACAAAATAAATAGGATTTTTTTATCATTGTATCTTTTTTTATTTTTGTTGCTTTATAACTATTGTAATTATCTATTAGGAAGACGGAAGACCATTATATATATATATATTTTTTTTTTTTTTTTTTTTTTTTGGTGTTTAACGTCCGACTATTGTGCACACTTGGGCTAATGCAGATGATGGGATGATTTATAGCATATGAAAATGCCAAGCCCTCGCTGGGAATCGAACCCGGGTCCTCGGGGTGAAAGCCTAGTACGCTATCCACTAGACCACCGAAGCGGCTATATATATATTAGCATTAACTGTCACTGCTTTGTCACGAAACTTAAAACTTTTTACCATATACCATAACAAAACATCAATATGAAAACAAAAAATATAGCTCGGAAACTATTGATAAAAGCAAAACAATCACGATATGCAGCTGTCTCGCTCACTTAATTGAAGCAAATTTCCAAAAGTAACTTTTTTACCTTAACCTGTTTTTGAAACTATAATTTCAACATATATTTGCACTTTTAAACTTTCCAGTTGTGTTGCAAATATTAACTCTGACTGCAGTCAAAATAACATATCTTAATTTCAAATATTTTGTGAAAATTCAAAACACTAAATTCTTCAGATTTTGACGCTGATTGTGACGTACTTTTTCTCAAAATACATTGAAATGAATTATTTCAAGAACAAATAAAGATATTTAAATAAAATTTTGTATGGATGTTACAACTGAATAGACCTATATTTATACAAAAAATACAAATTTTATTTTGTACCATTTCGAAGTAGCAATAATCGTCTGATTTGATTCAAACATGGTGCAAAGTACTTCAAATCTTTAAAAATTTGTCACTTTGTTGTCTTAAACTATTTCGAAAATCTGATTTCACCATCGTAATTAGCATTAAAAACTGCATAGATTAATGTTCTGAATTTTTGAAAATCCATTGAATTTAAGAAATATAATTTTGATGGTGGTCAGGGTTCATTTTTGTATTTTCAATGCAATTTAAAAGTTTAACACTCATAATAGTGAAATCAGAATTAGAAAAATATGGTAAAATAAAGAAAAATATTCGCTTCAATCAGGACAGCGAGACAGCTGTGTGCCGCAATTATTCTATTAATTATTTTAATCTCTTTCATTTTTAACACCGGATTTTGTCCTGTGTTTAAAAAACATACTTTAGATGCCACACACTGTTACATCGTGGAAATTGTGTATAAGAAGTGCCTAATAATTGACACAGATTAAACATGTGGATGACACAGCAGCTATGGCGTCATTACATTCCAACCCACACACACACACACACACACACACCACATGCATGCATGCGTCTCAGTCAGTATTTTGGCTGCATGATGCATATTGGTTGACTATCTCAGTTCTCATAAGTCATGTGGTGTGTGAGGCTTTTATCACTAGCTTCCAACCTAGATTTTTTGTTTGCATATTGATGTTTTGTTATGGTATTATAATAAAAATATCATAAGCAATATGAAATGTTTTATTGACTTCAAACACGTTGCATTAAAATTGAAATGTTCAAAAACAAATATAATTCCGATGAGCCTTTAATGGGTATCCATTAATTTTTTGAAAGCCATTCCTGGGTTTCGACCCAGTCCTGATTTTGTAACAATTTTAAATTATAGTGTAACATTTAAAATGTAGCTTCAAACACAAAACTAGAAAATAATTGAAGGCAGACATTCAAACAATGGTGTAATACATAATATTTGTTAGGGCTAAAAATAACAGAATGAAAAAAACGTTAATAAACATATTTATAAAATATGATATCTATTTACGTACCAAGTGTCCAGACTGCCAATAGTTTTCTTTGGTGCTTTGGCAGCAGTTAATTTATTTTTAATAATTTTCCTCTTTCTCTTTGCATTGGGTTTCAGTTCGTTAGGAAAGTGACTCCAATCAAGGTGAAGTGGCTTTTCCACTTCAACAATGACTTCATTACTAAACTGATCTACATCTGTTTTCGTCTGACCAAATGTCATATAGAAATTTGATTTATTAAAATAATCAACAATTTCTGACTTGAAAACACGTTGTTCTTCATAATGTTCATTGTTTTCTAATGGTGCTGGACGAAATTCCATTGTTGGGTACAGGGGTGGTGGTTGTAGCACAGGGCCTGGCAACATTTCTCCTGGAGCGAAACCCAGCTGTTCCATATTAAAGGACATATTTCCTTTACCTCTCCCTCGTCCTGCTCCCCCGCCACCTTTACCTCGCCCTGCCATTTTATTTAAGCTATTTCAACTTTGCTTTCTTCTTTATTTGTCACTTTTACTTGTGTTTCTCCTGCTTCACTCTGAAATTTATCCTGAAATAAAAATAGTAAGTAAAATATGACTAAGATTGTTTTCAATTCAGAGTTCCTACTAAAATTTAAAATCAATTTTCTCAATTCATTTTCAAAAATTGCACTATCAAACATATAAAACATATAAAACAATAACTTTTTTATAAACCTTAAAACCTAACCTGATACAAAAATAAATAAAACAATGACTAAAACTGTTTTTAATACAATGTTCCTACTAAAAATTAAAATTATTTTTCCATTTTCATTTTAAAAAATGTACTTAATTTTTGTGAAATTCTATAAAAAATAATGTTTTATGAACTAAAATTAAATGTGATTTAAAACATAAAATATATACTGTTATTACTCAAATAAAAGTGAACAAGTTAAAAAATACTGTTGACAGATATTTGGCAGGATTTATTAAAAATGGCATTTATTTACATTTCAAACAATATGTAAACAAACATCTCACAAATGACATGCTCTACATTTAATAGCATATGGTTATGATTTTTTTTAAAAAGAATACTTGAATAGGCAAAGTGCATGAGAGGGAGTTGTATGGATGGAAAGTACATGTGTGAATTTGAGAAAGAGATTGATCAAAAGTAGACGGGCATAGTTGTTCCTTATATTCTTGTTACTTGTAAGGACTCATTCTTTTTCCATCTTTCATCTTTATTTCCTCTTTTATAAAAGGAAAACTACATGGTTCAAATCAAATGATTATCAAATCAAAGTCAAAACATTAAAATTATAAAACGTTTAATATGTAAATAAGGTTTAATGCTATACTTAAGCTTTAAGTCTAATTACACAACAAGTAAGAAACTTGTTGTAAAACCATCATAAGAATCAAAACAAAACAAAAATAAGATTTAAACAATACTAGCAAGGTTATTAAATAATTCATGTGTGTGTGTGTGTGTGTGTGTGTATGTACACGTGCATGAGTGTGTGTATCAAACAAAACACTGAACCTTCAATTAACATAACACATTACTGCATGCACTCTGTAAAATGACAAAACTGAAAGAACAGTGGAACAAGACTGAATTCAGCGATATTGATGCTCCTGAATTCTGCATTTCAATTGGGATTGGTATTTTGGATTTTTTTTTTTTAATTAAAGTTGGCATCAGTAGCCTCAAACGATAAAAAAATCAACTATAAGAGTGAATAATTATTATTATAACAAACATAGATTCTAATGGAAACAAATTTTGACATCAGAATACTATACAGCTTATAAAAGAAATAGACCAAGTGAACAATGAATGAGGGATGTTATCAACACACTCACAGTGGACAGCAAGATCTGAGTTCTGAGAACTAAATAGTTCCCACCCTTTCAACCACCAAAGAGGAATGATAGCACGTGGTTACGATATTTTTTTTAAATTCTGAAGTGAGAGCAGCAGAGATGGGCAGTCGTTCCTTTTATGGAATAGTTCCTTTTACTTTTGTTCCTTGAAAGGACCTGTTCCTTTTCATTATTCATCATTCCTTCCTGTTTTATAAATGGGGAACTACATGGTTCAAATTAAATAAGCAAATCAGTATATCAAATAAGTATAAGTTAAAACATTAAACTTATGTAAATAATAAGATTTAATGCTATACTTAAGATTTCCACAATATTGTCTAACTACACAATACTCCTGGTACAGACCTACTTGTTCAAGAACAATTCCCATATGTCCACTGTTTTTCTATAAAATGCTTTAAAAATACAAAAAATAAACCTTTCACTAAAGTTATAAAATTAGTTTTAAATGCATACATTTTTTTATAATGCACACAAATTGGCAGGTATGCATTTATGTTATGTCTAAAACATAACATAGTTTTGGACTGAACAGCATTTGATGATCCATTTTTATTTGTTTAATATGCTTGAATTATTTTCTGATCTCATTGTTATGTATAAACAAACAACTTTATACCTACCTACAATTTTATTAATTTTTACATTTTTCCTTTCCCCATCAATTATGAAATGTTTTAAATCTATTTTCAGTGACTTTCAACACCTTTTAAAATTTTCCTTGATTTAAAGAAGACACGTCTTGGTCTGAGCAAAGTGTAATAAACTTTCTTAAACAATTCTTTTACTTTAAATTCAAATAAAAAGATTTTACCTGGTCATAAATAACCTTGACAATCAGGGAGCAGCTGGGACATGTAGCTATTTCTTCTCCATTGCAAAGATCTTCCTTGAACAAAATTAAAAATTGTAATTACTCAGTGACTTGAATACAAAGTGATGTTAAATCTAAAACGCCAATGACATTCAATTGTGGTGACAGAATATTCTAGAAAAAAAAATGGTGGTAAGTATGAATCTGTAATCTATTACTGTTCACTTGTGTTGCAATCTTGCAACCATATTTATTTGTCAGTCAATAAAATGTCTACCATTTCTAATATTTTTCCAAGTCACTATTTTGAGGTACTGTCATTGGCTTTAAGGAAATTAATATAGAAATGTATAAATAACATATTTAATTTGTTTAAAAGACTAACATGAAAAGAATTTTTTGTAAATAATGTTTTTTTAGCTTACTTGTTAACATAACATACCAATAACTGCATTTCACCGATGTACAACACATTACCGACTTTCGCATGGTAGCAATTTTGAGGTTATGTTAGTCACATTTATTTTCAATTTTTATATTACTTCTCGTGGTTTCCACGCTTTTATATTTTGGATTATTGCTTTTGGGCAAGTAATAAAGCGTTTTAGTAAAAAAAGTATCGAAAAATCCAGTACAGGCTACACTACATAATTACCAAAAGGTGTTGTAGTATAAAAAATTTTAAATCTTGCAAGCCCCATACGGTATTTTATATTTAGGCTACAGAACTTTACCAAAGTAACAAGGCTATATTCTTACTAAAAGAAATTGTTTACAGATTGCTTACATCTTAACTCATTTTCTCAATGACAAAGACACTGCCTGGGGATAAGCAGTGATACAAAATATTTGTTAATTTAGTTTATTTTATATGGGTAGCTATTACACAACCAAAACAAAATGTGTTTTTATCACGTATTACTTACTTTTGTTATTAGAAACCTATCACCACAAGGGCATGGATAATAATAAGTTTCTTCTTCCTCGTCGTATTCAAAATCTTCTATTTCTATTTCGTCGTGGTACACAGACATCGAAAATAAATATACTTTGAAAAATGAATAATGTATATGTCTAATTATGACAAAACTGTTGGACTTAGAGAAAACAAACTTCATAAAATAAGGTTAAGTATACTCCCAAGGGAAGTACACATGTTCAAATTATGAATTCTGATTCTAAATTACAAAGAGGATTAAGTATTCATACGATTGGTAATATCTTGAATCTAAACCACAGATAACACAACAACAATATAGTGTAAACAGCGTCACACATATATTCATAGATAAACTACTTCTTACATTATTTGAGGAACTCTTATAGCTTAGTATTCTTAAACGTTATATAAAGAGAGAAATGGATATGGGTGACAAAACTGGAACTCTACGAATTCAGTTAAAAAGTAATTTGATAGCCATTCCATACCCTATTCTTCAAAGCTAACAAAACTCTTTAAATTCCTTGGTGAGGTTTCCCTCGAAGTTTGTAGTTTGACATTTGTAACACTCACTGAATCAGCCATAGCCACACATAAACACGTCTTTTACCACAAATGTAAGTCTAGAACTGACTAGATGAATCATTGTTGAATGATTTCCTTTAAAAAGTAAGTGAATGGTACACTATATTAATACCCATCTACTTCAGTCTTGAGAAAAAAGTACAAGACTTTCCTTCTACTTATAATAGAAAAGGTTTACTTCATTTTTAAATTCCTACTATTAGTTCACTAGTGAACTACTATATAGCTCACACTCTCCCTATACATTATTTATTTATATATCTTGTTCAATTTTTCAATCGTTAATCAAATACTTTCTATTTATCCCCTAATTTTTTTAAACTTGTAGTGGATGACACTTTATGTTAATACAGTTTTTTGTCAAATATTAATATCTCATATTTGTACAGACTATACGATAGGATTTGATTTAAATAACAAAACGTTTTATCCTGTATTGGTTTTAGAATCGCAGCATGCAGCTGTCTCACTGACGTAATGGAAGCACATGACCTAAGAAGGAATTTACTTGAATTTTTTTTATATTACTTGTATTAATAAAATTAAAATTATATACTCTATATTTCACAAGTAAAAGGTTCCCCCACCGTTTTATTAATATAGCTAATTGTCTATGTTTTCATATAGTGTTGTTGCTTCTTGGTTAGAATTAAGAGATAGCAAGAGATTGCTGTACTGTACTGTTTTTTATGAGGGCTTTTTTTCAACCTCTGATAGGCTACAAAGATGGGTGTATATATATATCCAAAAGTAATATACAATGAAGGTTACTTCTCTACATAATCATCTTGACGATTGAGGCATTTGTCACATCTGTAAACAAGCAACACAATACCCTCTTCATAAAATGTTGCTGCCACTGATTTGATGCAAGTTGTGATGGTTTTTTTTAGCTCTTTATCAGTTTGGAAGCGCTGTCCTCCAAGCCATTTATTCAGTTCAGGGAAAAAATGGAAGTCACTCAGTGCTAGGTCAGGACTATATGGCGGGTGATCAAAAATGTTCCATTAAAATTGCTCAAGAAACTGCTGAATTACAGGAACACTGAGGACGGGCGTTGTCATGGATCAGAACAATTCCAGATGCAACATGTCTTCTTTTGTTTTGAATATCTCCATAATCATTCCAAAGTTTCACAATAAGAATCTACACTAATTGTTGTCCCTGGTGGCATACAATCTACAAGCAACACACCTTTTTGGTCCCAAATAACAGTTGCTATAACCTTACAGTTGTTTAAGGTTTGTTTGGTGAATTTGTATGCATCCATTGTGATTTTTTTGTTTCAGGCGTACCATATTGAACCCATGTCTCATCACCAGTCACAATGGACTTCAAAAAATCTTCACCACCAGTATTGTAACAGGCAAGAAATGCCAAAATCATTTTGCAGGTTTTTAGTCAACATCTATAGGACCCAGTGAGCACAAAATTTTCTGTAGTGCAACTGTTCAGTTACTATAGCATACAGAGATCTTGAAACTTCCAAAAATCTCAACAATAGTTCACTTATGGTGAATCTATGACTTTCCTTAACCACTTGGTCAACTCGTTGAACAAGGTCTTCAGAAGTGACAGACTTGTGTTCTTGACCCTCTTCGTCCTGCACATCAATTCGGCCATCTTTAAATTTCTAACACTATTCACAAACTCATATTCACTATTCATCACTCATAAAGCTGTCTTCATAAACTCGACTCACTCTTCGATGAATTTCTGCTGCAGTACTCCCTTCTGCCTGCAAGAAATGAATTAATACTTTGCAATCCACACTTTGAGAGAGAATCAGTTGACAGCAATGTTTATGTGACTGCAGTTCAACAAGAATTAGCACGTTGTACTTGGCATTGTCAGTGCGTTTGGAGATGCACAGTTGCCTATAACACACACCAGTTACCTGACACATGGTATACTATCAATCAAAGGTTAAAAAAAACAGCCCTTGTTAAAATATTTGTGCAAACTTCATTGTATTTTTAAAACAATTATGATGGATTTAAATTGTGGCACAGTACTTTTTTCTTTAATATTTAGATTTTTTTTGGCTCCTTTTACGGGTGCTAAGGGTGATGGATAAAGGGGGTTTTACTGTAGTTCCTCTTAGTAATTTCAATGAAATTTTAAAAACTTAAAAACGCTAAGGAGTTTTTAACATGGATAAAATATGACTTTCAAAAAAGTAAAGATTTTTTTACTTGGAATAGCCACCATTTAAAAATGGTAGAACGGATTTTATTGAGCAACGAACTTGACCAATTTATCAAAATCAAATTAAATTGGTGGATCAAAATTTCCAATAGAATGCTCTCACACATACTTTATGTATGTCTATGAAGTAGACAATGTAAATTTATGATGGATTCACATTGCTGACATTCCATTTAAAATTTCATTCACATTTAAAAAAGTGAATTCAGAAGACTGTAAAACCAAACACATAAGGGTAAAAAAAGTTCATAAAAAGTTGAAAATTTTAAACTAAATGATCATTTATTACAAGAAAGAATAATTAATTACATCATAATTTTAGAATCCAGAATACACATTTAGATCTAATCCTAATTTGTTGATGCACTTGTGTAGGTAAATTGAAATTAATGGCTTAATCTAATAAGGAAACTAGTACTTAAACCAATTCAATCTTAGGTTCTTATTATCTCTTAACATAAGACAAATATCATGGATTACACTAATATGTAATGAACAAGGAGCCAGAGCTTAACAAAAGGCAAGAAAATGATCTGACTTAATACAGTAAAAATTAGAAAAATGAATGTTCACAATAGGTCTTTTTACAAATGCATGTATGCTTATAAATTTAGGCAAAATGTTTTATTTGTGAAAAAACAAAATTTCTAGTACGCAAATAAACAAAATTCTGTGCTTTTAAAGTAACAAAAATATATCAGACTGATTAACAGAGAAAATATTTGTACACATAAATGAGGAGTTTAAAGTTATCAAATGGAGGAGGAGGAGGTATGACAATATGAAACATTTTTGTTTCTGTTATTAAAAAAAAAGAAAATAATATGACATGAAATGCAAGTGTACAATCATACAAGGAGTCTGGTAGTGGACCCATCAACCAGCCTGATCTTAACCAACCAAACTTATTGGCAAAACAAAGCTTGTATGTTAGACTATACTAAGAATTATTATAAAGGAAAAAAATAATGTTTTTCAGTATAATATATATACATTAAAATTTAATCATCTTTATTATTATCAGGCGATTGATCATCTCCATTTTTCTCTACAGAACGACTTCGAGATTTGGACTTGTGTTCTTTACTTGGTGATCGAGACATCTCCCTAAAACAAAACCATTTCCTTTATAAGTCTACCTTCAAAATAACTGATATTTACCTATCAGTCAATCTATTTAATGATTAAATATTTACAACTATATGAAAAACAGAGGGCTAGAAAAGAAATAATTACTTAACAAGAGTAAAGAGTAATTCTGAACATATTAAATTTTGAAAACAATTTATAAGAGGATATTAGTACACCACTTCTTACAAACACGGGATAGGTGTTGAAGGGACAACCGAATAAGATAAAACTCTCTTAATAAAAACATTGTTTTTAATATTATTTTCTCTTGAAATATAATCAACTGTTACAATCACAACATAAAAACTGCATTGGGAAAATTTAAAGCATCACAAAATAAAAAATAAAATCCTAGTTTGACTTTTGCCTATCAAAATTCTGCTGAAACTTTTTATTAATCATAATTTAAATAACTGTTATAGCAAAATTGAAATAATAAGATTTTTTTTAGTTCAGGGTTATATAAAAACAAATCATGACCACTATTAATTTAGTATGTCATGAGTCTAGCAATATTTTATGTGTTAAAAGGTTTAAAATCACTATTGTAATTATACCCAAAAGGTACACTGAAATTTCAGCTTAATGAAAAAATATTGATGAGAGAAATTAATGGTTATCTTTACTATCACACATTACACAAAACTGCATCAGACTGCTCCTAAATCTGTAGTAAACCAACCAGATTAAATCAATATACACGGCAGTCTTATTTTTCTTGGGCATTTGGAAATTGCTAACAGTCTTTAATTACATTACACTGTCTTACAACTAACTTACTTTGGCTTTCCTTTGGAAATGGACTGAGATCTAGATTTGGATCTGGATTTCTTGGTTTCTGACCTAGATCGAGATCTGGACTTCGATCGTTCAGGAGATCTACATTTAAAAACAAAACATTTTAAGAATGGAAAAAATAATATACGATTTGAGATTTCTCTCACATGATTAATAAAACTTATACTTTGTTTTGATGTTATCAAAGAACTTGGTAGTAGTATTCTGCCCCGCCATCATTCTCTGGATCTCCCACAGTATACATATACAGATGACTACTACCGGTTTTCATGTTCCCATAACTTAAAAACCTTGGCAGTATTATTAGCAAGAGAAGGAAAATGTATTTTTCCTTTTATTTATAAAAATCAATAAAACACAGAGAAAGATTTGAAAATTGGCACTTTTACAGATGACTAATTACTATACTTAATGAAAATTATTATCGGCAAAATCCCTCCTGGTACTTACTTGGTGATTTAAGTAAGTCTACAATTTCAAGCATGTAAAAGCTTTTAGAAGGGTCTACATACCACAAAAACTAAATGGACTTTTTGACTATTGGCTCATCATCTATTTTGTCTGTGTATTTAATCAAAAAACACATTTGGCAAGAATTATAACCACTAAAGACAGTAGGACAGAATAAAAGACTTCAGGATTAAATTTCTTTTTAAAGTTGCTCAGTTGTAATAATTCATCAAAATTTCTCAGCCGAAAGATGGTAAAAGCATCACAGCAACTTTATTTACCGATTTCAAATTTAGAAGCTATATAAACGTATGTTCCAATGAGTAACAATCAGCTTAAAATCTAAAATATTGAAAAATCATGTTTTAAAATTTTTCTACATAATAAAGTGGATGAATTTACAACCGAGTGAATAAAACCACAACTGAAATAAAATAAAATAAAACTGTTCAGCCAAGATTCAGTCGCAGTTAAAATATACCAGATTAGTCAGTTATAATTAACCTGTACGGCTAAATCATAGAAATCAATTTCTAAAATTAACAAAACTTATTATCACTATATTTTAAAATGTATTACTTTTTTGAAAATTTGACCACCAAACATTTTCAATTTTCAGTGTAGATTTTTTTTTAGTTAAAATATTATTAATTTATGGATCAAATCTGTTTTTCTATTTCACTAGTTAACAAAATTTGTACAAGCTATTCCCTAAAACAAATTTTTGTACAGAAAGTGTGTTACACTACTTTACACATATTTTTTCCTTCGGTGTCAGCACAGAATGTTGCTACTTTATATAACTATTCATTATAACTTCTGTTGTTAAAGAATCATTTGCATCAGCAATCGTCATACACAAGCTGAAGCTTTAAACTTCATTCAACTGAACGATGCTGAAGCATTCATTTCATTAAAGCTGAACACTCAACTCCCACAATTATCTGCGATGACAAAAATTTTAATATATTTGTATAACGGATTTGCCAGCTTTGAATAAATACAGAGATTTTTTCAAACACAATTTTAATTGGAAGTGTAATAATCCTTCAACTAAATGAGCTACAGTCAATTAGGCAAGTGGAAAACAAATTTTAAAACATACAACCAGTCGCCTATACAAATACTATTTTTGAATAGACATTTATTGTGTAAACTGCATCAAAGACAGAAAATTACACTTAAAACCGTATAAATATTTTAAATGAATTTCATGAATTGTTTTGTATAAGCAAAACCATAATTTTTTAGCGATTTCACTATCAGGAAACCTTGCTGATTGAATGAAGAACAAATACTACTTACTAATGGAGGATATTATATTCTTAAAGATAATCGTGTAAAGTAGCATTCTCTTTTTACAATTTTGTTCTTTTGTTTTTTAAGACTGAAATTCAGTTTTGTATTTTTTCAATGGCATTGGCACACAACTTATGTTCTACTGATCTCCATGTGAGGTTGTAGAATCAACACTGGCAAACAGTGCAAGGTGAATATACTGCCCTTTCACAAAGAATTAAAAAAACTTTTTTTTTAGACATTTCAATATACTAAAAATTAACATCAATCCTATAATAATTAAACTTTATTTACACAAAACATAACAAGACAACATTGACTGAATTGCTCTATGGATTCAGACTAAAGTACTGAATATCAAAATATTGATATCTGAAAAAAAATTGATTCTGAATATCAAAATAATACATTCCGTTTATTGAGTTCAACCCTTCAAACGTAGGCTTCTGCTATTGTAGAATCGAAAAAAGAATTTGAAACAATTACTCCATAATTGTCATTTATTTATTTCAACATCATCGTGTATTGACACTATTACATTATAAATAACAACAATGTTATAGATTCAGTTATAATATTCAATGTAATGAGTTCGGCAGTAAAGCTTATTAAATTTAAGAAATCTGTAATTAATAGATTATATTTTAGTACTTGACAATCTTGGTGGTAATAAAGAAACATTAATATTTGAGTTGCTCAGTTGCTGGTAAACATCATTGTGACTCAGCCGAAAGATGGTAAAAACATCACTGCAACTACTGTTCATTTTTATTGTGCGTTGAAGCAACAGCAAGAAGAGATAATTACTACTATAGAAAAGACACGTTTTTCAACGAATTTCAGAAGATTGTTAAGTTGCTCAGTTGACACTTGACATCAAACAATTTTCAGCCCCGAAAGATGATAAAGGCATCACTGCAACTTTTATGATGTTTAGTGGTAATAAAACGGATACATGTCTTTTCATTAACAATTAATCTATGTTGCTCAGTTGTTGGTAAGCATCATTGTGACTCAGCCGAAAGATGGTAAAAACATCACTGCAACTACTGTTCATTTTTATTGTGCGTTGAAGCAACAGCAAGAAGAGATAATTACTACTATAGAAAAGACACGTTTTTCAACGAATTTCAGAAGATTGTTAAGTTGCTCAGTTGACACTTGACATCAAACAATGTTCAGCCCCGAAAGATGGTAAAGGCATCACTGCAACTTTTATGATGTTTAGTGGTAATAAAACGGATACATGTCTTTTCATTAACAATTAATCTATGTTGCTCAGTTGTTGGTAAGCATCATTGTGACTCAGCCGAAAGATGGTAAAAACATCACTGCAACAGTATTCATTTTTATTGTGCGTTGAAGCAACAACAAGAAGAGATAATTACTATTATAGAAAAGACACGTTTTTCAACGAATTTCAGAAGATTGTTAAGTTGCTCAGTTGACACTTGACATCAAACAATGTTCAGCCCCGAAAGATGGTAAAGGCATCACTGCAACTTTTATGATGTTTAGTGGTAATAAAACGGATACATGTCTTTTCATTAACAATTAATCTATGTTGCTCAGTTGTTGGTAAGCATCATTGTGACTCAGCCGAAAGATGGTAAAAACATCACTGCAACAGTATTCATTTTTATTGTGCATTGAAGCAATAGCAAAAAGAGATAATTACTACTATAGAAAAGACACGTTTTTCAACAAATTTCAACTCCGAAAGATGGTAAAGGCATCACCACAACTTTTTATGATGTTTAGTGGTAATAAAAAGGCATATTTCTTTTCATTAATAATCAATCTATGTTGCTCAGTTTTTAGTAAGAAATGTTCACTACTTTAAAAAATATGTGACCATACGGTTTTCAAGAAATTACACTAATGTTTGTTATCAAGTTGCTCAGATGAGATGACAACAAATAATATTAAGCCCCGAGAGATGGCAAAAAGGCATTGTTGCCACATTTACGATGTTTGGTAGGAAGAAGTTACATATACATATAATACTTTTTTGCTTGGTTATTGGTTTCATCTTTTAAATAAGAAATGAAAATATTCTGTAATGTAGAAAGTATATATGTGTATGTGTACATGTGCATATATATATATGGCTTGATTTGAAGCGAAATGCCAACTGGAACAGTGTTTCGGTACCTTCCTTTAGGGGAAAAAAAATTATGGTAGATAAAACATTTATCTATCTCATATTATTACTCTGTTAGTAGTGAGTAGGCCTGGCCTACTACTTGTTATACTTCATGTAAAAGAATATCAGAAGGTCGTAACAATCGATTAATGTGAGGCTAGTGTAGTTGTGCTATTGAGTACTGCGAACTGCAACTACTCTATAGTGGTTTTACCTTCGCCTGCTGACAGTGCGATAATATTACACCCTCAATTCTCCTACTTCCAGTACCTTTGACAATCCTTTCCCTACTACTACATTTCTTTTGAACGAAAGGGTACATTCTACTACCCCTTGACAGTCTTAAAAAAGTTTACGAACCTGCTCAGTGAAGACTTTGCTCACTCACATATAGCATCAAAGTAATGGATGAAAAAATGGCTACAGAATGTCCCAATAAAGTAGTTAATTAGTCTCTAGTAGATAAGTAATCTTAATTTGTGTCATTAATGGGTTAAGACTTCTTGAATGATAATTATTTATTTCTTCAAAATCTTAACTTCTCTGCAAGTGTGTGTGTGTGTGTGTCCTTTAAAATTCATAATAATAGTTATGTTAGGAAACTGCAAAACATCACTTTTCAAAGATGATATGAAAGACTTTCCAAACAGTAATGAGATCACATCAAATCAACTTGTTTTTTTTATACCTTTATGAATTGGGCCTATAAATAATTCTTGAATAGGCCTATTCTATTATAATTTGAGAATGGTTTGTTACTTTTAGTAAATTTCATTTTGAATCTTCCAAATTAAAATTAGATGTTTTCAACAATATTACACAGAAAAATTTAGGACAGAAGAAGACTTCAAATTATCAAAAATAAAATAATGCAGAATGCAATAAGTGAAAGTAAATGAATATTTTAAAAATCTGGATACATTAATTTAGTACACACACACACACACACACACACACTGAAAATTTATTCTAATGTATCTAAAACTGGTAAAGCAAGTTTGACTGTAGATGAAAACTGCACTTTCACACACTGCACTTTATTTTTTTGTAATTAAATGTCTTTACATGTACACGTGCACATGTGTAAGAAGATTCAAATAATTTTTCCAAGTATTTGAGGCTGTGAAAATTACCAATGTTTTTGTACTTGGTATAAATAAGGAAGACATATTGTAAAGTTGCTCAGTTGACGTTTAGCATCAATTTCTCTCAGCCCCGAAAGATGGTAAAAAACATCATTGCAACTCTAAATGTCTCACCTCATTATTACAAAAAAATAATCTCAAATTAAAATGCTGATTAAGTAAACTATTTATTGTCTTAGAAACTCTTATGAACAAGAACAAATTACGTTTTCTCAAATTCACTACTTTCTGCAATAGTTGACAGTGACTACTTACTAATCAGCAAAATTTTATAATCATTAGGTTTCATCAGGAAGATGGTAACAAACATCACTGAAACAATTCAGAACACATTAAGCCAAAATGTATAGAAAAGAAAGAAGTCAGCCTTACTTTGATCGAGACTTTGACCTTGAAGCAGATTTGGAACCCCTTGATTTTGAACGACTGCTACGATGGCTGCGGCTTCGAGAACTACGCCTTGATCTGTAAAAATGCATGTTCAATTTGTAATAAAATGAAATATATAAAAAAATCATTTCATTGCTAATTAATAATTTTTCATAAAAACTACAAAAGTCATGCAGGTCATCTTTTCTTGTAAGATACTCGATTTAACCCTTGTTACAAGTTTTTGATTGGTCATGAAAACAACCATTTTACTTTGGAACAATAAAATATGAAAGTTACATACTATAATGCAGAGGTCTCTCACATAATGATCCGAACAAGGTATTAGCACAGTCTGTCTAGCCAATAGCAGTACAAAGTAACTTTTGCTCTTGAAATTTTTGTTTAATTAATCACATTACTGATTTAAAACCAAGAATCTTTTTATTTGAATAAAGCAAATTTAACTAATGTGCTTCTAGTTAACTTTATTGTGTTTATATACACTAACTTTTGTTTATATAACTAACCATATGGGCCTAAGTAACACTTCTAAATGCATAAAGTATCACGGCCATGATTATAAAAAAATATTAGCCACACATTAACAATAGATGTCCTTTATACAAATCTAAATGAAATGTAAGTAATAAATAATTGTTTTTGAAATTACTATGTAGCGAGGTGAATTATATGCTACACCATGACTGTATAGAGGCTACATGATTTAAGGGATGTCTAGATCATTAGTGATTTACACAAAGAAATAACCTGGACCTAACTGTAAAATTTCAATAATAATAAATTATTTGGGTGTAAAATAGGTTTAACAAATACATTACATATTACAAAAGTCGTTTACAAATAATACATATTTGTAGTATGTAAACAATTACATATTGTACATATTACAAATAAACAATTACAAATAATATGTAAACAATATTTGTAATATTACAAATACATTACATATTACAGATATAACTCGTTGCTTATCTGAAAAGTTATCAGGTTATTTGTCATCAGCTATGGAATAAATCTATAATTAGTCAAGGGTATTTACTACATGCGATTGGATCTGCAGGGATACTGCCAAGTTCAATAAGAGGAAGCACTATTACTTGATTATTCAGGTAATAAAATTATTAAACCTTAATACAATATAGTGTACAATTGTAAAACTTCAAAACATAATGCACAGCTTGTGAAAATATGTATATAAATAACACTGCACACATAACATATTGTCCAACCTCTGAATATTTTAATGCGTATAGAATGCTATGTGGGCCTACTTCACGAATAATTCACTCAAAGAGCATTGTTTATATAATTATATAAACAATTAGGGCTTGTATAACAAATAATCAGATTTCTCATATAAATCAGATTTTGAATTATTAAATGTCATCAATTTGACATAAAATTATAGAACTATTACGCTGATAATTCTAAACAAAGAATCTCTCAACTATTAAAAATATGACAGCCAAACAAAACTACACCAACACTCATTTTGGAATAAACAAAACCTTTCTTCTTCCTTACCATAATTGTAGGAAAGCAATGCTATTTTAAAAATTGTTTATCAAATTTATTTTACAGTATAACACATTAAAAAGAAAAAAAGTTATCGTGGATATGCTACTAGCAAATCCGTGGTTAAGTGATTACTGTATGTAGCTTTTTTTAAAAATACAACTCCACTAAGAAAATAATATTCCACAAATTTAATTAATTTATATAATTTTAATTAAATAACCTTGATTCAAAGTTTTCCTTACAAATGCATTGTCTGAATTTCATGCACTGAACATCATGCCTTTTTATTTCGAAACAGCTAATGCAAATACAGATTTTATTTCTGATAACTGGGTTTCCATTAAAGGGCTCCTGTTATATGGACTTTTAGATATCCATGTACACTTGTAGACACGCAGAATCGTACATATTTTTTGAAAGTTTTACACAGAACACCTAAACAGTTGTGGTCATTTTACTTGCTAGTGGAGGAGTAACACACACAATTATTCTAGCTTGTACCTAAAATTTATCAAAAAGGAAAAAAGTGTAAAGTTTAAATGCAGCTACTAATATAGAATAATTAGATCAATTAAGATTACCTGGAACGTGAATGAGAGCGACGCCTAGAACGGGACCTAGATCGTGAACGCGAACTTGAAGAACGAGATCTACGGGAATGACGTCTATCTTCCACTAAACGAACTCTACGACCATTGAGTTCTGTATCGTCAAGCTTATCTAAAGCATTTTTCATGTCAGAAAGTGTAGCAAATTCAACCACCCTGAAATAAAATGATACTGTTATATTGACTTATTCAATAGGTAAAAAAAAAAAAACAAAAACAAAAGCTGAAAAACCTTACCCTTCATTCCTACGATCTTTATGTGCATCAGCATATGTAACTTCTCCGGCTTGCCGCATATAATCTTTCAAATCCTTTAAAACAAATCAAAATAAATTAGATTTAAATAAAAAAAATTGTTGACAAAAGGCAATAAACACAACATTTACATTTAACTGAACACCCTGCATTTGAAAACATAACAACAAAACAAGTACTGGAAAGGAAATTGTATTCCAAATGAACCAAACTACTGTTTCAAAAACAAAAAACCAGTGAATGATTATCAGCGAGTGAGTATGGCAAGACAGGAGGCATTGTTGACTACAAGGACAGTAAATTCCTTTATGAAGAAAGTTGTATTTCCAAGATTTGTTTATATTTTTTCCATTGTAATCTGTACTCATATACTTGTCTGAAGTGGATACTCAGGTTTGTTACATCCAGTTTTAGTGTAATTATCCTTGTTCTTCCATCGAAATGTCCAACATTATCACATTTTCCAGTCTTTTTGTAACTTCATTACAACCTTTTAATGTCTATAAGCTAATTATGCGATCCAGAATTTATTCAAATTATCCAATACCAATTTAAATTCACTTGTTCCAATTCATCCAATTTCTGATATCCAAGGTACCATGTCCAAAGTTAAATTTCTTATGCAACTCATCAAGGTCCTAATCAGCACACATTTTGTCATAGATGGAGATATAATGGTTTGAACATATCAATACAACAAAGGTTTTAAATTCAAAATATTTTAAGAACGTAATGACATTTTTCGATAAATTTTATAATTAGACACCGTATAAAGAAATACAATTAATGCAGTAAAGTAACAATTATAACACAAACCTTTGTTATATTGGTAAGTTGAACTGTCATACAATTTAAATTCCAATACTTTTAATGTCAGTCAACAAATGAAAGGGTTGGTTGCAACTCGGTTGAATATAAACTTTTGTCTTTAAAATATTTATTAAATTTTATTTTATAGTTAAAAATATTTTTTTGCCTTAGTAATTCATTTAACAATATTTCGCACTTTATTTTGTTAATGAAACAATTATTATTGTGGCAGATTTGAATAAAAAAAACTGCAGAATAAGGAAATGATATACTTTTAACAAAAATTGACAGTTATTTCATTTACAACCTTAATTGAATAGTAATAAATGATAACATATAATAAGTTATGCTTACTTCTCAATCCAGCCAAGCGACAGACATCAATAAAGGACCGCGCAAACCTTATCAAATCTCCCTTTCCAAAGTCATACAAATAATGAGTGCGAACGAGGGAGCGGACGTATTCGTATTACCTTTGGCCTCAGATATTGCACACAAGACAATGGGGGAGCGTGGGGGTGTCCGGTGGAATGTAGGTGAGGTTTGTCCATTGTTGGGGTCCCTAGCCTGCCTGTCATCAGAGAGTTAAAGCCCTTTGGTACCATCACACAGGACACCAACCCATGGCGAAGAGGACTACGCTCTTCCGGAAAAAAACAGTAGCATCTTTATTCAAGCAAATTATTAGCAATATTAACAATTTCAAAAAGTAGAAGCACTATTAAAATGCTATTTTTATTTATAATCAATGTATTATGAATTCAATCTGTGCTTGAAGGTTCCACTGTGGAATTCACCAATAGTTTCTGATACATGTTCTTGGAGTACTGTGTATACATTTTAATGTTATCATAAGATACAAATATACATTCCACTCTAATGCTGTCAGAATTACTAATTATGTATTAAGGAAGTTCTAATCTAAATTATGTGATTATTGACCCAAATATAAACGATTACCAGTAAAACAAAAAAAATTACAGGAAATTGTGTTTGTACATGTTATAAATCTAACTCTTTCCTTAAAAAAAAATATATATATATATATATATTTTCTGTAAGAAGTACACATATTACATTCATAATTAAAAAGGTTACAAATTGTTTATTAGTTATTCCATTAAAATTTGCATTTTTAAAGAAAAACCGTAAACTGTGATTATATTTAAGCAAAAATGGCTCAAGAGATGAGATTTATATATATAAAAGCTGAAGGTTGGATTAGCTTCACTTTTATCAGTGTCTGCAAAGTTGTTTAAGAAACAGTTGACCTACCAGGAATTGATTGAAAATTCACTGACCCCCTGTTTTTTGTCTATACCCTAACATTTCTATTTAGTAATAATATAAAGGCATACACAATTTATATCGGATTAATAATTTTCCTATTAAGTGCTTGTGACTCATTTTTATTTTATATGTATTTCCTGAATGAGACAGTTCAACAGACTCCACACCTGACAGATTAAAAGTTTGTTCCCAAAGTGGAACTTCAAGCATGTTTGTGACAAGAAGTCTATGCTTTACACTTGGCAGCCAGTTTTGCGCTTCCATCTTTTTGCATCCAGGATGAAAATTCTCTCCTCTTATTTGGTTGCTAACATCTTCCATTCAGATTTGGCCTCTGTGTGCTCTTGGAAATCTGTTACCCATATACGGTCAATTCACAAATTTATCAGGAATTCCATTTTCCATTGGTATTTATTTTCTCCATACAGTATTTCTCATAATCATGGTTGGATATGTTTGTTAGTCATAACCTTTGATTAATCACTCATTTCAATCTGCAGCAACTTTTCAACTGCGACAATTCTGGCTAACCAAGTGCAAACATAGCAATTTACTTTCGCTCGGTTTTTAACAATGCTATAGATTCATTACTGAAGAATGATTATTTTCAATACAGGCTACTTTACTGCAGTAACTATTAATGTAGTTTTCAGTGCTTATTCTTACTAAAATATTTCAAATGGAAAAATGAAGTTCCATGAGTCTTTCACGTACCTGCCAACTAACTCGACTAGATAAATTTTCAACAATCAGTCTATACTCAGTGCGTGTTGGTGGGCCATATCTGAAACAGAAGACAACATTTCTTAAAAATGATATATACTGTACACATACAACTACTATGCAAAGTGACTTAAATGCTCTTAACATATCACTTGATTTATTTAGATCCATATTTTTGCAATATAAATGTCCATATTAAAAATTGGAAAACTCAAAAGAAATTTTAATTATTAGGTAATGCCGCTTTCTTTCTATTTTAAGTAACCTGAATTTAAAAGAACAAAAGATTAGAATTATCCGAATTAAGAATGTAATACCTTTTATGACAATATAATAGTAATGTCTTTCTTAACAAAACAACCTGGAAAAGTTACCAAATTTTATAAATTTATTACATCTACTACATACCAAACACACTAAAATTGTTTAACCATGCAAAGTAATGATATTTTTAAATATTCTGTTCATAATACTAGCAAAGGTCTCAAAAACAAGAAAGAATAAAACAATACTTTATGTAAGATTGTTATAGAATAGATATAGTAACACAACACAAAGACAGCATGTTAAAAAAAATAAAATAAATAAATTACATTATACTCAATCTTTTCTATTTGACACATTTTTACAATACTTAGTTGCTCAGTACACGTTGGGATATTTTTCTTGTCATCAAGTTCAGCCTCAACAAATATGTCATCACAGCAACCTTGGAAGTGAATGTGTATATTTTCAAATACATTTTTATATGATGTCATCAATTTTTTCAATATAAATAGCCATTCATTAAGAACAATAAAAATACTTTTTATAATAATTAATAACCGACATTCAAGCTTTAATATATATTTCTTGAAGTCAGATATTTTGTTCCTTTCTGTTTAGCTTGATACAACTTACAAGATATTTTTATCTAGTGAAATATTTTCTGTTAACTTCCATATTTATACTTTTGTGTTGTATATATTTTATTTTCTAACAATATAAAGTAGAGACTGAACAGATAATTTTTGTCCCCCGAGTTAAAAAAAGAGGCTTTGAATAGACTATAATATGGGTGTATGCACACACTTTTCTAGAAACGTCAACAAACTGACAAATTTCAATGAAATTATCATGCATAAGTGGTTTCCGTGTAATAATCCTATTTTTTAAAATAATTTACTTTATCATAAAAAAAAATCATAAATTCAAGTTGGTACTATTGAATTTGAAAGAAAATAAACTTAAAGGTGTGAAATATATACTAAAATAAAAAAAATGAAAAATAATAAAATAAAACCTGACAGAAATGACATCAATTTCTACTTATTTTATTGATAGCTTCCTAAACAAGATTTTGGGAAATGGTAGAATACATCTGAGCAAAATCTGATTAAAATTATTAAAGCAAATGGACAATATTTTTTAACCTTCTATATTTTTTATTAAAAAAGGACTACACATTTTTTTTAGAAAGTATCCAAAAAATAAGGAAAACTACACACACATTCAAAATCTCATCAAAATCAGTTATACATTTAGTCTCCAACAATGTGCAAAGACGAAGACATTTTTGAGAAAATAATTGAATATGTACAAGAAAGTGTGTACAATATTTCTATGTAGCTTATTTTACAAAAAAAAAAAAAAACACGATCTGGAAACATTATCACTTTTACATGAATGAAATTATTTATTTATGTATACATGCTATAATCTGTCACAATTTTAAATCTTGTGTATATAGCTTTAATCCAATATATCAATTTGTCCATTATAACAACTATATTCATTATCGCTTTTCACAAAAAATATATTTTGATAAATGAACATGGTCTTCCATTATATTTTTATGCATCACCACAGCAGCTTGCACACACATATAAAACAATCTTTTATTTTAATACCATTTTTAAATTAATGCAATTAAATTGTGATGCAACTTATTGTTTCAATTAAACAATGCTGAATGAACATTACACACTTAAAACAAAAGTCTAGATAGAAAAAGGTGATTGTGTATAATATTTTAGTTATCACATATAACAAAGTTTTTTTTTAAATACTTTTAAAAAAGAAGGAATTTTATTAGAAACACAATATATCTGTCGGCATTCCATATTTCATTCTATAAAATAATGTTAGGTGATTTAACTTCTGAATTTTGCTGCTCTTGACAGTTACTTAACATTTTTAAAAAACAATTGGTTTAACTTTTTACTTGGCAAGAATTTTTTTTTCGGTTATACAATTCAATTTACTTTTTTAAAAGTACAGTAGACCCTTTGATACCTTTTAAGAACAAACAAAAAGATGTATAGGCGAATAATCAAATGCAGCACATGATTCTACAAAAGAGTAGCGACCCTTCAGTATTCCCTATGATTAAACATTATTTTTCTCTAAAATTTGAAGATATTTTTCTAAATGTAGGTATTTAAAAAAAAAAAATGAATAATAATGTCATAATGTTAATATATACAAGTCAAATGAAAAATTTTCATAGATAAATAAAAAATTATCATTTTATAGTTAAATTAACAATAAGTAAATCATAACTATTCTGAACATAAAATTAATTTCATTAAAAAAAGGCCAGAGACAGTGGAACCATTACATTATACTCTTAAGAAGAGTAAATAATAATGAACCAACCAACCAGAAATTTGTGCTAAGGCAGTTAAGGATTTAAACAGTCAAATAAATAATCACATATTCTTGGAAATGTTTAAAGAAATGGTGCACCAGATTTTTTGGTAATATCAATTTCAAAAATTTAAAAAGTTTATTTTTAACTTAACTAGACCCTGTTATGATGAATGTTGAAACTTATTATAAATGTTTAATTTATAAACAGAAAAAAGTTCATGAAATCATAAAAATACTCTTAATGTTGTTATTTACGAAAATAACAAAATATTTAATTACTGTAATTGTAGAAAGCTAATTTTGTGAACATATGAACTATGATGTTGAATTGGGTAATTGGAAAAGTATACTTTGGGATAGAATAATAAATCTACTAGAGGGTATGTTTTTTAGATATTCATAAAACATTTCCCAACACTTTTGTAGACTATTTCTTTTTCAATGCTGTCAGTACTTTTTTTGAACAGAGTTTGTTGTGTCTTGAGTTAATAACTAGGATTCCAATGAATGAAACATATTTAAAAACAAATGAAAGCTGAATCGAATTTTCTTTGAATATACTTCTCGTTTTAGCAATAAAAAGTATAACTGAGTCTAGGCTGTTAGTCAAGAAATATTGTTTAACTTTGCCTTTTGTATTTTAAGTAATTACTGTACTTCTATATTTTTTTAAAATTTTGAATTCTTATATGCACAGTATTACATATTAAATTTCTACTTATATGAAATATTGTAACTAGGTATGTGTGTTAAATGCTGTTATTTAAAATTAATTTACTTTTCAACATGTGATGCCTATAATGAACTTGTTAATTTGTAGAGGACTTACTGTACACTGTCTACAGAAACAATTCATAAAACACACTGATTTTGCTATTTGACGCTATCCTAAACCCTCTTCTGGATGCCATTGATGGCAATTTTTTCTTAATAATCTGAAGTTTAATGATAATACAGTCGACCTTGGTTACAACGCTATTTTCATAATGTCCCCAATATTCTATATTAAGTGTATGTGTATTTTAGGCTCGATTACAACGCTTTGTGAACTCTGATACAATGCTGTCACGCTACTATTATAGTCTAGCCACTCAGTAAATGGCATGTGGAAGAATTCCACTCCAGCTCCCTCCTAACAGTTCAGGGACACAGTCTGCTAACCCGAGTTTAGAAACTATTACAACTCAGCAACAGTGCTATGGTGACAGAGTGGGGACATGACCTCTCTCTCACACATTTTTTCTCTGTCCCACTGATGTTCTTAGCCCTTTTCTAAGCTGCTGACCACATATAGTCATTCTCACTTGAAATACAATTTATGCTCTATTTTTTGAATAAAGGTTGAGAATTAGAAATGGTTCCTTTCTTAGAATTTTGTTGCAGGCTAAACAATGTGAATTGCAAGTGTTCGCACACGCACGCACACACACATACTGTACAGCCTTAGTGGGGGGAAAACTTCAATCTCATGAACCCTCACAACAGTGTACACATTGTGTTGCATGTATACATAAGTAGACTGTACAGTACTTATTTTCTAATAGTATTTTAAACTAAAATGTATTTAATATATGTGTAATAAATTGTAATTAAATAGCCATTAATTATGTACACAGTACAAAATATGCTTTTCTTTCACTACATATATTTCCACAGTTTACTGTAAACTCGGTTACAATGCTACCTTGCTTACAGCGCTCATATACGTGTTGTCCCTTCAACAGCGTTATATCTGAGGTTGACTGTATCATATTTACACAATCTGATTTTAAATACAGATGAGTTTTCCGTAATAGTGTGCATTGAGAACAAAAATATTCTGAAAATAAAAATCCAAAAAAACTAACCTTACCGACCGTTGATATAAATCATTGGCATTTCCTTATTTTCTTAAAAAATTGTGGTTTTTTATTTTAAGCAAACAACATTAACAAGCTAATTCACATGGAAATGCTATCTGTATATTGTAGAAATATTTTTGAAGTTGTAAGCTCTTAGCTTTTTAAAGATTTATTTGCTTAATAAACTTAGTTTTTTTATAAGAATTTAAAATGCTTTGTTGACCACATTGCCAAGAAATTTTATGTGAATATTTGTCATAAAATATTTAACAAATCAAAAAACTCTTAAAAGCATTTAAAATTAAGTAGTATAAATCCTGCTTTTAATTTAAAAACCAATAAATATTTTACTGTAATTCAAATCTAAATCTAAAAATAATTTGAATTACAAAACTATTGTTTTGACATTGTAAAACAAAACTGAAATTGTTTGACTTAAGCAAATGTTGATCCTATCAGCATTCCTTGTACAATGGCAATGGTCAGCCACTTGCACTTGCCCCACCTCCCTCAGTAGGATGGTACTCACTGTTTGTCCTGATGTCCATATCTAGAGATAGACATGAAACAATAGTTTAGGACGAGCTTTTTCACTATTTTCATAACTTAAGAACTAAATATGCAAACAGTTCTTTATTTCCTACTGCTTTATTGTTCAGCATTATGAATGCTATTGTATAATGGTTACTTTTAAAAAGCTTGTTTGATGTTGTTGATGTTTGATGTTTAAAAAATGATGACATGTTTGCAGGTTTTCAAAATTATTTTTTAAATTATTATTTAATATATGCATGTGACAACTGGTGATGACCATAGCAAATTTGGAATGTAGGTTGGTGAATTTTAATGTTTATTCATCTTTTCCCCAATTTTAACCACAGAAGTTTCTTTGTTATTCTGCTAACTACCTATAACTTGAGCCTAAAACAATATTGGGGCTAAAGCATATACGCCAGTTAAACAAGGATAAGGAATTAGCAAGGTAAAACAACAACTGGAGTAACTGCGTTTCCATTCCACCACCTTGAAGTGCACAGTTCAGACGCAGTAGACTGATAGGTGCTTTCACCACAACAGCCAATACTCCAGCAGAAATCCAACCAGAACACTATTGTATTAATGGGGGTTCATTAAAAATTCTTAATTTTAATAGAGAAGTCTCATGTTCATAGCACAAATATATTTTTACTTTAAACCATCCTCCCTCTCCTAAACTGCTATAAGAGCTGGACAGGTATATACATGTGTGTGTAAAATAATTTTTTTTTCATGATTTGGTTAACGAAGGTTATATAAAATTATTTATTTATGTTTACTTACACAATATTAATGAAAATATTCATTCTCACAAAATGAAATCCTATGTATCTTAGATTCAGTTTTTAACAAGACACCCTACTTAAGTGTTGCAAAAGTTTGCTTATATAATTTTGTAGGAATAGGTATATTTATAGGCAAAGGGGGAACAAAATCTTTAAAAAAGATTTATGTTTCAGTTTTTGAATTAACAAAAAAAACTGTGTCACTTAAATAAAAAATAACAATCACATACACACACATGTATATGCACACAGATTGAATATAAATTTGCAAAAGGTAATATCAATAATTTTTGAATTTTTAACCATCGTAATCAGCGTTGAAACCTGCTTTTGAATGACTGCCATTGTAACAGTAAACTGAGTTTTTTCAACTAAACTGTATTATCTATTGTTCAAAATATTTGTTTACATTAGCTTGAATCAAATCAGATCAAAATTGTCTGGTTGTTAACGTGATGGCTGTCCTAATACTTTATTTTCTATTGGAAATTTGCCAATACTGTAGTATCTCTTAATGTACAAGTGTGTTTACATTTATGAAAGTATTTTATAGATGTAATACGAATTCAGAGCAGAAATTATAATTTGTGTTTGAAAATAGTACGATTTTATGTGAACTGTACCAAAAATTGTTTGTTAGATTTTCCTGTTTCAGGTAACCCAAAATAAAAGAAAGACTTTGACTAAATAAATTTACTTTCACAAATTTTTATCGTGGATCTAGTCTTAAGTATCTGTATAGTCTGTTCTGTCACCATTCAAATAGGAATGTTGGTAAAGGCAAGCGCCACAACTTACAGGATATTAGCCTACAGACAACATGTATTAATAAATATTCTACTTTAAACATAATGATTTCATAAACTAAGACAATTTACAACAAACTTAAAAAGGAATATTTAATCTACAATTGCATTAATAAAGCAAAATAAAAAATATTAAATATTGGTAGGATGGTAGTATTATGTGCAATATTAAATGATTAAAAAAGATGAAGACCCTAATCAATACAAAAATATTGTTTGAGGTTTATCCAACTGTTTCGTTAATAAATAGAATTGTTTAGTAGAAATTTATTTATTCTAAAGGTGTTGATTAATAAAAGCAGTTTGTTCTTCAATTTTTTTGTAACAGCACATAAATTATAAGCGATTTTAATTTTACAAAACAAATAGTACAAGTAACATATAAAAACATTAATTCCATAATCTGCCATAAAAATATTTGAAGTTTAATCCCATTAAAATGCACTTCTCAAGTTGCCATCATTTTTTAACTTCTCTTGAATAACAGATTTAACATATGATTTAGTGAGGCTTTATAGTAACTATAGAAAAATTCAAACAGAATTGTTAACTAATCTTAAAAATCTGTTAATTCAAATATTACTTTTTAGTTTCACTAAAATAAAGAAGACATTACAAAATATTAACCAACACCTTTAATGATTATATATTATTAGTTTCCAATATATCAAGCTAACATACCTATCTTGCATTCGGTGGTCAGGTTCTCTGGAAAAAAAGAAAAAAAATAATTACACAGCTATAGTTGCAATATTACAATGATTGCAGCTTTCCCCCCTTTAAGTGCAGTAAATAAAGATTTAATTTTTTAAAAATAAATTTAGCTTTTTCTACCTTCATCTAACTTAATAAATTTGATGAAGTATTGTTTGTTTATAGTAATTGGAATCCAAACTTGACTTCTATAAACATTGCTAAGAAACTAAATTTAGAAATGAAAATGGTAAGGGTGTTTCATTTGAAAGCATACAGATGAATCACATTTTTGAAAACAAAATTATTATGAATACTGGTCAACAATATTGTGTTTGATATATTTTTTTTGAAATTATTGTTTATAAGTTTTGTAATTAAATTTATTAAGTACACAATTACTTATAAACAAAAATTTTATTAAATTTAATATTTTCAGTTATGTCACTCAACTAAAGACTGTTTAAAAAAAGTATTCACTAAATTATTATCTAATAAAATAAATGTTTCACTTGATAAGAAAGTAAAATTTTTTAATGTTATAATTTAATTAACATCACTCCTATTTACAGTACACAAAAAAGCCTCTCGCATCTGTGTTTTTTTTTTTATTTACAAATATTTAACTCTGGCAAACCGATACAGTAGCCTACTATTTAAAATAGCAATTTAAATATTTCCATCATACTGAGTTCAAACTATAGTCGTTTTTGATAGACAATATAAATACTGAAAATTACTATTTTCCGGTCTAGGCCAGGAAACTCTGGTGATCACTTTTTGTACTGTTATAAATTGGGCATTCAGCTGTACAATTGTGCTGACAGTTTATAACATGTACTAGTTGTTTATATGAGAATAATGAAAGAATTTTGTATTTAATGGAAGATTGTCTATTTACTCATTCTTTTAAAATATTTTAAGTGTCACTGTCTAATAGTGTGCTAACAAAAGCAGCCAGAGTTATCATAAGTTTACTTCAGAAAATCACTGTATAGACATGAAGAAGAACACAAAAAGTTTTATTGAATACTACCCAACAAAGGTATTAACAATAAATGTGGACTGTCAAATATCACTTTGAAATAGTAATAAAGGTAAATTTCTTATAAATAAATCTTAAGTTTACTGAACTATTTCTGCCATATTAGAATGATACAATAACTGGTAAATTCATTATACGAATGTTCTGATGATTTTTTTTTATGTTAACACCATTACAAATTTTAATTGTATTAATGGACAAAAAATGATAAATGTATTTATAAAATACGCTTTTGTGACATCATGTTAATTTAATTTAAAATGTACATTATTTTTTATCTGCAGAGGTTTATTTGCAGTACGATGAAATGAACTGTTCACAACTCATAACAAAAGTGGTTTTCTAGTCTGTGATTGAATTTCTGTGCTTGGCTTAAGCAAAAATAAAACATAGCTGTGTCTCAGAAAAGCCACTTCCAGTACTAATGATGAAATATATTATTGATTTCATAATTTATTCACAAATAAATTGTTTTAAATTGAAATACTACTTTACAATGGTAAATACAGTGTTTATATAATTAGAAATACATGCTGGTAAAAAGGAATTTATAAATTTGTTAGTTTTCCTCCTTCCAACACAAAATCTAAGGCTGAACCTGATGATAATTTGAGTTTTACAAATACTAATCATGGGTAACATCAAAACTAAAATTGTAAAATAAAATCAAAGGTGTAATTACATATGGTTTGGGTTTATTCAAATTTGTTTGCAACCACTACATTTTGTACACAAACTTAGCAAATTATCTTGACATCTGAAAAAAACCTGTTTAAAACTAGTAATGAAATAATTATAACAGATTTCAGGGTTATCCCCAATTGTTCATAACTAATATTTTAGTGGAAATAGTATACATTATATTTGTCTAAATCTAAATAAGAAAAATAACATTGTTTATTGCAACTGAGGTTAGTAGTTTTTGTGTTTTTAAAGAAGCTACACTTCAGAATTATTTGAACTCGGTTACACTAATTTTTCAAGTACCTTCTCAAAAAACATGTAAAATGTTAAAAGTGATCATCAACTTTATTAAAAACAAATTGTTTAATAATCCAGCCCTTTTGCCGCCACACTATTTATTAATTATTCTTGTTTAAATTTAATTCATTTTAATTAAAACTGATGTGCTGAAACTAAACTAAAAAAATAAAATAAAAAAATGAAGTGGGAGAAGAAATTCAACAAAACAAAATGAACACACTGCATAAGGAGTACACATTTCAAGCAAGAAGCATTTGACAGTCAAATGTAGCTAATACAATCCTAATCAATGCCAGACACTAGCATTAAAAAGAAAAAAATAATATTTCAAAAATCAAAAGCAGGAACATCTAAGCACACAATTATATTCTGTTTAACTTTTGAGTAAATATAATGTTTACCTCATTTTCCCGGATTTAAAGTCATTTCTCTTCATTCCCCTGAAAAACGTAAAATAGAAATTTCACTGTTGAGACAGATTTAGCTGTTTGTTAAGCTAATGTTTTAAAAGCTACATGATCAGACACTATGTTTGGATTCTAAACAAAGACGAAAATACAGTTGTTTAATATTATTGCAAACATTCCTAAAGTGATACTCTTTCAGAATAAATCTGCCTTCATGCATTTATTTAATAATGAATTAAAACACTAATATGCACCAAAAAATGGTGAAATAATGCTCGGGTTTTTATGTCACCATCTAAAGGAATTAGTATTTGATAAGTTTTACTGATTTATTTGTATAGCCTTAACCACTATTGGATTCATTATATCAACAAATATTTTCTTTTTATTTATTTTGATGTATACATTCTTTGCTCTCAATTATATCTACATATGACCAAGTAAATTACATTCTCGAATAATACTGAAAGATGAATCAGATTCCACAAAAATTTACTCAACAATAAATACAGCTCTTAAAAGCCACAAACCACCACCCTACCCTTACATGTTGCAAATTTGTTTAAGCGAAACAACACTTGAAAACACCACCTCCTAAAAATTCATTTAAACCCTAGATTTAGCAAAAGCGCTTTCATGGGTATTTACAGCCTGAGAAGAACGCTAAATGAACAGATTCTTTAATGTGACCCAACTGCAAATTTAAAAAAGAGCCCATCAAGGTCTACTTTAACCTTTCCCTTTTCAACAACTTAGGTTTTTGAATAAATTTTAAAAAAATCATCAATTAAATATTTATTGTTCTACACATACTTAAAATGTTAAAAAAAATGAAGTTAAAAAAACTGTCTTCACAAAAAAAATTATGGAAGTTTAACTTTAACTTAAGTCAATTATGAAGTCTTAACTTTAAGACATGACCTTTAATGACTTCCAACATAGACTTTAATGACGTGACCTTGCGGAAGTTCTTAATCATCACAATTATATTCGCGTTGAAACATGTAACAAGAAAAGCTTGCCTGGACAACACAAAAAAAAGCTAAAGTTTAGCACCAGTTAGCCATAAGGAATTTGGGTCAAAAAAGCATTCAGGTGTATTTTCTCAAGGCCTTTCTCCCTCTTTATTTAGACAGTGTGGACCCTCTTTGTGAGTTCCTAACCCCTCCATCTCTATTCTATATACCTACAAAATAACAGCAACTTCAATTTGTGTAAAATAGCAATATATAAACGAATATAAATTGATGATTCACATTGTTCTGAAACACCACACTACTACTTGACATATTGTCCACTATGTTCCAGAATGTCATTACCCTTTTTTTATGAAAATGTAGATAAATTAACAACAAAGTAATTCATTGTTTTTACAGTAACAAAATTATCAGAATTTACTGAATACAAAGGCAATTATGAATGAATGAGACATAAATTTGCTTGTTTGTAAAGATTTTAAGAACTGTGAAAATAAATGTATATTAGTCTTAATGAAACACTTTATTGATTATTAAGATTAAAGTCTAATTAGAACCCATACAATTCATCATAGTTGTAGACCTAAATATAAACACATGTCTTTTTACATGAGATAAATGACTGTACATGCAAAACTAATAAAAATACCACAAAGATCTGCACTAAAAAAATGCTTCAAACACGCTGAAGAAAGTTTTATAATTTTCCATTAAGTCAAACCACTTTCAAGTGGCTGTTGTAATGTTTAGTCATGCTTTGCATTCTACACTTGTTTGTAGCGCAAGTTAAAGGCACTGATATTTTAACAACAGGAATTTTTTCCAATTTTGCATGTAAGAGTAAGTAGAGCTGCTAAAATTAATTAATATTTATACAAATGTAGTAATAAAAAAAGGGCTGGGTTTGTATTCATTATCAGTATTAATTTACATCTGAAAGTATGCTTCTTGCTATAAAATTACGGAGTACGGAACATTATCTACATTTCCTCACTTTCTCTGTCCCTAAATTAAAATTTATACATTTCTAGAATTAATTCAAACATTAAAAAAAAGTTCAAAAATGGAACTAAATTTTTAAACTTTTTGATAACAATTATGCAATATTGTTTGTTTGTTGTGCTTGAGTGTGACAGACAGGAAAGTGATAACATTTGTATAGTATGCCTAACTTGTCAAAAATAATGTTATTATCTCAGGTTATTTTGATAAAGTTTTAGGATCAAAAAGAGCAAATAATGAAACAGGGCTAATCTTTGAAGTACACAGTTTACAATTTGGGACAATCATTTTAATCCTTATTTTATATTTTAGTGATCTATTTTTATATAAATGTTGGTACCCTTGGGTATAAACAGTCTGTGGTATACAATACGGTTGCTGAGGTGTTATATTGTAATTTTTATCTAAATATAAATATATTACAACCAAATAAAAAAGCCACAGAATTTTTTAGTGGACTACATTTACTTATTTATATACAGGATTTTATTTACAAGTTATTTTACAAATGCAGTTTGAATTTTATGCACTGAACACTGTTTTTCTACTTCTAAATAGTCATTGCAAATAGGAATTTTATTTCCGATAATTAGCCGTTTGTTAACAAAGAAGTCTACCTACATTTACCATCCATAAACATAACAAGAAAAGCAAAAATCAATACGGAAATGAATATATACAAAAATAAGGACGGAAATAGTTCCAGAAAACCATATATACTGTGTGTGTACATCAATCATTTCCCTTATATATATTAAAATGAATAGTTATGAATTTCCAAGCCACTCTTTAATGTTGACAACATAACTTAATTTTTGTTTTTTTAATCCTTGAATAACACTTAAAAACTTACAAAAATTTTTTTAAACACACTTTTTTTTCTTTTCTTAAAGATGATTTCCCCCTGGTTCATTAATCCATAAATTTGTTACATAAAATCAAACATATAGATCTAAGACAACATTTTTATACTAATTCATCTCATACCTTCTACTATATTTAACTACATATTTTCTTTTTATGTTTGTAATAATAATTGTAAGTTAATGTTTAACTTTATTCACTTTTTAAGTAATCATTAACATTTTTGAAGTTTTTAAAAATTTAATTCAGTTACAGAATGATTTCAATCAGTACAACAATAAAATGTTAGTAATTTTAATTAAGCTTTTTATTTCAGCACCCTTAATCTCGGATTATTGGTTAAATCTCAGATATATTTAAAAATTTAATACAATTATTTACTCACACACATACTCAGTTACCATTCACATAATCTAATACACAATAGAAGTTTATTTATATTCATCAGGTTATATCTCACCTTGTGAATCACAAAATGTAATACTTCTTTAGCACAAAATTGATTTTTCTTGTAAACTTTCATTTATATTCTTTATAATTTATAATAGTTTTATCCTGTAACATTCATGAACTGAATATATAAAAAAATTTGCCTGTAAGTTCATTATTTACAGGTTTAGATTTTAAATTTAAAATGCATATATTTCTTCTTGATTATTTAACTTTTATTATGGTCTTGTGAGTTTCAATAGCAGATTTATCCAGGATACTACCAATTTTAAGTTATACTTTGAAACGATTTGAAACTTGACCCTCACTTGAAAAGCTTGGCCTGGTATCATCTACGTTCTCCGCACCTTTTGTAACATTTAGTGGCAAAATTGTAATTACATTTTATCACTATAATGAAAATTAATACTATAATATTTGGCTTACTTTATTCATTTTAGCATTTATACTTTTAATCCTACCCTACTATTATTTCAATATTTATTCTATTCTTCTTCTGTAGATTGAAAAACTTAGTCCTATCTGTAGTTTGTACCCTCTATCTACATTGGCTTTAGTTTTATAACCTGTAATTTCTGTTTGATAACAATCAATTTTTGCTATCTTACCTGATTGCCTGTTCTAATCAATGGATTAAAAAAAATCACTAATGCTAGTTTTAAAATATTAATAGCACTTTCCTAATGAAATTTTTGTTCAACATTTTGCTCATCACCTAAATAACCCTATCAAAGCTCTCAAGTATTTTTAGCCTTTGAACTATCCTGAATAATTATTCTAACCTGCACATTTACCATTTTTGATATGCTCAAACAAAGTAAACAGACACAACCTCTCAAATACATTAGGTTCTAAAATATTCTATTAATTGTTAATTTGTAATCAATATATTAGGTGTACTTAGGAAGTATAATGAAGTTAAATGAACATGAGGGGTTGTAACAAGCAGAAGTATAAAAGCTTGCAAGGGTGAACACCATAAATTAAGGATGACAGGCAGGTCATTCACATAACATGGCAACAATTAAACACTTTTCTTCATGACTCAAAGCAACAGTACAAAAAAAGTGTCCTGCATTTTTTAAAATTATTATTATTCAGTAATGTTCTTAATTTTTTATTTGATTAAACACGTTAGGCAAATGTAAATTTAATTCATGTCTATTAAAACAAAACAAAAAAACTTTTAAAACAAAGTGTTTTTATACAACTGTTTTTGAAGGAAAATACTTACCTCATCTTTTAGGTATGTGTTAATTTTATGTTTTAAATATATAATAAAATGTTACTTTAATCAAAAATTTCAACAATAATGTGTATGTCCCACCAACATTTTTAAGTAAAATTTTTGTCTGACCTTTGGATTATCCAGGTTTTCAGGTTGTTGGTGTTCAGATTAACAAGGTTCCACTGTTTATATACAACACAATATGTGAAAACATGAAACTTACGGGAATCATAATTTTTTATGTTTGAAGCAGTTTCTTTAAATTTACAGCATGTGTAAAAACTGTAAAATTAAAAAAAACAGTATTTTTATAAAAATTTTTAAGAAGTCTTTTGAATGTATGTTACTTTTTGTTAAATGCAACAAAAACATGCATTTCCAATTTTAACCAAACGTATTATATTTTACAAAGTAAATTTTTTGTTAAAAACAAAGTAACATAAGAAAAAAATTTAATGCATTTAAACAAGTTACATGATTTTAAGCAAATTTCCATTGAAAAAAATGAACTATTCAGTATCACCATGGTAAGTCAACGAAAAAAGTACTGATCCTGACCTCTACATCACTTTTTGAGGGGTCATTAAAATGTATGTGTGTGCATATGCAAATTTTTTAGAAGTTAAAAAAAATTTGTAACTTCTATTTCTTAAATGTTTCTAAAAGTTCATTTCATCATTGTAACCAGCATTAAAAAAACAACTGCATAAATTAGTATTTTGAGTTTTCGAAACTGTTAACTTTAAGATATTTCATATGACTACTCAGGATTCATTTTAATTTTTCCAATGTAATCTGGCAAGTTTAGAATCCAAATATATGTATATTTAATGTTTATTATGGTAATGAAATCGGAATTACGAAGGGACAAGAAAAATGTGCTTTATCACGTGAGCGATACATATTTTTCTCCATTACAAAATAAATTCCTGTTGCAGCAATAAGCAAGATGATTTTGGAAGTACTTTATATAATTGAGAGTATTATGAAATGAAGTGATATTTACTAGTTGTAACTTAACATTAGAACATAATTTGAAACCGCAATGACTGTTACACTCAGTTGTCATGTTTTTAGCGTAGGCTTAAAATTTAATAATTTTTATAATGTAAAATTCGTGTGTTCTTATCAAAATGATTTTTTTAAATGATTTTAAAATTATTTCCAATATTTTACATTTATTTTTTATTATAAATTTCAATATAAACTTTATGAGACGCTAAATATTGAAACACGAGTTAGACAATTAAATAATTAATGTTCAACTACAGTTCTGTGAATGTGATGAGGATGCTTTGTCCACAGGGGGGGGGGTGCAGACTAACTGCGCACCTATTGAGAGGATTTGTACGTCCCTCGCGGCACCCAAATTTTAACACACACTCACACTTATGACTTTAACACTTTACACTCACACTTACATTTAGGGAGGCGCTAATAGCGTCAATGTGCAATTCTCCTTAAAATAACAAAAAAAAGAGGATGGTTTTTGAGAAAAAAACTAAGATCTATATTTTTTATTAATATTATTAAATGAAACTTTCAGAGTTTGTAAAAAAAACAAATTGTCTTTCTAGCGATATAAAATTTATGCACTATACTATTTTTTTATATGATTTATTCTGAAAAAACCAACTATTTTTCTTCAATAAAATGATTTTAAGGTATGTATTTTTAATGTTTTTATTATTTTAAATTTTTTTCTACAGTTTTCTATGTTTTAGTTCAAACATTTCCCAACAGAATAAAAAAAAGGATTGTAAAAATCGGCCAGTAAACTAAAAAGTTGGTTGTTTTAAAAATCCTTTCAAAATCAAGAAATTACCTGGCAGTTCTGGAGAATACTGTAAAAAAAAAAATCAGGCACTGAAAGATGATCAGGATAATTTTAATCACCTACAAATTGTATTTCACATTTGGGAAATAAATTATTATATTATATTACTTAGGGGCCTAGTATTGTGGAAATGAGTAATTTCATCCACAACCAAATAACAATTCAAAAAATATTTCACATTTACCTCTACTTATGTGTACATTTTAATTTGTGGAAAATATTTCAACAGCTATTACGGTTATTTTTATATTATTCTTCTTTTCTGCTAGGATTATTATCACTGTGGTCAGTATAATGATTTGCCTTCCCTAGCTTCGTCAATTCTACTTTCGTTGACGCATTTCGGAAAACCTCCAGCTTAAAAAAAAAAAAAAAAAAAAAAATGTAGGATGAGTAAGATATAGCTTTTGAAGATGGAGGTTCTCCAAAACGCGTTAACAAAGTAGAAAGTAGAATTGACGGAAGCATGGAAGGCAGATCATTATACTGAACACGGAGCAATTATGGTTATCAACAAAAGTTTATTTCAATATCATTTTCTTACAAAAAACCTACTTACTAAATAAAATACATGGTTGGTTCATTATACAACCAACCATTGTAATCCCTTAATTATTGCTCATTAATTAAAATAGCAAGGGCTGGTTGAACACTGCAGAATCCCAATGTAAAGGTTGTGTGTGTGTGTGTGTGTGCACACACACACACACACACACACTTAAATTGATAGCTACATCATTGTAATTTACCCAAATAACACTGTGTTCTGGACTACCAACAGATTACCCCTTATATACTCATACTGTTACAATTTAAGATTTTTCACACTATAATTTTCTTAAGAAAAAATTTGTAATAAACACAACACAATAGTTAAATATAAATTGGTGAAAAGTAGCAACAATGAAAATAAGGATTTCACATTATCCTTCAATATATAATATTTTAGAACATTTTTTCCCGGTTTGTTTATGCAAAATATCCAACAAAAACCAGTAATAAAAACTAATAATACTACTAATAATAAAATATATTTACAATAACTATTCAAAAATATTTTTAGGGAGGCTATTTTCTATATTAAATCTTGAATTTATCACAGTGCTCCTCTATGGGTCCAGTTACAAAATGTTGCATCTATGCCAGTATCAATTTGGGTCTGTAGGAAAATCAAGGACTTTTATAAATTTGTGCTCAAGTCAGTATCTCAGTAACATAAACGATGCAATCAAACACTATAAAATTTGTGGAGCCAATGATGTTTGTAGAGGCCTAAATGTAAGAAAATATGGAGTTTGACAAAAAATATCTATTTTAGTAAGGCGTAGGGATAGTTAAAGGTAACTCGAAAGAAAGAATTCAGATTCCAAATATACATAATTTTTGCACATAAAGAGTTTATGTAGTCACAAAATATCTCAAAAAGTTGAAGTTTTCATGACACACTTAAATTCTGACATGTTGACAAAAAATTTAAAAATCAGTTTGGATTTTTAAAGATTTTATTATTTATGGACCTTAAGCAAGTTTTGAAAATTTTACTGTTATTTTACTCTTACCAACCTTTTGCAGAGTATGTAAAAATATAATATGAATAGGAAGCCATACATTTTAAATGAAGAACTTAGAAGGATGAACTGCAAGTAGTAGTCCAAGATACATTTTCTGAATAACTACATGGACTAAAATCCAAGCCATGGTAATAAAAATGACACAGAAATCAGATGATTCATTCTTGTTAAATCAAGTATAGTGTGTGTGTGTGTGTGTAGTATTGCATTGCATTTTAGATATAAAACACTCAAGCTTACTACAGACACAATTAGTGACTTTGGACAGGTGGACATAGGCCAGGAAGAGAGGACTGTGGGCTATCTATCATCTTTTCTAATAACATTTGCCCAGTTATTTTCATAAAGCTGATCACTGTCCAATTATCCAATAACTAGCCAAACCTCACCACAGCTCCACTTCTGCTATAAAAAAATCAGTGCTACTACTTTTGATAATAGACCCTGTATGTGATCCCATCCTTAGAATAAAATTATTACATACTTTCTTAGGAGTCCTAAAGTTAATCAACAAAATTAAAAACGATCTACAGTAATAAACCCTCGGTTGTTAGCAGATGCACAATTACTGCAAATAAAATCTGTTATTTGCAACAGCTGTTTGGAAGTTGAAAAGTTCATAATTTGAAAACACATGTTCAGAGATGAAAACCAATGCATTTGTAAGGAAAATATTGAATTCAGGTTATTTAAACAAAATTCTGTAAACAAATGATTTTGTGGATATAATTTATTTAGCGATTACATTTTAAAAAAACTATATACTGCAATACCTTACAGACTGCAGATTTTAAGTATCTGCAGTAACATTTTCATTTCTAATGTACTGTTCTGTGAAACTAACTTGATAAATCATTATTGTTATTGCATTACTTCCATAGGAAGACAAACAGATGTTTGTTTGCTTAAAATTGCGTATTGAAGGTATTTTTGTTTATGTCCGCCTTATCTTTCTTTCTAATATACTGTTCTGTAACATAAATCTGATAGAATGCTACTGCAACCGCACTACTTCCATTCAGTTCTGGCAAGGAAGACAAAGGTTTGGTTTAATTAAAATTGTGTTGATGGTAGTTGCCATACTTTAAATATCCATGTTTACATGCTTTATGTGACCAGCTGAAATATGTGACACTTGAAGACAATGTGATTAATATGAAGAAATCGGATTATGTTATACATCAGTGTTAGTTTTACAACTGTACACTAAATTGTAATAAGGTTTAACAACATTTTCTCCATAGATAAAAATAACTTCCAGAAGTTCATCCTACTGAACTTGGCAGTGCATTATTATAAATTAATAACTGTAAGCCCATGGACTAATAGTAGATGTATCAAAAGCTGATGGCAAATAACTCTGTTCTTTCTTAAACAAATTTACAGGTATACTACACAGTAGATGAGCTACAAGTATAAACCATCTGCACACTGCATCCTTGTTACATTTCTTTATTTTATTCTTGGAAGGTTTAAGGGCTATGTTTAAATATGTAATTAGGACTAGAGTATGTTAAGTTTCGTCAAACTACTTGTTAAGTTACACAGAAAGTTTGTAAAAGGCTTAAAGTTATACAGTATGTTTATGTGCAGTATTAGGATTTGCGGCCTTCTGTGGTACCGAACCTCCGCTATTGGTAAGGGATACTGTTATTTATATTTTGATAAAAATTACAGTAAAAAACCCACCAATATCCACAACACATTACTAGAAAAGTTTTAAGTAGATATATGTATTAACATTTATGCAAAATAAATTCATAAATATAAATTACACTTGAAAAATGATTGTCACACACAGTTTAAAGACAAATCCTGTTTCACTGTTTACTGGCTTTTTTGTTTGTATTACACTCTGCATTTTTTTAAAAAAAACCTTGATTATCGAAAATTATCTGTATCAGGAAAGAAGATATCCCTTATATAGGTCCAATAATAGAGGGCCTAATGTAGTTAAAAATAGCAGCATACTTATAATTCTATGTACAAATTGAATTTAATTTCTGTAAATTCAGCTTGGGATTAATGAGACTCTATAGCAATTAATAAATAAAACAATATTAAACTAGTAAGAAAGAAAAGAAAAATTATATAACATACAAATGAAAGGAAAACTCAATATTAATATTACATATTTATTTACTTTTACAATAATTATATATATATATATACATATATACATACATATATATATACATATATATATATATATATTTCATAACAAAGAGATTTTCTTTTCTTTCTTTATCTTAACTAATATTCTTAGCTGTTGTGCGAAGGTCACCTGTCAGGCGCGCGAGTGTGCCTGCGCGGGAGAGGCGCTATACTGCGGCTGTGGCCCGAGCCCCGCCAGACATCGCTCCCACGCGGCGTACCTCGCGCTTTCTCTACAGATACTCTGCAACAACAAGCAAGGTTGCTGGTTCACTTACTTGCCGTACCATGAGCGGCGTCTGCTTGATCCACCAAACCCCCGGTCACCCCGACGTGCTGTTCCCCGAGCGTGCTCCACTATAACCCTAGAACCAACATCAGACTCAAACTAGTCTGTCCCAACTGTCACGGCTCGGGAACAACAATGTCATTCACCGTTTTAAATTTACATTTTAAAAATAAAAATTACAAGAACAACCCCACTGATTTTCTTTACACAGATTTGGAATTATTATATATAAATTAAAATCATAAACAGACGCCACTTATATGTTTCTTAATATTTGTTTATAGAGTGAACCTAAATACATTTTATAACTTTCTTTGAGTGATAATGCAAGTTGATACCTATTAAACTTATGTAGTAGAGGAAAAATGACATGTACTTGTTTTGAGACTGCCATAACTCATGGCTTTTTAAAATTATTTTCATAGCTTAATATAAAAAAAGCTGTTTTATAAAATAATTTGGCTCAAAAAGTAAAAACCTACGCTTTCACATTTTGGTTCCTTAACATTTTTGTCAAAAGTTGTCAAAGTTGAAAAATGTTTTTTGAGGCACTATTTCTAAAATCAAAAGTATTCACATTTTTAATTTGTTTATGAGTAAATTTGAAAACCAAAACAAATCTGACTTTAATTGGCTCTTTTGTTATTGGTTTGACAGTAACAATAGTACTAACTAGTGTTTTTTTTGTTAACCTGTACAATTAAATTTGATCTGGTCAAAAATAAATTAACAAAAGAACTTTAAGGTACTTTTATATACTATACATCAATATTTACAGTTGTTGATTTGTGGTACTAAAATATCACTTTTTTGAAGTTATAAAATTATTTAAACTCACTCTGCAATTATATTTAGACAAATCTGTGATAAAATTACATTAAATTTATTAAATAAAAACAATTTTCATTTAATTAATAACAGCTTATGCAGTCTTCAAATGCATACTTAATGCAGCTCATGCATATTTTCAATGCAGTCATAAAATGAAAATTTACTTGTTCTGTTAAATATTCAATACTTTAGTAAAACGTCCCTTTCTTATTTTTCCATCAACTGTGTGAAGGAATATGTTAAGTTTAATAGAACTAAAATGAAATAATTAATTAGGGTATTTACATTAAAGGCATCTGATTACAACTTCTCAAATAAAAGTGCATATTATATTTTAGAAAGTGAAGGAATGGGCTAGGGTTGATTTTATGCTAATTAAAAACAACATTATATCAGGGTGTAATAGATAATTCAAAATTCCAAATGCACAAACATTATTTGTGTAACTATAGATTACTACTTTAACTCTGTTTCTTTCATTGTTTATTATTATACATGAAATAATCTATTTGTTAAAATTTCCTTTTTTGTATTATTCATTAATATTCAATAATTTGTAGCAATAAAACACTTATTTTAAAATTTTTTAGATTTTTTTTAAATTATGGAGATTAATAGAAAATTTTGTACAAACATAACCAAAGAAGTCTAATCTGACATTCAAGTTCATAATGTACTCACCTTTCTCCCATCAGTTCCTTTCCATTTAATTCATACACAGCATCATCTGCATCTCTGTGGTCATCAAATTCCTATAAAAATAACATTGCAAACAAATTTTAGCTAACACTTATAAAATACTTTTCATGTTTAAGGTAAAATAAGACAATCTGTACCATTACTTTAAAAGTGGTTACATCAGGATAAGGAAGGAAGACCATGAACAAGTCAAAAGCAAAATCATGTCAGTAATAAAATAAATGTTCTGATTAAGAAATACAATTTGGGAAAATAACAGTTGACTCTTGATAGTCAAACACTTTCAATATTCCAACACACCTGCAAGGTTTGAGAAATCTCCCATCCTTCCCTACGCCTGCCTATTAACGATATTTATTATTTGTTTAGATATTTAAATTCAGTTTTCATAACAATGTGTTACCAATTCATGTGGTGAGTACATCGATCAAGTTTGGGTAAGTGCACTATATTTTTATTCAAATTTTATATTTACTTTCTGTACATTTCCTGAAGTCTTGTTTATTATGAACTTACTACAATTAAGACAAAGGCCCTTAAAATGAGCGAGTTTCGCAAGTTAAGGATGCACTTTATACATGGTTTATCTAACAAAGAAGCAGACTTGCTCCATTTCAAGGAACATATAAACAAAAACACCCATTTTTTAATAAAATTAAAAAAATATACTAGTGATGGGATGATTTGAAAACTTGAAAAAGCACCATGTAACATATTTCTACATGAGTGGAGGAAAACAGTCTGTTGAGTTCCAGAGCCAGAACGAGCGTAAAAAATTATTGAATTAGGTCTAACACCTGAAGTAAATAGGTGGCAATTCCAAACAAAAACATTTGCTACTCTGGGTAAAACATGTTTTTAGAAGACAATTTTTAAAAAGAAAAATCACACTGACTGTATATGCCAATGTATAAAAAAAAAATTTGTTGAACTGTTAGTTGTGGTTTGTCAATTGTAATAAGTTCAATTTTGCATGTGCAGATTAGTTCTCTGCCAGTTAAACAAGTCAGAGGGTCACTAAAGAAAATGTTTGTCATTAGCACAATAAGTTTTCACACTTGAAAAGCAACACTTAAGAGAAAGTTGCCAGTGAAGGCCCTTATGCACCAGGACATCACTGAGAATTAAGACACTGATCGCTATATAACGGTAACTGCACTTGCCAAAAATACTATTACTCTCATTCAGCCAATGGGCCAACCAAAATGAAAAATCTCAAGGCATTTTAGAAGCATCTATTTATGAATATTAGTAAACCTGATGCAGACTACACATCCCTCTTGGAACAACTCAAAACGAATATCATTGTCAATATAGTTTGCTTGGCATCAAATAAAGCCTCTTAACATATTAAAATCTATTTAAACCAGAAAATTCACTTTTGCCAAAGAAAAATGACAATGAAAATGCATCTCACGAGGACGACTCAACCACACAAATTGGAAGTTGCACTTAGAAATTGTATTAAAACTGAAATTATACAAATTAATTGATGGAAGACTTAAGAGCAAGGCTTGAGATGCATATGTTAACAATGCCCTCACGGATTAAGAAATTTTGGTGGAAACTGAAGAATCTGTTGGCAACACGATTGAAGTGGTTCAGAACATAAGCAAGATTCTCTGTCAGCTGTGATGAAGTGTTGCACAATTATTAATTATCAGTGCAGAGTTAGAGTTATCAGCTGCACAGTTCGCTACGATTATGTGAGGAATCATGAGAAAATTAAGATATTAAAGATCACGCAATAACTGACAGTTTCTATCGCAAATTTCTTCCAAGTGTAAATATATCCATAACTTCTCGCAATTTGTAACCTTACTATTCATGAACTTTTTATAAACGAGGCAGACATAAGAAGTTATATTCCATAATGATACTTTTCATGAAATGTGTATTATATTTAAATATAATTATTTTTTACTTGAATGATTTACTTTGAACTTTTTTATACATTGCTTCTGTCAATATTCAGTTATTAAATGATTCCCTACGATACTACAAAAATATTCAGAAGATTGTGTTTCTAAGAGTGTAAACAAACTAGCAGAACCACTTTGGTGTAGGTTTACCATTTACTTGATATCAAGCAAAAACTGACAAAAATCTATACTTTTTTACAGATTTAAGAAAATTAGGTGCGTGTGACATGCCAATACTTCAGGAGCTTTTCTGAAAAAAAGGGCTAAACATTTAGAACTTCTTTCAAGATGGTGGTGCCTGCGATGGTGGAGTTATTTGAAAACTTAGATTTTTCAACAGTGTACCAACCTATACAACACAAAAAATTGAAACTTTCTGATCAATATAACCACATGAATATTTCTGAATAATTTCACTAGACTAAGTAAAAAGTAATGATTGATGATTTCATTTGACCATGCAAAATTTTTATATAAAATGATTCTAGACATGCATTTTGTAATGTATTGTATAAGAATGTCAAAAGATAATAGATTCAAAACAAATAAACCAATGAAATTCTAAAATAGGAATATTTTTGTAAATACTGTGTTGATTAAACCTTTCATCACATTGTATTAATTGTATATATTGAGGCAGCTGAAGTAAGCAGCCGATGTGCTTAGCAATTCCGTCATATCTCTAGCTTATAATATTCATCTAATCAAGATAAAACATTACAACATCTACAATAGCCTTGGCTAACTCTAATCATTTCCTTTAAGTACTCATGTGAACACTATATGAATAACAATGAAGACTAGAATGAGTGGAATTTCACTTAGAAAAAAAATGTTCAAGGGAATAGCAGAGCAAGCATCCAATAATGATAAGTGATTCCATTAATTAGAAAAGTAGGGGTTAAATACCTTGAATACTCTATTTACAAAACTTAACTTTATGAAGACAATATAGGGCAGATGCTGCTGCTATTAACAAAGCATTTCATAAATACAGAAAGGAGGCACAATATACCTACAAAGGTCACAATATAACAGTAACCCTTGAACTTCATTCATTCATATTTATATTTGAGAACTGTCAGGTTATTCTGCCAGTCCTTATAAAAATATATAAGAATTATAAATTACGGATAAAGAAACTGGACATTTAGTTTGTTTTATGACTTATCTAAACTAGGGAATTCTCAAAAAAAAAAAAAAAAAAAATATTAGATATGATTAGTTTAATATTTGTATCTGATGCAGTTTAGTAAAATATGGAAATTCATTCATGGTAAACCAACCCCTCTCCTTTGTATTTACGCATAAACTACTATAATCCTGACACAATTTAAAAATGTAATAATTTCATTCAATATTTACAAACTTTAACATGCTTACCCTCATAGTTTATCATAAACTATTCAATTTATGTAATTAACAAGTTTACTCATGCAACAAATTCGGAATGACTTCAATTAATAAAAGTTAAAAATTACCATATGAATTAAAACAGTTTCACAAATAAGACAACTTATAAACTAGATATACACACTTATAAACCCATGCATTTAAAGCAGCATAACCAAAATATTCACATAATTGAGCAATAGGATTATAACCATCAAGACTTGACCTTTAGAACAATAATGGTACTACAAAGTGCTTCATTTTACATGCAGTATTTGTTACGTTTATTTCAAGCATACTTACTTGTAAGTAGATAACATTTGATAACTTTTATTAAGCATACATTTTCCTTTATGCATTATAGCATGTAAGTTTTAAGCAGTAGTCATTTTACATTATCAATTACTTGAAATTGAGAAAAACTTATTTGAAAAGAAAGAATGCAATGACAATTTGTACTACAAAAAAAAATTTAATTTATACATTTTTTTTGATAGGGCCTATATGTGTATAAGACGAAGTAATTCTATAACGTGACAACCCTGATATTATTATTATTATTAATAATTATGTTATTTTATGGTTTTTTTCTGTACCAAACTGTAATGAATAATTAAAAAGACTGTGAAAATTAAAATCTCTCTGATTATACAGAATTATTGAATCTTTTTTTGGCAACTGTTTTAATTTTTAATTATATTTGAAGCTCTGGTTTCTTATATTTGCATGAATGACTGTTAAAAATACTTAAAATTTGTAATAAAATCAAATTTACTTTGGTTTTGAAAACACACTGCTTTAAGTTTTTTTAACTTTAATCTGAATATATTTTTTTTTTAAATATTAGCAAATGTTAGTACTTACAATAAAACCATAACCATTCTTGAGTAGAATATCGCGTGTGTGGCCAAAGCTTTTGAAAAATCGCTCAAGGTGTTTCTCTCGAACGCCAAATGGAAGGCCTCCAATATACACTCTTGACCCTACCATGCTGTAATGAACAAAAGGGTGAATTTAGTAAAGAAATCCACTTACCACAAACGCAAATCCATTCTTCATAGCCACTTCCTTGACTCTACCAAATTTGCGGAAGAATCTCTCAAGGTCGCGTTCTCGCACACGATAAGTTAGGCCACCAACAAAAACTCGGGTGCCCATTCTTAAACGAAATAAAAGAAGCTGTCAGCAATTATGCAACTTCTTAAAACATTTCATAAAAGGCTTCTTTAGCCACAATTTTTATTTTAATGAATTTTAAATACAGTTAATCCTACGTCTTCTGAACCACTGCAAATTTAAAATTAACCAACTTGTACATTTTAATTAATTGTTAATGCTTAAAATGACTTCATTAACAGCTACAAACTTAAGAAAATGATTAAACTTAGAAAAATAAATTATGTACTTTGTAGCTTAAATTCACATCTAATTAGTAAAAAATATTAAACAGAGATGAGGCAGATTGTTTTAGCTAAATACCTAAACTGAATAGGCTAAGTACAAATATAAAATTAGAAAGTTATTTTTTATAAAGCTAACTTTTCCTACTAAACAAATTGTAGATTGTGAAGTAAATTTTCTCAGTTAAGAATAAAATTCAAAATGTTCATCTAGATCACTGGTTTGCTATGGTTATATAAAAAGTGAATATCTGAAGAAATATTTCTATTATTCCACATGACTCACTTCATTGCCAACTGTAAAGTTAAAACACAAAACAGATTTAAAAATAAAATGGAACAAGGCGATAGGACAATGCAACTGTGCTGGGCTCGGCTTCTACTGGAGCTACAACATGCACCTAGCTAGAACGATTGAGTTAGAAAAATAAAATGAAACAAAAAACTTCACATTTCATGTAAGTTGTAATAATAATTATTATACTTCATGAGTAGAAAAAATAAAAAAGGAGCAAAAAAGTGAGTTAGAAATGTTTAACTCACTTTTACACCATTTTTCTCTTTTCTTCTGAAAGTGTACTTATTAGACACAAACTGTTATGAGGGTGGGGTGAAAAGTTTCCGGCCTGACCAAGAAAAACGATGTTTAAAAAAATTTTTTTGCTTTATTTCTCAACATAATCTTCATCGAGACTGATATATTTCTCATAATGGTGTTCTAATTTAGTTATACCAGTTTTAAACATAGATTCGTCAAGCTCCTCAAAATACTGATTTACAGCTTTAATCACTTCTTCATTGCTCCCAAATCTCTTACCGCCAAGCCATTTTTTTGTTAGATAATAATATAACAGATAATAGTCGCTGGGGGCTAGGTTTGGGCAGTAGGGAGGATGCGGCATCAATTCAACTTCAATTCATAGATTTTAGCCATAGCAACACTTGACGAATGCACTGGTGCTTTATCGTGATGAAACAAAATTTTTTTCCTCGCCAAATGAGGTCGTTTAATTTGTACCTCCTGCTTCAAACATTGCAATAACTCTGCGTAGTATTGACCAGTACTAGTTTTACCCTTTTCAAGGTAATCAATGTATATAATTCCTCTTGCATCCCAAAAAACAGTAGCCATAACCTTATAAAATTGTTTTTGCCTTCTTTGGAGTTGGTTCCCCTTGTCCAACCCACTGTTTAGACTGTTGTTTATTTTCAGGAGTGTATGGTGGACCCAAGTTTCATCAAGTTATGAATCGACGCAAAAATTCGTTTGGATTACGCCTATACAGCGCCAAATTGTCGGTAGAAATGTTTTTTCGAAGCAATTTTTTGTCGAGTGTTAGCAAACGCGGCACTTATCTTGCACATGGCTTTTCCATGCCCAAATGGTTGTGTAAAATATTTCGCACATGTTCAGCTGACATCCTACAGGTCTCAGCTATATCATGCACTTTCAATCTGCGATCTTCCAATACTATTTTATGGATTTTTTCGATCATTTCTGGAGTTGTGACCTCAACGGGCCGTCCTGGGCATGGTTCATCAGAGGTGCTCACACGACCCATTTTAAATTCAGAAACCCACTGCTTAATAGTTGAATATGATGGGGAGGTGGGTCCTAGTGTTGAATCCATTTCTTCTTTTGTTTTGGTGTAAAACCCTTCAAATAGAAGTATTTGATAACAGCACAATTTTACAACTTTTCCATTTTCATGAAAACATCCGAGGTGTCTCGTTCAGTGTGCTCTCAAACGTAAACTAACGAGGCGATTGTGCTGAAAGTGTACATATAAGCTAGTTAGGGTTAGTACTGTACGACGCCACTCTAAAAGTAGGCTTAGTGGCGCTGTCTCTTGGTCAGGCCGGAAACTTTTCACCCCACCCTCGTATAAAGGATTGTTTATTTCATTTTATTTTTTATGCCCTATTTTCACAAAGTTCCAGGGTGAAGGTGGTCCCATGACACAAAGTTTCGCAACTGCTGATCTAGATTAGATATACATAAAACATGTCAGTAACAGACCCTACATTAGTTTGATAAAATAATTTATAAAAAGGAAATATACTTAAATGAACTTAAATAAACTAAGAACATTTTATATCTAAGAAAATACAGTAATTGAATCCTAGGCTCAATAAACAATCTTAATGCTAGCAATGATATTTAAAGAAAAGTTAATACTAAGCCAAAAAAAAAAAAATACAAATTACCAAGTCAGTAACATTATTTAAACATTAGGTTGGGCCACAAGGTCTGCATTACAACAGTTAATAAAAGGATATAACAAAGACGGGGAAAACATTGTAAAAACAATTAAATGTGTGCATTTAATAACGAGACTTATTTTATTAAAAAGGTAAATCTGTACTTTCTGGTGCTTTAACAAAATTTACATTATTTGTGCATAAAAAAGTTTTTATTAGGTGACATACAGTAATAATAAAAAGTGAAAAAACTACAGGGGGAATCAAAAATAAAAGTGATGTATATAACCTAGAAATTAATAATGCACGAAAGTAGCAAACATGTTTTTCATTGTGAAAAACAATTATTTGCATAAAATATATTTTTAAATTACGTTAAGAACCTAATACTTTTGTATATGAAGAAGCTAACACATTTGTGTATGAAAAACCTAACACCACAATTTTGCAACAAGTAGCCTTTTGCTTTTGACATACACAAGTACATCGGCTGCATTGAAACCAAAAATTTGCCTATCAATTTCACAATTATTGTTGCACTTCAAACATATCGAAGGTTTACAAATTTGCTATCATACTGAAGCAATACTTTTATCACTACAGAAACCATAAATTTACAACAATGACAATATGAGAAGTGCATGGTGACCTTGCCTTAGTAAATCTATCATACTCTATACAAAGTAAACGACAATATAGTTCTGACACTATAAAATCAGACCTTATTATAACAAATTTAATCTTTTGCAGCTGAATATCTTTTAATTCAATTATATGTATGTATGTCTGTATATATATATATATATAATTCATATTATATTTCTGAAAGTTTGTGTGTTTGTTTGTTATTCAATCACGCTTTAACCACTTGACCAACTGAGATGAAATTTGGTACGAATATGGTTTAAGTATCAGAGATACATATAGGCCTATTCCCGTTTTACAAAACGTCATTATATTACTTACCCAGCCCAAAATAATTATCAGTTTTTAGTTTTGTGTCGTGTGTTAATTGTAGTTATTTACTGGACATGTGATTTAGGTACCTGAGATGAACATAGATTCAATCCTATTTTAATAATCTTAATCTGTGTTTTATTTATTGCAAAATTATTGTTTTTAATGTAACATTTTCAATATTTTAGTTGAAATTTTTTTCAAAACTGACTAATTTGTTACTTTGTGTTCAATTTTCAATATTAAATGTAAAAAAATCCCTACACAGAGTGCCAATTGTAAGGTAGTATATATATTTGTGTAATTACATTACATGAAAAAATAGTAAATATGCAGTGTAGCATAACCTATATTTTTCGATATTTTTTTGTTACTAAAATGCTTTATTATGTGCCCAAGAGCAAGAATCCAAAATATGAAAGCACAAGAAGTACGATAAAATCTAAAATAAAAGTGACCAACATAACCTCAAAATTGGTACCAGGCGAAAATCAGTAACGTGTTGTAAATCGGTAAAACAATAAAAATACGAATAACATGGGTTTTGGGTGATAAGAAACCAATTTTTAAAAGAATTCTGCATAACCAAACTGACACGGTTGTTAGGCCTAACAAGGTGATTCATGAAAAAACCTTTATATTTTTTTTTTTTTTTTTTTTTTTAATAGCCTACTATATATCCTGACACGGTTGTTAGGCCTAAAACAGTGATGCGTGAAAAACCTTTACATTTTTTTAAAGAATACTACATATCCTAACTGACATGGATGGTAAAAAAACCTTGAATTACATAACCTAATTGACACGGTTGTTAGGCCTAACACTGTGATGTGTGAAAAACCTTTATATTTTTTTTTAAAGAATACTACATATCCTAACTGACAAATGCGTGAAAAACCAGTATAATGTTTTAAAGAATACTACATAACATAACTGATACGGATGTTGAGCCTATCACGGTGATGTGTGAAAAACCTTTATATTTTTTAAAGAATACTGCATATCCTAACTGACACGGTTGTTGGGCCTATCACGGTAATGTGTGAAAAAACCTTTATTTTTTTAAATAGTACTGAAACCTTAACTGACACGGTTGTTAGGTCTACCATGGTAATGCGTGAAAAATACCTTATAGTTTTTTAAAAGAATACTCCATAAGCTAACTAACATGGTTGTTATGCCTAACACGGTGATCCATTAAAAACCTTTATTATTTTTTTTTATAGTACTTATAACCTAACTGACACGGTTGTTGGGCCTAATAAGGTGATGCATGAAAAAACGTTATATTTTTTTAAAGAGTAACTTAACTAACACGGTTGTTAGGTCTAACACAGTGATGCGTGAAAAACCTTTATATTTTTTTAAAGAATACGACATATCCTGACACGGTTGTTGGGCCTACACGATGATGTGTGAAAAACCTTTATATTTTTTTTTAAGAATACTACATATCCTAACTGACACGGTTGTTAGGCCTAACACGGTGATGCGTGAAAAACCTTTATATTTTTTAAAGAATACTAGGCTACATATTCTAACTGACACGGTGGTGCGTAAAAAAAAACCGTTATATTTTTTTTTAAAGAATACCACATATCCTAACTGACATGGTTGTTGGGCCTATTATGGCGATGTGTGAAAAACCGTTATTTTTTTTAAAGAGTACTTCAAACCTTAACTGACACGGTTGTTAAGTGTAACATGGTGATGCGTGAAAAAAACCGTTATTTTTTTTAAGAATACTACATATCCTAACTGACATGGTTGTTAGGCCTAACATGGTGATGCGTGAAAAATCTTTATATTTTTTTTTTAAAGAATACTGCGTAAGTTAACTAGCATGGTTGTTAAGCCTAACGCGGTGATGCATTAAAAAACACCTTTATTTATTTTTTAAAAAATAGTACTCCAGAACCTAACTGACATGGTTGTTGGGCCTAATACGGTGATGCAGGAAAAAAGCCTTAATTTTTTTTAAAGAGTACTCCATAACTTAACTAACACGGTGGTGCGTTAAAAAAACCTTTATTTTAAAAAAGAAATATACCATAACCTAACTGACACGGTTGTTGGTCCTAACACGGTGATGCGTGATCTTTAATGTATATTACGATTGCGGGAAAAGCCGTGACGGTTAACAGGTAATCATATTATATTTCTGAAAGTTTGTTTTTGTTTATTTGTTTGTTATTCAATCACACTTTAACTACTGGACCAATTGAGATTAAATTTGGTATGAACACGGTTTAGGTACCTGAGATAAACACAATACTATTCCAGTTTAATTGTAAAATAGCGACTTTTTAATAATACTGTATTTTATTAAAATATGACAGGACCCTGTTTTAGAGTATCGAGTAGCAAAAAGGTACATTTCCTGACCGAAAACCATAAATCGTATAATATTGTAAATAAAAATATATTAAAATGAAATGACCTATTCTGATTTTGAAAATCGGCTATAAATTTTATTGCCTACATTATAATTGCAGGCAAAGCCGCAACGGGTAACAGCTAGTATATATATATATATATATATATATATATATATATATATATATATATATATATATATATATATATATATAGAAAGTGCAGAAAAGTCAAAGAAGAAAGGAATTAATGTGGTGTGGGTTTATTTTTTTTTTCAAATATGTTTTTGAATATATTTTTTCTTTTATTATATATACATTATTATCCAAGTAAAACATATTGTTTTGAAAAATAATTTTTTTAAAGATTACTTGCAATTTTAAGCTGTATTTTATGGAACTATATTATGACATTGCTGTTACACTGAATAAAAATGTAGATTTTCTATACACACTTACTGCATGTGCTATCATTTACTATACAGACTTATTATTCATGCACATTATTACCACTTTCATGGCTATTATCATATTTTAATAGGTATTACTCCATATGTATTGCTCATTTATTCCCCTAGCTCATTCTACTCTCACTCATTTACTCTACATACAACACACACACACACACACACACACACCCCAGCAGGGAGTGTGCAGACTAACTGCACCTGTTTCGTTAGTAGTTGTATTTAGGAGATGATAGCCTTAATGTGCTTTTCACCTTTAACCATGATATTCAAATCCTAAGTACTTTTTAATGTTTTTTTAATCGTTTTAGCAATCAAAAACAAATTACCTATTCTCACACATTAACAATTTTGTGGTTATGTGGAACACTTTATTTCTGATTTTTATCATACTTCTCGTGCTTTTATATTTAGATAATTTCTTGCAAACATAAAATAAAGCATTTCACCACAAAAAATATTGAAAAACATTACCATAGTTAAACTGATTACATATCAAATACTTTTTTAACCTTTTGGTGGTCGTGCCGCGACAATTGTATCCATGTAAACTAATTTAAATAACACATTGCATTATTTTTTGTTATACTTTGTTTCTAATTGATTTATTTTAATTTTTAATAATTATATTTATTTTAAAAAATATTTAATATTTGAAACATAGACAAAATAGTTATTGAATACAAACACTTGTCTGAAAAAGGATTTCATTTTATATATAAGAAACATGACAAATATTACGGAATTCTTAATGGTCACATATAAAAAAACTACATTTATAAACAAAAATTTAATATTTATAAATTTAATCTAAATCAACGTCCATTGTTTCAGCTTTGTGCAAACAGTTTGTGCAATCAGCGGTCATCTGGTTGTGATTCTCAAAATATTCTTATTACATTCTTTGCAAACAATTTTGGTTCTTTTATTTTTGTGTGGTCCGCAAATATGACAAATAGGTCTACTTGTTTGTACTTGAGCCTGTTGATTTTCCAGTAACATATTTGCCTAAAAAAACTAAGATCTTTTGGAAGAGTTAGGATTGTTGCTCTAGCTTTCAAGTATCCACTCATGAAACTAATGGCCAATTTTTTCAAAATGTTGCGTCTTCGCTCACTGTAATTCAGATGGTTGAATTTATAAATTATATTTGCATTTATTCAGGCAATGTCTAAATGCCGATAAAAAAGGACCATTGTCCATTAATGTCGAGTAACTGGCAGACATTTGATCGACAGTATCAACGCCACATTTTGTAGCGTTATAACCCAAATTTACAATAGGCTTTTTGGAGTCTTTGTCAATAGAATAGAAACACGGTAAAAAAAATACGAACTAAAACACAAAACTACCTGAAGGGTAAAATAACTGGGCCGCAGATATAACTATCTCGCATTAATGTCTTATTTCCAGATAAACTGAAGATAAGGAGATATTTTTATATAGTTCGTGTCCCTCAAGTTAGTCTTGACAAATACTCAAAGCTCTGAAAACATTTCTCCATTGACACCTAATGTAAGATTGCGGCCAATTTGCTGCTGGCACGCCCATTTAAAGGTTAAAGTATTTCTGTACTTTCAGGCTTCATGCTACAATAATAATTTCAACAATTTTTTTTTATTGTGAATTTTATTACAGTAACACATTCATCAGCGAAAGATTAAGATGTCACTGTTGTTTATATTGCACAGAGCAATGTACAATGACACTATATTAGTATCATGGTAATAATAAATTATTTATTAACTGGACAGTTCTTATAATGATACAAAACAACTATATTAATGCTACAGGCATGTCAATTTGGTTCAATTTTTTTCTACTATGAAAAACCCATTACGTATTTAAGAACCGTGTTTTTACCCAACCTAGTTGCTAGGTTTTTTTTCAAAAAAAGTGTATTAACCTGTATCCAAGTAATTAGGTTCTTTTCTTTAAAAAAAGTAATTCTTTTCAGTTTTAATAACACACATTTTAATAATCGTTTTTGCAATAAAAACACATTACTTATTTTGGCGTGTTAGTCATTTTTATTTTCATTTAATGATAACTTACATTGTTTTAGTGCTTTTATATTTTGGTTTATTATTATTGGGGATGTGATAGTCATTTAGTGCAAAACTAACAGAAAATACTATGAGGCTCAAAAGTGCTTTTACCTTTTGAAGTGTTACGGCTCTTCCACAAAATTAACTCCTTTCGATTCGTACTATATCAACCCTACAGCCTTTTGGTCACCACTTAAAATTTGTCAGGGGTGTCCATTAACTGAACAATACTTAGGCCACCTTCTGAAAGTTCCTTTGTAAGTAGATGGCAGTCACAGTTCAATTAATATTATTAAGGCTACTTAATAAATGTGATGTAGACTTATTATATAGTGTCTGCATAGCTATAATAATCTGAAAGCTAACAGGACTAAAGCATAGTTCAACAACATGAAAATAATCAGTGTTCATTATTAGCCTCATCATCAAATACCGGTAAGCCCAAGTTAAGTCTTCACAATATTCAGATTTCATACATGATCACTATTTTATACTTAAAAAGCAAATTTAGTAAAATTCAAATGTCTAAATTAAAAAATATTACTAGTATAAACTGCATACAAAGTAAAATAATAACTTTTCGCATCACTTGGCTACTTACATAGACTCGTGTAACTAATTTTGCCAGGAATAGGACTAACTAAAGCGTGCGTCCTTGTAATCTATTAAGACTACAGTAAACAATTTTTAATACAAACGAATATCATACCTGTATTAATAATGGTGAGCCAGAATTTAAACGACAGTTCTAACCTGGTAAAAAAGGGTTTTTTACAAAACGATTACAACAAAAAATTATTGATGACTCTGTAGTTAAACATTTAACTTAAGATGGCAGCCAACGCAAGACAAGAAACGTAAATGCAACGCAATATGACGATGAAAGCCAATGAAAACAACTTCCGGCAATTCGCTTGATTTTTTTTCCTCCGGGGCTCACACAAACACATCAATGGAACTTGATCTTAGTATTTGAGCCTTAAAATTTCTATTTAATTTGCTAAAAAAATAAGAAATATAATGTAACAATAGTTAATTATTTACAACCACATAAACATAACATTAAACTAAATTAAAAAAAAATATAATTGATTATAAAAAAAAAAATTAAATAAAATATATACACAATTAAAAATATATGTTTTAACACACACACACACACACACATATATATATATATATATATATATATATATATATATATATATATATGTGTGTGTGTGTGTGTGTGTGTGTGTGTGTGTGTGTGTGTTTGATTTTATTTTACCATAAATTTTCTGTACTATTATATTTTTAAGTCATATTAAGAAAAATAATAAAACTGTAAATGTAATTAATTAACTTTTTGCATTTTGAAACTTTCGTAATACAATATGTTGAAATAAATAATAATGTTTCTTGTTTATTTATGTAATTTTGTTTCATATTACATAATAATAATAGAGATTTAGGTTGAATGTAATCATCAAGTCAAATTCTAATTAATTACAAATTTTAAAAACATACATAATATTTATAGTTTAGTGCGGTACATTTTAAACTCACAATAATATTTTTCTAATAATTTGCAATAATACATACAATTTTAAATGATATTATAAGCTCAAACCAATTATAATTATTTAATTGGCAATATTTAATATAGTATTAAGCTTTATAGCAGCAGTGCCTTATCTATTGTTATACAAAAAATATACAAGTAATGTATATAGTTATTTCTAATAATTTAGTATAATAATATAGTATAATATGTAAATTTAGTATGTACAGTACTACATTTCAAAAAATTAAAATTACTAATAAGAGTGAGTATGTATTACATAATTTTCATTTAATTAAGCTATAATCTCCTTGACAAGGCGGATGTTGAAATACAGTACATTATTTTTATAAAATAACAATTATGTATTAGGTATAGAAGTAAATTAAAATCGTAAAAATTTAAAAAATACATAATTTTTTTGGTAATACCAAGTTGATCAATCCTGAAAACAATTAAAAAAAAAAAAATTTAATGTTGCTGCTGTGTTTGGGTTCAAGACTATAAAAAATGGCCGACTCCCTTTGGCTTCTGTATGCCCTAAGCTACGAAAATGAATAAAAATAATCAGCTGAAAGCTGAGAGTTATTGGTTTTAGTTAATGGAATGGAAACTGGTCTTTAGTAATCTTGGGAAATGGGAATGAGTTTTAAAATATCTTTACCTATACTATACTATACCACTGTTAATTCCCCTAATAGTTTTTTTGTATTTACATTTTATATTAGTAACGTAATTAAAATTTTTTTTATATGATACTACGAATTGTTGAATAATTTTAATTATAATGCCTAAAGATAGTGTATCAGAATTGTTGGTAACTTTTTTTTTAATTGATTTTTCAAGCGGTTCCGTTATGAAGGATGTTTTCATATTAAATATAAAATTTTGAGTTAGTAAATTTAACATAACCTATATTCTTCATGGTGAGTTTCATTACCTTTTATTTTTGTAGGATTAACTTATATTTGAATTCTGTATTTTCATTATTTTTAGTACAACTTTTCTACAATTTAAGTCCTTGAATGTTACTAAATAAAAGTAGAAGTTAGAATTAAATGTAGAATTAGCCAGAGCTTTATAACCTTATTTGATCTAGTTATCTAGCAATTAATATGTATATATTGCTAATGTCAATATATATGCAGTATTCTATAATACAGTCTATTAATGAAAGCCGGAAGGTAAAAATCGTTTGACTATGGAACTTTACATGATTTTTGTGAAGATACAGGGTTTACATATATTAAGGATAAAAAGCATGTTTTTGCAGATTGCTAAGCAGGTAAATATGCATTAGTAGGACATGATTTTTCCACCAAAACGCCTTATATCATGCTTATTTGAAATAGTAGAAAATAAAAAAATTAAGAAAATACTATCAAATTGAAAAAAAAATATTTCTAAACCTAACCATTACTATTGTGCAGAAGATACTAAAGTTTTTGTCATGAAAATTCTTTATTTAATTGGGTATTTTTGAGTTTGAGGACTTATACTAACATAATAATTTTAACAAATTTTTATTTTGTTTAATTACGTTCTGTATTATTGAATTAAGCAGCAGAAGACAGTTATAGTGTTACGATTTTAAGCCTTTTTTACAGAACTATGTTCTGACATCATTGCTGTTTATTTTGCCTGGAGCATGCTAGATTTATTATACCAGCATCCACTGTGGTATTACTTAAGTGTATTATCACATTACAGATAGTCTGACATTCTTTGGTCTGACACGTTCTGTAATCCAACAATGCTTTAGCAACAATATCTCTCGTGAGTGCAAGAGAGCGTGACCATAATATGTAGTGTACTGATTGTGTGAACTGTTTTCTGTGTTTACAATGGATCCTCAGTAGACTAAAAAAGAAAGCATGTAACTTTAACTGTAGCTCAAAAGTGGGCGATTATTCAAAGACATGAGAGGGGATAATCACTGGCAGTTTTAAGTAGTATTTACAAGATTGCACGACCGACTGTTTCTGATATTTTGAAAAATAAAGATAAGATTGAACAATTTATGAAAACTGTTGCAACCGATCCTGGGAACAGGAAAACTCTTAAAAAAGGAGAAAGTTCAAAAGTAGAAGTTCTTTACACTTGATTTCACCAACAAAGGGAACGTCCTGCACCAATATCTGGATACATTCTTAAAAAAAAAGCGAAATATTTTTATGGAGAAATTGATAAAAAACAAGATTTTCTAAGTGTTTTAAACTTACTAAAGTTGTAAATGAGAAAATTATTAGAAGAAATTATATAAAACTGTAACATATAAGAAATTAATGTTCTTTAGTTTAGCATTACTTAGTTTAACAAAAAGACCTTAAAAATCATGAAAATAAGGGGTACTCCTTATTTACACGAATAACAGCATTTTTTTTTTTTTTTGTAAATTGGAAAGCATTAAATGCAGCAAAAATGGGTATATGCAGCTATGAGTAAATTTTTAAGTAACATAAATTTTGTTGCATACTAAAAGGTTGGTTTTTATGTTCAATTTTTGAATTATTTGAAATTTCCAGTGTTACCAATAGTTTAGAACTGTGTTACCAACAAATAGCATATCTTTTTTTCTGAATGTTATGGTAAAAATTCAGTACTGTCATGTCAGAACTAAAAAACTTGTTTGCATAATTATATTTTTTGAAATCAGAATCTTTATAAAAATTGATGTCAGAATGGGTTTTTAGTTTATTTTAAAATATATGGACCTGGGTAAATGTGTGTTTAATAGATACCTTTTATTTTTGATTTTTACTCCGCTAAAATGCTTTTTTAATGTATATGTTGTATGACTCCAAAATCTTTTTTTGCAGAAATGATTGGAACACTAAAATAAAAAGGTTACTTTAACTAATTTAACCAGTACTATGTTTGTAACTGGACCCAGATAGTGTTCTAACATCAAATATAATGTTGCTTTGAAGTGATTAAAAACTCTTGTAAATTGTCTTCACTAAATGGATCCATAACTTAATAAATGTTTGATTAATATTAATCGAGTAATTAATCAAAATTTCATACAATCGCAGTAGGCTATACATGATAATAAGTGGTGTTTATTAATTATAATAGGTCATACACTTTTATTTGATAATTTGAACAATTTATGTGTAATATAATTTTGTTTGTAGTATAGGTCCAGATGACTGAAGGAATTGTTGGCAAGATGATCAACAAAGATATCGCAAAACCCCTTCATTACCAGCAGCTGGAAAGGAGCCTCAATATCCAACCCTTTCTATCATATGTGGAAAACTTGTTTAAAGAACCTGTTTGGTAAGTAACAAGTACACAAATTTGACAAATTTTTTAAGATTTCATAGATCCTTGTCTGATTGATGTTTTTAATAAAAAGGTGAAAATTGTAAATACATTAACTTTGATGATCTCAATATTAGTGAGTCTGAATGGATGTAATAAGCATAAATATTCTTAGCTATTGTAACAGAAAATTTTACACTTAAGCTTTTTTTGTGGCATTGGAAATATTGCAGTTCTAGTATTCTGGAATATTTGAATATGTTGTGTTTAAGTGAGTAACTACTAAATGACTAAAAGTAGTGAAAAGTAGCAAGGAAAATATTTTCTGACTATTCTGTTGTTTTATGTTTTATTCACGTTTATTATTCATCATACAAACTATACAATTAGTATGAATAAATAATATTCTTCAATAAATAGCATATTCTTTTTTGTAAATAATATTCTTTAAATCAATATTATATACAAAGTCCTATATTACATTCATTACACTCAAATGTATACTAATGTCTTTTGGATTTTTTTGTTTTTGTCTTGTTTATGCGTTTGCATATAAAAAACATTTTTTTTTGTAATTTCCATTTCTGTCCATCAATGTACATGTTGGTTATGAGATTAGTATCGTGCTGTTAAACTGTGTCGATGTTGATTGGTGATGCTTTGTGTACAGTGGTACAGTCCCCAATATCTTATTTCAGCTATACATAATGCATCTCCTAGATTTGCCAAATCGGTGAAATATTAGAAAATAATAAAACAATAACTAACTCACTAACTTTAACAAGATAATTAACAATACCAATAACAATACACAGTATGACAAAGATTGAAACAAAACAGAATTGCGTTTATTTACTATTAATTAAGATATAGACCGTCAACCACCTATAATTCACAACCATCAGTTACAATCTTAAAACATTAACATCAATTAAATGTATGAAGAACAAAACATACGCAATTCAAGTGATTACTATTGAATCAATTCTCATTGAAATTGACATCTATTTCAAATATTTGATGATTTTTCACAACTACTCCAAAATATCCCTAAATTAAATAAAATATGATTTATTTATTTATGGCTGATCAACCTATAACAGAATTGTATTTTCAATTGAAATTATGAATTTATCCTTTCAGCTATTAAATCTTAATATATCCCTAAACAAATTTTAATAAATGAACAAAATCAATTTACTATTCTTACCCTAACAATAAATATTATATAACTGGTCCTTACAATTAATTACTTACAGTCTTATTACTATTTAAAAGTTCATGAGCATCACATTCATATACATCAGCTTATGGTAATCACAAGTTATGCACTAATGTTCTATAGTCTATTCTTTAAAAAAAATTCAATTCGATTCTTAAATAAAAGTAATTCAGTGTTATTTGACAGTCACTAAAGAAATTATTTATTTATTTATTTTGGTTTTCTAAAAGTGTTTAATTTTAATGGGAATGCTTGATGGATTTAACATTTTGTAATTATTCTTTTGTTTGTCTAAATTGAGTAAAATTTTGTTGTTGTTTTACTAGATTTCCCAATATTTACAATTTTCAAAGTTCATTCTAACTAATATAAGTCTGGTTGAGCCTCATCACAATTATCCAATTATTCAACGAAATTTACGACTGATCACTATATTTTGATCAAAATTAGTGAATCTTCTTTTTATTTCTACCAATTATTTAAGAAGAATATAATCAACTTACTTGTTTACTGTAGCAAAACAATAGCTGCCCTGACAGTTTTATTGGTCACGTGACCAGTTGTAAGCCAAGGTAGTTGTCAGGAGTCTGTTTTTGAAAGAAACAACAAAACAAACTGTCTAAAAATAAGTATTTGTGTCCATTTTTGATAGAAATAGCATGAAAAGAGCATGAAAAATATTTTAGAAAGGGATTTCTATCATAATTGTGTTTGCCTTTCATATTAAGCCACTCATATTTGACTAATATTCACTTTCACTTCATATTGACAAAGAAACTTAGAACTTTTCTATGCAGTAGTCAAGCATACGTGCGTACTTGCCTGTGGGTTGGAGCCCCACAGAACCTTGAATTCTACAAAAGGAGAGGTTACCTGTAATGATCTACTCCACGTAGACATAGAGAAAATTAAGTTTGAATTAGCTAGTGAGTCTGTTATTGATGTTTTTCGCATAATGCGAAACGAGAACGATCATAAGGTCCCTACTTCTTCATTAATTTTGACTTTTGGCAAACCTAGTATCCCGGACTACATATTTGCTGGATATCAATGGCTTTCTGTTCGTCCTTACGTGCAAACCCAAGGTGATGCTTCAAGTGTCTGGGCTTTGGACATGTGAGTTCTACATGCAGAAAGCCTGAGGTATGTGGTAATTGTGGTTGCAGTGGCCATGGTAGTGAGAGTTGCACAAATGACCTAAAGTGTCCCAATTGTGGTGGGGACCATCCGGCTCGTTCCTTCAACTGTCATAAGTTTAAGGACGAGAAAGCAATTTTAACTATTATGGCAGGGTATAAAGTATCATTTTCTGAAGCTAAGAAAGCATTCAAAAGTTCCAGAATCGTTGATGGTTAATCGTTTGCTTTGGTCGCCTCTAGCAGCGACAAATCATGCTCAAATTGTGATGAACTGGCCAAAACCGTCAAAGCATTATCCGAACAAGTAGCTCAGCTATTATCTTTAATTTCTACGAGTACCATTCCTATAGCCAACTCCAAAACATCTGATCTTTCTTTGCGTAACCCTTCCAAAGAAACTCAACCCACTGTCTCTAACAAGCAAGCTCCAAAGTCACTTGTATCTAAATTATCCAAGCCTGTACATCCTGAAACAATTACATCAGCTTTGAACTAAGTCACAAGTGATAAAACCGTCGGGCAAGATTGTATCTCCTGGACTTGCATATTTTCTAAAAAAATCTAATACATGCCCTCCAGTTGTTGGGTCGAAGCCATCATAAAATAAATTGGTTAAAAATTCAAATAATTAAGAAAAAAAACTTAAAGCTGTAACTGCCTCAAAAGCGGCTTCTTCCAAACCAAATGGATCTGTAGATTCCGACATCAATCATAATAGTGAACCGATGTCCATAGAGTCCAACAGATCTAAATTACGAAATGAAGAATACAAATCAAATCCTGTAATATATTAGTTCCCTAACATTTCATAATATAATGTCTACATTGAGAAGCTCCTTCACAAATCTCATACCTTTAATTTTAGGGGTTATTTTATTTTCAGGGCAGATTTTGTTACTGAGGAAAGAGCCAGGGGTGGTGTAGCCATACTGGCACACAACTCGGTCGAGTCGGATCTTGTGAATGTAGTGACTCCTTTACAAGTTATTGCCGTTCAGACTATTGTTCCATTCAAACTTAACATCTGTTGCCTTTACTTGCCGCCAAGTTATAATTTTCAAACTCATGTGTGTATGATTTAATATCTCATTTATCATCACCCATTTTACTAGTGGGAGATTTTAATGCCCATCATATCTCATCATGTAACTCTAGGGCACTACGTATTGGGGGAATAAGATCTAATTTGGATTTGTACCTCCTTATGACGGTTCTCCTATGCATTTATCAGCATCTACTGGTGGTTGGACAGTTGTTGATTTATCATTTTGTTTAACCTTGGCAACTAAGTTTGAATGGTCGGTATGCTCTGATCTATATGATAGCGATCATACTCCCATTAATATTACCTTTCGTAACCTCCCTCGTGAGAATCAACATATAAAGCGTTGATTCTGAAAAAAGCAAACTGGGAGGAATTTTCCAAAAGATTTGTATCACAAGGTATTGGAAATAATAACAGTATAAATACGATAGTAAATAACTTTACCAAACAAATTTTAAATGTAGCAGAGAATACTATTTTCAAACCTCTGCACACCTCTCACACCCCTTGGTGAAATGAGGAGTGCAAGAAGGCCATACGCATACATAGAATAGCTCTTAGGAGATTCAACAGAAGTCCGATGAGTGAAAATCTTGAACAGTATAAAATTCTACGAGCCAAAGCACATAGAATTTTCAGGCAGAGTAGAAAAGACTCCTGGACCCAATATATCTCAACAATCTAGGACAACACCTCCGTCTATTGTTTGGAAAAAACTTCGTTTTGTTTCTGGTCCTAGCCCATGTAATTTATTGATGGGACTTGATGTAACAGACAAATTTAGTAATGTTATCTGATTGTTCCGATATTGTAAATGTTTTAGGGTCATCTCTTGCAAGCCTTTCTTCTTCTACTGCCTACAGTGTTTTTTATCAGTACAAAAATAGAATTGAAGCAGTCCCGTTCACTGTCGGCTCATCTGGAGAATCTCCTTTGAATAGTTTGTTTACTTTGCATGAGCTAGAATCTGCATTATCGTTTACCACAGAGTCAGCTCCCGGTCCTGACAACCTTGTTTACTCCATGATTAAAAATCTTCCGTCAGGTAGGCTTACTTTCCTCGAGGTATACAACTGTATATTCAAAGATCATACTTTTCCTGACTCTTGGTTGGAAGCAGTAGTAATGTGTCTCACTCGACGGAGATATTATCTGTAAATAAATTTCTTAAGCAGTATGTTATGTAAGCCATGGCACCCTGCTTATAATACTATTTTTAATAATAATTTGCTCCTACAATATGAAGCATGACCGCGTGCCACTGCTCTTCTAAGCATTAGAATGTTTCGAGTGCTTGACGACTGCGTATCATACTTCCTCTAATGTTCGAGAGGTCGTTTTGCTATGTACCTCCATAGATTACAAAATTGCCAACCTTCGATTTTCACTATGTATGTACTTGAAACACAACACTTCTGAAATTGTGTATCAACGAGAGTTTGGCCGTCTGATTAACTCTTTCCCATATTCTGAGATTATCTTCACAGATGGTTCGAAAATAGATAACAGTGTTGGATGTGCATATTACTCAAGAGACCAAACTTATAATTATGGATTACCCTCAGTTTGTAATATCTTTACTGCTGAACTATTTGCTATATTTAAGGCTCTGAACTCCGTTGTTTCTGTTTGTGCATTATCTTGTGTGTTCCAATTCGAAAAGTGCACTTCAGGCTATCCAGGACATGTATTTGATAAACCCTCTAGTTCAGGATATTTTGTGTTCTGTCCATCGTCTTGAACTACGAGGTGTTTGTGTATGTATCATTTTGCTGGTTATCTGGTCATTGTGGTATAGTTGGGATATAGAGCCAATATCCCAACTACTAGAGCCAATATAGCAACAAAGGAAGCAACTCTGCTGCCGCCAGCCACTCAACATGTTATTCTATCGATTTTAAAAGTCTGTAAAACATTTACTTCTCGTTGATTGTTACAATGAACATAACAACAAACTGAGGGTAATTAAAAATACTGTTCGTCCTTGGAGGTCGTCAATACATGCAAGTCGTTGGGAAGAGGAGGTCATTCCTTGCTGACACATGGATATCTGATGGGAGGCGGTGACCTACCTTAATGCGAGTTCTATAGGGAAACCCTCACAATAAAGCATATATTGCTCAATTGTGATGGTTTCCAAAATTTGCGTGTTATGTGTGGTCTGAACAATTGCTTGCAGACAATGTTGGGAGATAGTGCCTATGCCGTTGACCGGATCCTAAACTTCCGTCATCGTCTGAATTTTTTAAATAAAATTTAAATTATATTTTTGTTATTGTTTGTTGTAGGGCCCCTTATGCCCTGAAAAGATTGTTAATATTTGCTGCTTTATTAATTTATTTTTTAAGTTGTTTTTATTTTGTTATTTAGTTTTAGGTATGTTTATATTTCTTTTATTTGTCTTGTTATTGTTTTAGGGCCAATTTACAGCCCTACAATAATTTGTGTGTATGTTGTTATTTTTCAGATATATATTATTGTTAACTAGTTTTAGTCATACATCTATAACTATTATTATATTTTGTTTTATTTATTTGTTTTTGCTTATAGTTTGTTGTTTTTTTCCTATTAAACTTGAATTTTTAAAAATTTTATTCTTTCTTTTACATTTACATTTCATGATGACCCATCGGTTTTTCGCTGCAAAAAAAAAACTAATGCTCTCAACGGATGTTATGGTCTTTTACTGGATGAAATTGAATTTGTAATGAATTTATTAGTAAATTTGATTTTACCAAAATAAATTTTGGGTTTTGTTGAAATAATATCCTTATTTTTTTCTTTTTTGGGTTGTAACTAGGCTAGTTGATGGTATCTTCCTTCTCTCTCATACTGTGCATATCTGTTGTTTAGCAGCATTGATGCGTATAGGCTGTGCCCATTTTTTGTGTTCCATACTGCATTCAAAATGCCTCACTTTTCAATTTAACATATCCGTGCACTGTTATTTATTTTTGATACTCTATATATAAATCTATACCAATTTTTCAGTGAAATATTTATTCCATAAGTATTTTTACTATTCCCCACCATTTGAATGATTATTTGAATAAATACATATTTTTGTTTTAGTTTGTATGTTATGATGTCAGCATTATGGGAGGTCATCGACCATTGTTTTTGATTATACATAATATAATCACCTGCTCCCCATAACCTATTAATAGTTTTTCGAATTATGAGTTATTACATCAGCCATAATCTAAAAATCTTTTCACACAATTATTGAGAGTGAGGTATTACGTGAATACCTTACCATTCAAATTGTCTAATCATCAGATCACACATATTTCAGTTAGACTTAACCTTCTCTGAACTGTAAACAAAGCTAGTCATATATTTCTGCCACAAGATTTCCAAGAATGGTATAAATATATTTTATCGTTCCAGTTATATAAAAAGCTGAGAAATCACTTTTTTTACCATTCTGAAGCAACACTGCTTGCAGTATGTCTTTCTGGCCTTTAGTGTTATTTAGCATTATTTGTTACATGATTAAAAATGTGGAAGCATTGATATTACTAGTGCACAGTCTATTTCAGCAAAATAGGCCCACAATATCATACCCCATTCCTTATTACAATTAACACTGTTGTTAGCCACATTTATACTGTAAGCCTCCCAATTGTACCTCCTCTCTTTCAAAGCTACTAGGCAACGTGGGAAAAGAGCCAAAGGTGTAGGTGTAAAAATGGGGCATTGTTCACAGCTGTCATCACTTGAAAGCCTCAATCCCTTCAGATTGATAAAAATTAAGTTAACTGTAACGTTTAAAGGACTGAAAGTATAAAAACTATGTAACATGAAATACATGGCATGAAAATGAATTTCTTGGTAGCCTATGTTTCTTATAGCTACAAGTATTTGTAGAACTTTTAAAATTTTCCAGAATTTCTTTTTCATCAATTACGTTAATTGTATTTTTGTAGTGAGGCGGATGTGAGCAGTGAGTCGGAAACAGAAGAAGGTGAAAGTAACGAAGGAAATACAAATGGAATCCAAATTACAAAACAAGGTATAATAGTAAGAGAGTTTCATGGTCAATTTTCATTAATTTCTCACACATATACAACACCTAACTTTTTTTTAATAAATCGTTTACTAGCACAAAGAAACTGTACTGTGTGCACAAAAAACTGTACTGTGGAGTATAGGTAAAAAAATCGAAACCTTTTTCATAAAATTCAAACTGTTTGCCCAGAATCTTTCAAAGTTGTTAGAAACATAGGTAGGGTACAAGTCTACATTATCACATACAGATATATCATTACTGTAGTTTAAAAACTTAAAGCATAGGCCCTAGACTATGTCATAGTAACTTTACATGTGAAAATAACATTAAACAGAACAAAGCAAAATTTAAAAAAGTGCTTGAAATGAAAGTACAATTGATAACGAATATGATAAGCCCACATCTATTACCAGTACGTTCACCACTAGAACTGCATTTAAAATCTAATGCCAAAAAGCAACAACCAAATTCAAATTTTTAGATGTAAAACTAGCTCAAAACTGTTAAATACCTGTAGAAAAATTGAATATGTTGTATACACTATTAGTGTATTGCTTTATGTACACAAATGATGTAGTATTGATAATGAAGCATTGATATGACTTCAAAAATACTGATGTATGGGAATGAGGATTCTGATGTAATACTTGATTTATTGTTTGAACAAAGTGAAATAATACATACAACCCATAAGGTACTTGTGAATTATAAAAGTGTCAAAATTATGACATTTTCAAATGTTGGAGTCGCTGCTGCTACTTAGCGGAATTACTGTTTCACTGCATCCATGTTGAGTGGGGTGGATTTTGGGATTTACATTTAGCAAGAGTATCAAAGATGCTTCCAAACTTCTTCGTGTACAATTACATTATTTGCAAGTTATATATTGTATCTTGAAGACATAAACAAACTGCCAGAACAAGTCAAAACAGAATTCAGTTAAGGACACTTTTTTGTGTAAAGGTGACCAGGCAAATTCAACATTTGAAGCAACAGACATTCATAGCTCTTGTGAAGCTTTGGATGATCATAGATTATGAAATATTAATAGTAGACTTATGGCAGGTGAAAAAATCTCCAAATACCTCTTAACAACTGAGGAAAGAGGCCTAAAACTATCATCATAGGGTCATCGAAAAAGAATGCCGGGATTTCAAAAAATCATTGAAGTAAACCTTCTCAGCCTATAGGAAAATTTCTTTCTTCCTTGATTTTTAACAGTATTTAGATAGTTTTGTTGGATACAGGACATAGAACGACTCCATGCATGACTTTGACATTTACTGAACAAGATGTGTAGTGACGCACAGCCTCTGTTGAGTTGGCCATGCAGCAGAAAGCACAGTGCGTTATTTGGTCCGCTGAGTATTCAGTATCGCTTTTGTTGAATGAAGGAGAAAATACACTGAATGATAAAGCTATTCAGTCAGTTTTTATTAAGTGGAAATGTTGAGTAAAACACTCACCAGGCTGGCCGAGAACCACTGATGAAAATGTCAAACTTATCCATCAGTCTTGTGTTCAAAACAATCAATAGCTCGACAAAGCCTTGCACTCCAAATACCAAAAACAACAATTCAAAATGTACTGCACAAACGATTATGTCTTCATATCTATAAAATTCAGGTCAATACACGAGATAAAATTAACGGATAGTCCTAAGCGAAAATAATTTGTTTCTTCTATTCTAAATGAAATTGATGACAATCCAGTTTTTTAAAATCAAGTGTTGTTTACAGATGAATCAACGTTTCACATTAATGGTTGTGTTAAATGTCATAGCTATTAAATGTGGGAATCACAATAATCAACGAAATTCATAAGTATGTACAAGACTCTCCAAAAAAGGAGTGTGGTGCGGATTATTTCATGATTGAGTTGTGGGCCCCTTCTTTTTTGCTGAAAGAACAATTACAGCTATAATCTACCTGGATATGCTAGAACAGTTCGTTTTGTGATACAAAATCATCTCATTCCCTTCTAGCATCTTTAAGAAAAATGTCAGCCATTCCAACTACAAATAACAGTTTCAAATCCCATGTCCTGCGGATTTGGGCTTGAGTGCATGTGTGGAACAACGCTTTTCAAGTAGAAATTAACAAAATCAGTGTTACAAATCATAGATTTTCTAAGGACAGTTCCAGAGTCATTTGTCCAATGTCCTAAATAAACCACCCTTTCCTGTAGATGAGTTAACATTGTGTAAATATAAGAAATGCAGCATATGTCCTTGCTATGTCAAAGAGGTGCCCTGAAGTATATATTGCACTTGTACTGTAGTTTTCTGTAAAAACCAATATAACTGAAAAAAATCCTATATGCCTATGTAAGTAATCTAATTGTTCATCATTTAAAAAAAATTATATTATTGATATTCTGTTTATCTCTTGTTTATCTACTTAAAAGTTTATTCATACGTACATATACTAATACTTTTTAAGGAAATTTGTGACTAGATACGCAAGACAATATAATATCACAAAACTGCCATGGCACACAATGGCTATCAGAAAACACAGTTATTTGTAACTTGGGTATATTGTATTAACATTTAACAAGGATTCCCTAGTTTTAAAAGTGTAATAGTATGTAAGTGTAACCAGATTCCTATTTTTTGCAAAATATTTCATATTTTATTTTTATAAAAAACTAATGAATATGAGAAGGTGTGTTGTCATAATGTTTATTATAAATCATTTCATTATCTGCAATTAAAAAAAAAAACACTCATTAAGACATATCATTTCCTGAATGATGTTTTTTTTTACCACTTTGGACCCTTTCGAAATGAAAAGTTTCAGACCACTCCCGTGATGTTGTTTTTTACTCTCACTAAAATCCTCATTACCAAAATAAAAAGTCAATTTCTCTGACTCATTCTGTGCATACTCAATGTTAGCTAGCACCTGAACTACATAAATATTTTTATTTTCAGATCGGCGCTCAGATAGAATGCGTTTGTACAACTTTGCACATGTCCAAAGTGACAGAGCATGGCTTCAAAACATTCTTGTAAGTGATTCATCGGACTCTTCAGATGACAGAGAAGATGAACCAATAACAGAAGAACATTTGCAGAATATGTTGAAGTTACATTTATATAGAAAGAAGTACCAGCAGAAGTTTTACTCTAATCCAGACGTAAGTATTTCTTTAGCTTGGATGATTTGCCTCTGAACATTTTGCTTAACAGCTATTGTTTGACTTATATAATATTATTTTTATATTTATATTTAATATAATATATTATATTAAATTATTTAAGCTATATTAAATTTAATAAAGCTCAAATATATTTTTTTAAATTTATAATCTGACTTCTCTTCTTAACAAATTTCTCTACTTCATACAATTTTTTTTTTGAAATGTGAAAATTACATGAAAAATGGTTTCCATAAATTGAAAAAAAATGTATGTTGAACTCAGTAAGGTAAAAAAATCAAACATCAGCAGATATGTAGTTATGATAAAACAAGGTCATTGGATCTATTATTAGCTGCTGAGGAAACATGATCATGTGATAGCAGTTTGCTGGAACAATTCATGTGACTGCTGTATGGCAGAACCAACAAATCACGTGACAGCTTCAGTAACTTACAGTAAGTTCGAGTGTCAGTAGTGTCGGTTTTCATTATTGTATGATTAGGCAAAGAAGAGTTGTTCTTTTCCTCAACAATTGTTTACACATCCATTTGTCATGAAAAAGTTCTTGAATATAAAGCTGGCCTCCCTCCTCCCAAATACTACATCAAAACTTCAGCCTATAGATCAAGACTCTTTAGAGAGCATTACCAGATTCTCAAGAGACTTATTTCTGGAATGGAAAGTGACAAATCTATTGAAATAATAGGTGATTTCAAGTTGTGTATACCAGAAGTAGTAAAGGTTTGGCAAAATTTTGCTTCAGAGTCAACGATAAGAAATTGTTTTTTAAAAGTTTGCATCTCTGAGAAAACTGTTGATAATGCACAGCAATTATCAAGAAGATAATTAAGAAATGTTGGGGCCATTTCACATTTATCAAAATCTAAGTCATAGTGATCAACAGTCTATGCATATTCATACATATTTTTGAAAAAAAAATTTCTTAAAACTGTTTTTTATAGTCACTAGCTTATCTAACTTGTTTGCCTTGTGGTAGCCATCAAGTCTCTGCATGAAAGGAAGGGTATATTGTTATACTTCGAAGTTACTTTCTAATTAGTTCCATAGCTGGTAGTGTAAATCATGATATGACCTAAGTTAGGAATACATATTGCTACATATTATGTCATTCTGTTCCATTAATGTAATATTAAAATCATAAAGTGGTTCCAAATTACTAATAATCATGAACAAATTATTAGGAGTTATCCTAACATTCATAATAAATCATGTAATAATTTCCTAATAAAAATAAAATATTGAATTATTTATTCTAATTTAAAACAAGCAATAAAAAATATTAACAATTTCTGTATGCTTTTCCGTTAATTAAAATTGTTCCTAAAACAAGAGTTTCAAAAATAGAGACAACAAAGAACCTATAAGCCAAAACTTAAATCTTTACTAAAACAAATTAGAAAAATAAACTGTAGATCAAAGTTAAAATCTATAGAGTAAAAAGCTATAGACCAAAATTGAAATCTTATGTGGAAATTATGTAATAATGGAATAAACTGTAGAATTTTAAAATAATAATAATAATAATAATAATAAAATAAATATTAAAAATAATTTTGCAAATTAACTTTTAATTGAATTATTCTTACTGACAGTGATTGTTGTTATTATTATTGACAATAATTATTGATATTGACAATTATTGATATACCTTAAAACAAGACAAAAATAAAACAAATAAAAAAAATCACTTTAATCTATTAACTTCAAGATAAAATCCAATTAGATTTACATTTATACATAACACATACAATTATCAATAAACAAACATACCATTATTATCACTGGAATTTTAAAATATTATCTTTGGATCAGAAATTTATTGTATGGCCTTGATCAATTAAGCTATACTTATTGTATTCCTTAACTTAAAATCAAATAAATAAATCAATCATCATCACAAAATAAATAAATAATCATATCACATTATATGATCCCTTTCAGCTATTAAACAGGCCAGATAATTAACAATATTAAATAATCACTTACAAACTATACTTAATCTAACACAAAATCAATATTTACTATTAATTTAAATTAGGTTTAGTTCCTTCACACAGGTCCTTTAGTTTATTATACTTTACATAAATTTACATTTAAGAAATATAAGTTTTAAATAAATGTTTTGTTAATTTTAATATTCTCGGGAGGGGGCTCTACATACTGGTCTCATTCAATTTAATTGAAAATTGTGGAAAGCTCTAGTTTATGATTTTGAAATTTTTTTAACAAACAGTTATTTTAAATGTTCACTCAATGCAATAAATAAAGAAATTTCAATGTTGAGTAATCACATATTTTTGCAGGTCTAATCAAGTCAGAATGTATTAATTACAATTTGGATTTAGTAACTTTGGTTTAGGCTGAGTTCAAATCTAAAAGTTGAAATCTGGACATCTGCGTTAAAAATATAATTAAGTTTAGATCTCACCCAAATCTTCAAATTGTTGTTAGTAATCTTAAAGAACACACACTAACATTAATATTAATCTTCACAACTGATATTTCTAATACTGAACTAATTTCATTTAATTATGACTTTGGATTATTCTAATTAACACTTACTGTAGCGGCTGACAAACATGTATCTATCGTTCTTCGTTGCTATGACACGACTGACTGGCTTAGTGTCTTTTCTAGAAAAATCTGCGTCCTCACAATTCCGTTTACAATGCCACCTAAGTTGTGTTATTGTATGTCAAAACATGGCTTAACCGCAATATCTAGGTTCTGAATTTTACCAAAATTAAATTTATGATATAATTTTAAACAATTATTTTGTCAAAACTGATTTATCTGATTATTTTCTGATTTCTGAAGATTTAATTTTTTTAATTTTGTATAATTATATTTATTACTATCTATATTTCTCCCTCTCTTGCACCACTCCAGAATTTGCTGACGTGATGAGTACAAACCGTGCGCATGGTTGGCCTGTCTCTCCTGGCTTAGAATGTCGGGACCAAAATTTCTTCCCTTGTTTACTAATTTTCAATATATCCCTGTCCTAGCTGTATATTTTGACACTCGATGTATGTGAGAATATTGTTTTTGCTCCTAAAATGTTTGTTCATACTCTTATTGTCCCTGCCTATTAACTTATTAGGCATCAGCTAGAGGGAGGAACATTGAGTTCAAACCAGTTTGTGTTTTATGAGTGTTTTATTATAAGGTTGTGTGAAGAAGTAATTCTGGAAATGTAGACAGACAGACAGTTCAAGTATATAATGCAGACACATTTATTTAAGTGATGCTGTGAGAGTCAAAGGACCAAAAGAGGCTCAAGATTTTTTAATTAGCATTTCAGTTTGTTTCTGTCTTTTATCGCTTGTTATCTGGTTCTTTCAGTATTTAGTTAGTATACACATTTCACTTTTGACAAGTGTACTAGGAGCAAGGTGTAACATTTAGAATTATGAAAAATATTCCTTGAATGAATGCAATCAGAAAGAATAAATAAATATTAAGAAATCTGTAACCTGAATCGTCCATAGATTTCTATTAAAGCAAACCCACCTGTTCTGTGTTTACAACAACAAGGCCTGGCAAAAAACCAACAAGATCGTCATCACCATTATTGAACTTATAGTGATATCCAGGTCTTTGCTTGGGCGAACATTAAGGAACAAGGCCTGCCTAAAAAAAAAAAACCAGACCCTGCTAGAAATCCTCATGTAACTAGGCAGGATTGTTATTTTTCAGTGAATTCCTTATTATTTAAGTGAAAGGAAAAAAGGGCTGATCGTTAGGTAAAATAGGGATCAAACCATAATTAACACAGGAATAACAATTGCTTTACATTTTCCAAAAAACAAAATATTAGGCCCATGGTCAATTCCTAGAGAAGTTACAAAAGAAAATATCAGAAAATATTAAGGTTTAAAGGTGGAACATACAGCTACTGTATGGACAATGATCATTAGGTTGAAGAACTTGTTGGTACATTTCAAGCTCAGCATGTTACAAAAGAAAATATGAGAAAATATTAAGGTTTAAAGGTGTAACATACACTACTATATGGACAATGATCATTAGGTTGAAGAACTTGTTGGTACATTTCAAGCTCAGCATGTTACAAAAGAAAATATGAGAAAATATTAAGGTTTAAAGGTGTAACATACACTACTATATGGACAATGATCATTAGGTTGAAGAAATTGTTGGTACATTTCAAGCTCAGCATGTTACAAAAGAAAATATGAGAAAATATTAAGGTTTAAAGGTGGAACATACAGCTACTATATAGACAATGATCATTAGGTTGAAGAACTTGTTGGTACATTTCCAGCTCAGCATGTTACAAAAGAAAATATGAGAAAATATTAAGGTTTAAAGGTGGAACATACAGTTACTATATGGACAATGATCATTAGGTTGAAGAACTTGTTGGTACATTTCAAGCTCAGCATGTTACAAAAGAAAATATGAGAAAATATTAAGGTTTAAAGGTGTAACATACACTACTATATGGACAATGATCATTAGGTTGAAGAAATTGTTGGTACATTTCAAGCTCAGCATGTTACAAAAGAAAATATGAGAAAATATTAAGGTTTAAAGGTGGAACATACAGCTACTATATAGACAATGATCATTAGGTTGAAGAAATTGTTGGTACATTTCAAGCTCAGCATGTTACAAAAGAAAATATGAAAAAATATTAAGGTTTAAAGGTGGAACATACAGCTACTATATGGACAATGATCATTAGGTTGAAGAACTTGTTGGTACATTTCAAGCTCACCATGTTACAAAAGAAAATATGAGAAAATATTAAGGTTTAAAGGTAAGGTGGAACATACAGCTACAATATAGACAATGATCATTAGGTTGAAGAAATTGTTGGTACATTTCCAGCTCAGCATGTTACAAAAGAAAATATGAGAAAATATTAAGGTTTAAAGGTGGAACATACAGCTACTATATGGACAATGATCATTAGGTTGAAGAACTTGTTGGTACATTTCCAGCTCAGCATGTTACAAAAGAAAATATGAGAAAATATTAAGGTTTAAAGGTGGAACATACAGCTACTGTATGGACAATGATCATTAGGTTGAAGAACTTGTTGGTACATTTCAAGCTCAGCATGTTACAAAAGAAAATATGAGAAAATATTAAGGTTTAAAGGTGGAACATACAGCTACTGTATGGACAATGATCATTAGGTTGAAGAACTTGTTGGTACATTTCAAGCTCAGCATGTTACAAAAGAAAATATGAGAAAATATTAAGGTTTAAAGGTGGAACATACAGCTACTATATGGACAGTGATCATTAGGTTGAAGAACTTGTTGGTACATTTCAAGCTCAGCATGTTACAAAAGAAAATATGAGAAAATATTAAGGTTTAAAGGTGGAACATACAGCTACTATATGGACAGTGATCATTAGGTTGAAGAAATTGTTGGTACATTTTAAGCTCAACATGTGACAACGTGAAAAGGATAAGTAAATCTCAGTACATTATGCTAGCAACCCAACAGTAGAATTTATCACCTTTTAAAATGCAAAAGTTTTAATACAATAAAAAACATTTGCCAGCCTTGTTTGGTAGCAAGAATGCTTTTTAACTGGGTCGAAAACGTCAGTCATAAGGGAAAACATTTTAAAAGACTTCTTTAGTGTCATTAAGTTAATTGTTTTGAATTTCATATTGTTTTAGAACCGGCAGTATCAGTACTATGGAGCTGGCCTTCTATCAAACTATGACAAGTTTCAGGAACATCAGACCCTGATTGTTGGAAGTAAGAAGAAGAAGAAAACAGGTTTATCAAAAAAAGAAAAGAAGAAACTGGATGAGAAGGATGCTTACGAGTGTCAGGTATGTGCGATATGTTTCTATGTCTATATTTGTGTGTTTGGGTTTAATTATTCAGAGAGTGATTTAACCCAGCTTTAGTACAGTAATCCTTCATTATTGGCAAGGGTTAGGTTTTTGGTAACCTCCTTGAATATCATGTTTGGTTTTATGGATTTTTGTTAAGCCTTTCACAAGTGTATGACGGATATATCAGCACACCTAATTTGTTTACTATGAGCATATATATGAAATATGCATATGAAAAACTGTGTAAAATAAAAGCATACTGTACTGAGTTTATAAGACTAAATTTAGACACTTACTCTCAGCCTTTTCTTTTTTTTTAAGTGATCTAACCGAAGACTCATTAATATTTTAAAAATGACCACTATGGATGCTCTTTTTGTATTATAAATAGAGATGTTTAGTACTTGACAATAATATATACTACCATGGGGAGAATATTCACTTTTTCTTATTTTTTGTTAGTAGTATACAAAATAACAACCCTGAACCCAAAACTAGATATATAAGCAGTGTGATCCACTTGATGGTCCATTTGACTTATACTAAGGTGACTTGACAAACAGTTTGGTACCTGCTTTAGGATATCTTTATATTTTGAACTGTATTTAAATACTTAGCTATACTACAAGCATATACTAGTATGTAATAGAATTATAAAATTAAATGTTAAATTGTTTTAACAGGATCAAGAACAATATAATGAAGATATGTTAAATGAATTTAAATCAGGACGGCCACAGGGAGCGTTTGTGAAGTCATCCAAGTCTAAGAAAAAAGCTCAACTAACTAAAAGTCCAGAGGTTATGGCACACCGTAGACGTAAGATCTGGGCAGTTATGGCAAAGAAAGAAGTTACAAAGGTATTTAAATTAATAAAGCAATATAGTGTACACAAATTCAAACAGGTTTCAAAGTAATTATGCTATATTATTAATTCTTTAAGGGCCTTTTTAATAGTTACTAGAACTTATAAATCTGAGTGTCAACCCTCTGAACTTTTGTTATTAGCTAATATCCATGTTAAAATGAGCTGGTGGAGTAGCAGACATATTAAGACACAGACCTAGAGTCTTGAAATAAGTATGATCCTAACATCTAGATTGAAGGGTCATTAAAATGTGTGTGTGTGTGTGTGTGTGTGTGTGTGCACGTGCTCGTGCATGTGCATGTGCCTAAATTTTTTTTTGTAACATTTTTTATATCATTTCTTTTTCTAGGTACAAAGGTCAAAAACCAATAACCACAAGGAAGTGTTAACTAGTTGCAGAAGAGTAGCCCAGTATTGTATGCGCCATTGGAGGCAGAAAGCTATGCAGGTAAGTTTTAGATTTTGTACAATGCATAATAAACAAAAGTCATTTAAAATAAATGTAGGAAAACACCTGACCATGTTTTTTCAAGGTTTTACCTTCATTTGTTAGTATGCAATTATTGAAATTATTTTGGCACATGGGTGTTGAATTATCGGTGTTGGAGCCTATAATTGGATAAATTGAAATATTAGGTTACACTTTGTGAATTCGTAGATAGTGTATATCAGTAGTACTTGGGTTTAGCGAAATGGAATTTTGTACTGGAACTTGTTCCTGTTGAAGACAGGTATTTTGGCTCCTAGATACTAGAGATCTTGCTTTAGCTCGAGTCTCCTGGGGTTATTTTGGGTGTATCCTGCACTATTTGTTTGAGATATCTACATTCATTGATTTTTTTTTTTTGGTGTTTAACGTCAGACTGTTGTGCACACTTGGGCTAATGCAGACGATGGGATGATTTATAGCATATGAAAATGCCAAGTCCTCGCCGGGAATCGAACCCGGGTCCTCGGGGTGAATCGCTCGGTATATAAAACTATGGCACTTCAAACCTGAACACCAAGATTGCATTAAAGAGACCTTGTTTGGTGGTGTACAACAAGTCTGTAAGTAATAGTGAAAGAGGATTGACTAGAGAAGACAAAGAGATGAATACTGCTACTATTCAGGCACTATCTCCAAAAGTTTGATGTCAAAATCACTATGGAAGGTGCAGATTATAAGTAAAGCAATAATATGAGGAGCAAGTTCTGTAGCTTCATTATTAGAGTATTAGAGCTAGATACCTGGTCAGTGAGGGATAGTTGGGAGCACTAGAGCGGACATTGTGGTGAAGGAAACAACTCTTCATTAGGAAAATGAGTTAACAGCTATCGAGGATTACAAATTAGATTTTTTATTGAATATATTTGTCCTTGGGGGGGGGGTCGTCAATACGAACAAGTTATAGAAAAGAGGTGGTAGTAACCCGAATTTGCGTTGGTTACTCCTTGCTAATGCATGGAATTCTGATGAGATGCAGGGACCCATTCCAATGCAAGATCTGTAATGCACTGGCAACTCCTTTTGCTTGATTGTGATGGTTTCTGAAATTTGTGGTATATTTGTGATTTGGGTAAATAACAGACCATGTTGGGAGATAGTTATTTGTCTGACTAAGATTTCGAATACTGCTACTATTCAGGCACTATCTCCAAAAGTTTGATGTCAAAATCACTATGGAAGGTGCAGATTATAAGTAAAGCAATAATATGAGGAGCAAGTTCTGTAGCTTCATTATTAGAGTATCTTTTAGCTAGATACCTGGTCATGAGGGATAGTTGGGAGCACTAGAGCGGACATTGTGGTGAAGGAAACAACTCTTCATTAGGAAAATGAGTTAACAGCTATCGAGGATTACAAATTAGATTTTTTATTGAATAGTATTTGTCCTTGGGGGGGGGTCGTCAATACGTACAAGTTATAGAAAAGAGGTGGTAGTAACCCGAATTTGCGTTGGTTACTCCTTGCTAATGCATGGAATTCTGATGAGATGCAGGGACCCATTCCAATGCAAGATCTGTAATGCACTGGCAACTCCTTTTGCTTGATTGTGATGGTTTCTGAAATTTGTGGTATATTTGTGATTTGGGTAAATAACAGACCATGTTGGGAGATAGTTATTTGTCTGACTAAGATTTCTTTTGTTATACAATTTTTTTAAAGATTTGTTTTCTTTTTTTAACTATTTTTAGGTACATTTTAAGTTTCTTTAATTTATTTTTGCTTTTATGGTAGGGCCAATTTATAGCCTTACTAATAATATATATACTCAGCAGGGGGTGCAGACTAGCTCCACCTATTGAGAGGATTAAGACGTCCCTTGTGGTACCCGAATGTAACACACACTTACACTTATGACTTTAACACTTTACACTCACACTTACATTTAGGGAAGCGATAATAGCCTCAATGTGCTTAAGGCCTTAAAATAATATATATATATATATATATATACGTTTTTAAGATACATATTATTGTTATAAACTTAATATTAAAAAATTGTAGGTAAATATTTTAAAGTTGTTATGTTTAGTTCATTTTATTTTTTCTGTAATCTCTAATTTTTTATTTTTTTTTATCTAAATTTCGTGATAGCGATGATGACCTTATAGTTTTTTACCGGAAAACAATTTTAAATAGATATTTAAAAAACTGCTGATATGAATATTCGAAGGTCCAGAGACAAAATGCTAAAGAAATCATCATTAAAAGAATTGTAAAGAAGAAATTAAAAGAATTGCCTAAATTGATTATACCAATTTTCTTGAAGTTTTGATTATATGTGAATATTCAAAAGCAAGTGAGTGTATCATTGTAAAAAAAATATAGTTTTAGAGTAAGTAAATATAGCTATCTGCTGTAGGTTTTTAAAGTAAAACAAAAATTTTAGAACTTACAAAATGGGTAATATATTTTGTGTAAATTTTAATTTAGTGTAAATATTTTTAGAGTCAAAAGAACATGAAGGAAACTATTTGGCGAGCTAAAAGATTAACACGAGAAATGCAAGTATACTGGCGACGGTATGACCGTGTGGAGCGGGAAACTAGGCGCAGAATGGAAAAGGAAGCAGAGGAACAAAGGAAAATGGATGTGGAGCTGATGGAGGTAATATTAAAATTAATATTGATTTTTGGTTTAATATTGTAATATAACTTGGTGATTACAATTTATTATTATAATTGTTTTTTTTATATTATAAATGAATTATTTAAATTTTACAGGCCAAAAGGCAGCAGCGCAAACTCAATTTTTTGATCACACAGACTGAATTGTATGCTCACTTTATGTCTCGAAAATTGGGTGGTGCAACTGCTGAAGAACAACTACGCATCCTTAATCAGTTAGAAGAAGAGAAAAATCCCCGTCTTGCTGCTATTGATGATTATGATAGGTAATAATTATTACAAGTTGTCTGTGCAGAGATTAATTTTGAGGCTTAGACACTAAACTGTGGATCTTTCAGTTTATTCTAGAACTACGCATCCTTAATCAGTTAGAAGAAGAGAAAAATCCTCATCTTGCTGCTATTGTTGATTATAATAGGTAATAATTATTACAAGTTGTCTGTGCAGAGATTAATTTTGAGGCTTAGACACTAAACTGTGGATCTTTCAGTTATTTTATAGTCCTCTTTTTAGAATTTTAGCTTTTAAGTTTTAATTATTATTAATATTTTTTTATTTCACAGTGAAGTTATGAAAGAAAAAGTGAAGCAGAATGTGCACAATGCGTTCTATGCGGAAGAAGCACGGACTCGACAGTTTGGAACATCTCATCAGCTGTTTCCAGAACCACCAGAAAAAATTGAAGTGGATAGGCCGCAACCTTGTATATTTGTAGGGTCACTCAAACACTACCAGTTAAAAGGCATGAATTGGTTAGCTAATTTGTATGACCAGGTAAGATATTTTTTCAAACATTCATGAATACACAAAAATATAACTCAGATTTCACTTCCTGGATTATGGTTTTGGTTTGAAGTGAAAAACACAAACATTTCAATGATGATGATGATGATGTAGTTCAAACTTGCAAACTTTCGATGATTCAGTGTAATATTTTAAATTCGAGAATTCAGTCATTGCTTTGATAATGTCTATATATAGAATCATTTGAACTTATTTTGTTTTGTTAATATTTTATGTAAACTATTGTGGATGTATAAGCATGTATTAAATGTATTGTTTAAAATAGTATTGTATAGTAAAAATACTAAAGTAAATTAGCATATTAAAAATAATGATAACATTTTTGTTATGATCTCTTTGCCTTGGGACAATTTTTTTTTTTTTTTTTGACAGTATAATTTGAACTGAATGTGCCAAACAGAGGGCTAAACTTACTTCATATTTCCAGCTTAACTCTTTTAATCCCAATGTCTGATTTATTGAATGTCTGTTTCTTTTAAATTCTTCTACTAATCATTCTGTAGCTCTTACAGTTTTTTTACAAATGTTTTAAAGAAATATCAAGGAGTAAACATTATGTTGTTTAACATAACTAATCATAGGTAATTAAATAACTAACTGCTTATGAGACTTGTTAAGTCAATTTAAGTGGTCTGTTTTGGAAAGTACACATTATACTGGCCAAAAGGGACCACTTAGCTAGTCGATAAATCTGAATGGGGTGCATGAAAAAACCCTATATGAAGTTTGAACCTACTCATGTTTAACATAGAGTTGTCTATGTTACTCACTTAGAGTTAGCGTGTCTTTGTTAGAGTTCCACTGTAAATAAACTAAGGATAGATTGGGTGAAAGCTGACAGGAACAAGTGAATTCTTTGTGAATTGCATACATGTCCAAGAGTTTTGCTACTTTTGTCAAATTACACTACACCTCTCTTCCTCTCCCATTTTACTAAGTATGATGGGTGTTCAGCTGAAAATGTTATTGTTAAATATGTTTATTAGGCTTCAAATACGTCCAAAAGTAAAAAAATTCTCCTTAGTGTCTCTTTTGCTGGCACATGAAGGACCCAAAGTTGTATGCAGCTGTTCTTATGATTGGCAGCTGACAGACTAGTGACAGGACAAGCCCTCTTGTGGTTCAGTCATACTGAAAGTATGATAATAGATGATAAGATTCCCTCTTGGTTCAATCTGGCTCCAGGCTAATTAGCAGAGAAATAGTGTTGTAGAATACAAATTATACTCATCCTAAATTTATTCTAGAGTTGATTATGTGATTGACCACATAGTAGGGTTAGAGCCACAATTCTCTCAAGCAATTCACTGTTACATCTTGTTTAAACTGTCTTGTTGGATTATGGTGTTAAGCACAGGAGCAAAGTAATGTGTTTCAGAGTCTTGTCCTTCATATTACACATCTGACAGGTTGCATCTGGCAATATGCAGTCTGATGGGAGATGTCACATAGGTTGAAATATTGCAAATGTACTACACTAACCTAAACTAACGCTAATGCGATGAAACTAATTTCATTTTTATAAAAAAATAAATATATAAACAGCAGTTGCTGGTTAATGTGATCATATAGGGGATTGCATGTTGTAATAAGCAGCAGTTGTAGTAGCAGATCAGAAAATATGATGCATGCTAGGATCCTCAGCATGGGCTAGCCCACGTTCTGCGACCCCGATCCGCTAAACAAAAATATGCCTATAAGTTTTATTTATAAAATATGTTATATGCGTTTTAAAAATTTTTATTCAATAGGAACATTTTTTACTTGCAATTGAAAACAGTTCAATAACATATATTTTACATGAAAATACGGTTACTTATAAATTTTCAAAATTACATTTAACATTTACAAACATTTAAGTTACCCATGATAATGGTTGGGATGGGTATCAAACTACTTTAGTAATGGTAGTGCATCATCCACAGATTGCGAGTCTTGTTTATCCGATCTTTGCTAATCCAGCATTCCAAATTTAATCCAACCATATAAAAAAAATCTATTAGGAATATTAGTTAAAAGGAGTTTAGTGAGAGGTTTGTAGTTAATATTTTGTGTATGTGTCCGATCAGTGTTGACCAAAGTTCAGTGAGTTCACCAAATCGTTAATAATAATTAAAGTTCTTTAAAGTAGATTGGAAAACTGTAAATAAAAATTTGTAGTAAAGATTAAGTTGACAATCAAAATCTTAGACATTGATGAATATACCTTTAATCTGTAGGAATCTTATCCTGCATCCATAGTAATGTTAAGTCTGGCTAGCCAAGTTTGCTGAGGTAACACCATTAATAAATTCACAGTTAATAAATCACTTAAATTCATATACACACAGATTTACAGTCACAGATGTTCACTTAACTAGACCTGATTGTTTCACAGGATATTGCACTAATACACTGTTCAATGTCCAAAGTTCATAATTTTGCTTCAATTTCGGAAAGGATCTGGTAAGAGTTGAATTCACAATTAGTGTGGACTGTAGTTAGGCTGTTAAGATGCACCTCTGATTGGAGAAGCAATACAGGATTTGGTGATATTTTGATGTCTTGCAAGAATATGATGTTCAGAATTTAGAAGTGATATTTGGCTCAATTAGATGCAAGAGTCTTGTTGTCCTTACATCCTGCTGTTGGAGATCAAAATGTAGAAAATGACCTGATATTCTTAATATCTGATATGCAACCTTTATATATATATATATATATATATATATATATATATATATATATATATAGAGAGAGAGAGAGAGATACACACGAGGTGTGTTCAGAAAGTAACGAGAATTTTAATTTTTGAACAGAATATTTATTTATTCTTCTATATTGATGTTGTCGCCTTCAAAATAGTCCCCATTGGAGATTATACACTTGTGCCAGTGCTTCTTCCAATCCTCAAAACACTTCTCAAACTCAATCTTTGAGATGGCCTTTAGTTCTTTCAGCGATGCACTTTTAATGTCATCTATGGCTGTAAAATGACGGCCCTTTAAGGTTCTTTTTATTTTTGGAAATAGTAAAAAGTCACACGGAACCATGTCTGGCGAATATGGAGGCTGGGGCATCATTACAGTACTGTTTTTGGCCAAAAATTCACGAACATGCAATGAAGTGTGAGCTGGTGCATTATCGTGGTGCAAAAGCCTTGCATTGTTTTTCCACAGATTCGGGTGTTTTTTTCGGATTGCTTCACACAAACGGCGTTGAACTTTGTAGGTAGTACTCTTTATTGACCATTTCACCTGGTAGCAGGAATGCATGATGCACTATGCCATTAATATCGAAGAACACAATGAGCAAAACCTTCACGTTCGACCGCACTTGTCAAGCCTTTTTCAGTTTTGGCGAGCCATAATGCCTCTACTGGGATGATTGAGCCATAGTTTCGACGTCATATCCATAAACTCATATTTCGTCACCTGTTATAATACATTTCAGTAATTCTGCATCGTCGTTGACTTCATTTAGTGACTCCTGAGCAACTTCCATTCGCCGCTGTTTTTGTTCAAAATTCAACAATTTTGAAACGAATTTTGCTGTCACGCGTTTCATACACAAAACATTGGAAACGATGTCATGACATGATCCAATTGATATGCCAACATCATCAGCGGCCTCTCTAATTGTGATTTGGTGATTGTTCATAACCATTTCTTTCAATTTTTCCACGTTTTCATCGGTTGTTGATGTGCTGGGGCATTCATCATCTTCAACGTCTTTACGACCTTCTTGGAAACGCTTATACCACTCGTAAACTCTTGCTTTTATTCATAGCAGACTCACCATAGGCCTTTGTTAACATTTCACACTTTGTTACACTTTATTCCATTTTTTACACAAAATTTGATACAAATTCTTTAATCCGTTTCTTTTAACAAACGAAAATCGCCGAGCTCATAAAAACACATCTAACCTTAGTGGCTGTCACAGACAAAATCATCAATGAAAACAGCTGAAAGTTTTATCATACTTCAAGGGCATGTATACCAAAATAATAAAAAAAAATGTTTGACAATCGGACTCTCCAAGCCCACGAAATTTAAAAATTCTCGTTACTTTCTGAACACACCTCAAGTGTGTGTGTATAAAATCAAAAAATATGCTTGTTAAAAATTAAGTATTCCAAATAAAATAATAAAAATACTTGTGTTATTTTTTATATATTATTATGTAGGCTAATTGAGCACGCCTAAATAATATGTAACAATTAATAAATATGTTACGTTTTTTCCAGAAATTTTTGTAAGTACTAATAGAAAGATTAGCTGTTGTGTGTCTTCTTTATGTAAAGGTTTATTGTATTTTCCACATTTTGTCTATTTTTTTGTACTTGTAGTCTATTTTTCATTAATTTAGTTTTTAAAGAAAACTATTCACATTACATTTTTTGAGCCCCTTAGAAGGAATCTCACTCTAATACCTCAGTGTAAGCGATGTCAAGGGTATAATCATACTCAAGGGTACTGCCAGAGAGACCCAAGGTGCGTTAAATGTGCTGGGAAACATCTAACTGCGGTGTGCACAGTGAGTAAAAATAATCCTCCAAAGTGTGTTAACTGTCACGGTAAACATCCAGCAAATTATCGGGGCTGTGAGGTTGCCAAAGAATTGCAGAAGCGCAGAAATGGTGTATTAAGAATTAAAAATCATATTCAAAGGAATATAAATAGTAGGCCTACTATACAACAGGAATCCAACAGAACATCTAACAGTACGAGTAACGACACTAGTATGGCACCGACAACATATGCGAAAGCCTTAGGTAGAAGTTTTTATGGAACAGCAACAATAGAAAAGAATCTGGAAATCATATTAGAAAAACTAGATGAACAAAGACACACAAATAAGTTAATATTTGAAAGAATAAGCAAGGTAGAAAGCAATATGAATAAAAATAAGAAAAAAATGAAAACATGAACCATACTTTGCGAATAGCCACTTGGAATGCTAATGGACTTTCTCAGCTAGCCATGGAGTTGGAATTGTTCCTCATTAATGAGAAAATTGATATCTGCTTGGTGTCAGAAACACACTTCACTAATCAATCCTATTTTAAAATCAGAGACTTTTGCCTTTATCATGTGGATCATCCTTCAAACAAAGCCAGAGGAGGCTCTGCTGTCCTTATCAAAAACAACATTAAACACTATGAAAGTTTTGAAATAAAGCTAGAAACAATGCAAATTACAACAGTTGTAGTGAAATTCAAAAACAAATACTTTAATATATCATCTATATATTGTCCACCTAGACATAATCTAAGAAGGAGGACTATTTAAAGCTTTTAATACACTAGGACATAATTTTATAATAGGAGGTGACTTCAATGCAAAGAACACTTATTGGGGTCACGATTGACTACTGCAAAAGGTAAAGCATTATACTGAATCGGGAGAGAAATTAAATGCGATTTCTACTCCACCGCAAACCAACTTACTGGCCATCGGATTCTAGAAAGATCCCTGATCTTCTTGATTTTTTCATCGCTAAAGGCGTGTCGGATGGGTATGTGTGTGTTGGTGAAAGTTATGAGTTGGCTTCTGACCATTCTCCAGTTATTATGACAATAAGTGGGAATATAATACAAAAAGATGAACTTCCTAAGTTAACAAATCTTAAAACTAATTGGGATGATTTTAGAAAGGAGTTGAGTTGTAGAATAGAACTGCAAACATCTCTTAAGACTCCTGATCAATTGGAAGACGAAGTAGAGGCTTACATCCATAATATCCAAAAATCAGCTTGGAATAGTACACCTTGGTTATCCAAACCTAAGAGTAATATCACATACCCGATAGAAGTACGGGATTTGATTCAGAAGAAAAGGAAAATCCGTAAAAAGTGGCAGAAAACTCGAGTGCCTCAATATAAATCTGAGTTAAATGAACTGAACAATAAACTTAAGAGATTATTGAAACAAATTAAAAGCGAATCCATTTCTAGATATCTTGAAGGGCTATCGTCAGATAAGGATAGTGACTACAAAATATGGCAAGCCACTAAAAGCATCAAGAGACCTAGAAACCATATTCCACCAATTAGGAAGGTTGACAATACTTGGGCAAGAAGTAATAAGGAAAAAGCTGATTTGTTTGCTGCTCACCTAGAGAACACATTCAAACCATTTGAGGCGCAAGCAGCAGGTGAAACATTAATACCAATAGAAAAGAACGACCTAGTGGATATTGGTAAAGTAACATACAACGAGCTTGTAAAGGTAATAACAGGTTTAAAAGCTAATAAAGCTCCTGGTTATGAATTAATAACTGGAAAAATTGTTAAGGAATTACCAGAAAAGGCTGTTCGAAAATTATTACATTTGATAAACGCCTCTTTTAGGTAAGATATGTCCCAAGACAGTGGAAAATAGTAGAGGTTATAATGATACCTAAGCCAGGAAAAGATCACAGGGAGAAAGCATCTTACCGTCCCATCTCTCTTTTGCCAATTATCTCAAAAGTCTTTGAAAAACTCTTGGTAAAACGCCTCAAACCTATTATTGAAGAGAGGAACCTAATACCACATCATCAGTTTGGGTTTAGAAGTCAACATTCGACGATTGACCAAATACATCGGATTACCAATGTTGTTGAAAGAGTACTTGAAGAGCGTAAATCTGCTCATCACTGTTTCTGGATATGGCACAGGCTTTTGACAAAGTCTGGCATGAAGGCTTATTATATAAGTTACAAAGAGATCTTCCAAACCAATTTTATGAATTACTGAAGTCATACATGTCAGAAAGATGCTTTAGGGTCAAATGTGATGGTGAATATTCTAGAATAAAGGATATAGCTGCAGGAGTTCCTCAAGGAAAGCGTATTAGGACCTATTTTGTTTCTGTTATATACAAGAGACATACCTCAAGATTCGATACAGTAATTGCTACTTTTGCAGATGATACTGCAATTTTGGCCGCTAGGGGATAATGTAGAGGAAGCAAAACTGAAAATTCAAAAATCTATTGATAAAGTCAGTATCTGGATAAGGAAATGGAGATTAAAATTAAATGAATCTAAATCAAACTACATAAACTTTACCAATAGAAAGATAAACCCAACCAATATTGAACTAAATGGTCACTCATTAGCTCCTGTTAATACAGCAAAATACCTTGGGATGACGCTTGACGAAAACTTCATTGGAAAGAGCATGTCAAGAAGAAAATAAGGGGATTAAATATTAAATTCAAGAAAATGAATTGGCTGCTTGGTAGGAGATCTACACTAGACCTACACAATAAACTTTTAATTTATAAGCAATTACTCAAACCTGTTTGGACTTATGGAATACAGCTGTGGGGGTGTACTGAAGAAAACAAATGCTAAAGCCGTTCAAGTATTCCAGAACAAGGTTCTGCGTAGTATTGTTAATGCACCATGGTTCGTGCGTAATGATGACCTGCATCGTGACCTCAGGATGAATACGGTTTCAGAAGAAATAATGAAATACGCAATCATGCATAAAAACAGACTACAAAAACATGTCAATCCTGAAGTGTTGTGCTTGTTGAATAACACAGATGATGTTCGCCGTCTTAATAGAACAAAGCCCTTGGATATTAGTGGACGATAATAAATAAAACAAGAGTAACACATGAACATTGTGTTTAAAATTTATGGGACTCCATTACTGAATGGTGATCCAAACAAAGTGACATCGTAATATCAAATGTAAATTACTTGTTAAGTGTAAATTCTTAGTTGTAATTGTTATATAATAAAAAAAAAAAAAACATTACATTTTTTATTAACAATGTTACTTGATCTCTTTACTTGTAATGAACAAATCAGGTTTCTAATAATTTATCTAAAATGATTTTCTGCCTCGCTTTCGCCTTAATATTTGTAATTTCGTTTGCCTTAACAAGTAATTTAAAATTGTCGTCCTAAATTTGTAATTTCAAAATTATAAATTTTTTTTAGGGAATAAATGGAATACTTGCAGACGAAATGGGCCTTGGAAAAACTGTGCAGTCCATCGCATTCTTGTGTCACATCGCAGAAAAGTATTGTAAGTTAGAAAACAATTTTAAATTTTAAAATAAATCTGTTTCTCCTTAAATCTTTAATAACATAATATAATAAAATTATTTTGAGAATATACTGTAGCCATTTACCTGTAGTAGTGTGGGGGGACTTTTTACCACTTGGTTGTTTTGGTTTAGCTTGGAATCATTGTTGTAAGAGTGTCACTGGTACTTTGTGTCATGTAAACTGTCCGTGGATCTGGACAGCATTAATACCAATTTTGATCTCTTATCTTAATTGAGGTAGTTCAAACTATGATGATTTTGCAACTCCCCAAAGAGTACTATAGTCATTTCAAATTTACCATTTTAACTTAGATTAGAATTGAGCTAACAATTCATAACTACGTTGGGCTACAAAAAAATAAATAAATAAAATAATAACAAAGTTGAGTAGGTTTACCTTAGGTTTTATAAATGTCTAGTATAAAAAAGCTTTTATATAATTTTGAACAAAAAAAATTACAGAACTGTTAAACTTTACAATTCTAATTAATTTGTTTTCCCTGAATGCTACATAGGAACTAATACATGAATTGTGTTTATAAATTGATACTTGACTCAAAATAAAATATGCTAATGATTATAATCTATATTTAGGTAATATTATCTATCATTTTAGTCAAATCATAGTGTTTTTTTTATAAAAAATAAAAAATAACACTATATGATTTTTTTTATATAGCTGCCTTGGTGGCCTAGTTGATAGCATACTGGGCTTTCACCCCGAGGACCCGGGTTCGATTCCCGGCCATGGCTTAGCATTTTCATACACTATAAATCATCCCATCATCTGCATTAGCCCAAGTGTGCACAATAGTCGGACGTTAAAAAAAAAAAAAAAAAAAAAAAAACAAAACAAATATTACATTAGCTCATTTTTCTGAATTTTGGGAATAATAATAATTACAAGCTGGAGATCAAAGAAAGAAAGATATTACGAAAAATCTTAGGCCCCAAATTCCGTAACAACCAATTACTCCACATCAGGAATGAAACGCTTTACCAAAAAACTGAAACACTATCAGACACAATAAGAAAAAGAAGAATTGATTTTTATGGGCACATCCTCCGAATGGACAAAAATAGACTAACCAAAAAAATGTTTGACTTCTTTCGCAATAAAAGAGCCAAACCACTTTGGTTTAGAGAAACAGAGAAAGACATAACAGAACTACAGATCACTGACACTATGCTCATGGACAAAACAGCCAAAACAATAACCAAGGACAAGAAGCAACGGTTCCAAGGCAAAGTCAAATCCAAGTGAACGATCCAAATCTCTGATGAAGAAAGAAAAGCAAGATCACAACGAATGAAGCAATACTGGGCTACGAGGAAAGCACAGAACATTAAAAAGTGATTGATTTAGTGTACCCCAAAGTTGGGTGAAATAAATAAAGAGAAGTAATATTAATACTAGTAATAATAATAATCCTTTCAATAAAGTCTAAATGAGCCTCTGGGATGCTGTAGGCCCAAATTGCTACAGCTGCCTTACCCTTTAGTTTTAAGAGATGTTTAAATTCATTATGCCAGTGCACTATACAGTATTTTCGAAGCAGTTAATGTAAGTACAATAACACATACAAGTGCTAGTTATTAATTCACTTTGGAGTTTATTGATCTATATCAGATGCATTGGATTTCCATTTCTTGTCCCAAACGTGTAAGAAACATGTTGTACCAGTATTTCACTTTAAGAAGATTTCAAACTATCACCACTCTATTTGCTTTGGCCGACAAATTTAATACAACATATAACTTAAAAGTTTTACATTATAAGCTATTTATTTAAAACAACCACAGTACCTCATAGTTGTTGATGAAACCTTCTAATGTATCATTCCGTATTTGTGTGTTCAGGAAGTAGCGGTTTTATATTACAGTTTAATGTGATTTAATATTTGTTCATAATTTCATTTATTGGTGTGGAAGGAAGCTGGCCGCTGAAAGAGAAAGAGAGCTGGTTTCAGAATTTTGCGATTGCACTTTGCACCCCATTCTACTCTGTTTGATTCTTGTATTTACCACCAGGTAGTGCGGGTAGCTGTGGTGTGGTTATTTTTGATTCTGTTCGTTGTACACTATCAAATGCATCAGTGTTGTACAGTATGGATTTATGAATTGGCTAATAGCAAACCCCGCCATGTCGATCATAATAACTGCATAATAGTACTGTAAATTTTCAAATGGAATCCATCTTTTTTGATTTGATTAGTATATATGTTTGATCAAATTAACTAGTGAATGCAATAACTGGTGACTACTGCACTGTATTTACACTCATCTTTAGCCATATATACTACTTGTCTCTCTTGTCATAACAGGCAATGTAAGGATTAAATCTAGGTTTTTTTTGACAGTTTAAATTAATATTATTTACTTTATGAGTCATGTAACTATTGTGTTTCAGCTGTATGGGGCCCTTTTTTAATCATCTCACCAGCCTCTACTCTCCACAATTGGCAGCAGGAAATGGCAAGGTTTGTGCCAGCATTTAAGGTTGTACCTTATTGGGGAAGTCCGCAGGTAATGTGAACAAAACTTTTTCCAACAGATACTGGAATTTTTTATGTTTAAGTAGAAAAATTTTTTATTGTTAATAGTATTATTGTTAGAAGGTTGAAAAAGGAAACTAAATTTATGTGCTTGTGTGTGTGTGTGTGTGTGTGTGTGTGTGTGTGTGTGTGTGTGTGTGTGTGTGTGTGTGTGTGCGTGCGTGCATGTGTGCATGCATGCATGTGTGTGTGTGTGATTGCTATAAACAATTTTTCTCTACAAGAAAAAATATTTAAATCCTATTTTTATTTTGTGTATTTTTAAATGATAACTTTTTCTGTTGGAAAAAGTTTGACTATAAAGATATTTATAATTACCATTCAGCTTTCGTATAAAGTTTCTGAACTGGTTCAAAAAAAATGGATTACAGGCATAAAAGCAGTTGTGGTAAAGCGACAGTACCTGGAACTTCTTGAACAGTGAACATGTAATTGAACAATACAAATCGTAAAAGGAATGAAAATTGTCTTGAAGGTCTAGACGAAAATAAACATTTGAAGTCTGTAATATGATTCATTCTCACGCTGTCTCATGGAGTTGCCTCGGGGTTGAAAGGTGATTTTCTGTGAACAAAGCGTAAGAACTTCAAAGAAAAAATTATGGCATTGAGAAAGGTTTATGATGGCATATCAGCAGAAGAGGAAAAAATGTAAGTAACGAATTTACTTCCTGCTGCTAAGAACAACCACACACGTTACAACGAATACTTGAAAAAAAAAGAAATGAAAAGAAAGAAGATGTACAGGAAGAAAAAGAAAGAAACAAGCTGCTAAAGAAAAAAGAGTTGTAAAGGTGGCAAGTTTTAGTTGATGCAAGAAAAACAGCTGAAGTAGATGATAAAGTAAAACTCAAAAACAAATGTAAATCCCAAATTTCTGTAAGCATCAGGATTTTAATTTCAGATAACATTAAATAGTGATAATTAGCAATTTAAATAACATTATCAGAATTACAAAAGAAATTGTGCTGTGAAGAATGTAACCGAAAAGTTAGTTTAAAAATTAATGAATTGTAATTTTTTTATTTCGAATGTTAGTATATTATCCTAGACAGATAGAAAACAGAATTTCCATTACTTATCTAAAAAAATTATTGCATTGCATTAAAAAGTTCTGCAGAAGTGTGTCAGCTGAACTGTAGGCTCAATGTGCATAAGTATTTTCATAAACATCGCTTTTGTGTCGACTAGCTGCACCTATTGAGAGGATTTAGACGTCCCTTGCAGTACCCGAGTATAACACACATACATTTGCAACATTACACTTACAACTTTAACACTTTACTCTCATACTTATATTCAGGGAGGCGATAATAGCATCAATGTGCTTTTTGTATTGTCCCCGAATGTCTGTCATATACAGCGAGCAGTGGACTTGTTTATGTGCACATGCCAGAAAATTTTGCTGCCATGTTCTGTAAAACCAGATGTATTATATAAAAAGTGGTGATAGAATTAGAATTTTAAAGCTAGTTTATCAAATGATTTGTCAGCCATTTTAAGGTAATTGAAATGCTTGGCTGTATGGTTCTTTAACGTACAGTGCCTTGACATAAGACATAATAAAATTTGAAAAAAAAATCAGCCTTGAAACCGTGAAAAAGTCATGGATTTAAAAAATTTGTGGTTAACCTGAAAATTAAAAAAGAAACTTTCCATTTATTACAAATAGTCGTCAAGAAGAATGATGTGATTTGTATAACTTCCATAGCATGTTAATAAGATTTTTCTAAAAAAAATTATATATAATAAGTATGATTTGTTTTGGAATTACTATAATTTTTCGTAAAAACATCTGTAACAACTAGAAAACAGCTCATTATTTAATAGTTTCTTAGGATTAAAAAAAAAAAAATGTTTTAGTTACTAGACTTAAATATTATAACGAGGCCACAGCCAAAGAATGAACACTATTGGCAAAGACATAGGCAAGTTACGAAACTGCTGATATACTGCTTGTTGAAATAAGCAACAAGGTATGTAGAACAGCAGTTGAAATAAAAGCTTTGGGAAGAAGTAGGGCGGGAACAGTCGATTCTGAGGGGACTGGAACATCGGTATATTCCGGGTGACAGTCGATTCTGTGAAGACCCGAAGGCTGTACGTTGGGACGCACTACGGAAGAGCATTCCAGCCAGGCGGTGCTGAGAAGTGGCAAATCTGCGGTAAAAGTAAGTAGACAAAAAATTTGTGTACACTTTTTCCCCTTTTACTTTTGGTTTGAATACATTAGTATATATTTTGGGGAACATTTTGAAGAAGAAGACAGTAGTGTTCATTCTTGAGGTTGTCATCAACCATAGTTGTAATTGTTACAAGTTATATGTAAGGTAATACATCTCAATATATTAAAGGTATTTTTTTGATGAACCACCGATAGTTAATTCTTTGGAGGACCCGAGTGTAGAGAACCCTGAACCCCTAACAAGTGGTGCAGCGGAAGGGAAATGAACCCAGGCCGCCCGCGAGGCAGGCGAGCATTCTACCACTGAACCACCGATGCCAGTGGTTCATTGGTATTTTTTCTTATAATACCAGTGGTTTTTGATTATTTCTTATAGGGTTAAAACTCTAATATTTTTAGGCATTTGAAATTTGTATTAAGAGTTGAATTCTATTCTTTTCTTTGAATATTTTTCAACAGATTTCATGAAATGTTCTTGAAAGATTTCATTTTCGTCTTTCAATTCACTTTGGCCATTGAAAGTATTCTGGTTTATTAGAATTTTATCAGTTTTTACTTTAAATAGCGTTCCTATCTATTTGATAATCTTCCACTGTTTGCTTTCTTTTATTTTATTACTTTTTAATCTCTTAAGATAATTTTTAAAATGTATTAAGGTTTACTTTCTAAGACTGATCACAGATATATAAGACTGATTATAGTTAATCTGCAAACTAGTCAAACTCTCTCTCAGAGAATCAGAAGTTGCACGCTATGCATCATTAATTATGACTTTACATTCACCACAATATATTAAACATGCTCATATTCTAACATCTTGTCAATACATATCATAATTTAATTTCATAGCTGTGTGTGTCAAATTTTAGGAACGTAAAATTTTACGTCAATTTTGGGATCAGAAGGACTTGCATACGCAAGAAGCAAGTTTCCATGTAGTCATTACAAGCTATCAGTTGGTTATAACTGATTTTAAATATTTCAACCGAATTAAATGGCAGTATCTTATATTAGACGAGGCCCAAGCCATCAAAAGTACAAGCAGGTAATTCATATTGGTTTCAATCATTTTCAAGATTGTGTGGTAAAAATGAAATCGCTAAATGAATTTTGAGTCTAAGCTTTAATACTCAACCAAAGTGTAGCTTGTAACAAATCTAAAGTGTAGCTATTGTGCAAATAAATTGCAAATTTCAGTGCAACTAGTGTAAGCAAGCTTGTTACACAATTTGTGTTCTATAGCTTTTCAAGTATTTTGTTACTTCATTATGTATCCAAAAATTTAGAAAAAATCGTTTGTTTGTTTTCCCCACTTAGATTTTACACTTTTTATCTTTATTTCATTTATAATATATTGGATTAATAATATCTAAATCTGGCAGTCACTTTAATATTTTTTAAATATGCCTTATTTGGAACATTATTTTTTAAATAAAAATATCTGTGGGAAATTCAAAACCTATGCCAGTTGATTCAGAATACATCATCAGATTTGGTTGTAGATGAAAATTTACAGCTATACAAAAATAGGAAATACACAGATCAATTGTAGTCATAACGGCCGGCCACAGTTACATTATAGATGTCATATCTAAAATTCCGCAATTTCTCTAATTTATTTAACAGATTAAATTTGCTCTTAAGAGAGTTTATGTTGGTGTTATTGAAAAGATCAAATCTCAATCTGTTCAGATCAGTTTTTATCACCTGTTTTTAACAGTCTGTATGGTTATTGAACATGTTTCTTTGTTTGTTCTTTTGTGAATTTCTATGTTGACAAAATATATCAAAATGTGACACTTTGGTCCTTCTTATTTGTCACCACAATGGTTGTTTGTGTATGAAATTATTTGTACAGTTAAAAAGAGAAATCTGGTGATGGATGTAAATAGTGTCTTTCAGGAAATTGTTTATTTCTAAACATTGAGCAGATGGAAAGGAGATGTGTTTCAATTTGTTATTTCTTGAGCCAAATTTTTTCTAATATTTTTCTAACTTTGTTTTATACATATATAAATTTGTACATTTATAGTTTTTTCTAAAACAATTTTTTTAGTAAAATATCTGAATATTTCACTTTTGAATTTTTTACTATCCAAAATCAAATTTCCGAATTGGCAAACAATAAAATTTATAGTGCAGTTTTCATAAAATAACACCTACATATTCTTTTAGTATATCTGATTAGCTGTATAAATAAATTAGTACTGATTAGACTGTGTTTAGAGGAAATAAATAAATATTTAATATTCTGTTGGTCAGTGTACGGTGGAAGTTACTTCTAGGTTTCAGTTGTCGCAACCGTTTACTTCTCAGCGGAACTCCGATACAGAACAGTATGGCTGAGCTGTGGGCATTGCTGCATTTCATTATGCCTACTTTGTTCGACTCACATGATGAGTTCAATGAATGGTTCTCTAAGGACATTGAGAGTCATGCTGAAAACAAAACTAGCATTGATGAAAGTTAGTGAGTTCACACTTATGTAATGTATTTTTTATTTATTTCATAAAAAAATTATCTATTTTTATAAAATAACTTTGAAAATTAAACATTTTGGCAGATTCATCTTGGAAAATATTAGGTTTTTCAAACATTATTATATTGGCAAGTAAATAAAATAATAATATCATTAAAATCTGATAATATTAGTCATGCATGAATCATTAGTCCATTCCTTTTAGACCATACCATTTCCTTAACGTAAGGTCATTTTAATCTTATAACATAGTCTTTCCTTTAGAATTATTGAGACATTATTTTAATTTACTTTAAATGTTCATTTTTCATGTTTAGATATTTTGATTTTTTTTTTTTTTTTTTTTTGGAGTTTAACGTCCGACTATTGTGCACACTTGGGCTAATGCAGACGGTGGGGATGATTTATAGCGTATGAAAATGCGAAGCCCTCGCCGGGAATCGAACCCGGGTCCTCGGGGTGAAAGTCTAGTACGCTATCCACTAGACCACCGAGGCGGCTTTAGATATTTTGAATAAAACTCATTTGTACATTTAAAAATTAACCACAATATGTAGCTGTCTCCCTGATGTGGTGGAAGTGAAGTTCCAAAAAAATAACTACAGTACATTTTTTATTCAACCTAATTGGGACTTACGATTTGTTTGTCAGATAAAGGGAAATGAAAGTGGTTAAGAGGAATTCAAAAGAGGGAGTAGAGGAAGGCTTCTAAAAAAATTGTTCTCGGGATTTGTGGGAGGATGGTGAGATATCTTGTTTGCAGCAGGTAAAGGATTAATTATTGTTTAGAAATTGTGGGGTTTGGTGACCCCTGGCATCGTGATCAAAGGATCTGTTGTTTAACTAAGCCTCCCCGATAGTGTTACCCTGAATGGGTTTTAGCAATTTACTGACTAGGCTATATTCTGCTGAAGGTGCCATGAGACCTGGAAGCCAAACACCTTTTACCTTCTGCTGGCATTTGCAGTTTTCTCATCCATCCTGTGTAGTCTCTCATGGTCACTCTGTGGTGTAATGTTCTTGACTGACAGACCTCCAGGTGTTATATGTTTGGTTTCATGGTATTGATAACGCCCCAGTTTCTTTCACCTCCATGATACTTACACTCCTTAAGTTGACTTTTGTCTAGGGGTCTGCGAGCCGAGTTTTTTAGAGTTCAGGTCGGGTTTTTTTTCAGCACTCGGGCTTTTCGGGTCGGGTTGGGCCAAACAGTAAATGGAGAACCCATCAAATTTTTAGCTATGTCAAAGTCAATAAATAAATAAATTAGAATTAAAATTTTCTTCATTTCATATTTAATCCTCTGACCGCCATGGGCCGATTATATTGGCGTGCAAATACCGCCACGATCCGATGTAATACGGGCGCTGTTGGTCTGACTGAATACCGCCACAGACCGATTACAACAGCGCGCAAAAGTTGTGTAAATACCGCCAAGGGCCGATTATATCGGCATGCAAACGTGTGAATACCACCATGGGCCGATGTAATACGGGCGCCGTTTATCTGACTGAATACTGCCATTACATCGGCACGCAAAAAATTTGTGAATACTGCCACGGGCCGATTCTATCGGCGCACAAAAGTTGTATGAATACTGCCATGTCCAGTTATATTGGTGCACAAGAGTTGTGTGAATACTGCACAGGCCGGTTATATCAGCAAGCAAGAGTTGTGTGAATACCGTCACGGGCCGATTATATCGGCACACAAAAGTTACGTAAATACTGCAGCAAACCAATGTATTACGAACTCATTGTGTTCAATATTTTCATTTGATTTTTGTTTTTGAAAAAATTACATCTTTTAATTTAGTGACATCATGAAACGATATACATTCGGAAAAAGGATATCTGCAGATTCTCTGAACTGATTGTGTACATTTATCAATCACAGACATATTTATTTGACATGGCAGTGTGTTGACCTGGCCCAACGAGGAAATTATATTTGTAAACATGCACAGTCTACTTGGTCCCTTCTCATTGTAGCATCACAATAAATAAAACTATTAACTGATAATACTGCACCCACGAACAGGTCAACAATTGGCTTTGTCCAGTAAAACAAATAGAAAGATTGTACGTGATTAGACACTTAACCTTCGATGGTTAATTAAATTGTTCTTTGTTTATATTATTAGTATATTACGAAATTTGGTAGTGAAAATATGTATGCGTATTGCGTACATTACTACCTAAAAATAAAAGTTAATATTTACTTGGCCCGACCCGTTTTTGACCTGAATTGTACACTTGGCCTGAATCGAAGCCAGGCTTTTCAATTGACCCGATTCGACTCGTAAAATTTGGGGCCCCGCAGACCCCTACTTTTGTCTATTACCCAGGCATTTTTTTTTTTTTTTTGCTTTGTGGGTTTTGACAATGTGTTTCCAGCCATCAAATTTTCACAGGTTGTCAGGGAAATAAAATTTCCACCAATACAGAACCATACATGACTAAATAAATAAATAAGATTACATTAAAATTGGAAGTTGCCTGATATTCAAAGTTCTTGTATGTAATCTAAGCTTTCTTGTATACACGTAACCTTCAGCATTTGGATGAAAGGATCTAATCCGAGAGCAGATAAAGAAAGGTTAGATTCAACTAGGGCATCTCAGGATAGTCGAACCCATTCTAACAAAGTCTGAGCAGATTAATAAAACATTAATCTGAGGGAAAATAAAAGATTAGTATTTGCAGCATTGCATGATAGAAGCACATTTCTAAAAATATTTTACTTTATCTCGTCCTTTTTTTTAAATCATAATTTCATCATGATAACCAGCATTAAAAACTGCAAGTAGTAGCACTTAAAATTTTCAAATTACATTGAAAATGCAAAAATGAACTTTGACTACATCAAAAATGTCTTAATTTCAACAGATTTTGAATCATAACCAATATTCTTTCAGTATTCATTCTAGATTCAAAGGTACGAGGGCTATTTTTTTCAAGGCCCGATTGGTCGCTAAATTAAAACCACAGTAAAAATCAAAAATTATTTATTTGTAACAAGTACTTACATAATTACGCTATTTTTTTTACATAGTCGCCACTCAGATTTAGACATTTATCGTAGCGTGGTACCAACTTCCTAATACCCTCGTTGTAGAACGTAGCAGCCTGTGTTTTCAGCCATGTTTGTACGCTGGTCTGCAGCTCAATGTCTGTGCCAAAATGTTGTCCTCCTAACCAGCATTTCATATGAGCAAACAAGTGAAAATCGGATGGAGCCAAGTCTGGGCTATATGGTGGATGACCAAACACTTCCCATTGAAAAGACTGTAGGAACGTCTTTGTTGAAGCCGCAGTGTGCGGCCGAGCATTGTCGTGGAGAAGGACAATGCCTGATGACAACATTCCTCTCCGCTTATTCTGAATTGCCCTTCGTAGACGTTGAAGAGTCACGCTGTATGAGACTGCTGAAATGGTTGTGCCACGTTCCATGAATTCCACCAAGAGATCTCCATTTTGGTCTCAGAACACAGTAGCCATGCACTTTCTGTTAGAGAAGGTTCGCTTGAACTTCTTTGATTTACTGGGAGAGTGAGAATGCATCTATTGTTGGATTGTTCTTTTGTTTCTTCAGTTTCATAATGGACCCATGTCTCGTCCCCTGTGACAATTTTGTTCAAGAAAGTTTCTCCTTCATTGTGGTAACACTGGAGAAACATTAGGGAGGCTTCCATTCTCTGTGTTTTGTGATGGTCAGACAGCATCTTGGGAACCCATCTTGCGCGCAGTTTGTGGTACTGAAATTTCTTGCTCACAATGGTGTAGAAATTTCAGGAAATGAATCGCTCAATTCAGAAATTGTGAACCGACGATTTTCTCAAATTGCCTCATCCACTCGCTGAATGAGATCATTGGTTGACCACTGACCTCCTTCCCTGACCACCTGTATCATGAACATCTGTATGTCCTGCTTTAAAGTTTCTGCACCATTGTCGCACGTTGCTGTCACTTATTGAAGTTTCACTGTACACAGTACTTATTTGTCGATGAATTTTGACTGCATTACACCCCTCAGCCTGAAGAAATCGAATTACCGCACGAACTTCACACCTGGCGGGAGATTCTATTGTAGATATGTTTACGTCCTACCTATGTGAACACAACTAAACGTAAGTGACGCGACACTATTAACAGCCATACTAGAGACGCTGGTGCAACACATCTGCACACAGGTTCATCCGATTTTTATGGGAGTTTTTATTTCGCGACCGATCGGACCTTGAAAAAAAAATAGCCCTGGTAATATGCACATTGTAATATTATACATTTTAAATTATATTTTTTAGTAATTGATGACTAAGTACATACATGTGACTAGGTTTTTCAAAAACTAATGACTAAGAATTCCAATACCTCAGTTCCTTCATGAGCCTCATAGGTAATAGACAGGTTTGAATAGTGCCAGGTAGGCTAGGATAAAACATGCCAGCCGCAAAGCACTTATTTACCCCTTCAAGTGATATGATTTGGACTTTTTGTAAACAGACAGCTGCTTGTTCCATTTTGTCAGCATGTTATATATCATATAATAACTCAATAAGTTACTATATATAGTTCGAACAAACAAAAACGTGATTTCCCTTTATGATTAATTTACCATATTACAGTATTTACCATATTTAATTCACTTTACCATATTGCAGTAAAAAATCTTTAACAAAATAAATTTTTCATTTTCAAAATATTTATTGTAATTTTTAAAATGTTAACATAAGATTATTTTTATGTTATAGAGCATTTGTCTCGTCTTCATATGATATTAAAGCCCTTCATGTTGCGTAGAATCAAAAAAGATGTTGAAAATGAACTGTCTGACAAGATTGAAGTTATGGTGTACTGTCCACTTACTACAAGGCAAAAAATGCTTTATTCAGGTACTAAGTGTTTGTATTATGAGAAGAAACAGCACGGAAGTGGCATCAATATGTTTAATACAAAAAATAATTCAATAAAAATTTATTGATTTATTTATCCATTGGGACAATACAAGTTTCCCTCCCTAAAAAAGACCTTCATTTTAGGCAGGGGATCAACATAAAGCACAAAAAAAAACAAAACTAGGAAATAAAACTTGAACTTAAATACCAGTAAAGTTTAGAAAAGTACCCATTATCATACAAAATATTGTTACATTGTTAAGTGGAAGTAACTGACTCTTAACCCTTTTAAGGCCAGGCAAGAAAATAATATTTTATTCTAAAAAGGCCAGTGATCTTGTAGCACTTGTATGCCAAAAAGGCCAGGCTATAAATGCCAATTTTGCTTTAATGTTGATTAAAAACTTGTAACTTAACTAAAAATGCTAGTATAAAAATACTGTTGACATTGTTTTTTTCCTTAAGAATATGTACTATACTTATAAATAAAGAAAAAAAAAAAAAATGTTTAAAAATTTTTTTGGGGTCATAATATGTATACATAAACTTAAATATAATTTGAATTTGTTGACTTTGAACTATAATAAGTATATTTGAAAAAAATATTTTGAAGTTAATTTAGTTATTTTCTAATGTAATAATGTATTTTGCACAAACTCTGAAATTTTCAAGAAGATTGGATGATAAATATATTGTCTGGACCACTTAAACAAATGTTACAGTTAGGTGTAATTTGTCCCCAAAGTTGTACATGTTTACAAATTATTTTTCAACTCACAGCTGTCAAACCGAGCTAAAAACAAATACTGAAACCAATAAAAACTATACAAACAAAAATTAACAACATTACCACACACTTATTCAGAGACGTAAACAATACGCGACTGACTGTAAAATTATTGAACTCACAGCTGTCAAACCAAGCATTACTTGACTTAGTCGAAGTTATAACAATTTTACTTAAATATAAAAAACTTTTTGTGCATTTTAATTATTAAAAACATAATCTGTGATGATTTATCTTTCATTGCAAGTAAATTTAAATTTGATAAAATCAGCTTGGTATTTATCGAAAATATAACAAGCCGATATACTGTATCTGCTCTTGGCCGTTTTCAGAATTATTTTCGTAAGCCGATATATTGGCTCATGGCCATCTAAGGGTTAACCTAATATATCTGTGGTGAACCAAACTGCATGTAAAAAATTTAGATTATATAAATAATAGTTGTAGAATATCTTCACATGTGATTACGCTGTTGGCTAAATAATACATCATAGCAATAGAATAACTTTACATGCAGTTATGCTGTTGGCTCAATACTTTGTATTGTAATAATGAATATCTTCACATGTGATTAGACTGTTAGCTAAGTAAAAAAGTGTTATTAATAGAAAACTTCACATACGATTAGCCAATAAATAAGTAAATCGTAATAATAGAATAGCTTAACATATGATTAGACTTTTAGCTAAATAAATAAATCATAATAGAATAGCTTCACATATGATTACACTGTTGGCTAAATAAATAAAAATTCAAATTCAAAGAAATAACACATTCAATCTAAGAGCTACCAAAAAGAGCATTATGTAATAACCAACAAACCAATAAACCCGAGACAGAGAGTGAAATAGAACAAAAAATACAACAAAGAACAAGTTAAAATAATAGTATAGTTTATATTTTCAAATTTTGCATTTCTTGTTTTTACATTCATACAAATTAACAAAAACTCAAGAACTAAGAAATAAGGATAAACGTATTTGTGGTCATCTTTTGTGAGAAATGTTTTGTTCTCATGTAAATAATAAAGCATTTAACCATTTTATTGGTAATGGTAATAAATAATACAATAAATATATTTTAACAAAAATTTTAATAAGTAGCAGAGATCTGCTTTCAAACCTGTACTTTAACTTTCATGAACTACCAAATAGAATTGTAAAAGTTACATTTTTGTTATAGCTCTGAAGAAGAAAATAAGGATAGAGGATTTACTGCATTCGTCTGGTCCTTACCAGTCTTCACAAAGTATTACGTCTAGTCTCATGAATCTGGTCATGCAGTTTCGTAAGGTAAATGTTAAATAAATATTATAAAAATTGCATTATCCTCTGTCCCATTGAGGTGATGGAAAACATCATGTAAACAAACACTTGGAACACATTTTCATTTTTTTTTTAATCATCTGCTTATGATGTTTGGTTTCATGCACATTAGTACCATTAGTGGTCATGTTTTTTCCTTAACCCTCTCATTAGTATAATAAAGTATTATTCTTTATTTGGACATTGCCGTCATTTGTGTACGTAAAAACACAAAAAATGACGTTTTGAGAATATGGTTCAACTTTCATTTTCAAGCTTACTTAAAACCTTACCACTCATAAATTGAAAGTAAATATAATTTAAATTAAAAAAGACTGAAGTTTTAACGGATAAAAAAAATTAGTTTTTACAAGATAGAAGGTTAAGAATTGAAGAGAGGGAAACAGTAGGTATCATTAGCTTTAAACAGGTAGGCCTCCATCCAGTATAGGTATGAGTAGACATTTTGTATTGTACAAATTTTAGGTGTGTTATGTCTTTGGTAAGCTACTGTGAAGCTTTTTTGTTTCATTTTCTTGGTAATTTGTAGTTTACAGATCTCATGTGTTTGTGGTTTTGTAGGTTGAAGCATCTAGGCTTATGTTTTAGTTCCATGCTAAGGTTTTAAGGTAAGCATTTGACAGTATAGGGTTGACCCATACTCTCAGTATGTTGTATATTGTTTTGTAAGAAAAATGATGTCAAATGTCCAAATAAACTGTAATAATAACAAAAGTATCTCACATTAGTTTATGTTTTTCTGAAGTGTTGACTAATCTCTTACTTTACTGTGCCACAATTTTAAGATTTTACTGTGTTCTTAAAGAAGAAAAGTAAATTTAAAATACCAACTCAAGTGTTTTTGGTGGTTGGTTTATCCGTACACTTGCAGGAATAAAAATCTAATGATATTATATTTACTTTGTTGTGTTTTTAGGTATGTAACCATCCCGAACTGTTTGAACGGCGCGAAGCCAAGTCTCCTTTCTTTATGGAATGTGGAGATGGAACATACACCATCCCAAAGTTGGTGTTTGAGGATTGTCTGTTGTACCGAGCATTACCCAGCAGAAATCATCTTTTGTACAACTTGCTTAGCATATTGCAACCAGAACACATCCACAGAGCAATATTTTATCCTCCAGGTGCAAACAGTAACTTTAAACAGTTTATAATTTGTTGTTATAATCATATATTGCATGTTACATTCTTTACATATCTTAACCATTCAGTATCCAAAAGAATGTTGAATTGTAACGACCTTTCCATAAAATTCATACTGTGGTATTGCTTTGTTACATCAGATGCCTATGTGTTAATCTATCTAATTATGAATTGAATCCACGTTGTAGATCCATTTAACGTTATGCTTGAATTGTTTCAACACTGTGGCGTACTGTATGTATGCATTCTTATTTTAGACCAATGCAATTTTGTTTTGTAACTAGTTATTTTAATTTTGGGTTTAAGTTTTACAGTAGTGAAAAAACTTATTCATGATTTGGGGCTAAGAGTTCCAGGAATAATACCTGCGACTTTTTCAGAAAAGGGGGTAATTGTGATGGAATGGCAGAGTTTGTTCCTTAACATTTGTTGTGCCTACAATTTTTGGGAGGTTGCTGTCTTTCAAAAACTACTAGTCTGAGATGTATTATGAACAACATTGAAGCCAAAATAAATTCTGACTGTAGATAGTTTATTTATTTATTATTATTTTCAGTTAACTGATTTTAGTTATAAATCATATTAAAGAAAGTATATGCAAAATCTGATTTTAAGAAAAAATTATGATTTTCAGGTTTTTTCAATAGCTTTTGAACCAAATTTTTGTAAGATACCTATAGGTTTTTTTTGGAGGGGTACTTAAAAGCTAAATACCTGATCAGAAAAGACTAGTCAAAATATTTGAATCAATTTTTTTAAATTGTTAAAATTTTTTTGGCAAAATAGACTTGTTTTTTGCTATAACTAATAATAATGTTAAACTATAATATTTTTGAAAACTTTTAAAGAAATCCTGAGATATGGACAAAGTGTACATTCTCAATTTAATTAAAGTTAATCGATTGTAATTTGTTGTTTATAAATAAGATATTGTCTTAATCCATTGTAGAGCTTTATTAATTAATAATGATTCCAACTTCTGCAGTCATTGACCAATGATATACAAGTATGTATAAGTTATTATTATAGTTTATTCAGATATTTGCTATAATTAAGCAGTGATGGTTTCATATATAAAGCAATACATAGTGTTTAAAGTTAAGCATTTATGATAGCAACAATTTTAATGAACAGAATATCATAAATAATACATTTTCCTTTGACTTGTAAATGTTGAAAGCAGTAGTTGTAATAATCCTACAGTGGATTAAAACTATTTAAGTTGTACCGTATTTAAACGTCATATTTCAAAATAATTAGTCTCTGACAATTTGTACAGACAAATGTCTGTTTTTTTCTCTCATGGTTATAACAGTAACAATATTATTGGTCCATGTTTCAGAGAGAACATCTTGTTTCTCCTTCACAAGACTTCTTGGAATGTCACCTAATGATGTTTATCTATTGACTATAGGAGGTTTACTTTTTAGGTAAGTTTTAAAATTTGTATTACTGTAAATTTAAGATAATGGACTTTATAACTACCTAGACAGAGTCTGTAGAACATAGGTTATGAGATAGAACTTTTACTGTAACCATATGAACTGTATTTTTGTATCCCTCCTCAGATCATCAAGCTGCTTAGGTTACACAATTCTTGTGGAAGTTGACAACTGCTCAACATTCCAGCTTATAATTAAGTTGGCTAATCATGGCCGGTACATTGTGTGAAATGGAATGCAGTCACTCGAAGTTTATATTGTGAGTGTAAAAACTCACAATGTGTGAACGTATTGGAATGTCATTGTTCCACTGCGTTACTCCATCATTCTGCATCCTCCATGAATGTTAAAATCTGACTTTTAAACATTTTTGGCTTGTCAATTGCATCTGTCTACAATGTCATCCAACTGTGAGTAAGTTGTGCAAGTGATAGAAATGTATAAATAGCACTTGGGAAATTACGGACCCAAACTACCAGAGCCCACAACAGAAATAGAAGTGAAGCATCAAAAGTATTCTTCAACTATTCGAAACCAAGGATCTAAATAAAAACAAAACTAGATACAAGGTTCTTTCCAAAAATAACTTAATGAAGTAAATAATAACGATTGTTTATTCATTATATATATATTTATGAAATATATATTGTCGGGTGGCGAGAAGGCTGCGCAAAGGGCTACTGAGAATGAAGAGGGCTCTTGGTATAACGCGTGATATCTACAATAAGAGATGTATGTCAATGAACACAAAAATCAGACACTACAACACAGTCATAAAACCGAAGGTATTATAAGCAAGCAAGACGCTAGCACTCCACACAAAAGCTACCATGGAGGATATTTTGAAGGAAGAATGCAAAATCTTGAGGAAGATCCTTGGCCCGAGATTAACAGAAGATGGATACAGGTTGCACTCCCGGAAGACCACAGAGAAGATATCGAACCAGGCAGCAGATATCAGAAGAAGGAGGCTTCGGTTCTATGGACACATCAGTAGACTCCCAACAACGAGACTTGCCAACAGAATCCTTATGTATATACAAGGTGTCAAATCAACAACGTCGTTGATTGCACAAGTCAGAATAGACCTACATGACGCAGAAATAGACTCGACGTTGAAGACAGGAACGCATACAGGAGAAAGATGCTCGGTTGGAAGGTCCCTTAGAATGAAATCCCAAAGAGAGCAGTGGTCAAATGGACGGAGGAGCGGAAAAGGATCCATGGGGACAGGATGAGGGAGGTGTGGAGGATTAGAAGGAACAAGACATGAGTCGGAATGCTTTGCGTGATCCAACAGGGTCTATACGCAGATAATAATAATAATATATATATATATATATATATATATATATATATATATATATATATCCTTATAAGAAATATAAGGTTTGTTCAGTTTTGCCAACCAGTGTATGTAGAGTTGATTCACAAGATTTTCCACTTCGATAATTTGATAAGAATATTGATTTGATTGCAGTGGAATACCATGTAAAATTTTATCTTTTATATACCTATCCAGAATCTTCTCCATAGCCTTAAGGAGAAATGATATGACTTATTGGGCGATAAGTCTTAGTTACTTTGTATGTGGAATTCCTGGACATTGAACTTGTACTAAATAGATGTACTAGCTTAGAAGCAGTCAGATCCACATCCTCTTTCAAGAGAGCAGGAAAGATGCCAGCAACCCTTGATGATTTTAAGTGCTGAAAATAATTTATAGCGTATCGGATTCTTTCATATTGAAATAGAGACAACTCCAATCACCTTGACACACACAGTGGTTGTGCTCTCTCGTACTGAGCATGCTCTGTATCATTGAAGACCCCAGGAAGTTTATGCTAAGTAAAGTTATCAATGCCTCTTCTGGATTTTCTGTGAGGGTATCATTTCCTTAAGTGTGTTTCCCACAATTCGAGGGTTGGTAAGACAGAATCTTTTGGAGTTTGCACAGTTGGACACTTTATATCACGACAGAGTTTTCTCCATGAGTTCTTTCTGGTTCACCTAACCTCTTTATTATAATCTATGAGTCCTTATAGTGTCGTTCCAGTCTTCCTGTAGGTTTACGCACATTGTACAGTTTACAAATATTTTTCCTTTTGATTCCAACTGGTAAATTCTTGGACCTTTTAGTGATCTCAGGATATTCTTTTTCATATGACTCATTTATGGCTTTATTCAGTGAATGAACCATCACATTAACCCCATGTCCTATGTCTAACCTCGGATTATCAAATTAGTGAATTAATATCTTGTGGAAAATGCCCCAAACATTATTCCTGGAGGTCTCATTAAAAACACTTGATCTTATTTGTGATCTGAGGCAGACTTTATCATGTGATCATGAGATATCCTCCAATTGCTTACCTTAGTGACTGCATAACAAATAGATAAGGTATTATCTAGGATCTCTTTTCTTAAACCTTGACTCCTTTTTTTTGTTGAAAGGTAGGTTTGCAGCTCTGATTCATTATAATTAACTTTTTAATTAAAGATTAAATTAATCATTAAATGAAATTAAATTATAATTAAATTCATTATAATTAAATCAGATTCAGCAATACAACTAAAAATATTCTCAGCTCGACATTTAAAGCCAATAAATACTTCATGTACAAACCATATGGTTCATGGTTAAATTGAATAAGATATCAGAACATTGTCAGAGCCGCTCTGCTGTGGTGAAGATTTATCTGGAGCACTGCAGTCATATTCTACCGATGTTCTTTCTCTCCCTGCCACTTGAAGGAGTACCTTTAGTCTTTTCAGGTAGTTCTCATTGATAATAAATACCAGGAATTGGCCATTGGAATTTGTTTTCCCTCTGACGACCACCCATATGGTAAGTGTTATGACCATTCTGATGTTTTGAGGCCAAGCATCGTGTTTTTTTTTTTTTTTTTCTTTGCCCCAGTGGTTTTGGGCACAAAAGTCTTTACCACTTTACCAGTGTGAACTGAACACCCTGAAAAGGATTCAGTTCTTCAAATTGTTTTTTCACCCCCTGTCTAGTGATGGTGTGACTGCAGCCAACAACCACAGCTCTGCATTTCAGGTGGTAACTGGTAATCATCTTTGCTCATGAGGTCACACTGGCTAATGTCCTCCTTAATGCTGTTAGCCATGTTCTCCATTAGCTTTGTGTCTGGATGCTCAAGCCACAGAATTGCTAATTTCTTCATAGACACTTCATCTGCAAACGATTCAACCAGCCTTCCTTCTAGTCCCTGTCGAATCATTGGCAGATTTCACTTCCTACTTTGTAGCGCCAATGTTCTCTGATGTAAGCTACGTTTGCAATGTTTTAACATTAGTTTCTGTTAATGTTAGAAGAATGGCAGGTTAGGCTGCCTGTACTGAGAGGGCTCACCATGGTGGACTCCAGAGGGCCCGGCTTCATTTGGAGGCCTGATGTTAGTGTGGCATTTATCCTTGCAAGCCTATCTTTCCTTCCTAGGTAGAACTTCCTCAGTTTTTACGAAGGATTTCTCTATCTTTTTCTTCTATAGTTGATCATGGGTCAGCCATTTCTTCAGTACAGTTCCCTATCTAGTGGTGTTCTGTTAAATGTTGGTATCTTTTGGTTTCAGCATCGCATTCTTCTCTATGGGTGACAGATCATTCATGTTTAATTTTTCAAGCAGAATGTTTTCAGCCCCAAGCCTGCACTCTAGTGGAATGCTTTCAACCTTGGAATAGCACTTCCCTTGGTTTCTTATTTTTCTTGTGTTTAATTTGTCTTGGCCATATTATTCACATGATTATCGGGTATTTAACATACTCCGTTAGTAATCTGATTAAAGGAATAAGCAGTAAATACTATTTGGTTCCTCCTTGTGCCGGTTGTGTTTAAAAGTCATTCGTTCACCCACTTTCTTTTTGGTCTTTACTTTTAATGAACAGGCAAAATACTGTTGAAAGTAAAATAAATTTGTCACATTAATGGACAGTGGTAACGGGAAACAGTTAGCAGGTGTCAACTCAAATGTGTTCATTGTACTGACATGAACATGGTCTGTGAATTGCACTTCATTTTTTTGGTTGTTCCAAATAGAACATAATGATGCCATGACAGTCCATTTGTCATGACCATGTGTGGCTGGATGTCAGCAAAACTCAACAAAGAGTATTCACAAAACTCAGTAGTGCTTAATGTATTATTTTATTACTAAAAGCAATTGAAATAAAGACACTAAAATTAGTTTTGTATGTATGTATAATCAAATATCTCATTCAGATAAATTTCTGAGAAAACTTCTGTGAGTGTTTTGTTCCTCCATTGTTAATTACCAAAAAATGTTTAATTAGTAAAAAAATTAGTACAAGTTTTATTAGTCTGTCTTGTTTAAGCCAATACTTAATAATTATAAAACTTCCTTTTCCTTGTTTATTTAAATTTAAACTAATTTAAAAATTTGTTTCTTCAAAATTTACATTTTTCTTAGAATTTGGAGTAGAAATGAGCAATGTAGAATGTGTTTGTTTTCTACGATTGTTTATTTTAGTATTTCATATTGTATAAATTGCTTACTTATTTAAACCTGTAAATGTTTTTAAGGAATTATTAATTAGAGAGTTAGTTATAAAGATCAATTTTGTATTCAGTAATTTCTAGAAAATATTAACACCAATAATTGTTCATTGTTCAGGTGGCTGGATATATTACGTCTACAAGAAGAGGAGAAGCTACGGTCCCATCGAGACGAGTGGTGGGAGGAGTTAAAACCTTCGTTGTTCTTGCATGTCAAGATTGTACCTGAAGTATTTTTATTCACAGCTGCTGAAGGAAATAAGTGTGTATTTTCTTTTACGCAAGTATTACACCATTCTATGCCAGAGACTATAGAGCATAGATTACTACGCAGTAGGAAAGTAAATGCAATGCTTCAACAGTCACCTGAAAAGATAGAGGTTTGTTAATTTAGGTTTAGTTTTAGATAGTTAGGACAGTTATAATACATAATAAATAATATACATTATTTAAAATATCTTGATTACTTAGTACTGCACCAATCTGTAATATAAATTTGTATGAATTATTAAATATTATTGTTTTTTGACTAACTATGCGGAGTAAAAATAAATATTTCTTTAATTTTACTAAAAATGATGCTTGCTGGAATACAAGGGGTATTCATCCTCTCAATGTACCATGAAGTATTGTGCGGTATGAGGCAGAAATGCGCACAGGATGATACAGCTGTCCCACTATAATCACTGCCATTACCTACTTCATTATACTATTTGAGCTGAGTTCCAGTTTTGTAAATATAGCCACATATATTCTCCTGCCAAATGCAAATTGTGAAGTGCCATTCATTTTCTTTAAGGACAAGGGAATATTACAACAGAAATTCGTCACAAAATAAGCTGCGCATATTAAGCTAATAATACAGTTAAACCTTCATATGTGACAGTATTATGTGAGAATGGTGCACATAAATTCTGACAAGAACAAACAGAACAAATTTAAAAACACTTTCAATAACAGAAAGGTCATAGCTATCGGTTTTTGAAACCTTAAAGGTGTGTTGTTAATGGATTTCATGGAATGAGGACTATGATTAATGTAGATGGGCATTATCAGACATTACATCGACTACAGAGCCATTCAGAACAAAAGATGATGCCTGCTGTTTTCAAAAGTTGTTTTGATTCATGACAATGCCTCTGCCCTAACCTATCTGCTTTTTGTGCAGTTCCAATGGAAAGTTTTTTTATCATGTTAAAACTTCTTTAAGTGAAATAATGCTCCAAGTGATTTTCATATACTTGACTCATTCTGTGATGAATTTCTGCTGCATTATTCCCTTCTGCTCGAAGAATACAAATGACACTTCACAATTCACACCTGGTGGGAGTAACAGTAGACATGGCCATATTTACAAGTCAGTGACTAGTTAAAAATGGTAATATGAAGTTGAAAATGGCAGTGATTATTGGAAGAGGTGTGTTATTGCCTAGTGCGCATCTCCGTCACCTACCCTCGACAGGCAGCATAAAGGTAGCTTAAGAGGTTGAAGAAATAGCCATTGTACGAAGATTAACTGTTGTTTTACATTTTGTAGCAATCATTTTATTTATTTTTAAAAAATAGCAATTTTTTTAGTTTTATTGGAATTATTTGTAAAAATGGATTTCAAATCTAAGTTAGAGAATTTTTGTAGAAAGAAGCCTTAGGTTGCAAGACACGAGTGCTTGATTCAGTCTTTTCTCTTATGTTGAAGATGCAGTTCGGTTTTCATCACAAATATAAGTCTAGACTATGTTGTTATAATATTTAATTGAAGTATCTGCCCACTGTGCAAGCAAACCATGCTTGTGGTTTCAACTTTTTTCTCAACCTTTCATTTCTTTCTGTGGAGACTTTTTTTTGCAGAAACATCCTAATCAATCATATCTTCAAAATTAACATAGAAATTATATAATTGTTCAAAAACCTGCTGTTTAGTTGAGGATTATTATAGTTTGTATGCTTATTTCTTTAAAAAACAGCTATTTTCTTAAAAACTGATATAGCATTGATATTTGTTTGGATTCTGTATATTATAAAAGAAATATTATAAAAGTTTTGACATTGTGCATAATTGTGTAGCTAACTTGATACATATATTTTAAGGTTAAAACAAAAATTCAAATACCTTTTTTATGTTTAAAGTTACGATTATAAAATAACTAAAAGTAATAATTAAATGTCCTTTTGTGACCAGGAACAAGCAATAGAAGAAAAGAAAAGTCCATCTAAACCCAAAACATCCCAGGACAGTCCTGTCAAAGAAGAGAATAAGATGCCAGTGTTGCCAGAATTCCAATACAGATATCGTCTTCCTAGGATACTCAGTTGTCACCCATCTTTTCTTCCATCTTTTGTCTATGATACTAACCCTAAGGTACGTGGGAGTTTTGTTACAAATTTTATTTTGTCTATATTTTATTCAAATACTTGCAATTTTTTTCGATTGAATATAGCAAAAATTTAACTTTGATAATTGTTTTGTGTTAATCAGGTGGGAACAAATTCAAGGCAGTTGTATTGTAGTAACCGTGCTTTTGCCTGGTGGTGGATGAGACACCTACAGTGCAGCAATAAAGAAGGTCTCGATACTTTATGGTTTGGAAGCCCTAGCTTGGCTCAAGAGTACCGTACAGCGCATACAATGTTTCAACCCCCAAGGTTGGGTGGTCTGATTGCCTCTACTCCTCTGCATGGCTGGTCGAGCATTGCTATTCCTGGTACAGTATATTTCTAAAATGCGTATTGCAAATATTCGCACATAACCTTCATTACAATTTGACAGATTTTTGTAACATTTTTGCTGCATAGAAGTTATTTCAGGCAATGGATTGGTATAGCACACAAGAACACTGCCTGTATTGCTAGATACTGTTATGAAATAGTTTATAATAATTTTCTTAACTATGAAATAAAACAATCTTTTAATTACTTGTAAGAAAAAAGTGTTTAAGGAAATAAACACACACACACACACACACACACACACACACACACACACACACACAGGGTTTTCTGTAATGTGTGAGCATGATTCAGGTCTTTCCTTATTGTGTCAAAACAAGGTAAAACATTCTTATACCTTTATAACTGTGAAATAAATAAATTAATTGAAGTACTATTCCAGACAAACAGATGCTGGTAACAGACGCAGGCAAACTTTTTGTGTTGGATGGACTTCTAAAAAAGCTGAAAGAGCAGGGACATCGAGTTCTTATTTATTCACAGATGACAAGGATGATAGACCTCCTAGAAGTGAGTACTATACTTATTAGTGAGTTTTAAGAAGGTATATTGTCATTAAAAAAAAAAAATAATAATTTCAGCCCATAACTTCCAGTATTAAAGAACAATATTATAGTAAATTTATTAAAAACAAAATAACATAAACAGTTTAAATTTCATAATTTCAGCCCATAACTTCCATTTTTAAAGAACAGTACATAGTAGATTTATTAAAAACAAAACAACATGAACGGATTAAATCTCGTAATTTGTTTGCAATAAATATTTTTGTTTTCCAGGAGTACATGTGGCACAGAAAATTGACTTATATGAGGTTGGATGGTTCTTCAAAAATATCTGAGAGAAGAGATATGGTTGCAGATTTCCAGTCTAGGTAAATCATTTTTGTTATTTTATTTATTATAATTTTTAGCTATATATTAATTATAATCACAGTAAAACTCTGTGGTTAGTGTGGAATATATATCGACAAGCCATTAATTACTGTTAGGGTAGAAATCAGAAACATTGGCTAGTGTTACTTTGTGTCAATATGCCAAGTATTACTAGTTCTGACTAGCTTTTGAATGAAAAAGATGACAAATGTTGTAGCAATACAAGTAGAAAATTCAAAATAACTGTAAAAATTAAAAATTAGACAAATTATTATAGTGAACATTACATTGCTGTATGTGTACGAAGTGTTCAGAAAGTAACGAGAATTTTTAAATTTCGTGGGCTTGGAGAGGTCCGATTGTCAAACATTTTTTTTTATTATGTTGGTATACATGCCCTTGAAGTATGATAAAACGTTTAGTTGTTTTCATTGTTGACTTTGCCTGTAACAGCCACTAAGGTTAGACGTGTTTTTATGAGCTCGGAGATTTTTGTTTGTTAAAAGAAATTGATCAAAGAATGTGTATCAAATTTTGCGTAAAAAATGGAATATAGTGTAACAAAGTTTGTGAAATGTTAACAAAAACCTATGGTGAGTCTGATATAAGTAAAGCAAGAGTTTACAAGTGGTATAAGTGTTTCCAAGAAGGCCGTGAAGACGTTGAAGATGATGAACGCCCTGGACGCCCCAGCACATCATCAACCAATGAAAACATGGAAAAAGTGAAAGAAATGGTCATGAACAATCGTCAAATCACAATTAGAGAGGTCGCTGATGATGTTGGCGTATCGATTGGATCATATCATGACATTGTTTCCAATGTTTTGTGTATGCAACGTGTGGCAGCAAAATTCGTTCCAAAATTGTTGAATTTTGAACAAAAACAACGGCGAATGGAAGTTGCTCAGGATGACTAAATGAAGCCAACGATGATGCAAAATTACTGAAACGTATTATAACAGGTGATGAAACATGGGTTTACGGATACGATGTCGAAACTAAGGCTCAATCATCCCAGTGGAGGCATTCTGGCTCGACAAGTTCGGTCAAACGTGAAGGTTATGCTCACTGTGTTCTTCGATATTAATGGCATAGTGCATCATGAATTCCTGCCACTAGGTGAAACGGTCAATAAGGAGTACTACTTAACAAGTTCCAAAAAAAAAATCAAAAAAAAATGTCCAGATCTGTGGAAAAACAATTCATGGCTTTTGCAACACGATAATGCACCAGCTCACACACACACTTCATAGCTTGTTCGTGAATTTTTGGCCAAAAACAGTACTGTAACGATGCCCCACCCTCCATATTTGCCAGACATGGCTCCGTGTGACTTTTTCCTATTTCCAAAAATAAAGAGAACCGTAAAGGGCTGTCAGTTTACAGCTGTAGATGACATTAAAAGCACATCGCTGAAAGAACTAAAGGCTATCTCAAAGATCGAGTTTGAGAAGTGTTTCGAGGATTGGAAGAAGCGCTGGCATAAGTGCATAATCTCCGATGGGGACTATTTTGAAGGCGACAACATCAATGTAGAAGAATAAATAAATATTTTGTTCAAAAAATTAAAATTCTCGTTACTTTCTGAACACATCTCATACATCTTATGATTTGAAATGCTCGAATCATGGGAAAGACATGCATTGCAGATTTGTTACAAGTAAGAGAGATAGGGTTATGGAGTTTAATTTAGAGAAGGGGTTTATATTTTTTCAAAACTTTAGAATTTTACAAATGTTGATGTAGTCAACTATGTCTTTGGTTATAATTTTTATGTAACAATTCTTTATAAAGACTTTTAAGTACCAAATCTACTGAGTTATCTACTAAAATTATTTATTATAAAAAAATATTGCTGCCTAAGTCCACAGCTTATAAAGGAGATGTGGGAGTCTTTTGAGAACTTGAGTATCTGTGAATAAAAATAAAGAGAATGAGTATAGCAAAGCTGTCAATCTTTCTTTGAGGCCATCATTAATAAAATATGCGTTGTTGTAAGGAAATGTAATTGTTGTTGTGAGTATTCTGTAGCTCATTACAGAATACTGTGCATAATTATAAAAATATTTAAAAATGAAATAATATATGTGTAAGGTTATTTATTCTTTGTATGTTATTGTTATTTATTTATATAAATTAAACATTTATTATTATAGGTTTGGTACACATCAACTAGAATCTGCAGATGTTTATAATGAAAGTTGTTTGCTCATTTTGCTTTTTAAAGAATTTCTTTTGAATACTTAATTTTTAAAGCAAGAAAGTTCATTATTTGTGCTTTTAATTTTTTGAGCTAGAAGGGAGTATTGAGCTAGTCTGGTATTATCAGACTTTCAATACCAAGAAAAGGATATAATTCAGTTTGGTTTTCTTTATAATTCTGAAAGTTCTTTCTGTTGAAGCACTAGAGTGTGGCTTTAATAAGATAACAAATACGAGGGTTGTCCGTAAAATAAGGTTCCCAATAATTTTTCACAATGAAAAACGTGTTTATTTGCATTGAATAATACATTTTTTGAAAGCTTACACTTTTTTCTATTTTTCGACATAATCGCCATAGAGATCGATGCATTTTTGTTGCATATGCACGTGCGCACACATATGAATTCTTAACGTAAGTCAGTGTACCAAATTTGAAATTGCAAAATCAGATTAACTGGTTTTGAAAAATTAGGCCATTTAGATTTCTTGTCGGTTTCTAGTATTTTGTCAGTAAGCTTCAGAACTGGTTTTTCAAATAGAACTTGATTTGTAGCGTATGGTTAACCATCTTTTGTATGCCTGAATCAAAAAACTCTCCCGCTGCACTGTGAAGGTAGCTTAAAACTTTTTCTTTCACCTCCTCTCTGGTACTGAAATGCGTCCCACCTAAGTGTTTCTTCAAATTAAAGAAGAGATAATAGTCACTTGGGGCTACGTCTGGGCTGTAGGGTGGATGTGTGCCATCCAAATTGGTTGATGAGATCTGTTGTTACACGGGCGGTGTGCGGACGAGCGTTGCCTTGGTGAAAACAAACTTCCTTCTTGAGCATGCCTCTCCTCTTGTTTTGAATTGCACGGCGAAGGTTCCTTAACGTCTCACAGTAACGATCAGCATTGATTGTTGTTCCGGTATCCATGAATTCGCACAACAATAACCCCTTACTGTCCCAAAACATGCTCGTCATAACTTTGCCGGCGAGACAGTGTTTGAACTTCTGCGGCTTCGGTGACTCTGGATATTTCCATTGATGTGATTGTCCTTTTCGTTTCCAGTGTCATATAGTGTACCCACGTCTTGTCCCCAGTTACAATGGAGTCCAAGAATTTCGGTCCAAGAATTCAGAGTCCTATCGGTTTTGTAGGCCTGAAGAAATTTGCGGGCCGCATCAATCTGTTGCCGTTTGTGGTCTGCTTGGGACCCATTTTGCACAAACCTTGCTATACCCGAAATGGTCTGTCAAAATGTTATCAATGCAGGTCTTGCTGACATCAGGGATCATCTCGGAGAGCTCCCAAACAGTTACCCTTTGATCGGTCAGCATTTTTTTTTTTTTTTTTTTTTGTTTAACGTCTGACTGTTGTGCACACTTGGGCTAATGCAGACGATGGGGTGATGTATAGCGATGGGGTGAAAATGCCAAGCCCTCGCCGGGAATCGAATCCGGGTCCTCGGGGTGAAAGCCTAGTACACTATCCGCTAGACCACCGAGGCAGCTCCTGGTCAGCATTGTTTCTTCCACTTTCGCAATCTTTTTTGTCCGGAACGCTGTTCGTCATGAACGTCTGTCTTTGAATTCTTTGCACTATTTGCACACGTGTTCTATACTCGTACATTTTTCTCCGTAGGTGTCACACAGTTGGGTATGAATGTCCACTGGCGCAGTGTTTTTTGCACATAAAAAAACAAATCACAAAGCGTAATTCGCACCTGGTGAGAGACTGAAGAGGCAGTTCCATTATTAACGGCTACCAAGCCAAGACTGAGCGTCACAGAGCATTCGCGGAATAGGGATTGGGAATGGAGGAACCAAACTGCAAGCCAAGGTCACCAGATCCCGTGTAACGCGTTTGCAGCAACTATAGTGCCTTGGGAACCTTCCTTTACAGACAGCCTCATATTAATTTGGATAAAGTGAATAAAATTTTAACTCCTGAAGCAACCGAAAGTTTTGAAATATTGTACCAGGTTGCATCTACGCTGTCTTTATCAAAGGATGCAAACTGGTTTTTGAAAATTGGTTAAGCTGAAATTCTAAAATTTTTTAATTTAAAATTGTTTGATTCTTTATTAGTATGTAAATTAATTCAAGAAAAACTTTATTGATCTTTATTTAATAATTGTACGTAAATCTAAAGCTAAAATAAGTGAAAAGTTTGTCCAATGCTGAAGATTTAGTACTTTATTTATTCAGATGTTAGAAAGTTTTATGTAAAAGGTTGTGAGTATAGACGAAACAAAATTTCCTCAAGCTAGTGAATTTTTGAAATATGCTGAAATAGCTGATGAGCATTTTTTTGAACTCCCTGCTAGCTCAAAAATTAAAAACACAAGTAGTGAACTTTCATGCTTGAAAAATAAGTCTTCGAAAAGAAAAACAAGCAACCAGATTTTCGTAACTATTATTATTAATGTTTCAATATATATTTTTTTAATTTAGGTTTATAACAGAGTTCAACCATTGTATTTCATTTATACTATTTGTAAATGCTCTAAAAAGACATTGAGTGCATAATGAGTTTATTTTATTATATAAAAGTAGTGAAGAAATTTGTTTTTGTTTTTCAGAGCAGACATTTTTGTATTTCTATTAAGTACAAGAGCAGGAGGCCTTGGCATCAATCTGACTGCAGCTGACACTGTAAGTTTTATTACAGACGTGATACAAAGTGTAATTTGTATGTGCATCTGTCTCTGTTCACATTTCATAAGACTAATAAACTAATTTCTATTAAATTTGGCAGTTTGTCCTTAACTTAAGGCAATATTTTAAACTTTTATTACAACAAACTTTATAAAAATTAGTTATTCCTTTTTTTTAATTTGTTCTTATGATTAATAATAAGAACAATCAATAAGCTCAGTCAAACAAAACCTATTTTAAAAAAGAAGAAACAAATTGGTTTCAAAAGTTACTGTCAAAAAGGCTGATCTAATTTTTTTTTAATCAATTCATCATCATATTTCGCTTAAATTTTAGTCGTGCATGTGTGTGTGTGTGTGTGTGTGTGTATGCGCGCGCACGTGCGCACACATATGAATTCTTAATGTAAGTCAGTGTACCAAATTTGAAATTGCAAAATCAGATTAACTGGTTTTGAAAAATTAGGCCATTTAGATTTCTTGTCGGTTTCTAGTATTTTGTCAGTAAGCTTCAGAACTGGTTTTTCAAATAGAACTTGATTTGTAGCGTATTTGGAATAATGAGTTCTTAATTTTATTTATTTTTGCAGTGTTTTACAGCATTTATACAAAGAGTGATTTTTTAAGTAAATACTGTTTTAAAATTAAAAACACAAACGTATATTTTTGTATAATTTTATTTTTACTTGAAACATCAAAACCTGTATTGTAATCTACTTTTCAACATAATGTCCACCAACATTAACCTCCTCAAAAGTCAGACATAGAAGTTTACTCTAGCTGATGACTCAATCTAATATCGCTGTTGTTTAGCAGAAGTACTTTGTTTATTTTGACTGTTACAGCTTTCAATCTTCTAAACACTTCTATAAATTCTCTAGTGCCTCTTCCTAGTGAATATTGTTTTAAAATAATTCTGCATTAAAAACAGTAAATATTTTGGAGAGTGAAATAAAGACTTCCGCGCATCTTCTGTAACCGTGTTAACATCATGCATGATTTGTTTTCAGTCTTTGTTTCTTTGTAAGTTTTAATGATTTTTAGTTTATTTTGGAAATATGTTGTTTTGTTTATGAACATATATTTATTTTATTGAATATTGCTGTAAACTCAGATTCAAGTTATTTGTCAATTTTTTCTAACCCAGTTTTGTTGTAAATTTAAGTTATAACCTATATTAAAAAAAGTAATAATGTAGTTATTTTCAATGTTTAGTTATGACTTATTTGTAAATAAGTTATTTCATTGCAACCTAAAGTAGTCCTGTAAGTCTTGTACTGCATTTATTTATTATGATTTATTGCTGCATAGTGAAATTACCAAAAACAGGTAATAAGGTCTACTTTAATTCAACATTCAACTAAAATCCAAAATTTATCCAAAAATCTTCAACATTTATATTAAGATTACTTAAATAACATAAAAATAACAAAATAATAAGTATTAAAAAAATGTGGTAGTGAGTATTCAACAGAAGTGAAAACTTAAATTATATATTACTGATCTTATTGCTAAACTTAAATTTTACAGAACTGATGTTTAAGGAAATAAACACTTATTTACATTGTATGCAAATATCAAACATCAGTTTTGTACAATATATTCAACTGTTAATGCTAAAATAATTGAGATGGTTGGACTGGGCATTTAGTGTAACAGTTCATTAATAATCTTAATGTTTATTAATGAGCTTATTTTTACACAATGTACAAGATATATTAAACTGTAAACAGTTTAAACATTTTTGTGCTAGATGTGTTGCTATGTAGTATAGAAATATGTGTGTTTAAAAACAAATATTAAATGTAAAATAGTTGAGAATTCTAATCTTGAATGTTTGTTTAAGAAGAATGAAGTTACTTTAAATAACAGTTATGCATGTTCTTTTGTGTAAATATCGTGTTATTATACCTGTATTAAGAATTAATTAATTTATTTTAGATTTCATTTCTTTTTTTAATGACATCAGCAAGTGACCCAACACTTTTTGTACATTTTTCTATTTTGTTTTATGGCAAATCTTTTTATTTGTATTTAACTGATTACATATGGATATTTTTATTTTTAGCATAAAAATGTGCATGAAGTGAATACATTTTCTGTAGATGAATAATTCAATTTTATAAACAATAAACCTTTGCAAACAGACATAGGCTATTTCAGTCCAGTCATGTGTAAAGTAGAATGCAAAAAGTTTAACATTTAATTTTTAAGTAATGTTTTGAATTTTCTGTATATACGAAAATATATCATTAAAGAAATAGATTTCATACTTTTTCTTTTTCTATAGGATCTAAAAGATAGACACTAGAGTTATTTTCTGCAGTTACTGAACTTCTTAATTGTTGCCAATATTTCTTTGCAGGTGATATTCTATGATAGCGATTGGAACCCTACGGTAGACCAACAGGCAATGGATCGTGCTCACAGGTTGGGCCAAACCAAACAGGTTACTGTCTATAGGTTGATCTGTAAAGATACAATAGAAGAGCGTATCCTACAACGAGCCAGGGAAAAAAGTGAGGTAAGTACAAAGTTTTAAATATGAAATTTAGAAAATAAAATGTATTAATTGCTGTCTTGTTTACTCTGTTATATGTTTTCAAAAAAAATTTGAAAATTTAGTAGCCAATAAAAATCATTTTAGTATTTTATATTCATTAAAATTTTCTGTTTTGTTTATAGATACAAAGAATGGTCATCAGTGGAGGGAACTTCAAACCAGATACGTTGAAACCTAAAGAAGTTGTGTCTTTATTGTTAGATGATGAAGAGATTGAGAAAAAATGTAAGTTTTACCAAATAAATATGACTGTGACATTGTGGTGTAAAAACAAAATCGCGTTTGTTATTATCTTAGATTCTGTATTAATAAAAAAATGATGTTTTCAGATCGTCAGAAACAAGCAGAGCGAAGGCAAGTGGAAGAAAGTCGTGCAGATATTTACAAGGAGCGAGAAAGGGAAAGAAAACGTAAACAGAATTTAGGTTCCTTTAAAGTAAGTATTAGTGAGTCAGTTGGGATGTTCATTCATATAATTTAGCAATATATATATATAATTCTGTTTTTACTTTTAAAATTTGTCCATAAAATTCATTCGATAAATAATTAAAACATGTTTTGTTCAGGAACCTGGTAAACAGATGAGATTGGATGATGGATTTGATGATTCTATCTTCACAATGGATTCTGCTCCAAACAGCCCAGCTCAAAGTGAGGTAGGTGAGAGAAACAAAGTTATTTATAGCCAAACCTGTGTGAGTAGTTTTAATGAAAGAACATCAATTTGTAAAGTGTTTTCAATTACAGGAACATCAATTGTATTAATTTAAAACTGTATTTTTGATATGTATTATCTTGAAATTTGGTTCCATATTGGGACACACACCAGACTTATTTATAGTTTAACTGGCTGTGTAAGCTTATATTGTAATGTTGTGTTCAGTATAGTTAAATAATATTCACTTTGAAAATTGTTCACAATAAGAAAAACCTTTTTCACAGTGTTTAAGGAGACTTTTCGTGTCTTAATAGCTAAAGAATAAAAAAGATTATATCTAGGACTGTGATCTCTTCGCCTGTGTGTATATGTCATTTTGTGATTAATTCACAGTTTGTTGAAACTTGCTTGCAGTATATAATCTGATTCAGTGAAACTTTGATACCATTGTGTTCTTAGTCAGCAATTTTGAGTTATTTGAGTAAGGTTGTATTGAGTATAAATAGAAAATAAATTTGTCAAAAATTAAGTTGAAATAAATAATAATAAGTTTACACCAATCCTGTAACTTTCTTTAAACTGTTATGTGGGAATTAAACATGTGTTAGGTATAAAACAAAACTGCTTTGCAGAAGTAACAATGAAATCAGTGAAATTTTTTGTTGAGACTACATTGTGTGGACATTGATTGTGTTTAATCAACCATGGAGTGATATATAAGTGCATCTAATGCAAGTTTTACTTCATTTAACAATAATTTATTTGACAATAAAACTGTTTCTTGATGAGTGTTTTCATGTTTTCTGACAGTGATGTAATACAGATACAGCTAATTGTTTTTTTGTATTTTAATTGTAGTCAACCATAGTTCATGTGAATAAAGCAAATATTCTGTCTTTGCCATACTGTATTGGTCACTTATTATATGGTTGTGTTTGACTTTGAGCAGTCTTAACAGGTTTTTGTTTACTATTAGCAATGAATACAGAATACTCTAAGGTCAGGCTTCGTTAAAAATTCTACGCTAAAATTAGTTAAGCGGCCAGACAATTGGGCTGTACCGAAGTCGCCAGGTCTACTGAAAACTGCAACAGTTAGTTACAAAACATTTGATAAATATTAGTGTTGTTGTCTGAGGGTTGCCTCTAGAAATCAACATCGGCACAAGTTGTCCTTTCTTTCACTTTCACTTTATGTACCCCTTTAAAACTGCATGGAAATTTGTGTAGTAACTGCTTAATAGAGAGCCTCTCGTAGCTGTGTATGTCCTGCACTCGACCTTTGTAACCAGTCATACACTGGACAACATTTGGTCTAGTTACAAATAGTTTAACTTACCTCTCTTTTTTATTTTAGCTGTTCATATAAATGATTATGGCACGTAATAATAATGTACATTATATCTTTAAAACGAATTGAGTTAAAGGACATGATATATTTGTTGAGAGGTTGTTTTTGTTCTCGTTAACATGTCATACATTTCATATTGAATAAAGTAGCAACCTAAAAACATCCGCAGGTAATTAGATTTACGTTACGTAAGCATACTCCAATTGCTGTTACACTTGGAGTATTATTGACTTCATTTTAGCATTACAATTATTTTTGAAAGTTAGTATAAACTAAAACAAATATGCCAAGGAAACTGTAGTTTGAAAAAAAAATGCAAAGAAATGTCTACAATTATGTAAAATTATAATAAAGTTATTCTCCATAAAAAGCTATTCAAACTACAGTAGCAATGAGTTTCATGTATTTTAACTTCAATTTATTTCCATTTTATCCAAAACATTACGTATAACAAAAACAAAATTTTAAATATTTTCTGTCCTCTTATGTTTGTAGTACAGTGGTGTTGCGTTAATAATTTAAATATTTATTAATGATCCTATTTTTAATATACATTATGCAAGGTAGTCTATATTTGACTGTATTTGCACTAAACATTGTATGTTAGATGGGTCTGGTACGTAATATAATGGCATTGATTATAATTTAAATATTTATAATTGAATTTATTAATATTGATAGTTTTAGACAAATATAAAATGAAAACAAAGTTTAGTTAATAGCAGGATATTTTTATTCAGAATACTAGATACATAAAAACTGGAATGTAAACATGAATTTAAAACCTCTCGATTCATGGGATTGCCGTGTAGCAGTAGAATTGTTATAACCACCACGTTGCAAATTATAGCGTAGTTATAATAGTTGTAGTAAGGAACAGTAGTTTTAACTTCGTAAAGGAATGCTGTATAAGGAATGTTGTGCAGTACTGCAATGAATTGTAAACTCTAAAGTAATGTAAATTTTATATATTTGTATTGTTCAAAAAACATTGTTTTTTTTAAATAAATAAAAAATATGTGTCAAGTACTGACCACAAATATCTTAGAACCACTAAAACACATAAGCTTATATAAATATGCAAGTATTTTTCTCTTGCTTCAATATGATTATCAAAAATTTTATTTTACAAAGATCATGCTTTTTTGGTTTGTTGTATACGTCAACATTGAAAATATCTGTTGATTTCAGATTTTGTATTTAAAGGGTAGTTTGCTCAAACAATTTACCCCAAAACTACAAACATCTAAATGAATTGAAGTTAGCTGTAAACTATTTAGTTTAAAATCGGGTACTTGTGGCTGTTTGAGGCATTAAATAAAATTACACATTCCTAATTACTAAACATTTATAGTCTGACTTTTTATTTAGGAGCAAAATAATCTACTAATTCTTATAATTCTTAAGAAAAACTGATAAACTATTTTTAAGATATTTTTTTATATACGAGGTGTGTTCAGAAAGTAATGAGAATTTTTAAATTTTGCGGGCTTGGAGAGTTTGTCAAACATTTTTTTTTGTTATGTTAATATACATGCCCTTGAAGTATGATAAAACTTTTAGCTGTTTTCAATGATGAATTTGTCTGTGACAACCACTAAGGTTAGACGTGTTTTTTCGTTTGCACTAAGGAGCTCGGCAATTTTCGTTTGTTAAAAGAAATGGATCAAAGAATTTGTATCAACTTTTGTGTAATAAATGGAATAAAATGTAACAAACTGTGTGAAATTTTAACAAAGACGTATGGTTCGTCTGCTATGAGTAAAGCAAGGGTTTAAGAGTGGTATAAGCATTTCCAAGAAGGCCGTGAAGACGAAGATGATGAACGCCCTGGATGCCCCAACACATCAACAGAGGAAAATGTGGAAAAAGTGAAAGAAATGGTTATGAAAAATCGCTGAATCATAATTAGAGAGGTCGCTGATGACGTTGGCATATCGATTGGTTCATGTCATGATATTGTTTCCAATGTTTTGTGTATGAAATGCGTGGCAGCAAAATTCGTTCCAAAATTGTTGAATTTTGAACAAAAACAACGTTAAATGGAAGTTGCTCAGGATGACTAAATGAAGTCAACGACGATGCAGAATTACTGAAACATATTATAACAGGTGACAAAATATGGGTTTACAGAAATGACGTCGAAACTAAGGCTCAGTCATCCCAGTGGAGGCATTCTGGCTCGCCCAGACCGAAAAAGGCTCGACAAGTATGCTGTAGATGACATTAAAAGCGCATCGCTGAAAGAACTAAAGGCTATCTCAAAGATCAAGTTTGAAAAGCTTTTCGAGGTTTGGAAGAAGCGCTGGCACAAGTGCATAATCTCCAATGAGAACTATTTTGAAGACGACAAACATCAATGTAGAAGAATAAATAAATATTTATTCAAAAAATTAAAATTCTCGTTACTTTCTGCACACCTCGTATATGGTCATATACTTGGCAACCCTTGGTTCCATCCACATAATCACTTAAAAAGAAAAACAGTTATAATTAATTACATTATTTAATCTAAAATATATTATATAGATATGAAGACAGACAAATGATATGTGATATGATGATATGTGAGCAGGGAAGAGTTCAATGAAGGATGTTTTTGTTGACTGAGGTGGTGAAAGTTGCAGCTTGGAAGGGAATGTTTTAATCAGAGGAAGTGAGAGAGAAATATTTGTAGTCCCAAACAAAACAAAGTGAGTGCCATCTAGTTTTGCTGCCAGTGCATCCAGTTGTCGGGCCACCCAACTAGGTGTTTCCAGGTGCTGAAAAGCACAGACTGTTCCTCTATACCTCTGACCTAAGAGAATTCTGTATGCATTGCTCTATTAGTTGTGTTCAATCCTTCATGCTGTTAACATAATGTATTTTATAAACTTCCCCTACTGGTCACCTAATTGCTTCTTCTTCAAGCACATTGATAAAACTAATGATTTATACATACATTAGTAATTATATAGATAATAATATTTTATGGTTTCTTAAATTCTTAACTGAATTATTGAATTTTTAATTTAGAATTGTATACAGGAAGGAGAAAAAGTGATTGTGTAACAATAGTAATATTCTGAACAAACTGTTAATGATTTGTTTAGGGAAGTGCAATGCTGGATGACACAAGCAGCGATGCATTGGTCGTTGATGTAGATGGACCTACAGAAATCGTTACTCAAGGTTTGTATATTTTGTAAATAACGACTATAATACTGTCTAAGTGCCTTATAATTTAAATGAATTACGTGGGTGAACAGCAAATCTATTTGTATATTTTTTTTAAATCTAAAGAAATCGAATTATCAAGGATTTTTATTAAAAACCTAGGTTGTTGTCATATTTATTTGATATAGACTGCTTTGATTTAGCTTTGTATTACTTAAGGTGCTCAAGCATGTTGTTAGGGTGAAGGTTAGAGGGACTGGTCTACTAAGTATGTTTACAAAGACAATTGTTTCCAAAGGTTATAATTTCTTAAAGTAAAAAAAGTTATTTTTCAAATATAATAATTTTTAGCATTGCTTGGAAAAATAAATTTCTTGTCCTCACTAGTATTTCCACCTTGTAAAGAATTTGATAAGTTATACTTCTTGTTTCATTGTGTTACCTATGCACTCAAGTTTGAGTACAATACAATCCATTATCCTTTTGTTGCTTCCCCTCTCTCACACAATACTCCTTACTTTTGTAAACTTTCTCTTTTCAGTTGTCTTTGAGTTTATTTAAAATGAGTGTTTAACATAAATCTCTTTCCATTTCCAATATATTTGAATTCTTACAATAGATACAATACACCATGTTAGGCATTTGTACCTGGTGGTATTAGTTGACTGATTCATATATAATGTAGTTACAATGACAAGCCTTTCATTAAAAATTTGAATGTATTACCTGCTTTGTCATTTTTTGACAAGTATGTGGTCCCAGTTAGTAAGCATTTCACATGACTCCTTAAAGAACATAGGTGTTTACTATACATATTTAACAGTATTTCAATGTTGGCCAATATGAAATGATCATATTGTATGGTTCAATTACTCCTTACTTTTACAGCCAAGCTTTTACACAGGATCCCTTGTCTGTCCAGCATCATGCAGCTGTGTTAATTCCAAACTGTTCGCGAAATAACACCTCTTTACTTAAACTACCGTCATGAATAAATATAATACAGTAGACACCGTTTATTGTGATCACACTGGACCAGACCTAAACTGATAGCAATAACCAATTGATAAATGCTTACCGTGAAGTGCATTGTAATTTCTTTGGAAAAACATTATTAATTAAACCATATAAATTAATTATTCTTGAACAATTTAAAAAAATATTGTTCTAAATTCATTCATTGGGTTCAAAAATAAATAGTATATAATTATCCGAAGAATTTGACGGCAAGGAACCACAGATGATTTGCAAAATAACCAGAAAAGGATACATTTCAACATAAAAGTGTAAATTATAATAAAAGTTCTGAATTGCAATCTAAGCATACGTAAAATAAGTTGTCTGTAAGTGATGTGTCATGTTTTCCTCCAGGTACTCAAAGCATCTCTCAACACGTTGTAGGGCCGATTTTTGATTAATCTTTAAAATAACTTTTTTGTAACATAATAACTAACAATACTGTAGTATATCAACGCCACTGCACATAGCAACGCACTTAGAAACAAACAAAAGCAAAGAACTATAGACTACCTTGTGATTGACAGTGAACACTGGACACTTCAAACAGTGGAATTTTCACTTATGGCCACATACATATCAACAAAACAAACAATACGCTAATGCTGTGCCTTATTCACAACCAAATTGAATAATTACAGGCTTAATTATAATCAGTTGTAGATAATTGAAATTTTTTTAAACTCATTTTCAGGCCTGTCTTTAATAACATCAGACATGTTCTTAAATTTCTTTATTTCTTAAATGTTTAAGAACAAAGAACACTGTACAAGCTTTACAAATGTTGAAACAAACTAAACTAAGATGGATAGGGAAAATGTTGACAGTTTTCATATGACAAATTTATAGTAGACAACAAAGCAAGTAGACACTTTTTGTTACAGTTAACAACTGAACAAAAATGTTGACAGTTTTCATATGACAAATTTATAGTAGACAACAAAGCAAGTAGACACTTTTTGTTACAGTTAACAACTGAACAAAAATGTTGACAGTTTTCATATGACAAATTTATAGTAGACAACAAAGCAAGTAGACACTTTTTGTTACAGTTAACAACTGAACAAAAATGTTGAGCAATAAACTAAACTCATTATTTTTTCAGACATTGCAATCCACCAATCTGTGCTGTAAGGCTGGTGCTACATGGGCAGGTTGATATAAACTAAACCATGCAGATACACCATATATTATTGGTAGTAAAAAGGGGCAATAACATAGGAGTTATTACATTAACCGCTCGATAACATCAGTGATCACAATAAGCGGTGTCCAGTGTATACAATATGTTCATAGGATTAGGAATAAGAATATTTATTACGTAAGAAATATAAATCCATAAGTAGCCAAAAAAAAGATACACAATCAGACGTTAAATTTTCCAAATGAACTTAAAAGTCTTGAATAATACATATTCTATTAAAAATAAAATAAATGAAGAAATGCTTGCATCCAATATTTGAGGTTAATTGGTGTTGCTTAAATTTCTTTTTAACAATCATTTATTATAAAGATACATTTTGTTAATTAATTATAAGTACTGTGATAAGTATACTTGTGTTAAATTTTATAATATTTTAGTTTTTAAGGATAATAAAGGAAGTACTGCGGCATTGAAACCATTATACTAGTTTAATAAATAAAATAGTGAGGATCATTGCTCAAATCTTTTGCATCATCTACTAAGAGAGCATAGTAATTGCCTATAAATTACTTAGGTTGCCAGACATTTGACATGTAACTCTATCATTAAAAAGAGGCATATTTTTTATTTGCTGACTCATAAATTCATCAAACATATGATGTACTTCGTTTATCTTAAATTCATTCAACTAAAATTCTGGTTTATCTGAAACTTGAATAAAATAAAATAACAGGATTGTTATAATTGAGCAATTCTTTATAATACATTTTGCAGTGTCTTTTTTTAAATATATGTAAAAAAATTTGGATGATTCATATCTGATAATGTTGGTTTCTGCAGACAAGCTTTATATTAGTAAAATGTGAAAAATCATCAGGTCTCCGATGATTCAGGTCTCCACAAATTTGTAGTTAAAGAATGGACAGACTTAGGATACACAAATTGTAAACATTAACAACAATATTTTTTAATACTAACACAAACGTTCATGGCACTGAACTTAAATGGATCTTAAAACAAATATTGTTTAAATCTTTAAGATTTTTTGAATTATTTTTAAAAAATGGAATTTATGGTTTAAACATAATTTTATTTTAAATTACTTCATTAGTGATATTGATGTTTAGTTATAACTTAGGTGCTTTTTCCAGCCAAAGTAATGAAAGTAAGTTATAAAAGGAAACGTTATTCATAAGTCAGATTGATTTACATCTTGTTGACAATTATGTTCATAAATATCGTAGAGGTATTGAAACTAACATAATGAAAAGACTTTATTATGGGAATCAATTTTGTATTTGTTGTCCTGCTCATTTTTGTTTCGTGTAACAAAACATGAAAGAGCTTTAACTGGTTTCAGTTCGACTTTCTTCTAAGCGTGGACGTCCTCGTAGGTCTAGAGCAGGCAGTTCGGGTATCAGCCGTGCATCACCACAACTTTCTGCATCAGGTATTTTATTTTTTGTACAAAAATGAAAGATCAAGGAAAAATATCGATTTTAGTTGTGGGTGATTTATTCGCCATACAGCAGTATTTGTTCTTGAACTGCCTATATATAAAATCTTTATTTAAATTACATATTATTTTTCCTTGACTACATTTACACTTCATTAAATAGGTACCAACGATATCTAAATTTATTGTTTGACTTTTATTTCACGTAGAAGGGAGGTCCAGGGATATTGTTTGATATTTGATTCTACAAGATGCATTTTAATGAAATATTTAGATGTAAACTAATGTATTTCTGTCTGACCTTGATGTTACAAGTAATAAAAAAATATCCGTACAGCCAAACTTGAGAAGCTAGTTTCTTTCAGCATATAAAGAATAATTTAAAATGGAAAGATAAATAGATTATTTTATAATTTTGTGTTATTAATTTCATTTTTATTTATTTTTATACTCAAACTGAAGCATCTTCACTTGAAGTAGAATGAAATGAATAACATAAAATTGCAAAATGTTGGTGTGAAAGCACTTGTAGAAGTAATTAAACATTTTGAAATATTCTTAATATCTTTCTATTTAATTTAAAACCATCCATATTTCATCAAGGAATCAGCTGTAAATATGCAAGGTATCAATTCAAGAAAATATTTTTTCAAGAATAAATATATGCAATTAATTATCTCGGAACAAGAAACTGTCTACAGTATTTTAATACTAGCAATTCCACTGAAGAGAAGAAAATAACTAATAATTAAACTAATTTTGGCAAAAATACCAAATATTAATTAGTGCTGGTGTAAGTAGGTTTATATAGAACAATAATTCTACCGAATCCTTAAAACCAGCTAATCATAAAAGTGTCCATTCCCAATTATTTTGTATTAGCGGTATTCTGTTGTATTAAAAAAAGTGCATATAATAGTCTAGTCAAGGGAGGGCACTCACCCCATTCCTTACATCCACCCCTAATTATGTTTATGCTATGCTCACTACTTTTGATTTTACAATTGCCTGTTTTATATTTTTTTAAGTGAATATTACAAAGTTGTTAATTATAATTTGTTGTTTTCAGTAGATTCGACTCTAGGCCTTGTGCTCTACCTAAAATAATTTTATTTGTCTATATATTGGTTGAGTGTCATACGTAGATTGTCCACTAAGTTAGAAACTGTGTTTGAATTTGTTATAACTTTTATGAAGAAATAATCTACTAGTTATTTTCATCAAACAGTAGATTATAAAAAAAAAACAGTTATATTTATGTTAAGTTTAAGTTAATTATCATAGCATAAGAGTACAAATTTTAAATTGGAGTGTACAGAACAAGGTTGGATCACATAGTTGGATCACCTGGATGTTCCCTGACTGAAATCCAATGAAGTAGTTAAAATGAGTTATAATTTTCGTTCACATGTTTAATAAAAACGGTATCACTCAGCCAATATAAATCTTTTTTTATTTGTTATTCAGGTAGCAGTTTGGGTGGTCCACGTTCTGTTACGCTTAGACGAGGTCCTGGTAGACCCAGATTACGTCCATCGGGACCTGGACATACTGGAATTCGAGGATCTCCTCGTCAGAGAGGAATGTCTCGAGGGTCGTCTTCTTCTGTAATTCCTACAACAGTCAATGAACCAATCAAACCGTTCGGTTATTACACACAGGACTTAGAATTAACACCATTAGATCCCGACATCACATGACCATGACTTTTCTAAGGCCTTTTAGCATGATTTGAGGTAAATAAAAATATTTTTGTATTGCAACACATCACATAGTGCTTAGTGTAGATTTTCAATAATATTAAATTTTTTTAATTCCGTTACTGCATTTTTGCACTTTTTGAACGTCCTTATAATGTATGTAAGTAACATTTGTTTCTCTGTAGTGTGTTATTTTAATAGAATTTATTCCATTCTTGTTTCAGGTCGCTGGTCATAAATATATTTTCTAAAACTTGGAATGACAAAATGCGCTATATGAAAGTTTTTGAACTATTAAAATTGCTGTGTACAAATATAATTTTTAAGTAAAAAATAAACAGTACTCGATATAAGAAATTTGTTTAGTGAAATATTAATTATTAATATTAAATTGTTTGTGCAAAAAACCGGTAATGCATATTTGCTCCTTATGTGCATGTATTATTAATATTTTGTTGTATGTAAAACATAACATTTACGTCGTGGTTTCCTTTTTTTTAACGAACTTGATCTCTTAATTTGCTACTATTAAAAATGGCAGTAATATTAAAGAACAAACCTTTCCTTATTGAATGCAATAATTTATGAATAATTTGTTTATAGAATTGATTAAGTGAAACTGGCAAGTTTTTATAGCATGTAACTTTGTATTACCACTGTTGTTTAATCTTAAGTATGTTTCAGTTGTTAATGTTGGACAAGATATTTGTTTTAATTAATCTTGATGTTTCTATTAAACCACATGTACCAAAATAAACAGTACTGTAATTCAAACAGCTGTGGTTATATTCTGAAACACCACAGCTTGAAGTGATTGTATTTACATTATGATTTATGTTTTAATTTTTACTGAAATGATTCTTACTATCATATTGTATTATTTTATGTCCGTATGGAATCGGTCATTCCGGTGGTCCATGTTTAGCACTGGTTAGTCACCTTATCATTCTGTGTCGTTTGATGTATGTTTTTAATGTATATTTTTCAATTTTAAAATATTTTTAGGTTTTTTGTATTAGTTGATCGAAAAATTAGAATAAATAAAAAAACAAAGGAGAATTTCTAAAAGTTGAAATGCCAGTTTGATTGTAAACAAAATTCTACATCTATATGTAAATGCAGATCTTTGAGTTAAGATAGTTTTCAACATATAGTTTTCAAATTATACACATTTAAGTGAATTGGTTGGTTGACAGTTTTCTTAGATTTCAGTATCCATTTATGGTCATTGCAAAACCACAACATAGTGGTGTTGTAGCTAGTGGTATTCAAGATGGGGAGGGCATATTGGTACCTTACTTTGTTGGTGATAATAGCAAGGTGAAGTCAACTCTACAATGATTTTGTGAAGTAGGTTTATCGGTCATGGTATTCATTTCTGTTAAAATAGTTTTTGACTGTTATGAAACATGACCAACTAAAAAGGTCATATTTTTTTAAGTTATGTCACACTTGAAATTACCTGTAGTTCTCACGCTACTATTTAAGGAAAACTTTCATTTTTAAAGTTTTTGATTCAAGAAGCTGCTGGGCACAATGGTAGAAGTTTTAAGTTAAAAACTGTAGCATTTCAACTGTGGCAGGCAGTTTAATTGTGTATGTTATTTCTAAATGTACATTATTATCACACAATAAATAAGGAATAATATTGTAAATTTGGTTGTGTAAAATAAATCACAATCATTGATTATTATTATATTAGGTACTGTTCATAATCAATATTTTTTACAAACTACAATGGAACATGGTTATAATATCACTGAAGGGACTATGAAAAAATGTATCTGAGTTATAAAAAAATATAATATTAAGAATTAGTTAAAAATATAAGTAAAAACATTTAACATTGCATTGGTATATTATTGTATTACTGTATTATTTTAAAATAGGTACATTGTCATAAACAATAGATAATACTGCCCAGTCTCTGGATCTAGTGTGTTTTAGTAAAATTACAAATGTTGACAGCTAAGTCAAGCTTTTATCAGTGCTAGTTTTTTGTTGTTGTTATTTTAAGGTGAAAAGCATATTAAGGCTATTATCGCCTCCATAAATGTAAGTGTGAGTATAAAATGTTAAAGCCTCAAGTGTAGTGTTGTAAGTGTAAATGTGTGTTAGACTCTGGTACTAGTCTAAATTCTCTCAATAGGTGCAGCTAGTCTGCACCCCCCTGTGGTGTTGCATTGATATATATATATATATTTTTTTTTTTTTTTTTTTTTTTTTTTTAACGTCTGACTATTGTGCACACTTGGGCTAATGCAGACGATGGGATGATTTATAGCGTATGAAAATGCCAAGCCCTCGCCGGGAATCAAACCCGGGTCCTCGGGGTGAAAGCCTAGTACGCTATCGACTAGGCCACCGAGGCGGCTCTATATATATATATATATATATATATATATATATATATATAATAAAATAAAATAAATATAAATTCAAGAATTACTAGAAAATCGACTAGTGTTAGTAATTTAAACTTTTGTGTAAGTAGCATCCATAGGTTAAGCCATTGTAACCATAATCCACTGTAGTTTTTTATCAAGTTAAAAATGCATTCAAGTTATACAGTATAAGTGAAATCAGGTGGAATAACAGTTTCATGAGTTAAAAATTAAAACATATTGATACAAACACCAGCAATGGGTGGAGTGGGGGGGTCTGTCTAAATGTTAAACTGTGAAAACAGAAGTGCCGTAAGACACCTCTCACCAATCTTGGTATCATTGGTTGTACATTTTTGCTTACATTAAAGAAGACACATTTTTTTGATAGTACAGACTATGGTTTTCTTCTTAGATTTGAAAATATTTGAGTTTTCTGTAGTAATAACTTATTCAAAGTGCAATGAGTGCATGCAAAGAAAACACCTTTAGAAGGGTTTCATAAAAGTTATCTTAGTCTCTCGTATAAGGAAGTTATTACCTGCCACCAGACCATAGATTTACTTTTCATTAAATTTTTTTAAAGAAAGTCCATTATCAAAAAGTTTATATAAAACACTATTATATTTTTTGGAAATATGAAAGTGTTTTCATTTTTGGAAAGTTTCTGTTCAGAAACGTTTGTGTGTGTTTAATATCATTCTTGACGTCTATAATCAGTTGTCAGAATAAGAAACAGACTGTTTGATACAACAGAACCTTGTTAATTTATAAATGCAACAATGGAAAAATTAACATCCGTTAGAATGTTATTTTTTTTATTGAAATATTATTTTTATTCAACAACAAAAATTATTTGGATTTTTAACTTTTTGTCAAACGTACATTTTACAAAAATCCATAATATCAAAGTGAAAAGGGAATTTTCAAAATATTTTGAACCTTTAAAGAATAAATCATCCAATATAAATTAATGTACAAATATGGTATGTTTAATTTATAATGTGTAAGTTCAATATATATTTAATAATGTGTTTATATTTTCATTGTAAATAGTAGCATTAACATTCTGTAAAATGTTACAGAAAGAACAAATAAATAAATGTGATATTGAATGTGCTTTTCATTGTTTATAATCATCTTACATAAGTACCTTGCATGTAATGTAATCTACAGCATTTATTTAAACATTTTTTTTAAAAATAGTGTTTTTCCAATGTTCAGTATAACAGTGCTAAGTAAAGAAAAGACATGTATACTTAAATAAGAAATGGTGCAAAATCATAACACAAAATTTCACACATCCATTTATTAAAAAAAAAAAAATCAAAATGAAAAGTTCTTCTTTTCGTACATTTTTTAAATGTTTTATTATATATGTTGGAAATTTCAATTGTTTTTATAAATGTCATTTTTGTTGCTTTGAATAAGTACTTTATACAATTATACTGTTACACAATTACAATGTTTAAATTTAAATGGTTTTTCTTCTTTCGATGAGGCCTGCTAGGGACCACGTGACAATTTCAATTCTTCACACTTAGCTGTTTTCTCTTCTGTTCCCTCCAATATTCCCTCATCCTCTCACTATGCAGCTTCTTTCTGTCTTTGGAAATAAATGGTTTTTATTTTTATACAGTATTTAATTTCTGTGTGGAGGTGTATATGAGGATAAGTTTGATCATAATTTTGTCTTTTTTAAAGCCTAAATAAATAAAATGAACAGATTTTGTTAAATTACACAAATTTTCCAGTTTTTCTCTGTAGCTCAAACTAACCAACAATATAGTGACCTATGTTTTGTTTGATTATTTAAAGCAAAGTTATATCAAAATTGTTTAAGAAAATCAGATATTTAACAATTTTGTAACCAATAAAGAAATTTTTTAATAAAAAAATAGTTCCGAAATAGCATCTATGATAAATTCTACAAGTAATACTTCATCAGAAGTGGTGAATTATTCTCCAGTGATGTACACAGACAGATGGACACATTTCTAAAACCAACTTCTTTAGACTCAAGGACCTGGAAATAAATAGATGCATCAAATTCTGAAGATCGATTTTTTCTAACAATTGTACTTCGTATGTTAGAAAGTAAAAATGATTTCTCTAAATTAAGTGATGTATATGTAACAGTTTTTTTTAAAAAACAGTTTCATTATATTAAATGTAATATAGTAATTGTTTAAACACGCTATAGCAGTTGTAAACTACTTACGTTCACAAACCAATAATGTCAACAAAACTAAACTTCTTAATTTTATTACCAAATGAGATCATCCTATAAAGCTAATCAAAGTTCATAGATAATTTCACAAAATAAACTAAAATCTCTTAAAAATATATTTCAATACACTTGTATCTTAGTAGAAACGAATTACCAAACATCTGAGGAGAATGGATAATTCATCTGTAACAAAACTTAACTTTGACAATGAAAGTTGGAATTTAAAAAGTACTGTAATTCTATATATAACACACAAAAAACGTTTTATTCAATACTGGTAATTATTTTAAGGGAAAACAAAAAATATTCAATGCATATAATGTATATGTTTTATTATTTACGATATGTTAACAGAAGTTTGTTCATTTGACCCCTTTTTATCAAGAAAATAAATAACTACAAACAACACGAAAGTTTCAACTGCAAAAAATACACTTAACAGATAAAACGCCCCTGGGAAATAGTCTATTGTAAGTTTATACACTGAGTTGTACATTGGGATAACAAAAATAGGCACTACTGAGTCCAAGACGCCAAACACACTGTTCACTTGTCCCAATTCGGTACCGTCGATAGTTTTTGAGGTAATGGACCTGCCAGCCGTATAAACACTTCCATGCATGAAGTCCAAAAGAGGAAACGTGTACAACTGCCACCCGGATGCCGCAAAGCACATCGCTAGTGCGGTGATTATCTGTGTGATGTTACCCAGGCAACCGATCACTTCGTCGCGTAATTTTAACAGCTTGGAGCATATAAAAGTAGATACGAAATTTCCAAAGAAGATAACGGATGTTTTATAAGCTGAATAGTAGCCAAATTCGTATTCTGTCATGCTGAACTTGTTCCGCAGAAACAAATAAAACACGCTGTGCTCTCCGATTAAAGAGGCAGCAAATAAGGGTGCCGTGAATGACGACATCCACAGTATCAACCTTTTCTTACCGGGTCGTTTCTTGAACAGTGTTCTCAATGACATGACAAACTGCCTCGGATCGAACATACCTTCAAACGTTTTCAACTTGGATGCTTCCACTGCTGAGTTTTTCATGAGGAATACGCCGAGTATCAAAGCGTTAATATTTAAAACTGTGCACAGCAGGAACACATTACAGAATCCAAACTGATTTCTCAGCACACCTGCAAGAGCGGTGCCTATCGGGTTGCCGATGAACGTTAACGAAGTAACTACACCCAACCTCCAAGACCGGTTTTCGATGTTCGTGATGTCACTGATGTACGTGAACGATGCTAACGTGAAGCAAACTGTACCTCCTGTGATCCCTCTCAGAACCCCGCTAACGGCTGCAGTGAGCTGCGGAGAGATTGCCCAAATGTAAGCACTTAATAGGGTAAAAGCTGTTGATAAAATCTCACCAATCAGAGGCACAAAACACAGCGGTCTTCTTCTCTTGCCGTGAGTATCACTCCATGTCCCTGATAAGATTATAAAAGGCACCGGTACAGCGTACTCCAGTATCGGTCGCCAGGAGTTTATTGTTGTCACAAACTTCTGAGCTTCGATTTCGTCCGGACAGATAGCGTTGTAGGCCGGTTCTGATGCGTCGTTAGGATGACACGCTTTCTGCAGAAACAAGTTGGTGGTGGCGTAACCCACAATACCGTTTGTAATGAAATAAATCAGAAACATCGGCTCCAACGTGATTCCGCGCAGAAAGTCTCCGAAACTGTAAGCCATGTTGACTGCACTGAACTGATATCAGGTAAACTTTTTATTTATACTTTATTTACATCGCACTTGAAAACTTCGTTATCTTGTGATGTCATGGTAGTGACACTATGAATATCTGAAATCAGATTACTTTAAATAGTACGTGAAACAGATTCGTTTGCCAATATTTTGTGTATGAAATGTGCAAGCAATTTATTCTTAGAACGTGGAACACTGGATAATTAACACAAGAGTGACTGAACTCTGCACATAAACTTTGGAGAATTGCCTAAAATAAACACAAAACTGGCAATTATAAACAAAAACAGTTGGAGAAATGTATTGTTGTCCAACTAACTGCCTGTTTTAATCTTTTCACACAACAATTTCACTTGTATGAATTTTTCCGGTACTTGTATACTTTTTGAGCTTTCATGCAGATCTGAAGACGGTTTACATTTCATCTCACGACCGCTAAAATCATTCGTGTCCGAGCAATGGCACTGAAAATCGTGAATATGAAAACCTGTGGGAATCGGGGGTGGTTTACTTTAATCTTATATTTACGAATAGAAAACAAACATGAAGCTATGTTTATTGTATAAAAATTGCAAAGTTCCATAATAATGTAAACTATTTCTTTAACTAAGGATAACAGAAATTTGAACGAAAACACAAAAGTGTGTCAATAATTGCACAAAATTTCTCTTATCCAATACGAAGAAAAGTAGCTGAAAACATACAGTTCTATATTTGCAGAAAACATAGGGCCTATTTTATGGTCCGCAATATTTTGCATAGTTCCAAATACAGAAGCTACTAGCAAAAATTTGAACGAAAACACAAAAGTGTGTCAATAATTGCACAAAATTTCTCTTTTTGCATAGTTCCAATACAGAAGAAAAGTAGCTGAAAACATACAGTTCTATATTTGCAGAAAACATAGGGCCTATACAGTTTATGGACATAGCAATATTTTTTTGCATAGTTCCAAATACAGAAGCTACTAGCGAAAATTTGAACGAAAACACAAAAGTGTGTCAATAATTGCACAAAATTTCTCTTTTCCAATACGAAGAAAAGTAGCTGAAAACATACAGTTCTATATTTGCAGAAAACATAGGGCCTATTTTATGGACCACAATATTTTGCATAGTTCCAAATACAGAAGCTACTAGCGAAAATTTGAACGAAAACACAAAAGTGTGTCAATAATTGCACAAAATTTCTCTTTTCCAATACGAAGAAAAGTAGCTGAAAACATACAGTTCTATATTTGCAGAAAACATAGGGCCTATTTTATGGACCACAATATTTTGCATAGTTCCAAATACAGAAGCTACTAGCGAAAATTTGAACGAAAACACAAAAGTGTGTCAATAATTGCAAAAGTGTGTCAATAATTTGCACAAAATTTCTCTTTTTGCAGAAAACATAGACAATACGATAGAAAAGTAGCTGAAAAACATACAGTTCTATATTTGCAGAAAACATAGAAGCCTATTTTATGGAAAACATAGAGCACAAATATTTTGCATAGTTCCAAATACAGAAGCTACTAGCGAAAATTTGAACGAAAACACAAAAGTGTGTCAATAATTGCACAAAATTTCTCTTTTCCAATACGAAGAAAAGTAGCTGAAAACATACAGTTCTATATTTGGAGAAAACATAGGGCCTATTTTATGGACCACAATATTTTGCATAGTTCCAAATACATAAGCTACTAGCGAAAATTTGAACGAAAAAACACAAAAAACATAGAGCCTGTGTCAATAATTGCACAAAATTTCTCTTTTCCAATACGAAGAAAAGTAGCTGAAAACATACAGTTCTATATTTGGAGAAAACATATGGCCTATTTTATGGACCGCAATATTTTGCATAGTTCCAAATACAGAAGCTACTAGCAAAAATTTGCGATCTAAAATGTTGCTTATATTTAGGTATTATATAAATTGCTGGTCAAAATCTGTATATCCGATTTTTAATAACCCCATTTACAATTTGTTCCTCTCAATTTTTTCGGTTTTATTATACAGTAAAATCTCTATGGCGAATCTCTTTATAACAAGAATCTCTCTATAACGGCAAAATGCGTTACTCCCTAGCCATTCCTATAGTAAAATTTGTATTGTAACTTTCTCTATTGAGGCCAAGATAATTCCACGAATCTCTCTATAACGACGAAACACGTGCACACTTCCTACCCTTCTAGCTTATTTCTCAGTATGCCGACACGTCATTCAGTGCGTAGTGCAACAGTAATCGAGTGTTTTATGACAAGTAGGTTAGTGCACTATTTTTTTTATTTTTTATAATACAGTATTGGCGTCTAAACGGAGAATTTTATCGTTAGATATAAAGATTCGAGTTTTGCATAAGTTAGATAAAGGTTTGAAGCAAGGAAATGTTGGCTGAAATTTTAACTTAGCTAGTTCTTCGGTTGGGACAATATTGAAAAATAAAAATAAAATAATATAAGGTAGCTTCAAGAAAATTCAAGACCCAGAATTTGAAAGAATTGGTGAAGCGGTTCTGCTGTAATTTCGGCAAAATATTGCTTTTTATCACAATTCAGTATTTTATTTATGTAGTACTATTTAATAAAAATTGCTTTTTAAAGACTTATTATAGTTTGTCTTGATGTATTATAAAACATCATATAGTTTTATTTCAATACACTTTGCATTCAATACTTCAAATTAAAAATAGTGTATAACACGTTTTACAAATAAAAACTCATTTTATACACGTTTTAGTTGAGCTGTCTCTATAGTGGAAATCTATTTATAGCGGTTCTTTCAATGCCGCTATAGAGAGATTTTACTGTACTGACTTCCAAACAGAACGTTTTGCAGTATCACTTATTGACTTTATCACTACACGAACACTCAATAAAAAGCATTACGATCGTAAATAGGTCATGTTTTGAAGTATGTATCCACTTTCACGTTCGCTAAGTCAAAAAAGTAGGTTTTTTTGTCAAAAAGCCTTAAGTTGGTCTAACCATTGTTATCAAAAAATTCTGTAATTAAAACCAAAAATAAAAATCATGTTTTCTCTTCTATTTTATTTTAATAACGATAATTTGTTCGAAAACATGACAAATTAACATAGCTAGTTCTTAATAAAATAACTTAAAATTTATTATAGCTTATCAGCTGTTCATTGTGATCAGCTGATCGTTACGAATTAACAACTGATCTTTTACTATAACTACCAATATAAATTTGTGCACTCGCATCACGCAAAGCACAAAATCCAACTTTACACAACCAGCCCTAAAACATGAATACATGTTAAAAAAATCAGCTTTTTGGTCAAAAAGCTTACGAATAGGCATTACTGGTTTTGATCAAATTGCATACAAATATAGTCCATTAGTACAGACCACCCTTTTATCCCTCCTCCAAATTTATGTTCGGGAGTTATTGTAAAAATTACTTGAAACAACCCAATTTATCAAAATCAGTTCTTCAAACTTTAGTTATACAGAACTCAAGTTAGTTGAACAAATTTGAAAAAAAAGAAATGTATAGTTTTGGGACTGTAACGAGTTTTGGGTGTAAAGTAAACTCTGATTCAGAACTTTCTGTTTTTAGGGAAATTCCATGGGAAATTAGTTATTGTAGCGACCATCAATTTGTGTGTGTTGGAAATTCGCTTCAATCACGTCAGTGAGAAAGCTGTGTGCCGTGATTATTTCAGCTTATATTACCCTGAAATGGAAATTGTTTGCGGTAGTGGACCCCTACTTTCAGTGCTCGCATAAGATTCAAAAATGTTTTTAGGACAGCGCGCATATCTGCCGCGCTTACACAAAGGCTACCGAGTTATGTGACTCAAACCAGAACATGAGTCACTTCAAGGTCACCAGTAAACTAATGCACTGTAGACTTGAACCGTGCTATTTCTTTCCTGGAAATATCTTTTGACAGTCATTTATGAAGTGCATTACTAAGCTCGAAACGAAATACCTCGCTTATCACAGCTGTCTGTGTTTACGGTAAGAAGTGATTCAGCTTCGAGCCCCTTTTTTTGTTTTTAAAGATAAACTATTTATCAAAAACTCTTGATTGAACAAGTTATTGGAAATTTAAAAATGCTGACTAATGTGAATTAAAAATATCTTATCTTTCCGTAATATTTTATCTTACATTGAGTATCCTACTTATAAGTGAAGAGTATTACATACACACATTAAATTGTATAACGTTATTTTTACGCCCATGAAATTGCCGCGGCTTTGATGTTTGTTATGTTTAAAGATGCGCCTACTTTTAACACAACGCAACCTGCAATACTTGATAACGCCGAGCCTAATTTCGTTCGTATCGTCTTAAAGAAAATGTTCGGAAGAGTACATTTTTAATACTATACTAGTCATATTTATTTTAGTAATGTTGATTTCCTAAAAATTTAGACTAGATAAATTGAAAAAGGAAATCGAAATTTGGAAATCGTCAGATTTTTCTCAAATTAAAGATATATATTTAACTCATGTCAGTTTAGACTACCAAATTTAAAATATGAGAAATTTAAATTTAAATGTTTGTGTTTTTTTAATGAACTCTCATACAGTAAATTCCGTTTGTTTCAAATGATATTACATTAAGAGTTAAAACTCTTTATAGTCTTACATAATCAAAAATTGATGCACTGATTTTGAAAAATGAATTATTTTTTAGAATTAAGATTTTTTTAGAAACAAAAATGTATTTGAGAAAATGTCTATAATGCTTTTGATTTATTAATTGTAATAAGTAATTGCTAGTTTTGGAATGTAGGCTAAATTATCAAGAACAAACCAATTTCGTTTAATAAGACATTAAAAGCCCGTATGGTCATTAATGTCACCTGCTAAAGAAATAATGACAGTTAGGTCAAATTAAATACTTACAACGGTTTTAATACAAATAAACGGAACAATAAAATAATTGTGACACACAGCGATTCCGATGACATGATTGAAACGAATTTCCAAAAAGTAACAATATATTAAAAATTTTTATTTTACACTTTTTTAAAAATATCATTTTGTCAAAAATCAGAATTAAAATCTGCAAATTGAAATACCAATTTATGAAAATGTTAACGCTTATTGTGATGGTAATATCATATTCTAAAAAAAACTCATACACAAGTTAATTTTTTTTTAGATTTGGAATGAATGCAATTTTGAAGCTGTAACAGATTCGTCACAGTATGAAGGAATTTGTAAATAAAGCATTTTTTAATGCTTTACTTATTACTTTCATGAAAACCATAATTTATTTTTGAATACTTGTTATTAAATTTAAGAAATTCAGAATAGTAGTAGCTTTATTTTATGTTTATCTATTATAATGTCTGATACAATTATTTCATACATTTTAGTGTACCTTCATTTATCCCATTTCATGATAAAATATGTTAAAATGTTATAAAAATTATAATATATATATATATATATATATATATATATATATATATATATATATATATATTTCTCAAAATGCAAAATATCTAATTTGAGGAATACAGTACATTTTTTAAAATTTAATCGGACCAAAAGTGGTCAAGATTGATGCTCATTTTTAAGCACCGGGTCTAGGTTTTACTATGATGGACACTTCAAAAGCTCATTTTTCAAAATTTTAGTGGAATTGGTACAAGTAAGAGCCAGTAATAACAAATCAAAAGGTTAACTTCTTCGTGGAACAAACTATTTAGTTATAGTATTTTTTCAATAACCGCACAAAACATGTTAAAGTGGTCTTGATCGGTGCACATTTCATGCTCTTAAATTTGGATCTCATTCCAACTAGCTTACTCAAATAGTTCACTTTACAATGGAAATTTGCGATCAAATGGTAATTTTCCTCTTTATTCTCTTTAAATAGCACATTCAGTATAAAATACAATTTTTTTAATCTCCAAAAAGCAACGGGAGTAACTACGGCCCGAACTAAGAACCTAGAGATGCGCAAATCATAGACGTAGCAGACTGACCGATGCTTTAGTCACATCGCCACGAGTCCTGGTTGATTTGTTGACGGTAACCAGGGTTCATTTTCGTATTTTCAATAAGCCTCCTCAATGGCCTAGTGGATAGCGTACTAGGCTTTCACTCCGAGGACCCGGATTCGATTCCCGGCGAGGACTTGGCATTTTCATACGCTATAAATCATCTCATCGTCTGCATTAGCCCAAGTGTGCACAATAGTCGGACGTTAAACATTTTCGTATTTTCAATAGAATTTGCCAGTTTAAAATCCTAATATATGCAAATTTCAATGACGATTATGATGATGAAATCAAAATTTAAAAAAGGTTAAAACAAAGATAAACACTTTTGAAAATTCGCTTCTATCATGTCAGCGTGATGCTATTACTTTTCATTATTAATCTGTACTTGTTAGTGACTCATGAAATGCTGTATCAGTAGACAGTTGAAACTAAACAAGTATATTTAAAGTTTTTGTTTTCTCTAGTTTTGTGTGCGTGTTTCAGAGCATATTTTAACATGTTAACTATGTCGCCAAGTGGTTGGTCGTGGGCGCTCGTATCCGCCTATACTGCGCCAAAAACAGTCAACAGGTCCCGCTATTCAACAGCTGTTAAAAACTGTTCGCTCCTTTACTTTTGCAGATACGACAAACAATATTTTAAAGTACTCCTTACTTCTCAAACAGACTGAAAGAAAAATACCTTAAACGTTCAGGTAATCTTGTGCGATACTCAAACGGTTCCCTTCGTAATTGGCAGTTTGGGTACGGCGCATAATATCCAACTTTGTTATTATACAGTATTTCAAGCTAAGACCAATCTCAGTACAGTAGTTATAAAAGGTAAACAAATTCTTATCTTCTCACATGGCCAAACGGTTATTAAATTCAACTTTTTATACCTTATCCAGACTTTCATGGTATTCAATTCTTACAATTTCAGTCCTTCCTTTGTTAATATGGTGTATGTGCCTGAAAATTGGAAGACTAAAAGAATTAGAGGGTGGCCTAAAATAGAAATGCGTCGATCTTGTAGTACTAAACCTATTTGCGGGATCAGTTAGGGATATAGGCCTACACTTTGCCCCTTTAGCCTATTTTCCTTACGAATCATGCAGCACATATTGTCAACATCATGTCGACTACAATCAATTCTTCGTTAAATTCAAATTGTACGAGTACATTGTGATTAGATGGAGAATGAAAAACAAAATCCAACAAAGAATAAATAATGGTAACGATTTCATAAGTCATAGAACACAGAAATTTCAGATTCTTTTAGAGAAGTTATCAGTTCAGAATTGTAAAATAACACTAATGCTACAACTTTAGTTGCTATAAACGTTATTCCCTCTCCCCGTCCCGTCTTAACGTAATCGTCTGTTTGTTCAGAAGAATGCAGGAGTAAAACAAAAAAAGCTAATCCAATCAGACGTTATTACAATTAACGAAGCCAACATTACGGCTGAAAGTTTCAAGCATTAGAAATTAAAGTACTCACAGATTCTATATTTGTACTTTTTGAAATAAGACAGGTAGCTACTGGTATGGAGGATTTAGACGTACCTCGCTGTACCCGAGTCTAACATACACTTACATTTAACTTTAACATTTTACACTCACACTTACATTTAGGGAGGCGATAATAGCCTTAATGTGCTTTTCGTCTTTAAATAACAAAAATTTAAAAAATCAATCAGATTTAGGCTACTATAAAATCAGAGTTTAAAGATGTAAATGAAATGAATGCTCATGACTCATCCTAAATAGCGGCGCTCTATGGGAAAGAATTAAAAAATCCAGCATTTATGGAATGTATTCTAGAAACTAAAATTTGAGTTTTGATATCCAACACATCTCCTCAGTCACTGTAGTGATTGGAGACCTAAACGCAGCTTCCTTCGCTGGAGCTACTATCATCATGCAGAAAGAGCAGCAGAGGGGTTCCCCAGCAGCCACAACTTAGAATAACTCTGAAGACAATAAGACATTCATGGACCAGATGGAAAGCTGCACAAACCTTGACCTGACCTTAATATCCTCTGATATGTTTATCAGGAAAACAGTTCATGAAAACTTTGGGAGCAACTATCGAGCGCTTCTTTATAAAAATATCGCTACAGGAACAGAAATCACCAATACTATACGGAATTTAATAAAACAAGCTTAAAATTTAAAAATCACTGTAAAATATAAAGTTAATTTATTTTAATTGTTTACTCTTTTTAATCTTTTGTACTTCGGTTTATTTCTACTGTTTTTATTTAAAGTTGCGTTAAAATTCAGTCCTATGTCTATAGGAAGTGAGAGAATTAATGACGAATGAGTGAGTGTACAGGACTGCACTCTGGTGGAGCATCGTGTAACCACCGTGTGAAACTCTCCGGCTCCCAAACTACCGGTGTTACGCCCTGAGGTGTCCTACCCATCAGATAAAAGAGTTAAACAACAGCCTGATTTAATATCGGCCTATGTGGGAGTGTTTTACAGATTCAAGTCCCGTAATGCGGGTCGCCTTAAGCGTGCGTGTTAGTTCTAATCCACGTCACGCGACGCTAGCGCTCGCGAGCTTTTCTAAATAACACCAATTTGGTAGCAATTGGAGTAGCTAGGGTTGGTTTAACGGCTAATTATAATTATATTATAAACAGCCTTGTAATCTGCGTTAGATGTTGGTGAAAACGTAAAATGTTTAATAATTCTGAGCCGCAAATGTGATCAAAGTTTTCAGCCAGCAACAATTGACTGCAGAAATGCTGATCCATGAGTTGAAACTATTCATTAAGGCAAATATATAAATGCTATAAAACCGGTTTTAATAATCAAACTGCATTATCAAAACACACTATTCTTTATTACACATACTTCACTTTTCTTAGACATTTCCTTTCAACTAAACATTTTAACAAAAAATCATTTTGAAGTAAGTCTATATCGTTATTCCGATCCACAATTTATCTTCAGTTATTCCTATCTTTCTAGAACTTAATTTGTAAACAAATAAAATTAAAATGTTTTCTGATTTCAGAAAAATCTTAAATAAAAATTATATTGTATATACCAAAAATATTAAAAGTGTAGTTTGTACTTGGTATTTTTACGAAAGTACAAATTTACAAAAAAAAAACTACGCCGTAAGTTATTAAAAGTGTCAAAAAACGTTTTTATTAAATGATTCAGGAAAACGAGTGCTTTCAAAAAACATTAACGAAAATATTTTTTAGCGATAGTCACGCTATTCTACAATAACAAACAGTCTAAATAAATTAAAATGTTGTTTTTAATAGGATAGGCTATTTGTTATTTAATGACAAAATCATTTCAATAATTGTGCTGTACAATAAATGTAAGCATTATGTCATATTGAAAGTAAAATAGTGTGTTTACATTGGTCGTTGGTTATGTAGTCATCAATTAAACCAGACTTCGATAAGGACACCTGAGATAAGCCAAGGAAAGTTCATGAATACGAAATTTTTCTAGAGTTCCTTTGAAATTAATTGTGCTACTCGGGAGTTCCTTAACCAAAGGCAACTAAAAGTATGCCCTACAGTTCAAGAAACATCTATGAATTCGAACCTAGGTTTGAACAAGGCATACAACAATCTATGACCAAGCTGGAGTTACAATGACCTCCAGAAACGCAGCTCCGGACCAGAGTTCGATTAGCCTTGATTACTGCTTCGATTAATCGATACTGTAATCGGTTTCGGCGGTCCACGCCATGCGGTAGTTGGCTCTCGGTTCCTGTCAATCTTCAGACTCAAGTACGCGCGGCCTGCTTGAAACCCGATCTTAGGCGCCGCACCAATCAGCTGTTATTAGAACATATAGGTGCCACCAATTGCCATCATAACCTTGGAGAGCGATTTGATTCCTTTCCAAAATGGTGGACAGGATTGTGATGCAATGGTTCGCATATTCAGTTTCATTTATTGAATTATTCGTTTGGAAACGTATAAACAATTTTAAATTGTGAGATTATTTGACGTTAAAATTATTTTTAACAATGTAAATAAATGATGAAACCATTGTTTAAACTTTCTCATTATTGACAAGAGTTAACAAATGGATATTAATTCTTTCCAACAACAACAAAAAAGAAACGAAATTAATGATAGCTTACAGTATTGAGTTTATAAAAGAACATTACAACAGAACTCAAAATACCGCACAGTTACAAAATAAAACATAACTAAATAAATAATTTTTGTGTTTTTTACTAAGGCATCTTGAAGTACATCTTCTATATTTTACTAATAATTGTGAAACATAAGTAACAATCGAAGGCATTGCCTGTTTTATAACACTGTTACACTCACACCGTTGTATTCAGTTGTGTGAATCGCGTATCAGAGCTCACTTTCAAGAGTTTTTTAATCTAAGTAATAAAGTAACTTTCTTATTTTCCCCATACACTTTGCGTCACTTTTTGAACACTCTGTAGGCCTATAAACAAGGTGTTTGAAAAAAAACTCCCTAGTTTTATGTGTAAATTTAATGGTGAAATTAATGAAAAACTACATCAACAAGTACATACAATGAAAAAGAATACCTTCAAGTTCTTTTTAATGTTAGTAAACTTCAACGTGGAATCCATTTGTTGCCCTACACACGTCGAGACGGTATTCCACTTCTCGCCAGGTATTCACCAACATAGCAAGTGTAACTGTCTCAACCGCCGCGATGTTTCTTTCCCGTAAATGGTTGCTGTCACGGATCTTTTCAGCGTACACGACATTTTTTATGTGTCCCCAAAAGAAAAAGTCAAGTGAGTTAGAGGTGGCCAAGAGATTGGGCCAGCCTTGCCAATCCACCTTTCCGGAAAGTGAGTGTCAGCCGCGCGCACACGGTTACGGGAATGAGGTGGGGCGCCATCTTATTGGGAAAACACAAGCCTTTTTTCCACCTGAATATCTTCCACTTTGGGAAAGACATACTCTGTCAACATATATACACAATATACGTCCCCGTTCATTGTTCTTTCTACAAAAATGAAAGAACTAATCACTCAATCTTCCATCAAACTGCATCAAACATTTTGACTCTCAAGTTTTAGAGAGTCAAATTGATGCTGAATAACGCTATGTAGTGACTGCACCTCAAATTGTGCAGTTATTACGATTAACTGTTCCACTCACATGAAATGTTGCCTCATCAGAAAACAGAACATTTTTCAAAAAAATTGTTAATTGTTATTTTCATCAATTCTTTATAGAAAGTTAGAAGCAAACTGCAATCTTCTGTTTTTATCAGCAGATTTAATTTCATGTAACAGTTGCAATTTGTAGGCGCGCAAATGAAGTCTTTTACGTACCACATCGTTCAAAGTACCTTTGGCACTCCTAATAGTAGACTACGTCTGGCCAATGACTTCTTTGGATTCTGAACACAAGAAACACGGATCTGTTCATCAGTAACTTCAGAAGCTCTTGGTCTACCAGACGACTTCGCTTTTAAAACACTGCCGGTTTCCTTGAAAGACTTTAACCAATAACGGATAGTTTTTGCTGTAGATTCACCACCATACTCACGTCTAAAATTACGTTGTACTGTTATAACAGACTCAGTTTGCACTGCGCCTTTTGTTTCGGAGTAGGCATTGCACTGTACTGAACGTCTGAATTGAGCGCTGTCGCCGTTATTCTCAAGATCACGCAGGCCTGTCAACTGCAGGAACTGAATTTCCACATTTACGTGAGCAAAATTTTGACGGTTGATGAAATAAATACCACAAACTGGAATAGTATTGTACAGATTCTGTACAGATTCTGGACTAAGGAAGAGCAGAGGGGGGCCAGCAAGTCTCTGACTAAGTTGCAGAGGTTGGCCATCACTGGCTGCATGGACACTGCGCCAACGGCGGCCATGGCGATCATTCTTGGGTTTCCCCCTATTGACCTTTTTATCAGGGGGGAGGCACGTAAAGAAGGTTATGGACTACAGGGTAGTGGTGGCTGGCTGCCCACTATTTATAGACAAGATCTTTGACCCAATCTTGTGTCCTATCAGATTGGCTATCAGGGGACGGATCAGAAGGTTAAACGGCACATAGTATCTAGACTCTTTTATGTCAACTTGGCCTTTGAGGGGAGAGATCGTGTGTTGGAAAAAGCTGGAGACATAGTGTGGTATACAGATGGCTCTAAGACAATGTCAGGCACTGGTGCTGGGGTGTACGGCCTGAGACCGGGGTTAAAGAAGCATACAACAGTTTTTCAGGCTGAAGTGATGGCCATCAGTGACTGTGTTTGGGAGAACTTGGATCAGGGCTTCAAGAAGTCACGTATTCATATTCATACCGATAGTGAGGCAGCAATAAAAGCACTTGCGGGTCCTATAATACAGTCCAAGCTGGTATAGGAGTGTCGGAAGAACCTTGACGCTCTATTCCTGGGTAACCGGGTAACTTCACTGGGTTCCGGGGCATAGGAGAATTGAGGGTAATGAGAAGGCAGACCAATTGGCTGGACTTGGATTTGCATCTGAGTTTATTGGACCTGAGCCGGCTTTAGGGATTTCTCTATCTTTGACCAGGTCCGCTATGAACAGGTGGATTACAAGTCAACACCAGGTAAGATGGGATAACCTTCATGGGCATTTCCATCGTAAACGTCTCTTAAGCAAAGTTCCTTTTAGAGGACTCAAAGTGGCAGCTGATGTCCTGGGCAGAGCATAACTCAGGAGGATCATTGGCTCATAACAGGGCACTGTGGTCTGAAGGTTCACATGAACAGGATAGGTATGTACTATGGAGAACCGTGAATAGATTGTGCAGGAAGGAGGAGGAAAATGCAGGTCACATAATTTATGATTGTGAGGTTCTTGCTAGTAGGAGGCTAGGGGTTTTTGGTTTCCAAGACCCTAGGGATCTTCAGCGGAGTGAGCTAGTCAGTGGGTTGCTGGAACATTAGTGGGTTGCATTAGGGGCACCAATCTGCTGAACTAGGTATTTTAATAGGTTAAGTTGCACAATAGGTGGGGTTGAATTATCCCTTCCTATTTTATATAATCTTATCTTATCTTGTACAGATTCTAGGGTACATTAAAACTAGGAGTTCTTTTTCAAACACCCTGTATTTCGTATGCAAGCTGAAGCAAGTTTTAAATCCATTGTGTAACTATGCATTCAATTGTGGGGTGCACGAAGAAGAGTAACGTGCGAGTGATAGAGACATAACAAAATAAAGTGCTTCACAGTATTTGTAAGAGCACTATTGTGTAGCCGCAATGAAGGTAACCATTAGGATTTGAAGGTGCCTCTTGTAGTTCAAGAGGTCATAGGTTTGTCATAAAACTCCATGATCACCACAGTGTCGAGGTAGTACGCTTGCAACGTGACGCAAGAGCAGCAGTTGAAGTGTGTTCTCTTCATTTCACTAAACCTGCAAGTGAACTTATTAAAAGTAAAGTACACACGCCCAGATTGTATTAATTATTGTTGAAGTGCGATTTTGGGCGTTTTTTTCAATACACTGCCAGTAGTAGATTGTCAGAGAAATATTGTTATAAATAGTCTCGTGCATGCGTGCGTATGCGTGTGTGAGCGCGCGCGTGTTTGTGTATGTGCGTGCGCGTGCGCGTAGGTGTTAAATAAGAATGCCAATCTTAAATAGCAAGTTTTTGTTGTATTGTTGCCATGGCAATACTTTACTTATACTTTTTTTAATCACTATTTTTGAGGTTAGTTATCATGGAACGCTTTATAATGGTACAAAAAATATTAATTATGAAAACACATTACAAACATGGCGAGTGTTACGCATAAACTGTGCGGAAGCTTAGTACGGCTCTAAATCGCCATATTGCATTTAATGAGTCAACAGTTCGTAGGCTGATGATAAAATTTGTGACAACGGGTTCGACTGGAGGCATCAAAACACCAATACGCTCTCGTTCCAGCCGGTCTGATCAGAACATCGCAATTGTGAGCAAAAGTGTTGCTGTGAGTCCACGACCATTTACAACGGAGACAGTTTGTAGAATGGATTTTGGAGAAAAACAAGCATACGACAACTTTTACAATCTTGTCCCCTGAGGCACATTTTCATTTAAACGGCTACATTTGTGAACAGAACGGTCGCATTTCGAGGAGCAGAAACTCCTTGAGTAACCCATCCCAAGGTAATTTATCAGCAAAGAGTATAAAAGCACTATGTGTTTTGGACTAGTGGTGTCATCGAGCCTTAATTGTTTTGATGGGGATGGAAATGACACGACAACGCTACGAGAATATGGTTGAAACATTTTTATGGCTTTACCTTAATAATGTGAATATTGAGCAATTATGGTTCCTGCCACACCTCACACGATACGATAGCCTTGTTGAGGAATTAATTTCCGTCCCGAGTCCTAGCCTATCACGCAACGGCGATCAGAACTGGCCAGCAAGGTCATGTGACCTAATACCCTGCGACTTCTTCCTTTGGGGGGGTATTTAAAATCACAAGTTTACTCAAAATAATCGCCGAACAATACCACAACTAAAGCAAGAGATTCGCAATGCCGTCGCCCAAATCGAGAACAGTCTGAAGATTGTAACAAATCATGGAGGACATTGTCTGATGTAATTTTTCATACGTAGGCCTAATGTTTTCATGTAATGGCAAAGTGTATCCTTTTTTATTGATGTTGAATTATGTTGCTTTCGTAAATATAAATTGCTTTATTCAGTACTTAAAAATCTGTGTTCTTATTGAATCATCCTATTATATGATCCCTAAAAATAAAGAAGCGGCCATATTCTACGATATTCTACATATATATCTTAGTGCGCTAAGCATTAGAGTGTTCAGAGTATGGAACTCTTATTTACGGATTAATTTAAAACATGGCCTTCTGGAATCGGAACTCGCAAAACATCACTGTTCTGCCAATACATTCAAACACACTATCATTGATCGGCATCTTTACCAAAATGATTTTGAAACTATTTGAGTAAAAAAGGGATCAAATGAACCTTTAAAAAATAAATTACAATAATTACTTTTTAATAGGGTATTTGCCATAATTGTGCACATGAAAACAATACTCTATGTTGGAGAGTATAAATCAACTTCGTTCTCAAGGGCCTAACTTAAAACATAAAGAGTTAAAAACATAAGCATGTTCAAATACTCAAACTAAAAATAGGAATACAAGTGCAAAACTGACATCCTGATCGGTCGAAAGTAAAAACTGAAACTTAAATGTGTTCAAGAAAACCACTGGTCACAAAAACGAAACAAAAAATCTGGCAAATACCGAATCAAACGGGAGAAATTACTGACTGGCCAATAATGGATGGAGGCGAGGTTTGACATATATTTTTAAATCAGAATGATGTTGTTTCAATTTTAAGTTAGTTTTTAAGTGTATGCTCAGCCACAAAGGCCTTGTTTCTACATCTAGACACTAAAATCGAGTCACACTCTCAAATATCGCGTATTGTTCCAGATATTAAAACAATATGGGAAATGTCTGGATGAAAAAACATTATAATTATAAATATTCCATCATGAAGTAATAATTTTTAAAACAGGATAAGTTGTTATTCAAAATTACATGCCTTTGACCAACTAAAGTTACATTTTCATGGAACTAACCAACAAGAACTGAATAAAGTTAAATAATAAATAAATAAATATGAATTCAATATAAATTTCGTTACATAAAAATACCCTAATTTGTAAAACAAATTTTGGTAGGCTATACAAAAATCATTTGAGACTTGTCCAACAATCCTCAATGATTTGTCCAAATAGGTCAAATCATTTGGAAAATATATAGTCCATATAGGCTATATACTTTTAAACATTAAATAATCATTATTAATACCTTACATAAAGAGAAAAGAGAAATAAACAAGTTTTAAAAAATAAGATTTCGAATTTTTAATCTAGTTTTTGCTTCATAATTATTAAATTCCTATTTAGTTTGAGAGGACTTAGTAAATCAAGAATTGAAATCATTACAACAATATATAGGTCTAATTAATTTATTGCATGATAGTTTTGTAAACAATAACTTAAAATTTAACAACTGAATTTGTTGTAATGCTAAAATCTTAGTAGTGTTGATTTGAATAAATAATGTCTTTTAAACTTCACAATCGGTTTTAGAACGGCTTTCTGGATTCATTTTAGTTTTTGTAAACTGTGACTTAGTTCTGTTTCAAGTTTTATACATTAACTTAGGTTATGGATCTTCATGTATAATTAATATTTTGAATTTACATTTCTTAGATCTTTACCATTGCATCAAAACATTAACAGTTCTGGAAATTAAATATTTGTAAAACTTGCCGATCTATATTATTTTGGTCCTTATGGCTTATATTTGTAGAAAATGTACTTTTTAACAAAACCCGTAATTTTTGGGCGGCTAATTTCAAAAACTCGGTTGGAGGAAGTATAGAAACAGTTAGTTATGCAGTTTTATCTATCCAGTGCATTATGTTTTGTTCCAACACGAATACGTGACGTATTAACTTTCATTTACAAAAAAAAAAAAAAAAATTAATTGTCATGAAACGAGAATATCTACGATATTCGACATAGAATTTTTCAAAGCACAATGAAAAAATTACAAACCTAAAACTCTTGAATTCAAAGCGGTTTTGTTATTACATATTATGAAAACTAAAATACGCAGTAAGGTTGGACAAAGCAATCCCTCCTCTAAATGCCGGGAGCAGTCACTCCTAACTTAATTTAACATGAAAGCGTACAGAAGCTGTTTCAAAAGAATTCTTTCTTTGTTTATTACAAAATTTGTACAAAAAAATATTAAATCATATGAATATCATTAAGGGTCAAGCCACCGCATTAATTCCAGTATGGCGATCTCCATAGCAACTGAATATGCAACGTCTGGAAGAAGATGGAATTTTAGTGGGTGAGTTTTAAATTTTGTTTTAACATTATCGCATTCAAATAATTCCGCCGAGATCGTGATCAAGCTACACATAAAGTAAGATTATTTATAAAGACTATACAATGGAATGGATTGTTGGCTAGAACCAGTTGCTACAGTTATAATTTCAAATTTGTATGGAAAATGTGGATGATATCATGTTGTAGGCTACTTATAAATAACTTATAGATATAAATGTTAGTTTCTTATTGATTTTTCAATGGAGCGGCCGTCATGGTAAGATCTAAGACCACAAACTTTAAATTTACGCAATCCCAACCTGTAGATCACATTTTAAAGATGTTAAAACTTATATAAATAGATGTGTGTGTGTGTGTGTGTGTGTGTGTGTGTGTGTGTGTGTGTGTGTGTGTGTGTGTGTGTGTGTGTGTGTGTGTGTGTGTAACACTCTAGGGTTTGCAATTTTGGTATGATTTGATTCAACCTTACACGAAAAAATCGATTTTGGTAATAGCAACAGTTTCAAAATGGCGACTATTTTAGATCTTAAAAATCATATAACTTTTATCTTAAACTTTTTTGAAAATCTAATTTCACCATCGTAGACCGGAGTTAAAATAAGTATGAACTGTTACGCTGACATGATAGAAGCGAATTTCCGACATTATTAGTATTGTCTTACTAGAATTTGATCTGATTTCACAATGAAAATATCTATAAATTAGCATTTAAAATTTTTGAATTTGATTAAAAATGCAAAAATGAATTTGTCGGCTTTCAGTGTTCATTTCCTTATTTTCAGTAAAGCTTAGAAATTTAAAATGTCAATTTATTCAGTTTTCAACGCTCATTTTGATGGTAAAATCATCAAAGATTTAAAAAAAGAATTACATAAAAAATATTGCAAAGTAGTTAAGGCCTACTTTTTGGAAAATTGCTTCCATCACGGCGGTTGTCGCGGTTATTTATACTAAGAATGAATGCAAAGAGGGTTACAAAGTTAGTTATTAAAAAACATTTCTGACCGAGCGAAGTTAGTTCTCTGTTTCAACTCGACCTTTCGGCCTTTGGTTTGTTGTGTTTGTTACGCAGATTTGATCAAACGGGTTGACCGATTGTTTTAAAATTAAGCACGAAGGTACTTTGTATAAAAAACAAATGATGTACGCGTAAGGTTGTTTCCAATTCAGTTCCCTTTCAAGATGGCGTCTTCTATGACGCCTGACTATGACGTTTCTATGACGTTTAACTATGACGGGCTGGTACTAAAATACCGTTCCTCTAATACTGGCTGCACGGCAACACCTATCATAATTTTGATCGCTTCGAGAAGAAATAGCGATTCGAATAAGATTCGTCCAGTAACATTTTTTAAAATATTACTATTTAGGAAAAGGTTACGATTACGACAGTATACTGCAAAATCTAAATACCAAAAAAAAAATAGCATATTTTAAACCTTTTTTGTTAAAAAACACAAATTTGATTAATTTTTTAAAATCTGTTAAAGAAAATTTAGTTATATAAATAAATGATAAACGATTTGAAGGAAAAATATTTGTCGGGTTTTGTCGCTAGCTATTGAATCAAGAATGTTTGCAAAAATGGAAACCGATGTATTTTGTTTTTGTGTTCGAGGACTTTGCTTTTTTCCTTTTAAAGAAATCGATTTGTTGTGAGAAATTTCGTGCAATATTCTTGTAAATTTGTTTCTTAACAAAGTAAGAATTGTTTCGCTGTTTGCAAATCTTTTGCGTCGTTAAATGTTTCCGCATTAAAATTCGCTTTCGTAAAAAAGAACGAATTTCACCACAATCTGAATAAACGCAAGGCGAGACAGCTGCGTGTTGGGTTGACGCGGTTAATTATTACTGAATTTATTGCAAGGAAATGTTCCGCAGACGTGCTGGCCGCTGATCTGTAATACGGTCATGTCTCCGTACACAGTGTACACTGATATACTTTATTATAGGCTGCATGCGTTACGGATATGTGCGTCAACGAATCAAAATAATTTAATGAATACATTACTTACGTTCGACACGTAGCCTGTAGCGCGAAAACACAGCGCTGACTTTCTCACCTGAGTTAAAAATAGCAAACGTTTTACCGCGGTGACCGCAGGTCTTGAAACTTACGTTTATTGTGATATGGGTTATGGTTAAGAAGATTTTTGAGAAACTATATTTTTTTTCCAGTGTCAATTCTCCAGTTTTGTATTTCGCTTTGAACAGACATTTTCAGAATGATATAAAAATAGAACACTAAACTTGTCGGGCAACATTCCCGATCTTAAGAAACTTATGTTTTCTACAACTGCTCTTATACATTTAATGTGCAACAGATTTAATCAAATTAAACTTCTATTATTTTCTTGCCGATCCTAACTTGCACTTAATTTTAAAGTTATATGTCCTGAGGCAGTAATTTTTAAAATGGGTTCTATTACTTGCGATGGTTCTGTTGTTTTCTCCTGAAGACTGCAGTATTTGTCGAGGACAAATGTCCATTATTTGTGAATGTTCAGAGATATTTTTTAGAGAATTCAGTTAATATTTTGACGACATATCTGTGGCATATTTTGAGGCTTTTACAACTCTAAATATTTTAAAATATTTATGTGGACTTGAGATTGTTTGTGAATGTTATTATAAAAGATAACTCTAAAAAGAAGACTGTAAAAATATTCGATTACAATTTTTAGTCTTCATTGGACTCAAAATCTTCCAGAACTATAGGCCTATCCGATGACGTACTGAGCACTACTAAACTAAAATATAACAAAGTATTCACCTTGATGTAACATCGTGTACCGCATTCCGGGCGCTAATCACTTACCCGCGAGGTTTTGTTATAGCATGTAACAATTATAACAAACCGAAGAAAGGTAGCATTGACTGGATGAGCAAGCTACTGTATCTTGAGAGATCCTTCAGACTCGAGACTTGCTTTGATGGCAGCCGCCACCAGCCTGGCTCGAACACAACAGTTATAATGTGTTCATTAGAAGATCGATCTTTGTTGGGCCACCTTCCGATCTGATCCTTCTTGAATTAGCAACTTGCAACATAAATAGGAGAGTGTTAGTATTGTTTGAACACGGTCAAACAAGATTCCTCACATAGGAGGTACTGAACCTGCAGTATCTGTTGGCAAATGGAATCTACCAAAAAGTTAGCATTTAGGGGTTTGTGGGAGTTCATCAACGAAAATTCAGTTCTATGAAAACACAGAAAGTCAAGTCTTACATACTTAAGAAGATATTTCGGTTTGTTTCATCAGCCGACTTATTAGTTTTATTAAATGATCAGCTGATTTTATTACATTAAAAAGTATATTCTATATATACTAACCGATCAGCTGTTTCAACGTTTTGTTTTTAGTAAATAGACCTAATTTAAATAGAGCATTAGCAAAAAGGCAATAGCAACGAAAGTAGACAGGGGATCGTTATTACGAAAGAATTAGGATTGATTCACTTGCGTCATGAGTTTTCGAAAGGATGATTTACAATCTACAAAAGTTGTATTCCACTTAGGTGCGGCAGTCACTTTCTCTCGCATTGGTTCGCGCTAGTGGAGTATCCCTACGTGGTAGCCTAAGTGGTAGACTTCCCTCTGAATTACTTGACTACACTCGCAAGTGGAATGAGGGTTCCTCAGAATTATCTTTGTCAGAGTTATAATACAAATATGTTTGAACAAATTTAACGTATTAAATGGTTAAATTAAGTGATTAAGTGAGATTAATGAAGAACGGGGATCGATGTAACAAAAGAAAAAAGCGAGCTAGATCCGAACCTGCGTGTAGGTCCGAACTACCCGCTACCAGTGAGTCACCCTTCACATCGCCGCCATTGTGTAGGAGTGTGCGTGCGTGCTATTATAATCACTCGCCCCGCTACGTTAATACGTTAAACAAACGCTACCGTAAAGTATCCCACAGAAATCTGTGGCACTATTATAATGCAAATAAGCTTCGGAATTCCTGAACAGCCAGTCCGGGCTGTCTGCCCTATTGTTGTTAAATAATATCGAATCTCAAAACGTCGTCCGCTTGAAGAAATAGGTCAGTTTTGATTAGACGCAGAGCGCACACCTACACAGGTGCGCTCTACCTGCTAGAGTCGGAATTATTTTAATCTATTTATGTTTACAAGGCCTTCGGGATCGGGCCGGTTGGGAAACGTAGAATCGCGTGAGGCGGTAGCGCTTAGCGCTGGCCGCAGTGCTCGGTTTAATTTATAAAAATGAACGTTTAAAGCCACGCGATCGTAACGCAAGTAAACATTTTGTATAATTTTATGTTGCGTTGAAACGTAGCCTATCTGCCTAAGGTGGTCTGCTCAGTTCATGTAATGCGGCAAAAACTTCAGTAATTACACACAGTCCAGTTTACACGTTCAAACCTGGACAGTGCGTCTTCAGGAGCGTTGGAAATCCAGGAAAATGTAATTTTAAATTTGTTTAACCAAAGGTTTTTGTAATTTAAAAACTGAACGCCTGTATTCAACATATTTAAGTCATTGTATTGTTTAGGAAATATTTAAGCCAAATACCGATGAGAAGAAAGTGTCTTTAAAATATTGTTTTTATGAAGCAGGCTTTATTACAAATATTACAAATATAGAGCAAGTTTTTTCCAAACTACTGCAGAATCATTGTTGGGTTGTCAATACCTAATTTTTGACAGTTGTTTATTTTCGAATTTCATTTTGGGCCACATTGTTTGAATTAACAGTATTTTTGCAATTTTTCATTGAAACCCAAAACCTATTTTTTGTGTGTGTGTGTGTGTCAGTCAGCCCTTTTACGTTCGCAATTTGGTTTTATTTGGTTAAATTTGGCAAAGTAGTTATTTCAAAATCCTTACAAAAATCATAACTTTTTATTTCACAATTTTCTAAAAATTTGATTCCACAACTTAAAATTTTTATTTTTCATTACAAATATGAAAATAAATTTGACGATGGTCAAGGTTCATTTTCGTCTATTGAATGTAATTTGAAAGTTTAAAACACTGGTCTAATATATGCAGATTTTAACGATGATTGTGATGGGGAAATTTCATTTTCAAAAATATGTAAAATAACACAATTATTGTAAAATTATTGTTACTTGTTAAAGATTCTTTTCCATTACGTCAACGAATGTTTTATGTATTAGACACTAAAATTGTTTTTGACTTCCAATATAGGGCCGCCTAAAAAACTGATTTTCCATTAAAGAAACTTAAAATGTTAATTATAGAAAAAAAATGCGAAAATACATGTTACAATTTCAAAATGTTTTTGCTGAAAAAAATTTCAAACTGAGAAATTTTCAAGAAAAGTTTGAAAGTCTAATTAACTATGAACCAGTTTTCATGAAATATAATCGTTTCCAGAAATTTGGTTATTTTAAACATTACTATTTTAATATTTTCCTTTGTAATTTTTATTCGGGAAGGCATAAAAAATGTGTTATTCATGATGATAAATTTATTTTTTTTCAAATTAAAGCAACTTTCATTGTAATAATAATAAAAAGTTTAAAAATTACATATTTTTTTGCAAAAACCAATATTTTATCTAAAAAGTTGTAAGAAAAACTTTTGTGCACGTTTAGTTAACAAAAAGAAGTATTAAAAAAGCATGATGTGTTAATATAACATTTTTTATGTTAAATAAAAAATGGTGGGTAATAGTTTTTACCAAATGCATTATTTTTAAAGGCAAAATGCATTTGACTAACACAATTTAAAACGTGGTTCAAATGAGTTTAAATACAATGTGTTGACTAGACTAATTTCGAATTCGGTGGTGGTAATGCTCACATCACTACTTAATTGCTGATTTTGCAGAAGCAAACATCAAAGAATGAAAATTGTACATTAAATTAATACTTTCGGTGCTTAAAACACTGACGTAAACAAAGAAAAAACAAATTACTAAGTGTTTGGCAACAGCTTCCACAAAAATAAGATTAGGCTCAAACCAAAAGTCTACTCTTTAAGTTTGAGAATGCGTGTGAAAATTCGTCATGCCGTTTATCAACCCTGTTATTAAACCTGAAAGTCAAAACAGAAATTTTCGAATTTAAATTCGCCCAAAATTATACTAATCGCTTAATTTATTGCCTTACGTTTTTGACAATGTGTTCTACCCGCGCGTTGAAATCTCCAATGATTCCTAGCTGCGGGTTATGCCCTATCTGACGCATCAAAACAATAAATACTAAATACCCGAGCAGCTGAGCAACAGGTGGAAGGCTCACGCGTCTGTAATTTGCTTTGAAGGTGTTAACAGGACAGATACCATCATTACAGATCCTTGCTCATACATCACCGTATCAGGCGGCCGGAGATCCTTGTCAAGTCCTGGAGGGCCTGTGTATTGTTTAGCAGATTTATCGCGGGGCTCTGGGTGCCGCGATGCGCTAACCACGGGGTAGAACTGCCCTCACCTGTTCGCAACGAGTGATTTATTGTGCTAAAATTTGGGGATATTAGAAGTGTTAAATGTCTTATTAGCGAACGTAACTATTTTTTTGGGGAAGATTAGGATCAAAACTGTCTGTTGGATTGGGAGAAATCTGCAAAACATTTTGTTGAAAATTCTTATAGCCTTCGTATCGTGAAAAAGTGAAACAAATCAATATATTTACTGATACAAAAAAGTCTATTAACAAACAAACTATTTGATTTGTACAGGAGATAACAAACACTAGCTTATTCTTTCAGTTAGTTTTCCAACAGGATGTTCGGGGTTATTGGTTAAAGACTAAATTTGAGCAAAATCGTAACTGCATATTTCCAGACAGTTCGATTTTTCTAAAAAACGTGCTTGATAAGGGAAATTTTTGATCAATAAAAACAGTCCTGAAACTTGGGCAAACTACACTTGCGTGCAAAATTTTATCAAGGGTTGTCAAATTAGCTTAGACTACAATACAGACATACAGGCGAGTTAACATCTATATAAAAACTACGTTTTGCACGTAAGGGATGTAAAATTGGAAATAACTACCTAAAATTTCAAGTTTTTTAAAAAGAACACAATATTTTCTATAATGAAAAATAAAATGCTTTGCTATAAATAACGTCTTGTTGCACACCAAATTACACTTTACCGATGTGATCGTTGTACACTATTTTTTCCGATCCAGTCAGTTTTACGAAAAGTTATTTTTCTGCGTGACCAATTAGTAAAATCTGGATTGCGTTTAATTTAATACAGTACGTCGTAAAACGAATTTACGTCGTTGGCAAATTATTGCTGGGTAATTACTGCGTTATTGTAAATATGTCTCACGTCACTGAAACTCAGACCATGAAATATCCACTGATCAGGGTCTTGGAACTCCGTGATAATAAGTGTAAACCTCCTTGAGCTGCATAACTAAAGGTTATTCCGACAGCATTTTTACTTAATTTCCATTGGACTGTGGATCTCTGAAAGATGAAATATTTACTTCCCCTCTAGATGCGGCAATCTGTTGTTCGAAATATTAGACAAATTTGGCTCATCATTTGATTTTCGGAATTGCATGTTTAATTTCGTTACCCAACAAAATACGTCCCAAAAAATAGCAGTCATTATATTTATCAAAAAAACATAAATTTCTTGTGTCATAAATTCTAAACATCTGTCTTCACCATCGTTATCAACGTCAAAATCTGCAACAACAGAATTTCAGATGAAAAATTCCATAAAAAAATAACTCTGTAGCAGCTAGTAATTTGTATTTTTCGTTTAAAATAATCAACAGTTAATGTTTACGTATTGGCTTCATCATGTCACAAGGCGAAGAGGATATCAATTTTTTTTAATTCTTTCATGTACTAGATAAAGGTTTTGGTGGTTACTTCAGATTTTCGCTTTTGAATTGAAAACGTCCTTAAGCTGGTCTAGCAATTTTTTTATTTTTTTTTTTTTTTTTTTTTTTTAGGATAAAATAGAAATTCGTGACAGTACGCATAACCTAGAGGTCCAAAGCCTTGAGAAGAGAGTGGCCTATCTGGAGGGACGACTGCAAGGAAGAAGAGAAATGATGGAAGCCGTGAAGGCAGAGCTACCGCAAATAGAGCAGAAGAAACAGTCCTATGCTAGTATGGTGAGAATACCAGCGAGGAAAATCGAAAAAGAAATCCCGTCGCCAAAGAAAATCGTGGCAATCTACCCAGAGAAAAAAGAAGGGCAACAAATCAAAACAAGTGAGGAAACGAAAGAAGAAGTCTTTCAGCTAGTGTGTGCCAGGAAGAATAAAATAAAAGTTAGAAATGTAAGGAAAATAAAAGAAGGAGGAGTAATAGTGGAGGTCGACAGCGATGGGGGCCTCAGTAAGCTGAAGAACAGCGAGATCCTGAAAGAAAAAGGATACAAAGTCGAAAAACCGATGGCGAGAAAGCCGAAGGTTATAATTTACGATGTGCCGCGAGAGAAGGAGCTCGACTCGGTAAGGAGGCGCTGTTCACGCAAAATGGAATACAGGAGAAGCTTTCCCTAACAAAAGAGGAGTTCCTCAGTGAGGTGGACTTCAGATTCAAAACTGGCAGGAAGGACGCCCCAAGAGTGAACTGGGTAGTGGAGGTCAGCGCAAGAGTGAGGAAATTGCTGCTGGAAAAAGGAAGGGTTTTCTTAGACTGGAGCTGCTGCAACGTTAGAGAGTTTCTAAGGGTAACAAGGTGTTTCCAGTGTCAAGGCTTTGGACACATAGGCAAAGGCTGCAAGCAGGCGGAACCGACATGCTCGTACTGCGGGAAGATAGGCCACAAGAAGGTGGATTGTAAAGAAAAGACCCGCGATGTGTAAACTGTCTGCGAGTAGGAAGGACCCTAACCACAAGCTTGATAGCAATGATTGCCCGACGCTGCGAGCGGCGTATAACATAGAGATCCAGAGGACAGATTATGGACTCTAGGCCGATATTGAGAGGAGGGGACTGAGGATATGTCAGGTTAATCTGGGAAGGTCCCGAGCTGCCACCGCTGAATTGACGGTGGTAATGAGGAGACTGGAGATGGACGTGGCATTGATTCAGGAACCTTACTCAGTGGCCGGCAAAATAGTAGGGTTGCCACACCAATATAGGATAATCGCCAGTAGGAAAGAACAGCATCCAATGGCGGCGATCGCTATAAGAAACAGGACTATGCAAGCTATAAGCCTAGAGCAGGCCATCACACCCCATTGCGCGGCTGCTGTCGTTACATATGGGGTGGTGACCTGACTTTGATAAGTCTCTATTGCCAATTTTCGGACGCCATCTCGCCGTATCTGGGACAGCTGCAAAGCGCCCTGGAATGTGGTAGGAGCGGAGTAGTGATTGGTGGTGACATGAATGCGAAGTCTAGCCTATGGAACAGCGGAATAACGGATGAAAGAGGGAAAGAGTTGGAAGAGTTTATTAGTTTGAACCATCTGTACGTTCTAAATGAAGAGCACAATCCGAGCACCTTTGCGTCGAGAATGGGAGAAGCCAACATCGACGTGAGTTTGTGCACGAGTCAATGTTTAACCAAGATCAGTGACTGGAAGGTTCGTGAAGACAGGATGTATAGCGACCACAGGCTGATTACTTGGGAGATGGAGGAACAGTGCACGAGCCTGGGAGATACTCAGAGAGGTATTCTACAAAGAGCGCTAGATGGAATATCTTTGATGAGGCATTGAGATATAGAAAGGAAGAAATAGAAAACTGCATTGATGTAGAAGACCAAGCCCTCAAATTGGAAAGGATAATTAAAGACGCTTGTGACTCGAGTATGAGCAATAAAAGAATTCTTGAAAAAGCGGTGCCTTGGTGGAGTAAGGGAATAGAGAGCAAGCGTAGGCAGATAAGAAAGTTAAGAAGAGAGTTTCAGAAGGAAACAAATGAAGAGGAACGTGCCCGAAAGGAAAAAGAGTATAAAAGGAGAAGTCCAGGTATAAGAAGTTGATCGGAGAGGCGAAGCTAAAGTCTTGGGAAAACTTCGTTACGGATATAGGGAATAAAGATCCTTGGGGTATAGTATATAAGATAATGACAGGAAAAAAAAAAAAGGAGCAGGTTTTCGCAGGGGCTAAGGTTGGCTGACGGGTTCACTGGGAACTTGGAGGAGACAGCTAGAACACTGCTGAGCGAGCTGCTACCTGATGATGATGAGCAGACGGATGACGATATACATAGGGAAACAAGAGAAAATGCTAGAACAGTGACTGGTCTAGAAAATATGGTTAAGTTTAGCACCGAAGAAGTCGGTAAGGCCATAAAGATGATGAAAAATGCCAAGGCACCAGGACCAGATCTAGTGGAGGTGGAGGTAGTTAAAAGAATTTGGGAAGTGTATCCGGAACTACTGACTGGCCTTTACAATAGATGCCTAGAAGAGGTAACCTTTCCCAGAAGGTGGAAAGAGGGCCGACTATGTATATTTCTAAAAAATGAGACAAAGGACCCCATGGATCCGAGGTCGTATAGGCCAATATGCCTATTGTCGCACCTGGGAAAAGTATTGGATAGGCTGATGGCTTCCAGGCTGAGCGATATACTGGAGAAGGGCAGTTGGTTGTCAGAAGGACAGTACGGCTTTAGGAAAGGAAAATCGACAGAGGACGCGATTGGACGTGTACTACAGACTGTGAGGAATTCCGAAATGAAGTACGTAGTAGGAATCTTCCTGGATGTGTCAGGTGCATTCGACCATGCCTGGTGGCCAGGAGTAATCAGTGAGCTAGGGAAGATGCTGCCAAGCAACCTGTTAGAGATGTATAAGAGCTATCTAAGAGAACGAAATGCTGTGATTAGCGATAGGGGAGTGGTGGTCTCGAAGGAGCTGACGATGGGATGCCCACAGGGTTCGGTCTCCGGGCCAATTCTGTGGAACGTCCTGTTTGATGGCTTTCTGAGAGTCGCCCTGCCAGACTGCTGTACTGTTGTAGCCTATGCAGACGATGGACTACTAATAGTAGAAGCCAACTCGAGAAGAGAGCTGGAAAGTGTAGCAAAGTCTGCTTTAGAGGAAATCAGCAACTGGGCTAGAAAGTGGAAGATAAAATTCAATGCAGGAAAAACTGAAGCGCTCATAATGAAAGGAAAGCTAAAGAGAGAACCTGAGATAAAAATGGAGAATAAAAAAGATAAAAGTGGTACAAGAACTGAAGTACTTAGGAGTATACCTGGACAGCAAGCTAGGATTCCTAGGGCACGTAACTAGGACAGCGGAAAGGGCAAAAAATCTGTTCTTCAAGCTGAGAAGGATAGCGAAGACAGATTGGGGGCTTGGTTACCAGGCTCTGAGGACGATTTACAACGGAGTGTATGTCCCGATGATGACGTATGCGGCTGGAGCTTGGGGATACAGAGTAGAAAAACAAGTGATAGGGAGAAAAATGCTACAGGCTCAGAGGTTGGTACTGTTGACTGTCACAAGAGCGTACAGAACAGTATCGAGAGAGGCGATATTGGTAGTAGCAGGAACTATGCCAATAGATTTAGTAGCATTGAGGAGATATAAAGTATACCAGTATATTATGGGAGATAGAGTCCTGGTAGAAGACCAGGAGATGGAACAGGGCCTTACAAAAGGCGAAGCAAAAGGAGTGTTAACGAGATGGGCTACAACAGTATGGCAGAAAAGATGGGACGAAGCTGAGAGTGGAAGAACAACGTACAGATGGTTCCCGAAGATTGTAGGCAGACGGAAGCTGAAGTGGTTTGTCACTGATCACTACTTGACGCAGATGGTTACAGGACATGGAGACTTTAATGCGTACTTGCATAAGTTCGGAAAGAGAAGTTCACCTCACTGTGATTGCGGACATCAATATGAAGATTCCTGGCACACACTTCTAGACTGTGAAAGATTCACGCTGGCTCGGGAACAATTAGAAAAGAACCTTGAAGACCTGGATCTGTCCCTCCGTGGTGACGTCTCTGTGTTGTTGTCGAGTGTCGAGGCGGCGAATTTTCTTAGAGAGTTCGTGACTGAAATCTTAAAAGCTAAGAGGATGAATGAGAGTGTGTGAATGGCACCATACATAAATAGTGTACCTGAGGCATAGCTGTCACTATGGCTCAGGTAAAAACTCAATTCCGCAAGAATAACTAAGGTTGTTATATGGACTTGCTAAATTTTTGGTTTTGTTTTTGCAGTTTCTTTTTGTTTCTTATATATAGTTAATATTTGTTAGATCATAAGTATAAGTATAAGTATAAGTCATAAAGGCACAAAGGCACAATGGCACACTGAATAATTTATTTTTTTTTTGAAAGTAGGGTTTATTTACAATGGCAGATGCATTTTTAGGTAATAAGTTTCTTTTTGAGTTCACAACCAATTGTATTAGATATTAGATATAAGTTGTAGGAATAAGATGTTTAGTAGATTAAGATTATAAGAATGTAAATGCAAGCGCGGCTAAATAGGGGTATAATGGGCACACGCCCGGGTATACCCTCTAAGCATGTAATGAAGCTATCTAATGAATACGCATAACCTGTAAAAAAAGCACCACGTTTGCTCGTATACACACAATTAGCAGGTAACTTCAAATTAATTTAAGTCTACCAGTGAGCTGATCATTTTTGCTTATGAAGCTAAGGAACATGCGTTCAAAAACCGCTACTGTCTTTAGGGTTTGTTAAAATATATTTATTCGTTTTAAATTATGCATACAAATAAGTTGGTTAATATATATTTAAATTATAATTACCGCCATTGTACTACAAACCAAAATCACAAAGTTATTTAGAACGTTTACAGTTAAATATATGTTGCACATTGTAAATACAGTAAATAAGTTCATTATGGAATATTTAAATTATTACTAAACACCATTGTATTACTTGCCCAGCCCGGCCATCACAATTATTGGAGCATTAACAGTTGGATATGTTGTACAACACTGATGTTTTAGTTTCACTGATGTCTCTCAGTCCGTGATTGCCACATTTCTGTTAAAGCTTTGAGAGCAGCTTTTAACCAATTAAACAAATAACAGCAGCACACAAACAATTTCGCAACAATAATTTCAAATTGACACCTTTTTGAAAACCTTATTTCAGCCATCAAAATTAACATAAGAATCTGTATATTTATGAACGTTTTGAAATCCTAACTTAAAGTAAAACATATAAAGTTATGATTTTTTTAAATATTTGAAATGACCGATATGAAATGTTGAAATATTTGTTTGAAATTACCGATTTGAACTGAAATGAAACAATCGAATTTTTTTTGTTTTTTGTTTTTGTTTTTTTTTTAACGTCCGACTATTGTGCAAAGTTGAGCTAATGAAGACAATGGTATGATTTATAGCGTATGAAAATGCCAAGCTTTGGCCGGGATTCGAACCCGGGTCCTCGGGGTGAAAGCCCAGTACGCTACCAACTAGGCCACCGAGGCGGCTAAAAAACTTGGTAATAAACACACGGCGATCGAATGAACTTGGTAATAAACACACTTTTACAAGCTACTACTAAAATTGATTTTTTTGCCAATTTTGAATAAAATAAACGTAAAGTAGTATATTAAATCCAAATTAGGCTACATTGAAAATTTCAAATGCTAATTTATGTAGATTTTAGTACTCATTAAGAGGAGAGGAAAAGAAGATCAGTGAAGAGAAACAAAGAAAAGTCAGATTTCAGAAAAAAGGGTGAAACGAAAAAAAAATCAAATTAGGATAAAGAATTTATGATTTTTTATAAAATGGCCGCCATGTTGCAATTTTTGAAGTGTTTTTGTTGGGTAATGGACTTGTCTAAGCCGATTTGATAACAAAATTGTGTGTTTACACAATAGATGAGTTTTGTATCAAATCGAGTAAGTGGAATTGCTAACACTTATATGAACATGTTATAAAAGACTTCTTTAAAGCGATCTAAAGGTAAGAATCATTTCACGGTCCCGAGTCTGGGTTTTACCATAATGGCCGATCCAATAAACTACACTTCAGTAAAACATAACAAACCAACTTTTTATATTAAGAGCACCAGGAAACATAAAGCCAAAAAACTTTTTTTTAAATGTGCACTTATATTTAGTGACAAAATTTGAGTGTTCACCCACGCATCAATCCTTATCCCGGTTTTATCATAAAATCGGTGCCGTCGTTCAGCAGAACCAATAAACAACGGTAACGTAATTAACGCCACCTGTCTAGGTGTCTTAAAAATAAAATTAATTTTCATTACAGAATATATTTAAGAAACATTATGCAAATATTAGAAAAAAAAGTTTGTTGTTTTAATTTTGTAAATGTTTTAATTTCCAAGTATACACAAGAAGGAAGTTGTAAATCGTATCTGAACACAATCTATAATTGTTGACAATTTGATAAATACAGATATGCAAAGTGGAAGAGGGGCTTCGGCGCTTTCGGGCAGTTCCGCGCCAATTTAATGGCATTCAATAAAATGATATATCATTAATCGTACACCTGTTCTACTGGACAGGATTTCATGTAGAAGTATTGCAATTTCAGTGTATCCGACAACAGGTTTCTGGAAATATTCAAAATTTGAGATGGCCTTGCACGGCCTTCGGCCTCGACGTTTCCTGTTCACTTGTTGCGCACAAATACAGAAGTTTTTGTAATTAATTTAAAGTTAAAACGTTGTTACGTTGGTAAATGCCTCATATTTCAGGAGTTTTTTCCGTTTTTGTACTCGTGAATGTCTTGGGTTTTAAATTTTATTATATTGTTTTATGGGACGTTAACAATAGGATGTGTGTTCGAGGTACATCTCTTACTCGAGAAGATTAACGTAATTTTTGTTAGTCATTATAAGAATTATAAAAAAAGTATCGTGAGAGTGAAAAAAAATCAGTGGCATTTTGTTGGATCAACCGTTTTCAAGAAGCGTTATTCGGAAAAATCGTTTACGTTTGTGAAAACAATCAGCAATACAACTTTTCTGATGAAATTAGACATGTATGTTTTGCCCATATCTCAGTACACATAAAAAAACATAAAATCGGTTGTAACAATTTTGATAAAATTTTGCTCAATAGTAGTCAATGAGTAACGGAAAAACGTAACAGATTCTGTTCAGGAGCTATCGAAAAAATACTAAGTTTGCACGAAACAATTTACGTACCAAATAACTCTAAAGATTTGCCAACCTTCAAAATCTATCAACAAACGTAAAGCCATTTTATCGCAGCGCCGATTACACACAGGTGCCATTTTGTCTTTGTTACACTAAACTTTTAGTCATTCATACTGTATGTCCTCTCTTTGTTTAAGAGTAAAATTAAAAGGAAAATTTCAAACAGGCTCACCGTTTCTACGCTATCGGGTGTATTGTAAGCGTGGCACAGCTGCAAAGCACGAGCGTAGCTCTCTCACACACAGTAGCTTTGTTTTTCAAGTCATGTCTACATTTGCTATATCATTGCTCGGAATGCCGCTGTCTTGGATACACTCACCTACAAAAGTGCAATACTTGATCAGCAGGATGGCAGCTAGGACATTATAAAGGGCTATTTTTTGTGGACTATTTAATTTTAAATTCCTTAAATGTACCATTTGTACCATCTGTAATAATGATAGCTTTATTAATAAGCAATTTTATGAACAAACGAAAAAAAATATAAATTATTAAAAAAATTTTCTTTTTATAAACTTTCTTTATATAAATTATAAAACTACATTGTAATTTTTAAACTACTGTGATCTGAAGGAAATTTTCACGAAAAATTAATTCTTTTAATTGTTAGTAGAAAGTATTGTAAGCACTCAGCTGTCTCGCTCACATGATAGGAGGGAATTCCCAAAATATATTTCTTTATGACCCCATTTTAAAATTCTCATTTCACCATAACAATCAGTAATAAAAACTGTATATACAGTATTAGGATTTTAAACTTTTAAATTACATTGAAAATACGAAAATTAACCCTGACCGCCGTCTTAATTTCTTAATTTCAAAATAGTAATCTATGCAGTTTGTAATGCTGGTTACGATGGTGAAATCAGATTTTATAAAGCATTTAAAAGAAAAAAGTTATGAATTTTAAAGATTTAAAATTGCCGCCATTTTGAAACTGTTGACAGTATTTTGTTGGTTAACTAACTGGTTCAAGAAATTATCGTAATCAACCCATCCGTACACTTATATATACAAGCACGCACGCACGAGCGCACAAACGCGCGCGCGCACAAACACACAAAGTAATCTAGAGGTCAGAATTGGTGTTCATTTCAAGCTCCCGGTTCTGGGTCTTAGCATGGTAGCCGTCCATTTTTCCAATGAACCTACGGCTCTTACTAATGATGCTTAATGTCCACACAACCTGTCTGTCAGAAGCCTCTAAACTACTGCCAATATCCTTACGCTCCCTTGGTTAGAGCTGCCTCACAAAAACGTGGAAAGGAGACCATGGGAATTTTATACGCGAGCTGTGATAGCGTATCACTCAATCTTCAACAGTTTGTTATTACATGTTTGTGTTTGTATTGAACACTTAAGTACTTTTAAATTTTAAGTTCAAACTACAAAGTCTTTCAGTTATGTTGAAGAAGGTCATACAGTTTTGGGTTCTCACTTATTTGCGCTTATACCTTTGATAAAGTGGTTACCAACAATATTAGTTCTTCAATTTGTTTTGTTCACTGGTTCATATCTTTGTTATCCATTATCAGTTCAGTGGATGTCAGCTGTCGGAGCCGTGTTGCTGTCACTTCAAAGACGCAGCTGTTGTCGTGTTCTCAACTTACCACGGGACGTGGGACGTGGGTCGGTATCCACAGCGGCATAGTAATGACTGGTCTACTAACCACATAACACCTCTTTTCCCTTCTCACATAATTTATTACGCCATGCTTCTTGTTAATAGATTCAGCTAGCTTCGCGTATCGAGCCTGTGTGGGAGGGTTATCGCTCTATCATATTTTAAAAACAATTAAGATAAAGATCTTTATATCGTGCGCGTTGATTTTTGTTATCGACTGTGCTGAATTCGGCTTCAGTTTTTCTCCATTTATACGACTTAATTTGGAACAGTTATGTAGAATATACAAGGTTCTTCCGTATCTTTTAGAACTCATTGTTCTAATAAAAATAATTTTCAAAAAATTCGTATAAATTTATTTGTCCTAAAACAAGTCTTTAGAGATCTAACGGGCATTAATCTCCCCCCGTTTAAAAAAAAAAATTTATTTGTTTCTAAACGCTCGGAAGTGAAGCACCGTTATGAGAGGTAAGCTTTTCTCGGAATGTTTTGACTACAGCGATCATATAGATTGACCCAAGTGCCAATAATTAACTTTAGGAGTGCCTTATAGTAAATAACATAGTAGTATACGAGTATAGTGTTCAGAAAGTAACGAGAATTTTTAAATTTCGCTGGCTTGGAGAGTCCGAATGTCAAACATTTTTTTTATTATGTTGGTATACATACCCTTGAAGTATGATAAAACTTTCAGCTGGTTTCATTGTTGACTTTGTCTGTGACAGCCACTACGTGTTTTTATGAGCTCGGCTATTTTCGTTTGTTAAAAGAAATGGATCAAAGAATTTGATCAAATTTTGCGTAAAAAATTGATCAAAGTGTAACAAAGTGTGTGAAATGTTAAGAAAGGCCTATGGTGAGTCTGCTACGAGTAAAGCAAGAGATTACGAGTGGTATAAGCGTTTCCAAGAAAGCGTGAAGACGTTGAAGATGGCGATCGTCTTGGACGCCCCAGCACATCAACAACCGATGAAAACTTGGAAAAAAAGAAAGAAATAGTTATTAACAATCGCCGAATCACAATTAGAAAGGTCGCTAATGATGTTGGCATATCGATTGGATCATGTCATGACATTGTTTCCAATGTTTTGTGTATGAAACGCGTGGCAGCAAAATTCGTTCAAAAATTGTTGACTTTTGAACAAAAACAGCGGCGCATGGAAGTTGCTCAGGAGTCACTAAATGAAGTCAACGACGGTATCGTCATTCTGCATAGAATTACTGAAACGTATTATAACAAGTGACGAAACATGGTTTTACGGATGTGACGTCGAAACTAAGGCTCAATCATCTCAGTGGAGGTATTCTGGCTCGCCAAGACCGAAAAAGGCTCGACAAGTGCGGTCGAACTTGATGCTTATGCTCACTATGTTCGTCGATATTAATGACATAGTGCATCATGAATTCCTGCCACCAGGTAAACGGTCAATAAGAAGTATTACCTACAAGTTCAACGCCGTTTGCGTGAAGCAATCCGAAAAAAACGCCTGGATCTGTGTAAAAACAATTAATGGCTTTTGCACCACGATAATGCACCAACTCACACTTCATCGCTTGTTCGTGAATTTTTGGCCAAAAACTGTAACGATGCCCCAGCCTCCATATTCGCCAGACTTTATCCATATCCGTGTGACTTTTTCCTATTTCCAAACATAAAGAGAACCTTAAAGGGCCGTCGTTTTACAGCCACAGATAACATTAAAAGCGCATCGCTGAAAGAACTAAAGGAAATCTCAAAGATCGAGTTTGAAAAGTGTTTCGAGGATTGGAAAAAGGGCTGGAAACAAGTGCATAATCTCCAATGGAGACTATTTTGAAGGCGACAACATCAATGTAGAAGAATAAATAAATATTTTGTTCGAAAAATAAAATTCTCGTACTTTATGAACACACCTCGTAAGTGCAGAACGTATAGTGAAAATGTATTTTGATGAATATATCAGTTTCCCTTGATTTAAAACGGTTTTGACAATAATGTGTTTGGTGCACGAAGGTAAAGGAATTGACCACCGTTGCTGAAATGTGGCATATAATGTAATTTACACATATCTCCGGACGCTTAGAAAAGTTGACGAAAAAAGAAGAATTTTCTCAAAACCGATTTGAACACAATTTATCAAAATTTAACCAAACCATAAAAGTAACAAACTAAAACGTATGGCTCCCTTTACCCTTTCCCACTACCTCCCACTCTTCCCCCTACCTGAAATAAATTTATTTCGTGAACTATCAAATCGTCTTGATGGCACAAAAAACCAGCTCATTAGACTTTGTTCTAATATATAAGGTTTCACAACTTGTTTCATTATATTAAATTTTAATGAAAAGTAGAGTCCACCTATATTTTTTTCAAATAATAATAAAACCTGGTCTGCTGTTGGATTTCGGTCATTGGCTTAAGAAAAAAAAATGTTGAAAGTCAAGATACTGAAAGTTTTGTTTGGACACTCATTTGAGCTTCTTTTAAATTTAAAATAAGAAAGTTTGTGCAATGTTTTTTCGTCTTTTATTATCCAGATCGGAGCAACGGACGACCTTTTGTTACTAGTTAGATGAATGAGTAGTCACGGCTACATCTAAATCATTTCGGTCTTACCAATGATGTAAGATTTCAGTAAAATCTTCACGGATCTATTTTGTTCATTTAAACACTGAGAGACGAAACCAGAATGGATTAAAAACTCACAAACTATTTGGTTAATCCTTCTTCTGCCCATCCTTCTTCTGCTGAGATGTCTGTATTATTCCTAGTCATGTTTAGGCACGTCTGATTGTTCAAGCGTGTTTTTTCAATTTATATCTGTCGGTGGACAGCCTCATCTCTCGGTAGTGGGCCCTCGGTCATTAATATTCACTGCTTTTGGAATGTTTCACTTTCAGGTTATTTTAGAAGTTCCGGAATATTCGGTTGTTTCTGTCATTCGAAGTATTTTAGCGGAAAGAAAATATTTGAAATGCCCTGAAAATCATATTGTATTGATTAATGAAATGTTATTAAAACTGTTTCAAATGACGTATATCGATTGTGAAATGTTTAAAATGCTGTTCTTGATTATTTAAAATCTAAACTAGTTTGTGTTGAAGGGTATTTGAAGTGATTAGAAGAGTAGGCTAGTTCAGAAATAACTTGTTAAATTCTTGACAGAAATATAGATTTACTTGTTTAAAAAAATTGTTGGGAATTTTTTGTAGTTTAAAATACTGTTTTTAAATTTATGAAAATTATAATTTAATTGGTTTTATTAATTAGTATCGATGAAGTATTCAAAAGAATGTTCTGGATCATTTAGAACTTCGTAATGTTGGGAAATTGTATTGAATTCGATTGACGTAATTTTAAAATTATATAGTTATATTTTCGGAGATATTTGAAGCCGTTTTTAGATTAGAAAATATTTGTAAGACAAAATTTTCTAAAATATGAAAAAATGTAAATTTAAAAATATCAAAAATTAAATTTTATTTATGACAATAAATCTCCATTGTTAATTTTGTCGCTGACTTTCAAAAAATTTGGTTTAGAAAAAACCGTAAATTTTGCAAGGGAAAAAATATAAGAAGCCAAATTTCTCAAAATCAGCATATAAATTGTATTTACTGTTACAAAATAACAAATTTACTCAAATCTAATTACAAAAGTTTGTAATTATGTCAGCTTGTAGAAAACAATAACACGACTACTGTAGAGTTTTACAAGGTTTTCAATTTCAAATTTTGTAAATTGATTTGAGTAACAAATCTTCACCAAGTCCAAAGCTTAAACACCATAAATAGATTATTTTGAACATATTTTTAATTTTGGAAGTTCCTTTCTCTCTGTCTGATGGAGACCGCTTATAGTTGACCGTTCGCTGTATCGCTGGTCTGCACACAGGTTCGAGTCTAGTTAATACTGTTGGTTTTTTCCGTGCATAATGTCGACCCCTTTTATTAGTCTTAGGTAAAAAAATTCTCTGTTTGATTTGTAGTTACGTTTGTAAAATGTTTTCCAAAAAACAGTTTTTATTAATTTCAATTTATTCGTGAAAAACGTGCGAAAACATAGAGTAAGGTTCATTTAATTTAATCAGCTGTCTTAGACTTTGAATATGCAGATTCGAGAATGTCTTTTAGGCAAAGCTTTCAAACCGATTTATAAAAATAAATTTGTTATATTAGGCAAAAATAAGATAATTAATTTAAAATTAAGTTGCACAAAACATTTTTATTTCTTTGCAAACCATAACTAGATTTACAATTGTTTGCTTTGAATTGAAAATCTCGCCAAATTTTTAACGAAAGTACAAACTCTAATTAATTATAATCGAAAGTACAAGTTATAATCGAGCAAGTTATAATACTCGATTATTTAGTCTCAGTGCGAATCAGTGATTGAAATAAAATTCTAGCAAAATGTTCAGCCTTCTTTTAAACTGATATACTCGTATTTCAAAATGGAATAGATTGTTGCTTGGTAACTTGCCAATCAGCTGGGCAAGTACTTCACATTATCAACCAACCTATAGGCCTACATTGATTATCTAATATCTTCTTTGGAGTTGACCTACAAGGAAGCGATACAAAGTTTCAAACATTTCTATAAAACTTAGCGATCCAAATCATATGTTCTTACTTCAGGGACGGTTGTTAAAGAATTAAAAATTTCAATTAACCAAAAGTCAGGTCCACTTGACCGTCAGTCGTTAACAGAGCTTACGTATTCGGCGGATATCAAAGCGGCTCGAGTGTCTTAAAAGTAATTGAATTTTTTGACTGAGTGTACTTTGAAGTATTCAACCAGTTTAAGCGCACGTCTACGAGGCTCCTCTATTTGAAAAAGAATCACAGACGTCAATTGGGATGATTTTCAAACTGAATAGCGTGTTCACAGCCCGCGAATACCGATTTCACAGAAACTTAATTTCGTTTTTGTCTTATTCAAATTACACGTTCCCGAGGAGCACGACCGATTGCTATTGACTTTGTCGGAATTCAAAATATGTTGACGGGCCCTGACAATTACTCGCGTTTTGTTTTGCGGCACAAAATGGCGGGTAATCACTTCATTATTGTGGCTCGTTTACTCGGTTCTTGTTTTGTCTGCGTGTTCGCTTGGCAAAAACTTGTTCCGTATTTTTCTTTTATTTATGTAAATAAGCGTACATCAAGTGAATAAAAAGTGGGAAATCATTGCACCAACTTCCTAAATACATCACCGAACAAAAAGTCCTCACGCGCTTAAACAAAATTTGTGAACTCCAGAAAATTCCAATAAGAGCGTTCCAAATTACACTAAAAAGAGTAGCAAAATTTTTAAAAATCGGCGCATCAGATTTTTCTAAAATTTCAAGATTTATACAAAATAAAGTTTTTGTACAAAATTTTCAATAACGTAATTTTAATGTTTAATACGTAATAAAAATCCTCTTTTATGGCAAAAATGTGATCATAACGAGCAATAATCCAAACTGTTAATAACTCTTCTTAACCTACGAGTAAAACCAATGGTACCGTTTTGTACTTTTGTACAACGCTGTTTTCGATAATATTTATACATGTGTAATGGATAAAACAACTTTAAAATAATAAGGAAGTTTTATTGCTATTACCTCTTACCTTAAAAAAATTACTTTAAAAAAACATTAAAAAAGTTAATGCTTACCAACTACATTTATTTTAACGTTTTTCATGAGGTACACAACAAGTTTACTTTAAAATTTACTTGGCAGTTTCATTAAGATCGAATCGCAATAGGCACTTATTTGACAGATCGATTACTAAAACAGTTTTTAAATAATGACAAACGTTAACGGAATATATTAACTTTGTTATTAAAGACCTCAAAATTTGGTACATTGTTTTCGAGACGTAGGTTATAAAAGATTTGAATATTTTCAACACGATGTTTTTAATGTTTTAAATAATGCTTTGAACGTTTTCATCAACTTTTGAAAAACCATTAAATTTTGGTATTTTTAAAATTGTACCTCACTTGCTCTATCGTTAATTAATTAACAGCAGACAAATGTTTAGTTTGATTCCTTTAAAAACATAATTACCATAAAACAAGTATTAATTAAATTAAAATTTGAATAGTAAAATCAGATAACTTTCGACTAGCGCTAAATTGTATTGTGGAGAAAGTTCTTTTTTAAAATAAAGGAGGAACATTTTTGGACTGACGAGAGAGTATCCTTGAATCTGTACTTATAACATACGTCTTCGAAAAACAATTGTCAGGGAAAATTATCAGCTTTGAAGAAATACATTTATTTTAGGAGTAAAATTGCGAAAATCTTCATAAGACAATAAGCTGTTATAACGAGATCTATAACTTGTTCATCAACAAACAGCCGATATAAAACAGCTGTTATTTGTGGTGTTACCTTGCAGCTGAGAACGTAGCGAGCGTATAAATTTTGTAATAAACATACCTAACCCAATTCGAGCTGAACGGTTTACACACTTCGTGTTAATCGTAGAACTAAACACGGCCGGTTATTTCGCAACCACACACGCACGCACGCACACACGCACACTGCCTATACTCTGCTATTAAATACACGTGACAAGCCATGGATTCCGCAAAGTCCTCGCGTCCGCGGCTGAAGGTTTCCCAGAAGCCGAGAAGGGCACGTTGGTTGCGCAATGACTAGGAAGCGGCGATATTTAGTCCCAAAACCTAATCATTACGCTTCGACTCGAACCGAATGGACTGATTTGCTCACAGATGAAAACATAACAAGTCATCACGCACAGGAAATTTAAATATATAGCACGACTTCCTTGCGTAACTGGCGAGTGTTTTTCAGTCGTGGCCATCGTCGAAGTGTCTGCACAAAACGATCTCCTAACTTAATCGTGTAGAACGTACAGTAACAAAACCATGAAGTTTGTTTTAAATTTGTAAACAGTTTGTAAGAATCTTTTGTGAGAATTGTTCTTTCCAATAGCTCTTACGGATGTGGATTGACTTATCAGAGAGGATAATTAAAATTTTACATGAGTAAAACCTGTGTTTTTACAAGATAAGTACTAAGTACTATAGAAACATATGTGTTTGACATTTTATTTTCAAATGTATGCGGTCATTTATATTTAAAAATAATTATGAATTTTGAAGTTACAAGATTACGCAATAACTCGTTTTATTTGGAGTTAAACGATTGCAAGATTTTTTTCTCTGTTAAATCTTCTTTTTTAAGAACACTTAAAATGTTGGATAAAAACAAAAATATTACAAAGTGAAGTTGAATTTAACATGGGTAAAATAAATTAATGTAAATTAAAATAAACAAAGTATGTTCACGCTAATTAGTTACCAGACTGGAACAAATTGCTGTCGGTAAACAACAACCGAATTTAGATAACTGATAAAAAAGTACCGCCAGTAATTGTTGAGTATTTAAAACAAAATTAAATTAAAGTTTTAATTAGGCCACTGACGGTATAAAAATTTACAGAAAAAACAAGGTAACAATTAATTATCCAGTGTTAGATGAATGAATGTGGAAGATGGAAAGTGTATAAATTTGTTTATGCCAGACTAATAAGCACTAGGGATCGGCTTTAACGAAAATGGCAAAGCTTGAGGTAATAACTGCAGTCTCGAATCTACTACATTGATGTGGCGCAAGTACAGAGACGAAGCAGATTAAGAGCCATCGTAAGTGTATAAGATTTTTTTAAATCGATGTTAAGGTGCACTCTATGAACAGTAGAGTGGCCTAAGGATTTCTTTATGGTATACTGAAAACATATCTTTAAGTGGGCATATCCCGCAGGGGTGCACCTATTGGTACCCGAGTCTAACAAACACTTACACTTACAACACTACACTTACGTCTTTAACACTTTACACTCACACTTACATTTAGGGAGGTGATTATAGCCTCGATGTGCTTTTCTCCTTAAAATAACACACACACAAAATTAAGTGGGCATAAATTAATTGTGTTCCATCAAATTGTAAAAATCATGAAAAATACCCACTTTTTACAAGTTGTAAAATGTCACTACTGCTTGTAAGTCGAAGTAGACAAGACCGGGGACTATGTCAGATCATCAGGAGTCAAGTATTAAAAGCTGACAGAAGAATAAGGAACAGAAAATTACCAATGTTTGCTTATTAAAGATAAAGGAAGAAGTCAAGACCGAAGTGAATAGTCGAGTATTCAAAACTGACGAAGACTACAGAAGGTTATCAGAAGTCTATATCAGAAATTTCTAAAGACCAAGCATTACCAAAATCAAGTATAAAGTCTGTCATCAAAATTTTAAACAAGAAGATTATCAAAAGATAAGTATAGCCAATCGAAGAATACGAGACGAAATTTAGGAATAGTAGGAGTTGAGTATTAAGGGCAATCGAAAGAAACATTGAAGATTACCAGGAGCGGAAATAAAAGGAATCATCAACAATTTTCTGGAATTTGGGATAAGAAGTGTTTCGAAAAGAACCATTATTATTGTACGTATAAGAAAAAAATACCATTATAGCCTCAGACCTAAAAGAAAAATTATTTGTATAAGTTTTGTCCAGTTTGATTTACACTTGGCACAAAAAAAGTATAGCTTGGACAAATACTTCAAGCAAGGTACTGACTTTGCAAACACCAAAACGTTGACATTTCATATCTTCGCGCCATATTTAACAGTACCTGAAAGATTAACAAGCTGTTTAAAACGTATTATTTATTTTCTGTACAATCAACAGCTGTAACAATATGTCCTAGGCTGGAGTGGCGTCGTGCATGAGGATGACGATGAAGGTGTAACGGAGGATTTGTGGAAATACTTTAAAGTAACAGCAGCAATAGTCGGGAAGTAATAAATTCTGTTACATTTTAAAACTTTTCAATCACGATACGGTGCGTTTTAAGCCAGATCTTAGAACGTTGAAATATTTCATATTTCCGCCTAATATTTCACACTGCCTGAACGATTGAACAAAGCCCATAATTTTTCCGCACTCGGAACTTGAAATATTCAAATTTCAACAACAATTACCGTTCGTAAAAAAAGCAAACAACAGTTACGGATCCCGGTGGGATAATTGTTGACTTCCTGAGCCGGGCAATGGGAGCATACCATTCTGTTTCTTTCTCTTCCATATTATGCATATGTCTATATCTATAAATCAAGCCATTATTAAAGAAGGAACATCCTGGTAGCGTTAGCGTACGTTTAATTGTAACCATTGTTCTGTTTCCGTTGCCTTTCACTGGACGGAGCCATTCAGTACGGATTTGTGTTTGGACAGACCGGCTGGGCTGGTGCTGGAGTGAGAGGATTCATTTATGCTGGAAAGTGTTTATTGGCTTTTTAGAGAATTTCTGTTGGGAAATTAGCTTTTTGAGCGGCCGTCATAGTAGAGTCACATTCAGGGAGAACGTTATTTATATAATTGTTGCCCAGTTTGATTTAAATGGCGCAAAAATCGATTTTGATAATATCTTGGAGAAGTTCGTTACGAAACCAAATCTGTTCAACAGATTTAACGATAATTTCAAATGTTGAAAAAATCATAACTTTTTCATCTCACATTTTTTTGGGAAATCCGATTTCTCTAGCGTATTCAGAGTTAACGTCCGCATAAATTAAATAGCATTTTAAACTTTCAAAACCTAACGAATACAAATTTGACAGCGGACAGGGTTCAATTTTGTATTTTAAAAGTAATTTAAAATGTTAATACGCTAATTAATGCCGATTTGATTCAAACTTGGCACAAAAATCGAGTTAGGTAGCTTTATCAGTTTCGTTATCCAGCAAAATCCGTCCAACAGTTTTAAAATAGCGGCCATTATGAATTTGAAAACATCATAACTTTTTGTCTTACATTTTACTTTCTGATTTAAAGATCGTAATCCACATAAATTAATAATAATTATTATTATTGTAAATAGAAAAAATAATTTTAGAAATTCGTTTCCATCACGTGAGATATCTTAAAACATTTTTAGTATCTCCTGCTCTTATAAGTTTTAATTGTAATAAACTTCATTATTGCAACATAGCCGCTGGACCACATATTTCAATAATTAGGATTATGACCTATTTTTCCACCTAGTGGTCTACTCACCTCGTAAAGGCTACCGCAGTTTTGAAACCCTATTGTTTCATCTTCAGGATATAAAATATCAAACCCCTCTGTCGAGGTCGTTACAAAGTTAAACAAAATATTGAAAACACACGTCACAAACACTAAACACAATAACATGATTAAAATACACACGATAGAATTTGTATTCCGGACTCTAACCGAAATGTAACGACATGCCAGTTGCACGTATCTTTTGGCCAAACCAAATTTTATCGTGTTTATTTTAATCGTGTAATTGTGTTTAATGTTCGTGACATTTTATTTTCAATGTTTTGTTTAACTTTGTGACTACCTCGACAGAGGGATTTGACATTTTGTAGTACGGATGATGAAACAATAAGGTTTCGAAACCGCTGTAGCTGTTGTTTTTTGGTGTTTAACGTCCGACTATTGTGCACACTTGGGCTAATGCAGACGATGGGATGATTTATAGCGTATGAAAATGCCAAGCCCTCGCCGGGAATCGAACCCGGGTCCTCGGGGTGAAAGCCCGGTACGCTATCAACTAGGCCACCGAGGCGGCTACCGCGGTAGCCTTTACGAGGGAAGTAAAAAGACCACTAGGCGGAAAAATAGGTCATAAAACTAATTATTGTAATAAACTAAAATATCTCACAAGTTATGTAAAAGATAAATCGACTACAAATAATGAAATTATACTGTACCAAATTGTTGGTTTTGCATTTTATTTTTAAATTACTCATGAACCATAATTTTCTTCGCCATTGTGGTCGGTAAAATGGATGTACGGACAGTTTAGGAACCGAAGAAATTCACTCGCTACGTTCTTCTATTAAATACACAATTACCAAAATATAACGAGTAATTGGTGGAAAACATTCCAGCGGCCGGTTCCCACATTAGGTATGTAAGAGTGAGTGACGCGCGGGTGACTTATGTACTTACGCGAAACAAAGCCGAGTGACACAACATAGGAAATTGTTCAGCTCATAAATAACTAAAATCAATGGCGTGTATTATTGTCATGCTAAGCTCCGCACCTAACGACGCGGCTATTGTGTGGTCCGCCTGATAGGTGTCGTGCATTGTGCTGCAATTACCCCGAGACGCAGACAATACGGGCTAAATACTGGCTGACGGATGTCACGTGACTGATATCATAGACACCCAACTTGACACTGCTACCGGTAAAATCAACTTCCATAGTAAGGCTTTACTGATTATTAGTAAGCTACAAATGTGTATAAAATAACGATGATCGTTTGAGGAAGCGAATTCAAGACTACGCAACTTTCTGGTCCAAGTTAAGTACTGTACTCTTTTAAATTAAAAAGGACAACACTCTACTACTTTATGTTGAAGAGTTTTGTAAATTACTGACATCCGTTCCTTTTCCAAGTACGTATATATCATATGTTTGCCACTGGTTACTCGGATCGGATACCGGAAGTAAGAGCGGCTTGAGGCAAGTTGCGGAGCTTGGATAAACCGAACATAAGTTTAACATACATCCATGGTGCGCCTCTCAACAGCCGCCGATATTATCTCTGATTAATCTCCGAATCCTAGAACGTGTTTTGTGTATCTACTTCTTTGGGAACTGATTTGCTTCATTCTTAGAATGCAATGAAGATTACAAAAAAAAAAAATATGGGCTATTGATTAGTGTTGGCGTCCCTATATTTTCTTTGCGGACACTAGTACTATACATTATTTTATTTTTATTTTAAGGAGAAAAGCACATTGAGGCTATTATCGCTGCCCTAAACGTAGACTCCCCATAAATCGGCCACTGCAGGACTGGACCCTAGGCCGAACGGAGCGCATAAATGCCACTAAATACAATTATCTTAACACTGTACACAGAAGGGATGTAAACAAAATTAGTTGTAAGGCTGCATAAAAAATGTTTTAGACTTTTTTAATGCACTCAAAACAAACTAGATTAAGCATATTATTTATTTATATCTACTCCTTACCATGGAGCTTCTTCGTCAAGTCATTTACCGAATATTTTAGCTATTTTAATATACAGTAGAGTCTCGTTTAACCGTTATTATCCGTTTAACCGTTATTCTCCGTTTAACTGTTATTCTCCGATTAACCGTTGATGTGGTGGAGAGAATAGACGGATAAGAGAAATAGACCACCAGCACTTCCAGCAATCGATAAAAATCCATACTTTACTCTGTTTATAGCACAGAATGCTTTATTATTATTATTATTATTATTATTATTATTATTATTATTATTATTATTATTATTATTATTATTATTATTATTATTATTATTATTACTTTGGAAAATGTAGTAAAATTTTTAAATGTTCCATATAACTTTAATTATGTATTATACAAATTTTACGTACATAGGTCTTCAATACAATAAATTATCTGTTCTTAATCTTTTGACAAGTATTCAAGTACGGGAGCACCGTCCGCGCCACTTAAGTAGGCCCTACTCACGTGACTGTTACATGATCGACTTATACACTAAATGGTATTATCGTAAATAGTGTGAGTGTACTTATATTTCAATAGAAACATTCATATAAGCTTTCAGAATTTTTGACACTATTGGAAGTGTTTCTGTCTCATTTCGCTAAATAATAGTACCGTTTACTTTTCGATTGTCAGTGCTTGCTGGGGATAACATTATTGTCAGCCGCTCGTTTGTTCTATAAATAAGTCGTGTCCAGTTACAGTGTTCTGTTTTGTCTAAGAGGATACTTTTATTACTTATTACAAGTTACTTACTATGGAAGACTGTTTAAAAAAGTCAGATAACAGAATTAACCTGAACGGACGTTTAATCGATATTACAGTAGTTACAAATATTTTGGACCGATTCATCTCTATCTAAAAGCTCTACAACTTATAATTTTTGTTGTATAGTCACAAATGTACGTTCCGTCTTAGCGCTCATTTTCTGAAACAAACAAAGCGCAGAAGAAAAAATAAACAAACAAACAAAAAATTCGCATATCCGCACAATAGAAGTATGTACAGTACTGTACTTGGGGATGTTCCGTTATCACATTCAATGCGATATTTGGTATCGATACAACATCGGAAAAAATATCGATACTCTGATAATATCGGATGCAAACTATTACTATTTAAAGTTCACTAATGAGACAAAACTAAATGCACACGTAATCAATACAATAATGTACAAATACAACAACGTATAACCTATTGAAAAAGAAACAATAATGTAGGCTACTATTGCGTGAACTTAATTCATGAAAATGATTACACTTTACTAATGAGAAAAGACTAAATAAGCACTTTATTATTACTGTAATGTACAAATACAATAAAATATATTTATACATATATGACTCAGATATTGATATATGACTAAATATTGATATACGACTCAGATATCAAAGTCAAATGGTTTCTGTTATTACATAAACACAATAAGGCGATAAGAAAAACGTAGTGACTTTGCAATAAATAGTCAGTTATTTCCTGCTTTTATAGTAACCTTCTCTTTTTTTTACGAAAGTGATACATAGATAAAAAGCGACACAATTTTCATCGATATCGCCATTCGATATTTAAGTGATGATATCGATACCTCGATGTAATCGAAACACTGCCAATATCGAAAGAAAAATATCGATATCAATTAGTATCGAAAGTATCGGAACATCCTACCTGTACAGCAGACAACTCCTGTGCTACAGAACACAGAACGTAATAAGACTAATAAAAACGTTTTCTTCCGCTATTGATCTCTTGATATCCCAACATTAGTTATCCCTACAGACAAATATCTATGAACACTTTACACGTTTAAAAGCGGGGAACCCAATGAACGATTCCGCCGTGATAACTCAATCAAAGCCGGTGTCAGTTCATTGCGATTCCCGACACGCTGAGTGCATCACTCAATGTCTTGCTTTATTTATTGGGGTATCATGCAGGACATGCTACCACGCGGCGCACCGCTCGTTACCAGATACATCTCTGTAGTTGGCAGTCAATCGTAAAACGCAGTCGGTGTTTAAGATTCTGTAGATTAAGAAAATGATGATTTAATTCAGTCCGTCTACACGGTCTCTGATTGGTAGGCTACTGAGGGAAATTGCTATTAACTTGTATTATGTTTTAAAACTGGTTGTGATGTTGGATTTTGCGCGTCGCGTGATGCGTAGAACATGTATATTGATAAATAACAGTAGCATATACTTTGCGAGTCGCAAGTCTCATATTAAATTAATCATAATTAAACATTTCTTGTGTTTCCGCCCGGGATCGAACCGGAGACTTTGCGTGTGTAAGGCACACCACTACACTACAAAAACTACGAAGACGTTTTACCGATGTAAATAGGGGCATATATGAAATGAATTGTTAATTTAATGTTTGTAGTTATTTTAAAACATCAGTTTTTATATTAATTCGTAACGATCAGCTAATTTCATTGAACAGCTGATAGGTTATAAATTTTAGGTTATATTGTTAAAAACTCGCTTTGTTAATTTGTCGTATTTTCGAACAAATTATCCCAATTAAAATAAAAAGGAAGAGAAAATACATGACTTTTTATTTTTGGTTCAATAACAGAAATTTTTGTTGAAAGGTTTCAAACATGCTAGTCAAAATTACGGGAATTCAGGAAAATGCCTTTCGAATTTCAAGTTCCTAATTGAGCACATAACAGTAGTTCAAAGGACTACCTTGTAATCACAAGGTTGTATTATAGGTATTGTTAAGGGGCATCGGACATTCAGTCAGCCATGTATTAGTTACGGAGTTCAGGTAGGCCTATGTGTGCCTGTATTTTAATGCCCGTATATAACCAGAATGCTTGTAACAGATAAAAATACATTGGGCTACACTAAGCATTGAAAAAATAACTTTATATTTGCATAAAGGCATTTATAAAGAGCTGCCTGGACACCGCTCCGCGACAACTCTCTGACGCTACCAATTTAGCCAGTAATTGTAATATTTACGAAAACTATACTATACCAACTTTATTCGACATTTTATACTTTTTCTTTGAGAAGCAGGACGAGCCGTTTAGCAGCAACTAACTACACTCGTCGTTACTAAATCAAAGGCCACCATCTTGAAGTGGGAGTCAAGGTAAAAATCTTACACGTACTTTATTCGGGCTTTACACCTTCGAAATTAATTTTAAAACAATCGGTTGATGCGTTTTCCGAAACTGCGTGACACACACGAGCGCAAAGCAAATTCGAACGCTTGAGTTAGATTAGTAATCTCGCTTTCGCTAGGTCAATAAAAAATCGACAAAATTAAACAATTCGAATAAAATATGTTGGAATGATTTGAACATATTAAGCATCTTTCCGGTTGACTACGGTAGATTCTGTACCGAACTTTTAAGTATAATAACTTCCATACCTTTTGTTTAGGTAGCCTACATGAGCGTTAAATAATTTAATGGCACGTCAGAGAAAGTTTTTTTGAAACATTATTGTATTTTGTGTTTGTTTTCTAGCAGTTACCCGCACAGGCCTAGAGTTGACTAATCAAAATAAATGGTGTCAAGATATTGCAAACATTTTCTGAAATAATACTTTTGTTCAAACAAGTGTTAAAAGAGTTATGGTACAATGGCATCCATTGTAAAAAAATAAACACAAATATTACACAAAACTTTGGTAAAAAGGTATTCCGAAGGATTGTAAATATACCCCAGGTAAAGACCCCAGGTAAATATACCCCAGGTAAATATACCCCAGGTAGAACAGGAACGACAACCTACACCGGGATCTTAAAATAGGAACTATATAGGAAGAGAAATTGCAGGGAAACATTATCGGCATATCAAGGCTCATGCAAATATTGAAATCCAGAATATGTTGGACGCACCGACTTCACTCCGTCGACTGAAGAGAACAAAGTCAGCTGACCTGTTGGTATATCTCAGAAAACATATAGGAGTAACCACCCATCAAGCAGTGAACAGTGCAAATGAATTTACTAGTAATAACATCTCATTTGTAACAATATGTATTTTAAAAAAATCTCAAATTCAATTAAATTATTTCAATTTTTCGGTTCAAATGAAGCTTTTAAGAACCGGAAATGAACGTACTGTGTTGATGCACTACTACTATCATTGAAAAGATTTAAAAAATCGGGCATTATGGGAACTAAAATGATATTGGTCTATCTGATTTGTCTAAATAGGCACACACATTTTGTTGACATTTTTGGTTGAATATTTTAAGACCTTGTAGAAAAGTGTTCAGTAAATGACATACTTGCGCTTTAAATTTAAAGAAAATCGTTTCAGCCGTTTAGTCCGAAGCAGATAGATACAATTACAATCACATTTTTTTAGACACGATATCTCAAGACGTAAAGTACTATATACCTTGTTGAATCGTTGTTATTGTTGTTCCCCTCATTATACTGCTCCGTCTTCGTACAGCTGCTGTGTTCTTCGTACAGCGAGAATTACTTTTATTCCAAAACAAATCAATTGGTTTGTCCAAGCCTTAAATAATCTCGACACAGCCTATCTAATATCAGCTCGGTTAATATCAGTTGTTAGAACAATATAAGCAGTTGCGCCCACTTCACGCTTGTATAGACAGGTTGTCCAACCTTCCGGCCACATTGGAATTTCGTGCGGTGAATGAATGAACCTTTTGTTTGTTCTGAAAATATTTGACCTTTCGGCATCCTTTGGACTGTTCTCAACGTGCCAAATGTACTGCCTAATAGTAACTGCCGGCACCTAACATTTTATGATTACAAACTTCTTTACTAGGCCAATTTATTTTTCTGAAACAATGCGGCCATCTACAATTTTCTTCTCATTCAACATTTTAGACTAACACTCGACGGATATTGCAATTTTAAATTTTCACCAATCCTTCGTGTCCAAATTTTAAGGATTGGTTGTAAAAATTCTTCAGGTTGGTTATTATGTTAATCTTTCGCTAGTTACAAAGTGGCTCCGAACGTTTATCGGAAAATAAATGGTGCAGAAACTTTGTACAAACTTTCTCACATTAATTTTAATTAATAAAAACAAAATTCTGTTTGAAAACTATGAAAAATATCATAAACAACAGCTTAATTTTGGAAAACTGCCTTTCCTTTAATTTGGTTTGAGAACTGATTCCAGCTTTATCTTTTTTCCATATTATGTGAAGGGCGATAACATAATCAGGCGGTGAAACCACTTTTGGCCTATATAGAGCAACTTAAACTCTGTACCTACATTACAAAGCTTCCGCATAGAATTTTCTGTTCCAAGAAAACTGTCTCCGTATAACTGGGTTTCGGAGTCGACTGGATTTGACTAAAGTTCAAGGCCACCATAATTAAGCCATGCTGAGACTATAATACCGCGATCAATCAACGTACAACATGGACGCGGCCAAATAAATATAGTCTTCAATTGGAGAACCAGATCAAAGCAGTCTTTAGATATTTCAATATTTTTTCGGGCACAATTAAGCCGTGTGTTGCTACCGAAGTATGTCGTACTATTAGGTCTGTCCGTAGTTCGGGCGCAGTTACAAATGGCAGTCGTTCCGATGACAAATGAAGCGGTCGTGGTTTGGTAAGATATGTGCGGTCTGACGCAGGCTTCTGTAAACATGCAAGACCGGTGGCGTCGGTCACAAAACCTTCCGTAGTTAACACGCTTTATTAGTAATCGTGATTATTGCATTAGTACTTGGTAGATACGGGGTGTTCCGGAGCACCGGCATCAGTTTCCCACGGGTCAAAGCAAAACAATAGCGTAGGAACGTTTAATGGAAATGGTTTTCAGTTGCCCGCTGAAGTCGATACAACCGAATGCAGCATATTTTCTTTAATATTTGCCTTAATGCTAATCATTTTATAAACATTTAACATCAAATATTTTAAATTAAAGCAGTGAAATAAAAAATGATCTTTGTAGGCAACAATCTCTGAAGTGATGTAAGCTAATCTCTAACAATAATTTTGTTATCTTATAATTTTTTGAAAATATGATTTCATCTTCTTAATTACCATTAAGATCTACATAAATTATCTTTTAAATTTTCAAACTACATTGCCACCTGATTAATTTTGTGTGTTTAAAACCAGATTTTCAAAGAAATGTTAAATAAAACATTTACGATTGTTGAAGATTTGTAATGGCCGATATTTTGATACCTATTGACGGATTTTTTTTTTTTAGTAACGAACATTTCAAAGCTACTAAGAATTGTACAATTTTTTAGTAGTCATAAATTTGTTTAGTAAAATTTAGAAAGTAGTCATATTTAAAGGGACTGCACATATCATTGGTATTGGCGGATCTACTGACACATTTAACAATAACCATAAAAATTTCAATCGAAAAACCTGAGATAACAAACAAGAATTCACGGATGATAAGTGTTCCCTATTCGTTTTCAAACTGATTGAAGTTAAAACTGTGCCTGAAGCACAGATAAGCAGGTGTCAGAAATTAGATAATTCACCCCCCTGAAGTGAATCCGTGCTCGAACACACAAGACAAGTAGACGAAGTGTGAAGGTGTGATAGATCCCCTTCGGTTTGGAAATATTCCTAATAAACGTGCATTAAATAAAAATGTATGTATTCACACAGTATTATGATAATTTTATAATAAAATAATTACAAGCCATCAGTGGGCCGTTGCTATCGCACCTGTTAGTTGTTTAGGAACACGTGTTTCGGACGGCGCATGTCATTATCAAATTATGCTCCGTTTAAATGCATTCCGTTTTTGTAAAGGATGCGCGCAGACAATTGCTACGCGCGGGACGGTGCCGTTAAAAAATAAAAAAACAGTTTAATGGCGTTTTTAGCAAATTTCAATTGGAAAATAACTTATTGGAACGCAGACATCGTGGTAAGACTAAGACACCAGACTTTGAAATGAGCTCCGATCCTGACTTCTAAATTGCTGTTTGAGGTGTCATTAAATAAACAAATATATATATATATATATATATGTGTGTGTGTGTGTGTGTGTGTGTGTGTGTGTGTGTGTGTGTGTGTGTGTGTGTGTGTGTGTGTGTGTGTGTGTGTGTGTGTGTGTGTGTGTGTGTGTGTGTGTGTGTGCACTCCCCCCACGTTCGCAATTTTGGTCCACTTTGATTATTTCGTTACCTCGCAAAATTCATTAAAACTTCGCCAGTCCAAGTTGTAAAAAATCATAACCTAATTTTGCACTTTTTTTAATAATCATCTTTATAAACATTTAGCATTCTTAAATTCCGCTAAAAGTACTATGAGTTGGGGCAGGCTACATTTTAATATTTTAAAATTGTAATTTACTCAGATTTTAATACAGTGTTGATTATGATGGTAAAACCATATTTTCAAAAAATATAAAATAAAAAATCATTGTTGAAAATCCGTACCATCTCGTTAGCGAGACAGCTGCGTGTAGTGACTATTATTACGTCCTCGATACCAATGAAAGTAAATGAAGCTTTGTAACTATTTCAGAAAACAGAATGTAAAAAAAATACTTCGATGCTATACGGAAAATTATATCTAACAAATTCGAGGAAAAACACTTTTGTTAAAAAGAACCGTAAAAGATACTGATCATCCACCTACATATCACATACTGATATAAGGTATGTAACATCCACTAAGAGTTATTTCATGAGTTTATTCTACCCATCACTCCTCCCCCATATCCTTCCTCGTTTTATAACTATTGTATAAAGAGAGCTCCCTCACAGATATATCAAACACAAACTAAACTAGAAGACAAAAAACAATTAACATTTTAGATGGCCAACATCTTATCTTGAAACCTATTAAAAAATTTTAAAATTGTATTTTTTTATTCAACCATAAAACAAATTTATAATTAGATTATAAGTATTAACTCTGTTCTTAAATATTTGCCATTGGATAACATTTTTTCCCTCAAACGCTGACAAAGACCCTGACACTGACTTGTGGCATCTTGATTTTAAGATGGTGACAAAATGTATTTGAACAAACAAAATTTAAACTCAAGATTTTAACTTATTGTAGCATTACATAAACAGCTTTTTAAACAATAAAAGAAAAATTATTCAAATTAAGAAAAAATCAAATTTTTTAAAACGTTTTTCAAAATGAAGATTAAGGAAAAAAGTTAAAAGATTTTTATAATACTCATAATAAATTGTATAATGTTATAGGGTTTTATTATTAAAAACAAAAATCATTAATTATTATTACCCCTGGCATTTTTTGTTATATATTTTCAAACAAAACGAAATGAGATAAATGAATAAATAATCATTTCAGAAAATATGATTTATGAAAATTATCTTTGTTTTCATTTGAAGAACGGGCTGTGAATGTACCGAGAGACCTTTGTGAAACCACCTTTTTTATATAAATTCGGTAAAATCAAATTTTAAAACTACATTTTGAGAGACTGGGAAGTTGTAGAAAGATGATTGAAAAGTATAACTTAAAATTTTCCTAATTTAGCTCTTAGAAAGTTTATAAAGAGCAAAGGTTTCCATAACAAATGAATGGTAATGTTAGCTGTTTTCTACATCAGTATTTTGAATAACAGCTGTTTTTAGTATTAGTATTTTAAATAACAGCTGTTTTACTAGTATTTATTATTTTGTTTATAGTAGGCCTACTCGTATTTCTTTATTTACATTTTTCTAGGATTAAAGTTGCAAATGTTTTATGTCTTGCATTTTCTTCTTCTTAAGTTTTCAAGAAATTTCAAAGAAACTGAGATTTTTGTAAAGAAAATTCAGGATTATGAGTTTATAATTAAAATCATTAATTATAAGCACATTAATTATATTATTATTAACAAATATTTAGGAGCTTTTACAATCCATAATCTTAGGAATTTACAGCCAAAACGGAGCCTTTTTTGAAGATATTTTCGATAACTACACTTAAACTGAAAAATAAAAGTTTAAACTATCAGGGAACTATAGGCCTATAGAACTGGTTTTACATATTGTAAGTAATGCTACAGCAACGAGAAGGTCCTAACAATATTTAATTTTTCCTAGGGTTTTAAGTACGTTTAAGCATAAAAATATTTTTCTTGTATGTTTTGACTCTTTTTTTATTTTTCTTCAATATAAAAAATTCATAGTGTAAACAAGATCTCGCAGCAAAAAAATTTTTTGAAACTCCCACGAAATTATAAATTATAGTTACGAATGTAAGAAGGATTAATAGCATCCTTAACAACTTTCAAACCTTTATATGTTTAATAAATGGATATTCCTAGATATTTTCTATCTACCAGCTTAGAAAGAAGTTAAAAAATTGAGGCCGAGACCGATCAGGGTTGGCTTATGAAGTGGGCAAGGTTGTTCCATAGTACTCACTGTAGGAAGAAAGTAAAATTATAGTAAGAAAGCCCAAAGTGATTAATTGTTGTTTTAATACAGTCAAACGATTGCGTGAGTGAAACCGACCTAATGAACGGCAACGACCAATCTGACTTCCATTTAACTAAGAATCACAAACACGAGACGTTTTTGTCCGTCCACATTGGTCTAAACATTTAAAATATCAAAATCTGATGTTTTCGCTGCCACAAGAAGAATGGCTCTACTTAGTGAGGGAGTGGCTCGAGAACGTGAGCCGACTTGATGAGTCAATGGCTAATTATCAATAAAATTCCACGTTCATGTAAATACAAACTTCAGTCCGCAGCGAACGATATCAATCAATTTAAACGAGGCGCAATTAAAATACGAGCCTAACTCTGGAGAAACCATTAACTAAACTGGCCTCTAATTATATGTGTGTAAAAACACCCACGTAAAGCCAACTCGGGGACTTTATAGCTCCGTAGTGTCATTAATATAGTACAATACTCGCATACACATTGTTCTGTGAAAGAATTCCATTTGTTGGCTATCCAATCTACTTCCTTGCTAAGTTTTAATCATTATTTCGCGTAGAAAAAAAGGATTTATGTAAAATCATTACACAGTATTACGTATAGTAAATTATGTAAAATGTTACTTGGTGTAAAACTTTGAGATTTTTATAAATTCCCCTCAAAAAATAATTACTGTGAGGATACAGTGAATGTAATAATATCGCTAAGGAATGGCAAAAGTATTATCGAAAATCATTGTGGAATGATAGAAAACAAAAGATCATGCAATAACAGCAATGAAACAGCTGAAATAAACTTAAGACCGTCAAAATTAACATCACCAAACAGCTGAATTCATCAAAAAATAAGGTGATGCAGTATTTATTTAGAGTTGCACTAAGGCATAAACTTATAGCTACAAGAGAGTAAAAGATTAAAAGGTTGTATTTTAAAAACTTTGTTATTAGCGTCAAAAGCCTACATCTCGCCCTAAATGTAAACTCGAAAAATTAAAAGGGTTCACAGTTTTTTATTTCACCCAATGCCAAACACAAAAAAGTCATTATAAATTGCAGTTATTTTTAAAATGACTGTAGTCGATGATTTAACTAGTACTCCAAATTTTAGAATAAAGACTTTCTCTTTTCAAAATAAAAATTGTCTTATTTGACGGGTAGTTCAAGGGTTCTTAATTACAAATATTATAATAATATATGTAGGTTGGTATCTCCTCAAAAATGTCAGTTTTGAAAATAACGGTAAAAATCAAATCAAAGAAATCTATTTCTCAAAACTTACTTTGCTCAAATTTTACTCACATGAAGAAACTCAATGAATTAACTCAAAACACTTTACGAAATTTATAATATATATTACATCAAAAATTTTAAAAAACCGAAAATGATTAGTTTATTTTTAGGTTAGATTTCAGGCTACATTTTTATTTGTAATTTTACAGTAATTCAAGTTGTGATTATTCACGCATGAATAAGATTACTGAAACAGTCTATTGTGTGAAAGTTTCGATTCAATCCACTGCAGGCCTACTGGTGTACTGCAGGTTAGGTTCTCTTCTTTCTGGGCGCAGTGTGTAAGCAGTTTGAAGCACGAAGGCGTGGATATAATTCAGTTGTAGCTGTAGAAGGTGCTGTTCAGATTACACAGTACCGAATGTCCCGGGAGATAGATGGCACTGGCACTGTGGAGTCAATACAAGTGCTGACATAGCGTGAACCTTAACCGGTCCTAACACCTAAAGCTGAACTGGACGGAACCCTGATAACACCAGATTCGTGTAATCACCGTTTTACGGCCCTTAAAACCTTATAAACACTCGGCAGTTTAACTTATTGTCTGAGAAAACCCGGTAAATTATAACGGTAAACATTATTATTCTGAAAGCACTGCAGTAAAAATCCATCAAGAATTTGTTGAAATCAAATGTTACCGACAGATATACGAGTAATCTTACTGCGAAAAATATGGTTTTGTCATGTAATTCCTGAGTCTAATATTACAGTTATATATTTTTATTATTAGGAAAATGCAGAAGTGAAAATGAAAATAAACTAAATTAACAAATACATCTTGTTTTTCGAATAAAATGAAATGCGATGATGATTTCGGCTTTTTTTATTCAACAGGAGAAAGTTAGTAATTTATGCCCACAAAATTTGTAACAGCACATGTTAAGAGCAATGTTCTGCTAGACTTATGTTTTGGTAGGAGTCATATGGTTAGCACATCGTGATTTCTTAAAGTGGTTCTTGATTTCTCAACCAGGATCGCTAAATGTTGTAGCTCCTCAGGGGCCACTCACATATAAATTAGTCTAAAGCATTATTGCTGAAAACAGAACTAAAATATAATTTGATTAATAATTATGCCGAAAAAAACTTATTTTTGAAACGTTTTCGATTACAATTTTGAAACAGAGTATATTTTAAATTTTCTTTTTTTTTGAAAATTTCATTTTTATTTTAAGTAGTTCATTCAAACTGTCTCAATAGGCCCTATTTAAAAGCAATGTAACCCCCATTTGGTTCTCCAAAAGATAAATAAGCCAAAGGGACTTAGAAGATGCACCCCCAAACACCTAAAACTAAACTTGAAATAATGTTTAGGTTTAAAAAACATTCAGGAAGGCACTTAAACCATCTTAGGTTTATGTAAAACACCTATGGGGGATTGTAATCATAGGTACATGACGGAGGCTGACTTGGAAAATATAGGGTTAACAAAAAATGTACAGAGCATTGTCCTCTCCAGAGTGTTCAAAGTTTTTTTTAATAATATAAGTAAAATCCATACATGCATAGTATTAGCCTATGCACAGTAAATTATGTAAAATTTTACTTGTACAATTTTGATACTTTTATAAATACCTCTCAAAAACATTTACCGTGAGGGTACGGAACAAATGAAGAAACCAGATTGTAGCTGTGTCGTGGAGTTACACAGTTATTAGAATTTCAAGTCTTGCGCGATTTGATATGTATTGTGAGACATGTTGAGCAAAATTTAGATGCAAAAACAATATTTTTGTTGAGAGTTGTTATATGTTCACAAACGAGGAAACGTACAAAGAAAAGTTTCTTCTTTTCTTCTTCATATTGAAATAGTCCTGTTTTTCCAAACTTTTATGAGTTCCTTGTAATGTTGATACCCAGTTATCTCTTCATCTCTTTAGTGGTCCTCTGGGAGTCTTCTGAAGTGTGATTTTCCGACTTTCTGTTCTCTTGTATTCTGTTTATATGTTGATTCAACTCTCGCCTTTCCTGACTCCTCCATCTTGTAATACTTACACGTCGCATATATGTCTTATTTTTTCGTTGGATATTCGGTCGTGTAGGCTGTCAATGTGTGTTCTCTGATCTCTTCAGGTCGGGTTATGCTCCTACTTCCGAAGAGTAAGTGTTTATTAGTTTAACGCATGCTTTATACATTATGATCTTCGCTTCTCCTTTTTGGGAACCGGTTCTGCCACACGATATCTTTCAGGCATCCGACTGTTCTTGATGCTTTGTCGGTTTGCTTCTTTACCTCATATCTCCCGTTTTCAATGGCGGTTATTTCTACTTCTAGGTACTCAAAGGACATCGCTTGTTCTATTATTTCTTTGATAAAGCTAGTTTGTACGTAGTGGTTCTAGTGCTTTTTGTCTTACTTACTGAAACCAACTTATTATTGATAATGTTGACGTAGTAAGTGGCCTTTACAGTTCGTCTTCACTCTCCGATGCAATCCCTGCATCATATGTGCAGCACAATATTGATATTACTCCTTTATTAGTTCCGAATGCATGACTAGAATTGTTGACTTTTTTTGTGTTTAACGTCCGACTATTGTGCACATTTGGGCTAATGCAGACGAATAGAATTGTTGACGTCCTTGATATTATTTTGTCTATAAAAAGACGGAAGAGTGTGTTTTAGTGAGCACTTAGACTTAGTCTTATTCCTGCAGGGATAAGTACTTCTGTCAGGTGTTTACTGACAAGTACGAGGGCGTTGTGGGGTAGTTCGTGGTTGCAATAGCTCTGACGATTTCTTCTGGAGTACTAGCCTGTCATAATATAGTTGTGTAGTCATTTAACCTAACTCAGTGGAGTACTTTGGTTAGACATATAAATCACGTAAACGTTTGTTCAATTGCTTTCTCGGCTGTTGGTCGGATGGATATGGCATCTCTGTTGGAGATATTTTCCTGAAGCCTTTTAAGTGTGAGTTCTGAGATGATACTACAGACGGTTATTGTGAATAGTTTCATCACGGTGCTTAGGAGAGATATTTTGTTGCCTTTGTTTGAATACAGATATAGTGATACTTTTCTTCCTGTCTGTTAAGACGACTCCAAGAATTTCTCATTGACGTAGAAATTATGTTTATTCTATTCACCGATTAACAGGCCCAATCCGGCTGTGGCTTATTTGTACTTTTTATTTCCATAGTATTTGAGAATGTATTCTTTATTAGTAGGTTAATATTTCATTTTAATCTGTGTTTAATTTCATAAAATACTCATTAAAAAATTTGATGTTTTTTCAGTTTTTGCAGAATTCCCTGTTTTCCCTCTTTCCAAGACTTCATAGTCCAACAGGCACATCTTAGTATTTTTTTCAAGTTTTTTTCTTCCTTTTCATATGCCAGTGACTGTAGTTTGAGTCGTTACAGTTCAATCGATTAGTTATATCATGTCGTTACAGCTTAGTTATATCAATGATATAAATCGGACATTTCCCGAAGCCTGTTGGTGGTTCTGTGAGCTTATAACTCGCTTTACTGCTGGTAGACTGATAACCTCACCTTTAGGTAAGTTTTAAAAATCCACATTATCCCGGCTTGGGACAAGTATAACTGTCATTGAACCACTCAATTCACCCAGCGAGGTGCAAGCGAAATTAAAAGAAAGTTTGTTACTTAAAAAGTTATTGCCGTAACTGCATTTTGATATTTTTGGTAAAAAAAATTACTAGGCATCACTGATTACTTAGTAATCAGTCATCTTGTATAAATCTGCTCCAAAACTCCGCTGGAGGAAATATAAATTTTTTGAAGAAGTGGGCCCAGTTATTATACTTTAGGTAGTTTAATAAGAACTTTGAAATAAATGCCGACATGCATGTAGGCTACTGTGGGCAGTGTTCATCATATTTAAATAAGACAAGTAACTCATTCTCCACCCCTGTTACCTTAATAGCCTTTGGCCAGACACGTTTGCTTACGGCAGGGGTTGTGACCGGTAAAGGAATTCAAGGTACGACAGTGCCTTCGTCTTCAAACTAAACTTTGGTGCGATTCTGGAATTACAAATATTTATTGGCAAAACTTTAACAGTTACATAACTGATTGAAGTCGATTAATATCAACAGACTAGTGCGTTTTATCATTGTGTCAATCGTGCATTTATTTAGCTAACTTTCTTAAAGTTCATTTAAATTTAGTAGATTTGTTTGGAAACATTGCAATTCATTTGTAACTAAAGTAACTAAAAAGCAGTTTATGTAATAACATCTACACTCTAAGCCTCGTCTAGGCTAATCCTTAATGCTTGCAGATCTATAATGTTGCAAAGCTTTTTTAATTTCTCACAAAACGGAGACAAAAAACTTGGTGCTGGTGCAAAAATCCATCGTGAGATTTTGATGGATCTCTCCGTTTTTAGGTCCTCTGAATCCAAAATTTAGGTTGAATTCACTCAGGGTTGAATCATATAAGTACAATGTGTTAAAATTCAGTGTTCATTTCAATACGCTAATATTTTACCAATTCGATTCAAACTTGGCATAAAATTCTTGTTTTAATAGCTCGGACAGGTTCATTTTAAAAACTTCAAGAAAGCTGTAACATTTTTGTTACACCTTTTTCAAAATGTCTTCCATCGTAATTAGCATTGAAATTAGTATGTAAAATTTTTAAATTCCGTTAAATATACTAATATGTGTAGGTTTTAATGCGTATTATGGTAGTGAAATCAAATTTTCAAAAAGTTAAGTTCAACAAATATATATGGTAGTCGGTGGTAGATGGTAGTGGTGATAGTCGGTGATAGTGGTAGATAGTGGGCACTTATCTACACATGCACAAATGTAAAAAATAAATCTTGTAGGCCTACCATATAAGAGTATATCCAACTGTTAATACTCTAAGAATTGTGATGTTTGGGCTGGGCATGTGTTACAACGGCGTTTGATAATAATTTAAATATTTATTAATGAATTATTTATATACAGGATTTATTTAACTGTAAACTCTTTAAGCAATTTTTTACTAAATGGGTTGGTTAAGTAGTATAATGGTTCATTATTTATTATTGGACTTATTTATATACATAATTTTAACAAATAAATATTAAATATAAAATGACTTAGCAACCGGTTTTAAAATCACCTTTTCACTTTCATAAGAAAAACCACAGCACTGAGCCAGAAATAATCAGCTCACTGATAGACTTAAATTCATATCAGGAATACTAATGACGGTATATTTAGCATTTGTTTAGCTACCATTATGTTTTTTTTCTTTCAAGGCTTAGATAAAGCTCTGGGGAAACATTCGTGAGCAGGGACCGAATGATGCCTCCTCAACATTGTTTACTATCTGCAGCTATTATTAAACCAGTCAATAAAACCCGTCCATGATCGGCGAACAAATCTGCCGGCCTAATAGTCAATTAACACGTTGCGCCCCGATAGCGTATCTCCATCAGTCCGACTATTGTCCTGTATTATTCTCGTAAAAATATCAACTTTATGGAAACAATTCCTACAAAATAAAACTCAGACACGAACCTAGAATCCGAAATGTGAGTTCTTAGTATCAGTAGATATAGGCAAATAACAGTTATGTTTCCTCGTGGGACGTCTAGCGCCTAAACAGTAATTCAGAAGCTATTAAACTCAACAGATTTGTTGTGATCGAACTTGGATCATAAAAGGAAACATAATAGAAATCATACTCGTACTGTTACTTTTTCACTATAAAATAGTATAGAAAAATTTGATGCTCGTGAAAAAATCACTTTTGAGATTTTCTTTTTGGATCTTCACATTTTCGGTTCCTTAAATCCAAAAACGTAGTTTTTACTCTGATCACTGTCACTTTGTGTTTCTGTGCATATCGCTGCACACCTAATTGGCCGTTTTTTATGACTTTTTTATACATATGTCTGATTTGTCCCTTTCTTGAGACAATTTTTTTAATTTTACAAAAAAAGTTTGTCAAAACACATTTTTTGTAAAACATTTTTAAAACGTCATCTTGTACTCCAACAAACGAGTTTAGTTTGCTGAAATTTAAGTATGAATCACATCATCAAAATTACGAACAATGGAATGTTACACAAACACACAATAAGGTATTTATATATGTATGTATGTATGTATGTATATATATATATATATATATATATATATATATATATATATATATATGTGTGTGTGTGTGTGTGTGTGTGTGTGTGTGTGTGTGTGTGTGTGTGTGTGTGTGTGTGTGTGTGTGTGTGTGTGTGTGTTAATAATTATTATAATATTAACGACCTCCTGAAAAAGTGATTTAGTGTAATAATCGGTTTTCGAGGTCCCGCGTCCTCTAATAACTTCTGAAGTAGATCACTTCAGTGAAAATAAGTTAATGAGTCTTCTTTTGACTTAAACTACGCTTTTGAAATAATTTTCACCTATCTTCCAAGTCCTTCTCTTTCGACCAAATATTTCAAATTTCGAACATTGTGACGTTTCTCTTATAAGTAGCCTATGTAGCCATTTTGTTTGTAATTAAAAATTTTTTGACACATTTGCTTTGAGAAAGAAATACAAACTATTTCCTGCAAATCTCTTTTATGATTTATTTAGAACCAATTTATAAAGCTCTCAGAAATGGAAATGTTCTGAAAATTTTAGGTTATTTGTTTCGCGAAAAAAGTAAATTTTCAGTGAACGAAAAGTCGTGTAAGTTTTTGAAAGACGAAGAAATATTAGGGGCCTATAAATTATTACACAACTCAATGGAAGCTAATTTAATTAAGAGCAATTAATTTCAAACAACGAAAATAGTTACTAAACAAACTTTAATATCAAACTTCGCCAATAAATTCTAAATTGTCACTTATTTTAAAATGATAACATCTATAAAGGTAACAAATTATATGCCTTGCCGCTTTACTAAACCAATATGTCTTCCTTCTCGATAATTATAATCAAGTAATAACTAGTTTTGAATGTCAGCTATTGAAGTGTTTGATACGAAATGCTAATGTTATGTAAATTGATAAGGCCGCTTAGTTATATAGTTCATTACTGACCATGCGCTACTACGACCAACTAACACATCTGCCCAAAGTGCTTTCCCAGCTGTAATATAACAGGGCGTTAGAAACAAAATTAACTTTTTTAAGGGCGTAATCAGTTCAGTGTAACTGTTAATAGGGTTTGTATTTTTAAAGAAACATCCATTTGCTTTGACAAAGTAGCAGCAAGGACCTGTAGAGCACAAGGTTATAATCGGACTTAGCCCGTCGCAGTTACAGCTCAGATTAGACAATTTTAAAAAAAGAAACGTTGGAAAGTCAGATATATCGAACTCTAACTATTTGGGTGAGCTGTGATATCCTACATGCTTTGGCGTTTTCAGAAAAAAAATTATGTACTAGAAAAAGTCAAGAATCAACCAACACACATTTATTTGCATACGCTCTTTCAAGGCAGATAGCACACTGTAAATTTTAGGTTTTTATTTATATACATTTAACATTTTTCCTAACCTGAGATAAGCCACAATGCTGACGTATCAGTATTTAATAGTGCGCTGCTTTCTGCACTTTCAAACCGGTTATTTGATTTTAGAAAATTTCGTATTTTTTTTTTAAAGGGATATGAATTTCGCAAATGAGGATTTTCAAAATTTTCAATTATTTAGTCTCGAAAGTAGAAGGTATTATATATATTATTATAGTAGGCTATAATTAGCAAAATCTTTGTTTTCCGTCCGCACCATGTCTATTAAAAAAATTAATACAAGAAAAATATTACACAAACTTTCTCATTTTCAGTTATTTCGCTGTTAGGCCTAATTGTTTTCGATTTATTTCCAACACGTTGGCTGATTTTTCAGTTTATTCAATACTTCGAAACTGGAATATTTGCATGTAGAGCAACTCATATGTTTTACTTTATCCTCGTAGACTATAACTGTGCACAAATTTGATAAAACGTTAGAACAGATTTCAAGAAAAGTCGATTGTAACAATTTTTATACCAAGTACTTTCGAAAACGATATGGGCAAACCAAACCTGCGGGTCAAATTTCAAAAAAATCTGCGAATTAGTTTAGTTTCATACAACATTGTGTGTGTGTGTGTGTGTGTGTGTGTGTGTGTGTGTGTGTGTGAAAGCAAAAATGAAAATACGTAGTCGTAATGATCTACCTTCATTTAATACGATATTAAACAGGAAATATTTGCCAGACAATAATTGCTCCTCTTTTCTTATTCTCTCATTTTGAAAATAATTTTATATTGTAGGTCTATTTATTTTCCCAAGGTTTAGATATGCCGACTTGAAGCGCTTATGATTTTTATATGGACTGTTATTAATCGCAACAAAATGAACACAATACCTGAACGCAATCACTGAAGAATGGAACTACGAGTACTTTTGTAATGTGCCGCCCGCTCTCTAAGGCCGAACGAACGGAGCCAGTGTGCGAGCCCAATCAATCGTCAATCAATCATAATATTTACATTGGTCAATCAGTAATAGCGGCACGAGCAGAGGATGGACCGATTAGGCCAACCTTTGCTGAACACTTGCAGAGATAAAGGTTTATCTTACACATCAATAGCTTTTTGTGAAAGATACCAAAAACTGTCAGTTTTAATTAATATTTTGTACTATAAAAACATGGTGGTATGCAGCTGTTTCGCTGAATTTCAAAAATACTTTCTTATTTTACACTTTTTTGAAAATATATTTTCTCCCTCATAAAGTGCATTAAAATCTGCGTATATCAGAATATTCAATGGAATTTGAAAATTTTAAATACTAATTAATTTGAATTTTAACGCTGATTACGATGGTGAAATCAGGTTGTCATATTCGTGTACGATAAAAAGTTCAACTTTAAACAATTTAAAGAACTTTTACAGTGATTAACATGTCAAAGCGATCATCACAATCGAATTTTGCACCAAGTTTGAATCAAATCAACATAAGCTTAGTCTAAATTAAAATAAACAACTTTTATTAAAAATACGGAAATGAAAAATGTTTGATTATAACGACAAAATCAGATTTTCCTATAAGGACTAATATGCAACAGAAATGTTGCGTGTTACGTCATCATGAGTGCAAGTTCGCGTAAACGTCTGATTTTTCGACTCAGTTGTTCCTTCGATAATAATATTTCCAGTGAGGTTATGTTATTGCTTATGATGGCTATTTTTATTAATATATTATGCAACGTTTGGCTGAGAATATAAATAATGATAAACTAACCATTATTAATTAATTGTCAGTATTTAAATAATAAAGTTTTAGAAAAGTACAGATCTTTAACAATATTATTACAGCAAAGAAAAATGTAAATTTAGAAAAGTAGAAAATTTGATATTAAAGAAATTTACTATTTGGGAGTAATTAAAATAATAAGTAAATAAACTCTGACTGAAATCATTCATTCTCGAAGTGTAAATAACTTTTTACAATGACTTTTGTTATGATTCTTTACGTATCCAATATTTTGAGCAATTTCTAACAGATTGGCCGATTTTCAGTTTTTTCAAGGTAGTTTTTGAATCGGGTGTTTCTGAGAAATAACTAAATGTGAGAAAGTTTGTGCATTGTTTTTACACTTTATTTAATAAATATTGTTAAATTGTATAATGTTTATTAACTTAAAGACACTTTATTTATAAATGTTTACAAAAAAAATTCAGTTTTAGCAAAAAAAAAAAAGAAAATATTTTCTTGGATATTACTCTATTCTGAATTAAGCAGGTAAAGACACGATTGCATAAGGGTAATTCAAATTATACTCTTCCTGGTCAAGGATACTGACTAATAAAATTATAATGTTATAGATCCAGCGAAGCAGGGCTTTAGTCGAGAGTTCCTGAAAATTTAATCTGGCAGTTGGCCACACAGGACACGCATTGTACCCGCAATAGTGTAACCTATGTGTAAGCAGTACACTACTTGCCATACAGTTTAATTATTAATAACCGTAAGCCAAAATTCTAAAATCGTTAAAAATGCCTCAAAATGATTTTTTTATATGATTTTTATATGATTTTTTTATACATATGATCAGGATCGATTTTCAAACAACTTTCAAAATGCGTCTGTTTTGTGTTATGAAATTTATAGCACGATAACAAGAGAAAGGATCAATTGTTTGCCTTAACATTTATAACACTAAATCGAAACTGATTGGAATAGAACCCTATCGCGGGAGCTTGAGAAAACTTGCAAGGGAGTGGACAAATTTTTAAAGAAGGGTTAAGTACCGATTATTTCGAGTGAGGTATCGTATGTAAAGGGAATTTTGCATTGTTTCCGAATATGGCATTGAAATTGAAGAATTCTAAGCCCTTAAAGGGTAAACATCCGTAAATTTTGTAATGTTTGACTTCAATAGAAAATTTAGGGTGTTCAGCCTATCGAAAATGTTACGCTAAAACCGAACAAATTCAGAACTTTTAAAGGGTTAAGTTCCTTAAATTTTTGGTTTGCATTTGAATAGGACATGTAAGGTATCAGGTAAATAGGAAATTCCCCGCTGAATCTAAAAATGTTATTAATTGTTCATTTCTTTTTGCAGTTTTGAAGCTCTTCTACCACGAGTATAGGCTAATATAAAATGTAAACACATGTCATAAAATGTTTTTTCTTGTATTTTTAAATTTTATACCAGTTAATTCATACTCATACAGAGACCTAAGTAAGCTGGTTTAAAAGTTAAGTTTTATCATTCTTCCATGTTAGTTTAAAACACCACTGCCAATTTTATACGATCCTATCATATACTACTGATATTACTTGTCACCAGGGAGTACACACAGGCTGTGCACTTCCCCCGCACTACAATACCCAATCACGCGTGGTTATTAATTGAGCGAAGCGAGTGTCACAGTGCCACCTAAATAAATGATCATTGATTGGGCACACCTTGGCAGATTGACGGATGTCTGGGGTCACGCCTAATGACACCTCGGCCCCCCACTGGGCCGGACTGCGAGCTGTCGGAGGCTGCGGCCAGTACAGACATTTTCACTTTCAATTTATAGATGTTCATTTTTTTTAATGCTAAAATGTTAATCTTAAATACCCAAAATTTCCTACTCGAAGCATTTCGACAGAAAAACTGAAACGTTTGTAGTTGGGAAAATCTAAAAGATCTAATTTTTAAAAAAATTGAATAATTTATACTTAACCTTAGTACCGATTTTCCTCATTTTTAACTATAATTATAAAAAAAATCCATGTAAAAATCCCAATGGAAATGTAAAAAAACCAATGGTAATGTAAAAATCCCAATGGTAATGTAAAAATTCCAAAGGTAATGTAAAAATCCCAATGGTAATGTAAAAATCCCAATGGTAATATAAAATTCCCAATGGTAATGTAAAATCTCAATGGTAATGTAAAATTCCCAATGGTAATGTAAAATCTCAATGGTAATATAACAATTCCAAAGGTAATGTAAAAATCCCAATGGTAATGTAAAAATCCTAATGGTAATGTAAAATCTCAATGGTAATGTAAAATTCCCAATGGTAATGTAAAATCTCAATGGTAATGTAAAATTCCCAATGGTAATGTAAAATCTCAATGGTAATATAACAATTCCAAAGGTAATGTAAAAATCCCAATGGTAATGTAAAAATCCTAATGGTAATGTAAAAATCCCAATGGTAATGTAAAATTCCCAATGGTAATGTAAAATCTCAATGGTAATGTAAAATTCCCAATGGTAATGTAAAATCTCAATGGTAATGTAAAATTCCCAATGGTAATGTAAAATCTCAATGGTAATATAACAATTCCAAAGGTAATGTAAAAATCCCAATGGTAATGTAAAAATCCCAATGGTAATGTAAAAATCCCAATGGTAATGTAAAAATCCTAATGGTAATGTAAAAATTCCAATGATAATGTAAAAATTGCAATTGCTGCTTTGGAAATATTCTATAGCCAGAGAAATCACAACCTTCAGTAAAAAGTTTTTTCTGTTTTTGTTTTTTTCATGTCCTTACTTTATACCAGTCAGACGAATGAAAACAAGGGATCAGCGTTAAAGGTAATAATAAAACAACGGCAGTAACTGCGTCCCGAACCCACACGTTGAGGTTTTAATTCTGAGACGCAGCAGACTGGCCGATGCTTCAGCCTCATTGAGCACGGAAAAGATTGCACAAGAAGAAGAAGAAGAAGAGATAGTAACAAAATACTTTTAAGACATCAACCAGTACGTTTTGTGTGAGTAGGTAAAGGCTATGTTTTTACTTTGCTATAACAACAGCCTATGTTCACAAGTGTGGTAAGCACAACTTATATCAAGGTTCCAGGATTACATATGTGCAAAATATTTCGGTTACGAGCTTAGCAAGCACAGAAAACACCGAGGCCGCAGGTAGGGGGAAGGGCAAAGGGAAGTTTCTACATACATAAGTACAGAAGAAAATTATAGGAATACATTAGTATTACACACACGTTTTAGTGCCTAGACTGTAGGCTAACGGAGATGCCATCAAATTATAAAACATCTGGTTAAGTAGTTTGGCTTTCTATTTAGTCGAAAACATTAAAATTAGTTATCAATTGTCGGTACGAGCCGTTAGGTGACCAGGTGATGTCATACGTCACATCTCTCGTTATATAAAACAATAACCAGTGCCAGCTAGACTCTAAAGTACAGGTGCCTCCACTCACCTGCAGACACGCGCAGACGCAGTAGCTCTCTTTGTAGTGTTTACTTTGGCCGCAATTAAAAGCTAATTATTGGACGAGATTAATAGCCGTAATAAAGCTAAGCTATTTGGAAGGCATTTGTAAGGACGGAAAGAAATTTAATTGAATTAAAGATTGTTGAAACAGTTATGTTTTAGGTTCGTAAATTTTGGTTAGTAACATGTTAAACTAACAAAGCGGAAAATTAGGAAACTTTGCAGTTTTATGAAGCACGAGAAACGGTACTTAAAAAAAAATTAAACAGTCATAAACATTTCTTTATTTTCAGAATAGCGAAGTTTCATTAATCAAACGTAAATTTATTAAATTTCTCCAAAAAACGTAAGTTTGTATTAAGTTAAAGAAAACACATTACAGGTTGCAATCAAAGATCTATATTTTGGCCTTCAAAGAAAAATTCATATGGCGGCAACAGTTCGCGGGAAAGTTGGAAAATATTTTGCTTATAGGTTAACCCCTTGGTAGCGAAAGACGTATATTGCCCGTCCTTCACTCTCAATGGCTTAAGTACTAAGGCCTGGGCAATGTCCATCCTCTACTTCCCTGATCTCTTTGCCGTATGTTTCTAGTCTAAAAGTCAAATATAGTAACATAAATCTATTTTCAATCTATGAGATATTTTTCCTTCGTTTATTTCCGTTGTTACTCGTTAATTTCCGCCAGTTTCTTTGTGAAGTTGTGTACGAATTTGGACTTCTAATCCAAATATAACTAAACATTTCAGTTTCACTGGTAATTCTGGCATCAATCCGGTTATTTCAAGGCATCTATAATAATAATAATAGTGAGTTAGATGTTTTAAATCAATTTTTATGTGACATATTTTGGAACAAGGTTGCTAATGAAACAAATCTTTAAGCCCATCAAAACATTTTAGCAAGTGGTGATAACAACAGCAATAAAAAATCAGTAGATGTCACACCTGATGAGCTTAAAGCCTATTTCGGACTTGTAATGTTGATGTCACAAAACCTAAAGTCTAGACTAAGTGAATATTAGTCCACTAGAAGAGTAATACATAGCCCTATATTTGGAGAAACTATGGCTCGTGACCGCTTTATGTCAATTTCAAAATACCTCTACTTTTCATCTACAAATGAAGGATGTGACAAACTTAGAAAAATTAGGACTAATTTAAATTTGTTTCTGTTTTCTTTTAAAAAAATATTTACTCCTGGAAAATATATTTGTATTGATGAAAGTCTAATGGCTTTTCGTGGGCCATTATCATATATTCAGTTCAATCCTTCAAAGCGAGCCAGATTTGGTATAAAAATATATAAAGTTTGTGACTCATTTCAAAATTTGTACTGGGAAGGAGTCTACAGAGGGCATAGACATTTTAGTAAGCGAACAGTTTGTATTGAGTATGTACAAGGATTTGTTTGGTCAAGGCCGTGTGTTAGTTATGGATAACTGGTACAGTTCACCAAACCTTTATTCATAGTAAGTAATAGTTTTCATAGTACTTCGTAACATTTAGAATCTTAAATGATGTCATTAACCATCATTGACTCATTGTAATGTTTAAAAAATCTCCAAAAGTCAAAACTGAAATAAAAATATTTCTATTATTCGAACTTTTCTAAAATAATAGAGACCTCCATGGTTTGACGTTTTTCGTATAAATTAAATTGAAAAGTAAGTTACCCAAACAAGAAGATTTCCTTAAATAGTATGTGATTAAAATTTATTTTATTAAATACTGTACGTAAGGCTTAATGAGCCTTTTTAAGATATCAAAGACGCAGATGGCAGTGATGTCTTCACATATTGCTGAAGATGATGACAGATTTGATTCCTGAAAAAATTCAAAAATGCAATTAATTTTAAATAAATGGGTTTTTATTATTCAGACTGTTAAAAACTCCTGCTATGATTTGGAACAGCTTTAAAACTGTTACTGTTTTGAAAAGGGAAATAATTAGGTCAAGTAGTGTAATGGTGCATTCATGCCTTCACAATGTTATACAATCAATTTTTTATTTTAAAAAAATAAATATTATTTTTAAGTTTATTGAGCATGCTTTATAAAAGTCTGTTTTTTCCTTCGAGGTATGCATGTACAGTATTTACGCAAGGTTTTACTTGTTCAAACAAACATGTTCAGTAGATAGTGTGATAACTACTGAATAATATTCCTACTGAATAATTTCATTTACTAAATATTGTAAGCTATTTCATTTAGTAAATATTGTGTAAAGAGTATTCTGATTTTAAATTTGTTAAGTTGTTATTACTGTTGATGCATTTTTGCTTTGTACATAATACCAATGAAATTATTACCATTTATTTCATGCCTGTTCCCATTACCAATGGACATTGTGCAATTGTAATCCTTCAGCTTACAACTTTGATAGTAGGCTGTCATCACTTCATCAAAAATTAAAAGTGCTAAAAAAATGTACCTTTATATAGTTTTTATAAAAAAGTACTATTTAAAAGTTATTTTTATTCAAAACGGACGCCATTTTAAAACAGAACTTTCAACCAGGTTTATTAATTTTTACAAATTAGGATGTTACTTAATAAACCCTTGTGAAACAAAATGGCGGATAATTTTAAAAATGACTGATTTTTTTGCAGTGAACTCTTTGTTATTGAATAGTTTTCTGAAAATACCAAATTTATTCCAGTACTCTTAAAAAAATACTTTTTCACATTCAGTTATTTCTGGCATATGTTCTGCTAAATAAACAAAAACATTTTACTTCCAAATTGTACAAATTTGCTAAATTGATTTGAATTATGTTTTTAATATAAAATTAAAGTTCAGCAAAGATTTTTGAGAGAATTTTTATATTCAATAGAAATCAGCGAACAATGTAAAAGAAACTTTTGTAAATTGGATTTCTTCATTTATGTTGCTTCACTTGTTTACCTACTCTTTTTTTATAATGAAACCATTTCTATTTTAGTAACTCCATTATGTTATTAGTATGCTAGTGTACTTGCTAGTATACTTGTATCATGATATTTGCTTTACCTCAGCCCTTGTGCATTCGTTGAGATACCAGGCTGATATTGTACATGCTTAGATATTTAGTCTAATGAAAATCAAGTTGTAGTTATGTATTTAACAGTTTACCTGTCTCAGTAATATATTATTTTAGTGTAAATTGCTCTGTATCAAACACAAAGTGGTTTCTCGCAATAAAATTCAAGAATTTTTTAAAAATTTATACAAATATACCACAGACATCATAATTTATTGTTTTTATATCTCTCTATAGGAAGTATAAACAAATTTTGGTGATTGGAAAAATTGATATTTATATTCTAGTTAATAGAACTATCTGTTTTTACTTGAGTAAAAAATCGTTTTGACTTGGAAGTGTGTGTGTGTGTGTGTGTGCATGTTTTAAAAAAATGTATAATTTATTTATTTAAAGTCAAATCAACTGTTTATGCCATTAGTTTATTACGTTATTTTTTTATTTGTGTAAATTGTTTAGACGAAACTATATTTTTTATAAAGTCTGTACTTCTTTCACAATTATTTTTAGTACGACTCTGTCGGTTTTTCTTCAGTTTTGATTTAATAAAAAAATATGTTTCTATTTGTTTTTATGGCTTATTTTACATCATTCTTTTCTACAAGTTTCTTTATTACCTATTTAACGAAGTTGTACTACAAACCTGAAAAAACGTTGCCTTTCGAGACTGAAATTTGTGTTTTTGAAGCAAATTATTTTACCAGCTTCTGTAGTTACAGATCTGGAACCTGTTTTATTCAGTTTGTGAAGTGAAAAGCTATAAAGTTTACCCCCTGAGTTGGTATGTTTCAGATTGTATATCTGCCAATCTTATGAGTTTGGAATCCTTCAACTGTTTATTTCGTTTGGAGTCCAAAGATGTTTGGCGTCCGTATATACTAGGCGGATGTTTTTATTTCAAAACTACTTTTATAATATAGATCAGTCTTCTGTGTAAATATTTGTGTCAATTAAGTGTTTTCATTTTATGCAAGGAAACAGTATAGATAAGACATAATTTTCGCCAATGAAAAATATTGTACTAACTAACCTAAGAAAAAATAGTGTTTTACTCGCTAACCAACAAAATTAAGTATTATTGTGATTTCGAATTGTTATATAAGATGATTATTTTGAGTAACAACATTTCAATATTTGTTTTATTAAATTTACCAATTGCATTGGTTGGTCCTCCGGAAAGTAAACTGATGCATTGAACAATTCTTCTTCATGAAATAGTAAACTGAAATATTTTGCCATACTTTTTCAGTGTTTTGTAAACTCATGTTTCACACAATAAAATACTTTTAAACACTAATGTAATCTTTAAATAATTAATAATATTTCACCACGGGTTTCTTTCGATTCGGTATTCAGTAATTTTCTTTTATTAAAAATTCGGCACACTGGTTTGAGTTGTGATTTTTGTGAACAAAATTTGAGCTAATTCTGATGGAAAACTAATATGCTGATTTTCCATGTTTTCTGACATCTTCTGTGTAACTTATTTGCACAATTTATTAGCGAATTGTCATTGGAAAATGAGCTGATGGAACGACAATCGTGACAAGACCAAAACCTGACACCTTGAACGAGTATTGATCCTGACCTCTAAATTTAAACTCAATTTTACTTGCTAAGAAATTTATAAATGAGTAAGAAGAGTGTATGAGAAATAAATCTACCAATTTTCTGAATATTTTATTGGTCATGCAATCAAAACAAGTAGTCGTAGACATCCTTCATTGTTTCGTTCGCCTTCATTAGTAAGTAGTATTTGGATAATAAACAAGTAGATTGTTTGCCTAACTTAATTAGACTTTGCAGACACTATGAAAAATTAATTATAATATTTGGCTCTTAAGTTTTACAATTATTTTTTAATAATGTTGCTTAATTTATTGGGTATTTGCCATCATGTATGTAAGTAGTTTTAGTAAATCATACATTTTGTTTTGAGAGTGTGGATCAACCAGTTTCTAACCTAAGACTTACAATCAGAAAAAAAATTGTTCTTAAATAAACAAATTATGGCAAATGTCCGATTAAAAAAATAAGAAGCAAATAGCCTACAAAACTATTAACATTAAAAAAATGATAAAAATTTATTAATTGCAAGATTTATTTATCAGCATAAATTGATTTTTGTAAATTTCTTCATCTTTAATACAGTGGTTATTGCCTTGAGTATGTAAAACATCAATATTTCATCAGACATCAGTTTCATACACTAAGTTTTTGTAAGTAGGAAACGAATCTTGTTGTACTGATGAATCTTGTTATTGTGTCACGTACTGTGTACAAAATTTGAAATTGCCACTTCGGTTTTCACTTCACCATCTTCTACTTCTTACTTCTTTCAGAAGCATTAGATTGGTCATGTATGTTTATCATTTTGCTCAGCTCAAAGGCAGGATAGTTTAAATTATATCTTCAATATTAAAAACATTGTTGAGGACTGGAGTTTAAATTGACTGATTAGTTTTTTTAATTTATTTATTTGAAGCAACGTTTGCTGAAGCTATTTTTAAAACTGTTTCATGAGCTGAAGAATTGGCTGTTGTATTGGTTGTTTTGAACAATCAATTCTTTGTAGTCTTTCAGAGTGTTCTACAGCTTTTGATGTTCACTTCTCACAACATTGGGTTCATTCTTGAACATTTCTTGAATGCTTCAATTTTCCAGTTCTACTTCTTTAATGCTTGTTTCTTTGATACTTTAAACTCTGTGATACTGTTAATCCAGGTTTTTTTTTACCAAGAGGCCATTCTACTGAGCACAACCGACCCGGAAGGTCATTTAGCTCACACGATATATGCTACCCGGGAGGCACCTGTACCGATGTACGGAGGCGACCTTCGTTTACCCCCCATAATTTTGAAAAAAATAAAAAATAAAATAAACGGGGAAAACAAAAATTTGATCACGAAAATTTGGACACGGAAATTTTGACACTGAAATTTTGAAACTGTTTGTGATCAAACAGTTATGACCTAAGAGGGGGGGACATGTACATCAACAGAAATTGTGTGCATTGTAGCTGAAACAGAAAACAAAATAGGTTAGACACTTGATTAATGGAAATAATTTATAAACAGGTATAGTTTAAGTAATTACAATAATAACATGAAAAACTACAAAAATATATTAAAAATGGAAAAAAATATTCATGAATGATATTGAGATATCATATTGATATTGAGACTCAGACTGACACTCTTCATCCCATTAACTCTTTTGTGTTCAAAATATTTCTAAATATCAAAAATATAATAGAATATATTTTGTCCAGAAAAAACAATAGTATAATGTTAATGGCTAAAATATAAACTTAAGACATTCAGTCCTTGATATTAGGTTATTAAAAATTAATTTTTGCAAGAACTAAATTTACTTCATAATATTAAAAACCTTTAAAATAGTAATTAAGTATTATTATTTGATAGTTTTGTAATATTTAACTGATCAATATAGTTTGTTCAATGTAGTTGTTTATACAAATTCTATGCATATTCACTACCAAAGAATAACCTTGAAAATGAATACATAGGTTAATATATTGAATACATTTTAGATGTTAAGTCACAAAATATTATTCATCTATAAGTAAATACATACCACAAACTTTTGTTGATGTTGGAGATTGCTCAACTCTATCTAAGGTATTAAAAAGGTCAGACATTATCACGTTTTTAAGGTAGTCACTGAGAGACCGATTGTCCAACGGTGACTGGCGATCACTGGACCGCTGTGGGACGTACTGCGATACATCACCTTGCAAGCCCTAGAAAATAAAACAACACATGTTATTGCAAACCAGCTGACCTATTATATTTCAATTTTCATGTATGTTAATGTATTCAAATGTTAGTGAAACAAAATATATTGTGTAGTATTAATATTTACAAAAGCATTTTTATTTTAAGGTTTTATGTTTCTTATTTTATCATTCTAGAAGTTATACTTACACCATAACCTAACAAAACAAAAGCTCACCTGGCGAAGCATGACTTCCTTGGATACGGCCCGCAGTATATACCCGATGACTACCCCTGAAAACAACAAATTATACTTCAGTTAAATGTTAAAAATAAAATTACTGTATTAACTGCTTTAAAGCTGAAATCAGCTTAATTAATAAGATTTGAAGTTAAGATAAGACATCCATAATGGCTTATTTTTGCTTTGTTCTATTTAATTGCAAACCATACATTTTTTTACAGTAATTTGTGTTAAGAATCTTCAAATATCCAAACTTTGAACAAAATTTGATGAATCGATTTTGAGAAATAGGCTGATATACAGATCTTTTGTCAAAATTTTCTGGATTTCAAAGAGATACATTTCGTTTTCAGTACTTCAGGACATAAGTTCTACTGTGATTACAACTGTTTGGAATCTATTTTTAAATTAAAATTTTGTAAATATTTTAGGGAGTTTTCACCAAGAAAGGCTTTAAAATAACAACGTAAAGAAACAATATTTTATTATATCATAAAGTCAAACTGAATTTAAGAAATAGCGAGCATGTTAAATAAAGTCGAAGCCAGCTTTAAATGTTTAGTTTCAAAACTTTAATGTCAAAATAATTCATTTAATAGACAAACATTTCCTCGTTTTAGTTTTAAAATAAGTGGAAAAAATCACAATAAATAAATTAATGAGGAACTGAACTTTGTAAAATATAGCTTAGTTGTGTTTTCGAAGCAAAGTCATACTTACTTTCCGTATAAGTGTTCGTAGTACGGAGATCCTGGTTCCATTCTGAGAAAAAACATAGCATAATGTATTCCTATTTTTAGATTGTACACTAAATATTTCATGCCTTAAATTATTCATAGAGTTTACATTGTTTAGATTAAAAACATCTTTAGTTGCTTTTTGTATCAAGAGGTCTTATGATTTCTAAGACGCTGAGCATCTACTACATAAGAATATGAATTTTTCAATTATTGACCTATTAAACTTATCAGTTTACAACATATTGGTGGCAATTAATTTGTGTTTAATAAATTTAATTTTTAGATTTAGTAATAATTTTATAATTATTTTTCAAGATGTATTAGTCTGGAATTTGTAACTATTTTTTTTCATAGCATCTGTAATTTCGTTAACCATATATAAACCAATAATAAGCTTTCATTACTTTGAAGTGTTTGGTTTTTTGTCGGCCAGTCCCGCAACAGCCACGTTTTTTTAAAGTACTTATATCACCCTTGTGTATGCACATGACTTAAGTTTGTATAATTAATTCTTCGCTATGTAGTTATCAATAGATTTAATGTGGTGTTTATATTAGGAGTTTAGGTACGTAAAACATTCAATTATCTAAGTTATTACTAAAATAAAATTCATACTTAAGGTTTGAAAAAAAAATCAGACCAAAATTGTGAGTGCAAGAAGCTACTTCAAAATATGTCACAAAACATCTATTGATAGATATTGCATCTCCAAATAGATATTGCATTTGATACGGTATGTTTGTGTGTGTGTGTGTGTGTGTGTGTGTGTGTGTGTGTGTGTGTGTGTGTGTGTGTGTGTGTGTGTTGTATGTGTGTGTTGTTGTTTTGTTGTGTGTACATGTGCAATGTACAGCTAAATCCACTCAAAAGAACTGAAATTTTAAAATAGAAGGTCAGACAAAATCTCAAAGCTGGCTTTAAACACTTCTAATTATATTTTTATAAATAAAATATTTAGCTGAAAGTTACACCTCTTTACATAAAACACTCAAGGTAAAAACTTTTGATTTCTAAAAGCAATGCCAAATCACGGGTAATGTGATTTGTATTGCAACTGTTACAACTATTTATTATTATAACTATAATCAATTTAAATTGCCAAAAATCAAATTATTTTAGGAACATAAACAATGTTTTCTATAAATATTTAAATATTACCATAACAGATACATTGTGGAAGTATGTATTCATCAGTCTCGTATCTATCAGGCGGCTTTGGGAGACAGCAAAGAACTGCAATCAAAATGAATTAAATTGTTAACGAACGAATAAAAAATTATAGCATATAATACCTTTCACTCATAATTTCTTGCAAACATTAATTTTTTTTTATTTTAAGGTGAAAAGCACATTGAGGCTATTATCACCTCGCTAAATGTAATTGTGAGTACAAACATTAATATAGTTTTTAATAGGAATTACTTATTTTAAATTTAAACTAAATGCTTTCTCCTTTCCTTAAACCACACACATAATAAAAATGAAAAAAAATCCTCACACAAATGCGTCCGTACCTCTTAGTGAGAATGGTTCTGCTCAAGTGAATGCAAGAGAGCCTTACAGAAGATTTAAAAAAAAATACATAATTTTGAAACTGTGCTATAATTCACTTTAGAAACTCAATTTTACTGATTTAAAGAAAAACTGTATAAATCATTTACAATAAAGAAATTTTAAATTCAACATCCTCCCTTTTTATGAACATTCATCATAAAACTCTCCTGGAAGTTATGTAGTAAGTTGCAGTAAATGGTAATTTGCTTAATAGGCTATTATTATTGACTTGTTAATTAAAAGAAATTAAAGAAATCCATCATTTAGTAAAGTTTTTAGCTTTTTAATAAAAGGACCAAGAAAATGAGAATGTTTTGTTTTCTAATAAAACTATTTGAACTCATACGAATTGTTGGAATGCTAAGAGTACTGACCAAGCATCTTCTTTCATACATCTAAACACAATCAACGAGAAATTAAAAAAATTAATTAGATTAAGAATTAATTAAACCAGGATAACCTTTATAAGCATAAATAAATTCTTCACAAGATTAAACCCGTTGTTATCTGTTTCCAGATAACATCGTAAAGCTACATCGTTCACCCGTTTCAAGAATGACAAAGTGACGCCTTTGAAATGTACACTTGCAGTTAACATGAGGTTACTTAACATTAACAAATAGCAATTAACATGGACCTGCAGAAATTCAAAATAAAGTTCTATATAGGATGCATGATACGTAATTTTTGAACCTGATGTAAGGTGGTTGCTTGGACAGACAAACCTAGAGGTCGAATGTACAAACAAAGAATAGCAACTCCAGTCTGTAGTAAGGAGATAGTATTTGTTCATCAGATTTTCAAGAAAAGCTCTAAGTTATAAAAAGTTATTAAATGTTTTCCTACTGTAGGCCTACATAATTCAAAACATAAATTTGGTTAAAGTCAGTAGTGCAAACTATGGTAATCAATAAATTTCATATTAAAAATTCTGAAAAGTTTTTTCTTAATGTTTTGCCAAAAATACGAGCACGTATATATACGTTATAAAACTCAGAAATAGGTTTTTATTAACAAAGATATTTGTATGTTGAATTACGTATTTATGTATTGTATGTATTTAATTGCATTACTACAAGATCACATAAACATTTTAACCACAATAACACTAATGGCTATCACAATAACTTAGGCTTATCCCTTATAACAACAAAGTATTCAAATCTATAACAAATCTAAAACCATAAATATATTGCAGTATATTTTTAGATTTAACACCTCATTCTTCTACAACAACTTTAATAATAATAAAAATATTCTTAATAATAATTAACATTCATTAGTGGATTCTAAATGTTTTTTACACTGATAAAATAACTGCAACAATAACAGTAAATATGTTGATAACATTTTATAATAAAACCATAGACTCACAACGCACTGCTCTCTTAATACACCTCAAAATCTTGCCCATAACTAAGATTGATGTTCTCAGTTCGACAAGTAAAGAAGAAATGATTTCAAAATTCCATAGAAACTCAAATTAGAGAATTTTAATTGTTAAAAATTGTTTTATAACAATAGTATTGTTGGACTTTTTTTCATATTCACAATATGAATCACGAAACTGGCACGTAACCAGAAAGGCCTATTCAGAAAAACTAACCAAACAACAATAGAGATATACTTTGCAATATGAAAATGGATAATAATTTATTTAAATCACAGCTGATTGAAGCATTTTTGGTTGATCCTTTTACTTCTACACTTGTAAGCAGGATTCTACACTTTTAATTTTACAGGATTTACTTGTAAGCAAAAGGTAATCATTATTCATATTTTCTCTCTTTATTTGTTTCACCCAAATTTGGGGTACACTAAATCAATCACTTTTTAATGTTCTGTGCCTTCCTCGTAGCCCAGTATTGCTTCATTCGTTGTGATCTTGCTTTTCTTTCTTCGTCAGAGATTTGGATCGTTCGCTTGGATTTGACTTTGCCTTGGAACCGTTGCTTCTTGTCCTTGGTTATTGTTTTGGCTGTTCTGTCCATGAGCATAGTGTCAGTGATTTGTAGTTCTGTTATGTCTTTCTCTGTTTCTCTAAACCAAAGTGGTTTGGCTCTTCTATTGTGAAAGTAGTCAAATATTTTTTTGGTTAGTCTATTTTTTTCCATTCGGAGGATGTGCCCATAAAAATCAATTCTCCTTTTTCTTATTGTGTCTGATAGTGTTTCAGTTTTTTGGTAAAGAGTTTCATTCCTGATGTGTAGTAATTGGTTGTTACGGAATTTGGAGCCTAAGATTTTTCGTAATATTTTTCTTTCTTTGATCTTCAGCCTTTCAAGTGGGCCCTGGGTTGTGAGAGATAATGTTTCAGTTGCATATAAGGCTTCTGGTTTAATTACCGTATGATAATGCCTTATATTTGTATTCCAGGAGAGGGACTTCTTGTTGTATGTGTCTTTGGTAAGTTGGAAGGCTAATTCAACTTTATTTCTCCTAGATTCCATAGCTTTTTTCTCTAGGGCGTTCCAGCTGATCCATTTCCCAAGATATTTGAATTCTTTGACTATCTCAATGTATTGTTCTCCCACTTGAAGCTTTTTTGGTGGTTTTTGTATGTTGTCAATATTTTAGTCTTTTCAAATGAAACTTTGAGACCCATTTTTAAAGCTTGCTTCTGGAGTTTAAGAGTCTGTTCCTTAGCTTCCTCCAATGTCTCAGCTAGTAAGGCCTGAGACATCATAAAAGCCAAACAATTTACCTTAATGCCTTTGTTCTTAGTTCCTAGTCTGATTCCACTATGCGTATTCACATTCCACTCTCTAACTATTTTTTCTAGAGCACAATTAAATAACAGTGGAGAGAGTCCATCTCCTTGTCGGACTCCTGTTTTAATCTCAAAAGGGGTGGAAAGTTCTCCCATGAATTGAACTTTGGAGAATGTATTAGTTAATGTTTCCCTGATAACATTTGTGGTTTTGTTATCAAGGTCTAGTTCTATATATTATTTGAAACAAAACCATTTTTGTTAATCTAATATAAGCTCTTAAAATCACCAGTAAGTAGAGAAGAACGTGGTTTATAATGTTTAACATTTTGCATACGAACTAACTGTGCCATAATAAAACAACATAACCATTTACTTTACAGGTTAATCTCCTACTGATTAGATTTGTCATTGTTAAAGGATTTGCTTCTCATTTAAAGTAAATGGTTGATTTTATTCATAAACATTTACTACTGACAAAGCAAATGCATTAACAAAAGAAGGATTTAATTTTACTCTATAGTTTTACTTTTAGATTGATATTTTTGATTGATATTTTTATTCATATCACTTGAAGGATATGTTTCAGATTTTGTGAATTAAAGCATTTGCTTGTTTTTATTCATAAGGCTCAATTTGTATTAAATTGTACATAAGATATTTATTTAATTACTTAATTACTAATAAAATTTATATTTACAAAATTTACTTACATATTCTAAATTCTACAAAGTGTTCATCTACCAGCCAGATCATCAGCAGGCAGGCCATCAGCTTCTGTAGATACACCATTGCGTCTTCAAAGTAAATTCTGGGGACATTTTATAGGAAAATCCCCAACAAGCAAAGCAAGACCATCTAGAAAGTGTAGAGTACTGCAAAAGGAAAAAGGTCTGGAACTATTTACCAGTGCAAAAAATGTAGTGTTCCTTTGTATTTGGAAAATTGTTTTGAAATTTATCATAGTCAGACAAATTTTTGAAGAGGAAACAAAATGTACATAGTGTAAATATATAAACATAAAAAAATGTTAATATAGAGTTAAAAGTGTTGGCTAAATATGTGTTAACAATTACAACAACATTATGGAGGATAAAATTGCGGTAGGTTACTTGCTTTTATTATTGCACATAATCTTAGTGTAAACTACTGAAAAAATTCAGTACTGAAGGCCAATAACATGTTAGTAAAATCCAGTTTCCAATGGGTTAAAGAATTATTAAAACTGTTAAGTGTCGATTTATTACTTTTTTCAAAAAGTACGAATTAGGCACTACAACAGTACAGTCTACCACTGAACTGGTTTAACATAAGTGTAGACTATTGCGCCATACTTTTAGCATTATTGCAATGTAGGCTACTAATTATAATATTATTGATCCAAGGAAGCGAGGTTATTAGTCGAGTGTTCGTTAAAGATTAAGTTGGTAGTTAGTCACAGAGGGCGCTGTTATGCAGGACACGCAATGCCTGCTGAAAGTTTGCCTCTACCACAGTACTGGCTTTAGTGTAGGCCTAAGTGTACGCTATTTTTCCATACAGTTCAGCTTATTATAATGTAGGCTACTCTATATAAATAAATAAAATTCAGTATAACACTGAATTGGTACGTAAATAAATATATACACTCTTTGCCATACACTCTTTGCCTTATTACAATGTAGGCTCTAGGTATACAAATAAATAAAATTCAGAATAACACTGAACCAGGGGCCCGTGAAAAATTTCGCACTATAAAAGTTTTAAGTAAACACAGCCTTTTGAATAAGAGTGGTCGTTGGGGTGAGGGCGGAAGTTGAAAGGAAAGGAAAACATGTTTAAAAAATAAATCGAAAAGCGATCGATTTGAAGTAATAATCACAAAGTTATGGGTCATTTTAGTATATACGTTTCAATACAGGTAATTGTTTTTTTAATAGTAATTTTTACAGCATTCTACAATACCTCGTCGTAAACGATATTTGATGTAAGAATGTACTTCTTGTACTTTTTGTATCTAATTTTCTTTAATGGATACAAACATGTTAGTTGATTTAGTTAGGCCTACCCATGAAAAGGCTACAACAATTGTCCGTGGTAAATACAATACTGCTCTTTGAAGTTTTTGTCCCTGCGACTTGTTTATAGTGATAGCAAACGCAATTTTAATAGGTCTTCTAGTCAATTGAAATGGTTTGCTTGATAACCTCTAACTGTATTTTGACATTTTAATTGTACTTCGTATTTTATGATGTCCGTATTAACAATTGATAAATGCACGATGGAAGGAGAAATCACAAATATATTTGTGTAAAAACAGTGTCCAAAACATGTGTTTTGTATTCGAAATGCTTGTCCTGGCTTGTACGACGGGCAGGGATAGGAGACTGTCAATAGGGCAACATAATCTATAAGTTAATGACTTTAAAGTAAATATTGAAATTGTTCTGAGCACGTTATGAAAAAAGCGGCATTTGTAATGGGATTGTCTATTCGTGATTAATAAGTTAGCTTCGTAAAATATACAAAATATTGTCTGATTTGTGATGCCGCGCATGCGCATCCACGATGCCGTTTTGCCTGTGACAGTTAAAAGCGTTTTTAAGTTAAAATTTTCCACAGACAGTAAGTTTTAGAGCAAAATCGTTTTGCAATGTCTGAAGCCGGTTTAAAAGTCTTTCTAAAGAGACCTCATTTATGCCTGTACGAATAGTATGTGCTGAGAAAAAGGGATTTTGACTCGAGAAATAATATATATGATTGGTACGTAAATAAATACATGCACTGTTTGCCATACAGTTTAGCCTTATTGCAAAGTATGCTATTCAAATTTTAATCCGAAGAAGTAGGGTTTTAGTCGAGTGTTCCTGAAACTTTAAGTTGGCTGTTAGCACAGAGGCTGTTATACAGACCATGCTTTACCTGCTTTTAAAATATTCACTGTACATCCGCAGTACTGATTTAGTGCGTAAATAAGTTACTCACAAGATTTTAGATTTTAAATAAACTACCAGCAACTACGTAATACTAAAGGAAGTCACAAGAAGCATTTATCTCCTGCAAGTTTTAATAAAAAGAACTAAATATTGAGATAACCAAAGTTTTTAAAAAATAAACGTAGAGTATTTCTTTAAAATTTAAATAGTTATTTTAAAAGTCATTACTTTTATTTAATTTCGGGTTCATTTAAACCTATACAATTAAAAAAATATATTTTACGACAGTACATTCATCCTTCATGCTATTTAACGGTACATAATTATCCCACATAGGCCTATTAGTTGCTTAAAAAATTGCCCACCATCAGGCCGAATGGTTTCCAAATACGGAACGGAATTGTTTTAAATGGTGTCGAGTGAAATAAAGAATTAACCTGGTGCGGAGTTCAGGCAGTTTCTTATGGGAGATGGCGGTTGTTTCTAAAAAATGCTTCTGCTTGTTTGAAATCTGACTATTCAGAAACTGGATATAATTATTTTGTAGCTAGTGTTACGAATTACAAAAGAGAATGGAAAGGTTTATGTCTAAAAATAAAGACATTTTGGGAATTTTCATATACTGTTTAATGGCCTACATTATGAGCAAATAAAAAATATATTCCCGTTTGACCCAAGATACAGTCAACACACTTCTCGATAAAATAGGTGAAGATAGTTCATGGTGTGATACATAGGAGAGCTATAGAAGAATGGTGGGGGAAGCGGAATCAGCTTCCAAACCTAGATAAAATCGAAAATATGTTGAACGGATTTCAGCGACGCTGCTTGACTGTGTCCACAAATCAGTTTCCGTTCTTAATGGCCGCTCTTACATTTCAAACAGTCAGGATCGGATTTGGGGGCTTAGTCCCCTTCGCTCAGCTCAACTCCGCTCCGTATTTGGTGGACACCGGGTAAACTAATAGCACGCGGTAATTTCGGCCAAAAATGTGGCCGCCAAAGTAGGTTCCGAAAATGTTAATGAATATCATACATTACTTGAACCAATAAGTGGTTTGAGAGCTAATAATGCCTAATTGTGCCCTTTGCCTAACTGAGCCGAAAAATTCACCTCCGTAAAGAATTCTAATCAGTTGCGGGTGATTAACGACAAATGTGCCAACCTCACGGACTATGTGAAACATAATGTGACTACTGTAATTGTGACTAATTTCAATAATCTCGTAACATATTTTAAATAAAGAAAAAATGGTCCCCACACATTGGCACACTACACTTAGTGAATTCGTCTAGTCATAAGTGATGTGCTCGACAAATCAGAGATATCTAAGTAAAACACACACACACACACACACACACACACACACACACACACACACACACACATATATATATATATATATATATATATATATATATATATATATAAATTGTATATATTGAATAAGTTGCTGAACTTCTGCAGTGGTTTTCTCATATTAGCATTTCTACAAATGCTTTGTTTTAACGCTCTATCTACTATTTTGTTTTTTCACTAAATAAGTTTTATCTCCAGAATGGTTTGACCATTAGTAAGTAATTTGGCACATTACTTACTAAGATAAAGGCTTATTTCTAGTTGAAAATATGATGCATCATTGACCACAAGAAAAGTAATTCGAAGGCTAAATAATGATTTTTTATAAATATAAACGCGAAAAAATTTGTAACAGTGTTTTACGTTTGGGCTGTTAATCCAAGTTAATCCTCCGTTTATTCCTTATCAGAAAACCAGCATTATTAATGAAGTAAAAACAGCGCCTAGGCAAAGGAAGGAGACCCAGGCAAAGGGTAAGATCACGAACTTGCACGATTTGTTAAGTTTGGTCAACATCGCTACCGCCTACACCGTTAATAATTCTCGCTCGCTAAGCTCTGTAATTTCACGCAAGCATATTCAGGAAACGACTCTTGGTTTTTATTGGCGGATCCATCGAGGGTAGGAGACCTTCTGTCCAATCAGGATTCGCAAGACCCCGCTTACGTTTTTAATCGATATGCTTGCCCCATTTAAGGTCGCCTTAAATGAGTTTTTCTTTTTATTTATGACCTTTATCATGAGAGGTAGGATGTGAACTAATAATTATATGGAAATTAAACAGGCATAAAAAGTTGAATAATGTATACACGTATGTAGCGGGGTCCCGATATGCAAACCTCGGCTTCAAGGTGACACGAGCCGCGTTTTGCGCTAGTTTTATCTACTATCTACAGATAGCAGCACCGTGTATGTAGTGTCAAGATTTAAACCCTACCGAAGTCGTTAAAAATGAAGTCGTTAAATTATGAGGAATTGTTACAATTACTTTACTGTAGAAAGAATTTACACTACATCTCCACAAAATTCGACTAGAACATATTTACAAAGATCTTTAAAATTAAAAAAAGGATAAATAACGCGAAACATTCATTTAATTACCTAAAATTGGCAACGAGAAGATTGGTTGCGCAGTTCAAATATTTGGGGAGAGTTGCCTCAACAACTGGAGGAACGGATGAAGATGTAGCACAAAGAATAAAGAAAACAAAGGACATCTGGTGCACCAAAGCTTCAGCCTATCTGGTGCAAATAACAATTAAGGAGAAACACAAAAACTAAATATATTTGAAAGTAATGATAAGTCTGTCGTTATGTATGGCTGCCAAACTTTGAAAATTACTAAGCTTGTTGTAAATAAATTGCAATGTTCATTAATTGATGTCTGAGAAGGATTCTCAGAAATCATTGGCTAAACAGTATCATAAATACGGAATTGTGACGAATGTGTAATCCGGTGCACATTTCAGAAATGATAAAAAAAGAAGGAAGGTGGAATGGTCACACATTCAGAGGCCCCAACAACAGCATTTGTAAACAGGCGCTGGAATGAAATCCGCATGGAAGGAGAAGGAGAGGAAGGCCTCGAGAGTCTTGGAGGAGGATGGTTGAGAGGAGAGATCTGGGGGAGCTGAAGTGCGTGGCGCGGAACGGAGTGCGGTGAAGGTCCTTCAGTTCTACGTCCCCCGTGGGATTAAAGGAAACAAGAAAGTAATTCTGTAATAGGAGCCCCCAAATGTAAGCACGAAGCACCTAACTTCTCCTCAACATTGCACAAACATTGGTCATTCAAGTACTTATTATTGCTGATCACTGAGCTTTGTAACGCGAGTTTCCGTTGTCTTGTTTCAAACAATATCCGTTAAACAGCAAAGTTTGTGCAGTGCTTTTTGCCTTCGCTATATCATTACAGTAAATTGGTGACGTCACAATAAAAGCGTTTTGTGTCTTTGTGTTTGTTAAGCGTAAATCGATGATTTAATTGTAAAAAAGTCTTCTTTCGAAGTAGGCTAATGTTGATCATCCTCCTGCTAATTAATAGGACGCTCGTTGTTCACAGACACGTGTAGCTTACGTAAACAAAAAGGCCGTGGAAGGTAATGTGTGCATGTCCACAATATTTCCGACTTTTTAATTTTTCAGTTCCAAGTCAAGGCCTAACTGTTAATAACCCTAACTCCCTGCACGAGAACTGATCATTTCGAAGTTGGCAAATCGCAACAACAAGTGTAGTAGCCTATGGTTTTCTAGCAGGAATACAGGAACCATTATCTTCTTGAACTGCTTATTTTCTAACGACTCGGCTATTTCCTGTAAGTACAGTATTTTCCAAAATAGGTTTTACAATTACACCGCGTGTCCACCCACTTTTACCCAAACCTTATAAATTATGAAAGCAACGTCAGGATAGTGGCTGAAAGTTTCGCAAAGACTAACATAACAAAGAACGCCTGAATAATTGAAGACGCTACGCCTTGTTGCATGAAACGTCATGCCTGCGTTAGCGCCAGCGGTGCGAGCGGCTGATTCGGGAACTAGATTGGAAAACTGTATTAAATTTCCTAAATGTTTGTTTCAGTTTTTTAAGTAAACTGTCAGTTCCGCGCGGTGAAGTGGCTGCCCAACTACGCGTGTCTAACTTTGATTTGGGCTGTTTTCAACTCCGATAAAGAGCTGCCAAATTGCCAAATATTTTCCGTTTTTGCTATTAACTTCTTTTCGTATTAGAAAATTCCATTGAAAAATGAGCTGTTAACGTTGGAGTAGCCTTCATGGTAAGATCCAGACTAGACCTTCAAATGAGCGCCGATCCTGAACTCTATATCATTTTTCGGTCCAATTTTATTCAAACTTGGTATAAAAATTAATTTTAATAAAATACTACACTTAAAAACGTTCGTTATACAGAAAAACCAGTTTACAGTTTCAAAATGGTGGTCATTTCCAATCTTTCAAAAAATAGTAACTTTTATCTTAAAGGCTACTTTTTTGAAAATCTGGTTTCACTATCGTAATCAGCGTTCAAAACAGCATCAACTATTTAATTTTCAAAATCCTTTGGAAACACTAAAATCTGTCAACGATAAAAGATTATTTTCATATTTCCGATGTAATTTGAAAATTTTAAATTTTATGCAAATTTTAATGTCGGTTATAACAGTGAAATCATCATTACTTTTCAAAAACCTGTAGGGCCTACGATAAGAAAATACACAATCATTGATGCCATTACTTGTAACAATTACTTTAATTTTTATGTATTAATTTTTGTAAAATACACTTAAATTAATTAAAAATTAGATGTTCTTAAAAAAACTTCTCAAAATTTTGATCAAATTTTAACTTGTAGATTTTGAAAAGAATTTAGACAATATTTAGACAGCTAGATGGATATTAAACAATAGATGAACGATATTTAGACAGCTGGTGCTTATGGCAACAAACTAAAAAGTTAAATGATTTCTTAAATGTGATTCAAATTATGAAACTTTTTAACGTAAGTCATTGTACCAAATTTTAATAAACAGAAATTAATGGTTCGGGAATCGAATAAAAATAGAAAATTAACCTTGACGTCATCGTGTACCTCCATAACCGTAAAACCTTCTATTTCAAAATTGGTTGAGCAATGGATCTTCACTTTTATAACTAAAAATTAAACAAAATCTTATTTTAAAATGTATACTATTAAGATTCTCCTGACTACTTATGTTCCTGTGTTTTGTTTAATATTGACAAATAGGACTCACGATTTCCTTCAACACTTGAATTCTTTTTTTAAGTTCCTTAAGATAATCAGATAGGCCTAATTGTTTACTATACAGGCATCAGATGTAAATTTCTCCTAGCTAAACATATGACTTTTTACTGGTTTTACTATTACAAGACAAACACATTTAGAAGCAGGAAAGTATAGGTTAATAGGTTTTACCTTGGTAAAGGCTATTTGAGTAATAGTCTAGTGGTTGTGCGAAACAGGTGAGCAAGCACTGTCGTTAAGTTCTGCAATGGCCGATTCAGATATGTTGTTCATTTATGTTTGCTAACACAACAGACATGTTTAAAGTGTCGTATCTATAAGATAATGAAATAAAAGAGATAAGGAGAATACCTTATGTCATATCCAAATCGCAGAACGAACGGGGTGTGAAGTGCATGGCACAGTGCCCTGGTACTGCAATGGCAAAGTAAATATATATGACCACACGTACCATGTTAGTTTGGTTTGGGATTAGTTTTTAACCTAATTATACGAAATTCTTAGAAATAATGTATTTTTTAACCTGTATTACCACGCGTACCATGTTAGTTTGGGTTAGGATTAGTTTTTAACCTACTAATATGAAATTCTTAAAAAGAAATTATGTTTTTCATCTGTATTACCACGCGTACCATGTTAGTTTGGGTTGGGATTAGTTTTTAACCTACTAATACGAAATTCTTTGAGATAAAGAAAGTTTGTTTTTCATCTGTATTACCACGCTTTAGGTTTGGGATTAGTTTGTAACCTAACATGAAATTCTTTGAGAGAAATTTCGTTTTTCACCTGTAATACAAGACATACCATGTTAGTTTGGTTAGGAATTGTTTATAATTTAACTAGCTGTTACCCGTTCCGGCTTTGCCTGCAATTATAATGTAGGCAATAAAATTTATAGACGATTTTCAAAATCAGAATAGGTCATTTCATTTTAATATATTTCTATTTACTATATTATACGATTTATGGTTTTCGGCCAAAAAAATACATTTTTGCTACTCGATACTCTAAAACACGGTCCTGTCAAATTTTAATAAATTACAGTATTATTAAAAAGTCACTATTACACATTTAAACTGGAATAGTATTGTGTTTATCTCAGGTACCTAAACCGTGTTCATACCAAATTTAATCTCAATTGGTCCAGTAGTTAAAGTGTGATTGAATAACAAACAAATAAACAAAAACAAACTTTCAGAAATATAATATGATTACCTGTTACCCGTCACGGCTTTGCCCGCAATCGTAATATACATTAAAGATCACGTATCACCGTGTTAGGACCAACAACCTTGTCAGTTAGGTTATGGTAAATTTATTTTTTAAAATAAAGTTTTTTTAACGCACCACCGTGTTAGTTAAGTTATGGAGTATTCTTTAAAAAAAAAATTAAAGCTTTTTTCCTGCATCACCGTATTAGGCCCAACAACCGTGTCAGTTAGGTTCTGGAATACTCTTTTTTAAAAAACAAATAAAGGTTTTTTTAATGCATCACCGCGTTAGGCCTAACAACCATGTTAGTTAAGGTTTTCAGTACTCTTTAAAAAAAATAAAGGTTTTTTTCACACATTACCGTGATAGGCCCAACAATAGTGTCAATTAGGATATGTATTATTCTTTAAAAAAATATAAAGGTTTTTCACGCATCACCGTGTTAGGCCCAACAACCGTGTCAATTAGGTTATGTAGTATTCTTTAAAAAATAAAGGTTTTTTTCACACATCACCGTGATAGGCCCAACATCCGTGTCAGTTATGTTATGTAGTATTCTTTAAAACAATATACAGGTTTTTTCACGCATCACCGTGTTAGGCCTAACAACCATGTCAGTTAGGATATATAGTATTCTTTAAAAAAATATAAATTTTTTTCACGCATCACCGTGTTAAGCCTAACAACCGTGTCAATTAGGTTATGTATTATTCTAAAAAAAAATAAAGGTTTTTTCACACATTACCATGATAGGCCCAACAACCGTGTCAGTTGGGATATGTAGTAGTCTTTAAAAAAATATAAAGGTTTTTTCACGCATCACTGTGTTAGGCCTAACAACCGTGTCAGTTATGTTATGTATTATTCTTTAAAAAAATATAAAGGTTTTTTTACGTATCACCGTGATAGGCCCAACAACCGTGTCAGGATATATAGTAGGATATTTTTTAAAAAAATATAAAGGTTTTTTCACGCATCACCTTGTTAGGCCGAACAACCGTGTCAGTTTGGTTATGCAGTATTCTTTTAAAAAATGGGTTTCTTATCACCCAAAACCCGTGTTAGACATATTTTTATTGTTTTACCGATTTACAACACGTTACTGATTTGCACCGGATAGCAATTTTGAGGTTATGTTTTTCACTTTTATTTTCGATTTTTATCGTTCTTCTCATGCTTTCATATTTTGGATTCTTGCTTTTGGGCACATAATAAAGCATTTTAGTAACAAAAATATCGAAAAATCCAGGATATGCTACACTGCATATTTACCATTTTTTCATATAATGTAATTACACAAATATATATACTACCTTACAATTGGCACTTTGCGTACGGATTTTTTTACATTTAATATTGAAAATTCAACACAAAGTAACAAATTAAAGTCAGTTTTGAAAAAAATTCAACTAAAATATTGAAAATGTTACATTAAAAGCAATAATTTTGCAATAAATAAAACACAGATTAAGATTCTTAAAATAGGATTGAATCTATGTTCATCTCAGGTACCTAAATCTCAGGTCCAGTAAATAACTACAGTTAACACATGCCACAAAACTAAAAACTAATAATTATTTTGGGCTGGGTAAGTAGTATAATGACGTTTTGTAAAACGGGAATAGGCTTATGTGTATCTCAGATACTTAAACCATATTCGTACAAAATTTCATCTTAATTGGTCCAGTTTAAAGCGTGATTGAATAACAAACAAACAAACAAACAAACAAACAAACAAACTTTCAGAAATATAATATGATTAAGATTAAGATTAAGATATGATATGTGTGGGAAAATATTGTGTGTTTAAGACCACATAAAGGAAATAAAACGTCTTTGGCATTCAAATATTTATGTAGTAAATAATATGCTGTAGGCTATTTCTACAACACGCAGGTTCAGGGTAAAGTTAGTAAATAGATCGATTATGTTTTATTTATCTTTACGCGATTGAAATTAAACAATTTATATCATGTAATAAAGAATTAAAAAATAAATTAGCAGACGAAAACATCACGGAAAGCGGCAGCGTTCTACACCGCTAGTCATCCAAGCTACCGTAGTTTATATATGCGGAGTTAACGAATGACACTTTTCAAGTATCCATAACCTTAAATCGGAAACTTCTATATAGTTAGCAGTACCTTAATAATCATGACGAAGTTGAAAGAATAAAAATCGTTTTGAAAATCGGAAGTCAAAGCGCAGAAAAACGATCTGAAAATAGAACTTTTAACCATTCTTTTTCTTTTTCAATATTGACTTGAACTACTGAACCGACTTGAATTAAAGGCACACGTTTATCCGTTCTGTTTGTAGGAGGTGCCTTTTGTATAAAAAAATAAAACAAAAGTAAACTTAGGTTTGTAAAATAGCAAAAAACCGAAAAAATAGTAAAGTTAAACATTTATGTGCCTACATCCTACTTAACCAATTTTGTTCAGCTGACTCGTTTTATTTGTCACGGTTCTGCTTTTCATGTTAAAAAAAAAAATATATATATTTTTTTTTTTTTTTTTGTAACGTCCAATTATTGTGCACACTTGGGCTAATGCAGACGATGGGATGATTTATAGCGTATGAAAATGCCAAGCCCTGGCCGAGTCCTCGGTGTGAAAGCCCAGTACGCTATCAACTAGGCCACCGAGGCGGCTTAAAAATAAAAAAAATCTAACATATCATTATGTGCGGTTATGTCAATATGTTTTTTGAATTAAAATATACACTAAAAATTATTATACATTATATACATTAAAAATTGAAAAACCGTCAGAAATGGTAAAATGATTAAAATTTGATACTGCTGAACCAATTTTCATCAATGAACACTCATTTTTATTCATAATTTTGTAGTATTTGCCTTTTTTATGACAAATATAAGAAATGAGTAGGTTTACAATTACAGCATTACAATAAATAGCAAAACATTTACTATATTCGGAAGTTTGTACCTAAATAACTGAACAGCTGAAATACAAAAATTGCTTTTTATGATACGTTATGAAAAATTAAAAAACATATCTTTTTAAGTTCTGTTAAATAAATAAATAAACAACTGCCAATAACAAACCACACGTAAAACATGTGTAGGTACTATGTTTCTACTGAATTCCTTTTCACCCCACGCTGCAGTAAGACCAAACAAACTGCCCATTAACCCGTATCGTAAGACAACCCTAAACTGTAAAAGTCGAATTTCGTGCTCGGCACCGCATTACGGCCGCAAATAAACGCGAGACATTTGCATCCGCGTACACGCAGTCGGTGATTATTTTAATAATCGGTTAAATCTCGACCGTAATGGCTACGATTAAATATGGCGGACATGGAGGAAGAAGGCTGAACAAGTCATGCACGCGGCAAATATGCAAATACCAGTCCGTGTAATTACTGCTGTATTTATGCATCTCTAATTGTCGTGCTAACTGGGGTTTCCTTCGCTCCAGCACTGCTTGCTTCTGATTGGCTGAGCCCGGTACAGTCGTACTGACACATTGCTGCTTATGCTTATGCAAGTAATCAAAATAATTGTATAATCAAAGCTCAAGTAGGTTCGATAAACGTAAAGAAATCTTAATAAAAAATACAAACTTTGATGTTAAGTAATAGTTAGATTTCTCGTTGACGTTATGAAAGCAAATTTTCAAAAATAATTAATTTTATCTTCACTGATTTCATTACTAATTTTATCTTCTCTGATTTAGAGTTTATAATTAAACTCTAAAATTCATTGAAAATTAGGAAAAGAATCTTGATCGAAGTCGGGTATATTCTTGTTGTACTTGTCCAAGCTATTACTAAAATGTATTTTTGTGCCAAGTTTGAACAAAATCGGACCTAAACTTAGTACAAAAATAAATACTTACACACACACACACACACACACACACACACACACACACACACACACACACACAATGTTGTTCTAAATATCATAAATGACCGAAAATACTTTCAGAAGTGAGATTGTCCATCTTATGTAATATTTACCAAACGAGGATGAAGTAAGAGAAGCCACTCGAGGAAGAAGTTTTTAACGGATGGTTAAGTTTACTTTCCCAGTTAACCGTCGCCCAAAACAGAACGGATCGTCTTACAAATCGGCGTGACGTGTTTGCTTTTTGGTTAATACCCTTGTAACACGACGCAAGGTGGCTACCGTCCGTGACGTCATAGTGCGCGTCCAGTTTACAAACTACAACACCAGTTTACAGGAATACGTATATGTCCTTGAAATGTCTACAGATACATAACGCTAAATTATTAACTTTACATTTTACCATAAAAAGTATATGGAACGTATGGTGATTGCCAAACACTAATTTAGATGGATATTTTCATTATCAAAATTGTTTCATAAATAAATTTTTAAAATGGTATATCACAATAGATTAAATTAATTGACTTATTCCTAAATTTTACATGTTGTTAAAATTTATTGCTGTATCCAAAACGGCCCATGTTAGCTATAACAATAAAAATTAAATATATCATCGTCAATGGAAAATTAATTCTACAATATCGCTGGGTATGACTTTAAATCCAAACATTCGTTAGAAAGAACATTACAAAAAAATAAGACTGAACATTAAGCTAAGAAAGATGTTGGCAGAAAGGTACTTATTTATTGCTGTAACAAGCTGAAGTTACAATTTATACCTAAAATATACAAACAAATTTTGAAACCTATTTGTATTTGTACGTACAGCACTTATGTTGTGCTGGAAATGGTAACATATGCCTACCAGCGAATCTAAAACAATAACTGTGAAATATTGTAAATGCTACATAATATGTTTTTAATTACGATCTGCGTTGTAAAAGAGTCTGTAGAAGAGAAAAAAATGTGCTAACAGCCATGAAAACCGGCTGAAAACATCACGACAATGAAGAAGCGTTTTGGGTACCCGATAATCACTAACTGTAACAGCATAGATGACTCACGAGGATCAAGTCCTTCGAAAGACTTCTCTTCGTTGGGTTAATGGACATTTGTGATATACTTATGTAATATTATCAGTTATGTGCTGACTGTTGGCTTATAAATAAGGTTGGTCGCAGTAAATAAGGAAATTGTTAAAACTTGCCCAATGTATCGTGATTGATTTTTATTTAAAAAAATAGTTTTAAACCATTTTTTGTAAATACCTCTTTTAAATAATAAATAATATCAATTTAATATTTTGATTAAATTAGATAAACGTGTATAGGTATTTAAATACATGATACCTTTGAAACTAGGTACTTTTTCAATTCGTACACTATTGAATTGGCCTTTTGATAACCAACTCAAGTTATTATTTATAATAACTTATAAATACTTAAGTTTATATTATGTATAATCTTAATACATACGTCACGAATGTATTAAAATAGCACTTTTTTAATGCATTTAAGTATTTAAGTAGAAATACTTAGTATGACTACTTTAAGCGTTTGGAAATAAATGGATAAAATTGGTTGTTCCCATATCCAGGAACAACGAAATTTTCTGTGTGGAAATAAATTCATGTTTTATTTCCAAACATGAAATTTTCAGTTTTAAAAAATTATTTATGTTGGAAATAAATATTCTTTCCAACATTATTTAAAACAAAGTGGTTTATTTATGGCATATCTCTAGTGTATATTAAAAATACTTGCTTTTAAAGAACCTTTAGATTTCCGTCACTTACGGAGATTTTTATTACAAAATTTCAAGTTACCAATTGAAAAAAATTTATTTTATACTAAGATTTATTGTATTGTATTGTAAGCAAAACGAGCCTTTGGCCGCAAACTCCCGGACTGCAACCGCTTTGCGGTTTTAAAGAATCATAACTCTGTCTAAACTTATACAATCACATGTTAATTATAATTAATAATTAAAATAGTAACTTGACCCTCGTAGTCAAAAACGTAAATATATTCAATATAATGAAATAATATACGAATTCAAAAATACAGTTTCTTTAATGAAATAATAACACGTTTGTATATTTTCACAATTTTTTTATTTGTCACCCAAGACGCCCGTTTATTCAGTTGCCTTGATAATGCTTTAACGAGAACAACCTTGGTTGGCAGGACTCAAACAAAAAAAGTTGTGGAAATATAAAATGTGTTATATATTGGATTTTATATATAATATAATATATAATATTATATATAATATAATATAATGGATTTTTACCAAGTACCAACGGTTTCAACAACACATAACATCATCTATTTTGCTGACGTATGGAATTCCTAACATTATTTTTTTATCTTACGGTAATTTGGAAAAATAATTTCAATATCGTAATCAGCATAAAAAAATCTGCGTAAATTAAATTTGGAATAATTATCTTAAAACTGTCAACTGATCTTTCTGGGCAACAAACATGGGAAAGCTATAAAAAATGTTTTTTGCCAAGATTACCAAAATACGCGCGGGTAATTTTTAGTGACTCTTTCCTTAAAAAGTGATCTGAATGTCAAAATCGGCGCTCATTACAAGATCTCGAGTCTGGGTCTTACCATAATGGCTGCTCTAATAACAAAATTCGTCATGAAAATTCGCTTAAATACACAAATGTCAATTTTTAATTTAAAATGTTAAATTATAACAGTAATTTATTAACTCTGAAAAAATAAGAGCAAAATTTAGTAAATACAAATACTTTTAAAACAATTGCAGTCAAATAAGTTTTTTTGTAATCAGTCAGCTGATTCCTCAATAAACTGCTGATTTTTTCTTAACCTTTAAACTTTAAGGTTATGGTTCATTAACTTTGTATAAATTAAAACCTTTGAGAATAGAGAAAGAGTTTAAAATTACTTCTGACGGGACGTTCACCCTGTACTAAGTATAGTGACAAAATACAATGTTAAGATAATGTCAACTTCGTTTCACGACAATATTATTTATTAGGCCGTGAACATTGTGCCACAGATGCCACCGACACCCGTCCCACTCTGTGAGGAACATCTGTGCCTGGCCTAATGTTATACGAGTATTATGGTAACAGGTGAAGTGTCAGGTCTTCGTCCTTCTTCCGTCTTCGTCAATAGTCTACATACAACGCCTAATATGCATAACATCATTTACAAGCTGTACCGACATTTGTTTATCTAACAATTAATCCGATACGATATTTTGTAATTAGGGTAATTTACAAAATGTATAAAATGTACAAGTAGATACAAGAAGGGGAAATATGAAATAGATTGTGGTTGTAGAATAATTGTGGCTTGCACCTGTTATGTTAACGTTATGGAAGCGAAAGTTCGAAAAAATAACAATATTTTTTACACTTTTTTGAAAAAAATCATATTTTATTAACGCAATAAAGTTTTAATCTGCATAAATTAGCATTTGTATTTTAAATTCTATTGAATATACGAAAATCAGAGGCCATCACATCCATTTTCGTATTTTAAATCGAATTTCAAAAATTAAAAATGTTTACTTTATGCAAATTTCAACATCAATGAACAAACTGAATTTCTTAAAAATCGCCTGAACGATTTTTATAAAATTTTACTTAAATGTAGTTTACAAGTACTATAATTAATCCAAACAATGATTGTTGAAGTATATACATTACATACGAATGTATGTAACGATTATCGATACGAAAATTCGTTTTAATTTTTCAAAATCGATTGAACCTATTTTGTTAAAATTTTGATCATATTCAGGGCGATTCAGAACTATATGACAATCTCTCTGAAGCTGATTTTATACTTACAAATATGAAAAAAATTCTTATAAACATAGGTATGTCCAAAAGTGCTTCAATTCCCCACTGGATGCCATTTTATTTTTTAACAAAATATTTTATATTCCTAGAACTGTTTAATCGATAAAATTCAAACTCAACATGCTTTTCTAACTGACAGAAGCCTGACTGGAAAAGAATAACCAAATTTATACATTGGCCTGTTTTTAAATGACAGCCATTTAGAAAATGTAAACCAAAATAAACCACTAAAGGTAAATATTAGTGACAAATATCAAGATAGATTTTTTGTAGCCGTTTTAATTTCCTGTCTCATAGAGGAAGTAATTCCCTAAAAACTAACCTATAAAGAAAGCAAAACTGTAAGGAAATAATTAAATGTAAGAAAATTTGTGTAATGTTTTTGCGCGATAAGTTCAGCTAGTTTAAGCTAAGCTAGCTAAAAGACATGACTGAACTTCAAACAAAACTGTTTTTACAGCCTTTAAATTATGGTCTAACAGACTTTTGACAGTGTAATTTTAAAAGTTTGTAACTTACATTTTTACTTCTTCTGTTACTTCTTCTCGTTCTCCTTTTTCGTCCTATCCTTCTCTCCTTCTTCTCCTCCTCCTACCTCTTCTCCTTCTCCTCCTCCTTCTCCTTCTTATTCTCCTTCTCCTCCCTCTTCTTTTTCTTTTCTTTCTCCTCCTCTTCCTTCTTTTTTTCTCCTTCTCCTCTTCTTCCTTTTTCTCTTCTACTTATATTTCTCCTCCTTCTTCTCAGTCTCCTCGTTCATCTCTTTTTCTTTCTTCTCCTTCTAACCCACTTCGTCTTCGTTTTCTGCTCCATCTACTCCCTCTTCTTTTTCCCTCCTCTTTTTTTTCTCCTTCCTTCTTCTCCCCTCTTCTTTTTCGTTTTCTTCTTTTTCTCCATCTTCTCCTCCTTTTTCTGATTCTTCTTCTCCTCTCCTCCTCCTCCTACCTACTACTACTCCTACTCCTTATTCTCTTTCTCCCCTCTTCTTCTTCTTCTTCTCCTTTTTCTCCATCTTCTCCTCCTTTTTCTGATTCTTCTTCTCCTCCTTCTCCTCTTTCTTATTTTTCTCCTACTTCTCTTTCTCCTTCTCATTCCTCTCCTTCTCCTCTTCCTCTTTCTTCGCTTCTTCTTCTCCTTCTTCTCCGCCTTCTCTTTGTTCTTCTCCTTCCCTCCTTCTTCTTCTCCTTCTCCTTCTTCTTTTACTTCTTTTTTTTCTTTTTTTCTAGTTATTCAAAACCGCTACATATTCCTAAATTTAGAATCGTAAGAAGAAAAATAAGAGTATATAGTGTAAAAACTTTTTGCAAACGTCTTCAAGTTTAATTACGTTTCCTAAAATCAGGCAAAAAAGAAATGATAATCGGTCTGATTTTTCATATGGTTTCGCTCAATTTCGCTCAATTTTGGTCATGTAGGGGACTACATAATAAAGCATAACGTAAATGAATTTCATAAATTTTAATTAAATGAAATTTAGCGATCGGAATTAGGAGTCTAAATCGAAAAAACCGTTCTCTGTTAGATCTATTTTATTTCCGAACCATAAATTTATTTTATTTCACATTCCCTACAACATGTAAAAAGCTTCAATAAAACTTCTAACTTTGAATGAACAAAATTAGTGGAACTGGCTTTCTTGAAGAAATTATAGGCCTAAAGATTTTCGAGTACTTTCAAATAGCTCACGAAGCAATTTTTCTAGAGGAAGAAGTTATAGCAATCTATACTTGTTTGGGTACTTTAAGCCGAGTTTTAGAATATATGATTTTTAATAATTTTTTATAAAAAAAGGGTGGTTTAAAAGACCTTTTTTTGAAAAATTAAAAACATTGCTCGAACATTGCCGAAACGACATCTACAAGCCAAATTTCATCAAAACCAGTTAATTTGTTTAGTCTGCAGTTATGTACGTGCGTTTGCGCTCACACACACACACACACACACACACACACACACACACAAATTAAAAAAAAAATCTGTTTAAGATCACCAATCTTTATACCTCTTTACATTGTAAGAAAGTGATAAGGTTCATCCCTTAACGTAGCATTTAGACGCTAGACAAACGTTGGCAGCAACAAGGGTTTTACATACTGACTCTACACGAAAAACAACTCCAAACCGTTTAAAAACGAGTCCATAAATTAGCCCCTCCCAATACCACATGTCACTCATTATACACCTAATGTAATATATTATTTGATTATCTAAAAAATCGTATTACTGCGGACAAGGTGCAAACAGCCCCTTCCCGTGACCCACTTTGGCCCGGTGTCTTACAGCGTGTTTCCTAATTGAGAGATATGTTTTACAGGTCGGCATGTTATAGTCCCCCTTTTTGAATATTCATCGCCAACGTATGCTAGCCGGGCGATCTTGTTTACATTTCTGTAATAGTTGATAATTAGTATTAATGAACGGAATATGCAGTACTACATACTTAGTATTGTGACGTTGGTCGAGCCAAGATGGCAGGACATAGTGTTCCGAACTTGGGGTAAGTAGTAGATTATCAATTTCGAAAATTTTACAAAAAACATTAATTTTTCGCAAATCTATAGTCTCAAACTTTTCAAAAGTCTAATTCGGAAGCTTTTGACAAAAATGTTGTGGTGACGGAAAAATTAAGAAACTGATTTCTCAAAATCGGATCAACAAATACGATTAAAATTTTCATGAATTGAAAAAAATTAAAATTTTCATCAATTGAAAAAAGCAATCAGTTTAGGTTTTTCCGAAATAAAACTTTAATTTGTTTCGAATATTGTTAAGTTAACTGAGTGAAAATAAATGTTAAAAAACTTTACCTTTTTAAATTGAAAACATTGCCTGTAACGTTTCCCTTTAGATGTGTTGTGGATGTTTAATCAGACATATTCAAATAAAATGGTCAAGCAATGTTTTTAGAGTAACTAGGCCTACTAAATGTCCGCAGTGAATTGTTCCTGTCCTTGCAAAACAAATTAAGATTTAACACCTGAGAGTTTTGTTTTTAACAGTTATAAATGGCCTAGGACACTTGTAGGCCTCCATAAATATCAGAACATGTCGACGTCCTGTTACTTTTGTACGTCCTGTAAGTACTTCTATTTTGATATTTACAAAGATGCACACATACAAAGAGTAATAAAAGAATGGATCAGCTAAATTCCATGTCGTTTGCATTCCCCGATGCAGATTAGACCTCGCCAGTTGTTCAGAATACGTTTCTTTAAATGGCCATACTTTGTGCCAGTTAGACTAACGAGGACGAGGGATCAGTGTTAACTGTAAGGGAAAAGCAACGGGAGCAACTGCGGCTGGACCAAGGTGCGAGCTTGAGTGACGCAGTAGACTTAACCACCAAGCCCCACTTCAACCACCAAGCCCCAATCAGAATACATTACGCGTACTATACCACTTGTAAGGTACAATATAGGTCTAAGTGCTTCTTTTGAAATTCATTTGATGCCCAAACTTAAAAATGACTTTTTAATCTTATTCTGCTCACTTTTATCCACGCTGCAAAAGGTCGAGCGGCGCAAAAAATTCTAAAGATGATGTTTTTTTTAAAAAAACGCATTTCGTATAGTTCATTAAATTTCTTAAGGTCTATTTTTATGCCACTTACACTAACGAGTACTAGGGATCAGCGATCCTTTACGGTAACTGTAAACGGGAGTAACTGCGGCTAGAACTAAGAAGAACCTTTTAGGTGCGCAGTTCAGAGACGCAGCAGGCTGACCGGGATTTATCCACATCGACGACCCCTATTTAAAATATCCAGAGTCCATGCGTAAAATATCGAAAGAAAACGTAAAAACAAGTTGTTTTTTTTTTATTGATCCAAACTAGCTTTATAAACCCCAAAATTATAATACACACACACACACACACACACACACACACACACACACACACACACACACACACACACACACACACTCACACACTCAAGATACATTCTTTTTTAATTTGCCCTACAATTTTTCCTCTTACCTACACCAATTTTTTTTTTTAACTTTTATATGTTTTCTGGATTTGGGCTGTTACAAAGTCCATTTTCGTTTAATTATACAGTGATTGGGCAAGAAGTGTGTTACCGACAGACAGACAGACAGAAGATAAGCGGACACGCGCGTAAATTTATACGGGTCCTTTGTTTTGCATAAATATTAACAATTATTATTTAATATAATATGCATTAATTAATCTAGTCATTCAGTTATTGATTAATTATCTAATATAAAGACAATTTAGTGTTCAATTGTGAAAGATCAATTAATTTTCAAATTATTCAAAATTTATTTCAAAACAATAAAATTTAGTTGTGTAATTTAATCGGGTATTTGGGCGACTATACGAATATTTTGTCCAGCACGATGCTGTCAGTGCCTGCAATATCATGTGATACAGCTAGCAGTGCATTGCTTCTCGTTGTCGTGGGCAATCACTGCCTATTTAATATACAGCGCTATAGTACTTTATTTTCCAATCAGCAGTACAGTACTAAAGTGATTGTAACTTGACGAGCCGGGGCCCGGGGCAGCAACAGGTGTCTCGCCACCCGACACCCGTCGAATATTTCCCAACCCGCGCAGATGTTTTCTCGACGTGTTTTACTCCACAAATTGATACCCCCCTAATTATAAATGCATATCGCCGCCTATGCTTCCACTAGGGCCCCGTTTTGTCTCTCCCTGATCTGTTTTCAATTAACCGTTAAGTTATGCATTTTTTTATTTCTTCATTACCGTACTCTTGTCGCGTCTGGAGATCTGAAAACTCGATATTTATGTTTCGCTATCTTGAAAAAGCCTTTAATATTTCTCTTATTTATTTGACGTTTTAAATTTATATTTCTGCACAAAATGACGGTTACCGTGTTAAAGTGGCAAAGTTATGGTGAATTTTTAGTCCGAAAAGTCCAACCTAAGGGTGTAAATTACAATCAGTTGCTTATCGTAACAAAACACGGAAGCAGTATATTTACTTCAAAATGACTATGTTACGTTAAAACTGTTCAACGTTAGTGTTTTTTCCTATAAGTGTTATTTTGGAAAATGTGTAATGCAATTTATATGTTCAATAAATTCGTCAGAATGTATGACACCATACAGATGTTGTTCAGATGCTATTTGCCTCTAAACTGACTTGCAAATATCGCGTTAGCAAAATTTAATCAAGCGTTACAGTTACAGGGATTAATATCAACGATTTGGGGCAAACTACACTTTCCGTTATGAATTTGTAAATTATTAGCGAATTTTCATTGTAAAGAAAACTATCCTCATTGTAGCTACCATCATTGTAGGACCCAGACATGGGACCTTAAAATTGAATGCCTTTCATAACTTCCAGATTACTTTTCATCGAGAAGTAATATATAAATAAATAAATAAATATATATATAATATATATATATATATATATATATATATATATATATATATATATATATATATATATATATATATATATATATATATAACAGAGGTTAAGGGGATTAGCGGCCCCTAGTACTACGATCAAAGGAACTATTGTGCAAATACGCCTTTAGGATTTTTGTTTCAATAATAGACTGGTGTCCTTAATTAGTTTTGGTTATCTACTAACTAGCTCATTCTGCTAAAGGTCCTCAGGGACCTGGAAGCAAAACACATTCTGCCTCCTGCTGACAAGAGCCTCACAATTTTAGATTCATCTTCATTCCTGCATGACCTACACACTGTTTTTTCTGGTACATTCATATCCTCTTCATGTGTACTCTCAGATAGCAGTGCCCTGTAATGAGTTCTGTGGTTTTCCTGAGTTGTCCTTTGCGTAAGGTACCTACTATCCCTCCAAGACCTCCTAGAGGGAACGTTTTTAAAAGACGTTTACTATGAGAATACACTCTAAGGTCGTGACATTTCCTGATGTTGCTTGTTCTTTAACCTATTTGTGGTAGCAAACACTGCCAGACAGAGAACTCTTACTACCGGCTCTGGTCCGGCTAGCCCTCAATCCCCTGTGTGAAGTAACCTGGTTTTTCAGTGACAAGGCATTGAAGTTGTCACGATATTCCCAGACCATTTTAGACTTTATTGTTGGATTCACAAGTGCTTTGACCGCTGCCTGACTGTCTGTGTAAATGCGTTTCCCCAAACACGGAACTGTGAAGGTTTTCGGATCTAAAAGGAGATTAGGAAGTGGTTCTTAATAAAGACAAAGAAAATTCTTATTTTTTAAAACAAATGAACTTAAACAATAAAAGAATGAGATGCAGATTAAAAAAAAATATTTTAACTGATGCTTAACTAACAAAACATAGATTTGGACTGAGTAATTTTTCAAAGCAAATTACAGATAAGTGTCAAAAACGTAGTCGTACTCATTTGTATAGTTCACTTGATTTGCAAGCTAACGTGACTCTAATGTTTGCAGTAAAATAACGTGAAAGTAGAAATAATTATTGTTAAAGTCTAGTGTGTATGTTTTGCACGGGGAAAAATCAGTTTGCCGTCGCACTCTACCGTCACGGAACGCTCTAACATCCATAGGCGCACTCTAGTGAACATTGTTATTCCAAACATTATTATTATTATTATTATTATTATTATTATTATTATTATTATTATTATTATTATTATTGTTGTTGTTGTTGTTGTTGTTGTTGTTGTTGTTGTTGTTGTTGTTGTTGTTGTTATTATTATTATTATTATTATTATTATTATTATTATTATTATTATTATTATTATTATTATTATTATTATTATTATTATTATTATTATTATTATTATTATTATTATTATTATTATTATTATTATTATTATTATTATTATTATTATTATTATTATTATTATTATTATTATTATTATTATTATTATTATTATTATTATTATTATTATTATTATTATTATTATTTTAGTGATTAATAAAATGTATTTTGCTTTCATGTTACGCTTGAATCCGTAATGCATACCTCACAGCATGTATTGCTCTTCTATATATTCAAACTGGACGTGACTACTTCTAAACATTTTATTTCGCACAGTAACAAAATAGTTCTGATTTGATAAACTTTAAAAATCTATTCGTTTAGAATAGATAAAGAGAAATTGAATAGATAAAAAAATACACTATACGCTTTTTGAAGTGAAAACTTTTATGGTCGCGGTTGACAAAACATGGGTCAACATGGGGGCAAAGCATTTGCTTTTGCGTCACCCTTAATTCCTAAAATAAGTGTTCTTGTATACATGAAGACTTGAAGTGACTACTTCTAAACAGCTGATTTCGCACATCTGTTGCTTCAATATCATTTCAATTGAGGTTATGCTTATTGTGCTTGTTAATTTTTAAAATGTGTATTTTCTAAATTTGTGTAGTTAAATTATTTAATGCATATGACCTATACCAATTTTTGATTGCCAGAATCACAAATATTATATTTAATATTATACTTAGACAGTATAACTGTATGTATATACTGTTATAGTAAGGTTATAAATTGATTAATTATTAAAGACCCTTATATAGCCTAAGATACTCAAATTCATAGTCTGTGACAGTTACAATTAATTTTTAAGTTGTGTACCTGCACACGCGCGAATTTTAATACGAAAATAATTTTCAAGAGTTGGCTTTCCCGCAAGTATCTAAATTTTAAAAAAATAAATCATAATTAAATCATAATAGTAAAAAAGTATACAGTCAGGCATGCCAAAAAAGTAGTCCCACACTGCCTAAGTTTTTTTTAATGTAAACTAAAGCTACGGTACTAACGAAACGTATTCCTTTTGTTTGCAAAGTAACTGCAAACATTTACTTTCAAGAAATCTCTACACCGTCAGGGCCCCACCGACTATCCAAGGAAAACTAACGGAATAATTTACCATTGGTCAACCTGTTTTAATGTATCACCTTCCTCAATAAACATTTGATCTAATTCCAGTGGCAGAAATATTGTAGGAATGCGTGCGTAAGGTCGCCATCGCGTGACGCGTGTTGCGTAAAAAGTTAACCTTCGGAAATAGCTGCGGGTTGATTTCTTTGACGCGAATCCAAGGTGATTTTTTTAAATTTCTTTCTTAACTTTTATCATTTAATTTACAAATTATATGTAGAAAATTAGTTTGATCTTTAAATAATAACCTCCAATGCCAAACGAATTGAAGTTTGAGTTTTACCTATTGGTTTTATGGTTGTACACCTAGCTTGAAATTAAAACAAAAATGTTAAACTCTCTTTATAATTAACTGTTTTAACAAGGTACTTCATATACTACTTTAGACAGGCTTCTATGTTAGTAAATATAATTGAAGTAATTTAACATTTAAGAACATTCTTAGTTTTTCATTGAACATTCTTCATTTTTTTTCTCTTTAGCAATTTCATTGATTATTAAACTAAGTAAAACGTTGCTATATAGTACATGGAAAATGTTATTTTTTCTTTCCGTGCGATCCATCCTAAAACATTTTTTTAACTTTATCCCAGTTTTCTTAACAATTTTAAAAAATAAACTGAAATATTTTGTAGTAAATTAAAGCTTATTATGAGTGGAATCTCTTGATACTATTTGACAATTTTATGTCCAAAAAAAATCCTTCAATAGTGTTTTGAATGATTTCAGGTTTATTTCCGAAATAACCTGTTTTGTTTTTTTAACCAAATAAATATACAAACTGTATTACTTGTATAAATGGAAATAGTTGTATTTTTTTCAAGATTATATGCTTTGTAGAAAATAATACTTGGTGATAGAAAATGTGAGAATATTATTTTTTCGTCCATAAATCACAATATTTATGAAAATCAATGAAACGTTTTAATGTTTTTAAAGGTAAATTGGGACAAACATTTTTCAAGAATTTCTCCTTTGTATAGTGCCTTTATGTAGTGCCTTTGTGTAGTGCCTTTGTGTAGTTTTACTAAATAAAAAAAGCTAACACTAAATAACAATTACCCTGTTCATTACAAATGTGTATAACATTTCTAACCATCCCTCAAAAAGTGATCTATAGATTACGATCGGCACTCATTTGTTGGTCCCGGTTTCAGGGACCATCTTACAATTATGATAGCTTATTTTACAATGGAAATTCCCTAAAAATGACCCAACCGTTTGGTCTACAAGACAAAACCCGACTTTCAAAAACCTCGTTTATGTAACCCATTCAGATTATACCTATACATGTCATATTACTTATAATTCAAGGATTAAGAAGCATTACTATTTCAAAATTCGTGTAAAGGTCTTTCTGAAAAACGTCAAAATATTTGATTTATACATAAGTGTCAAATTGTTGCACCTGCCTTCTCGTTGTGAATGGCTAATTAATGTCAAGATTCAGAGGCTCACGGCTGACCAGATCTGTTCAGTAATTAGAAAGTACTATACACACAACATAGACGGCCGTGACTCTCGGATGTCACGCTACGTGTGGCCTGATCAAGCATAGATGACGACTTTACACGGCTTGTTAACGTTGTGGAGAAATAGAGGAGGCACACATATGTTTGTTTTCCTACCGTGCTTATTTAAAACCTCGATTTGTAGCTTATTTGTGTTTACTATTAATTTTAGAGCAAAAACCAATTAATTTGAAACTAAAAATGGAGTTTTCACCACACTCTACGAAATGTTTTGAAGATAAATAAGTAGAGAAATCATTATTTAAAAGTAGTTACCATTAAAAAAAGAATGTTTAATATTTCTCAAAACATTTCTAATGATTTTGGTCAACTGTAGCGTTTAAGAGAATCTCTCAAAATCTTGTTGAAACAGATTTTGTTGCAATTTTAACAATCACACTCAAGTGAGTTTAGCCGATAGATTCTGAATAGAATTTTTTAACAAATTACCATTGGGAAATGAGGTAATGTATTAGAGCGGCCATCATGATAAAATAAATACCCACAACCTTGAAAAAACCTTGTTTCTGACTTCAAGATCACTTTTGAAGGGTCGTTCTACTTAAGTTAGAAAACCGTTGCAAGCAGCCATTTAAAAGTTTTTGACGTCAGCCACTTACAGGGTGCTCCTAAAATCGCAGGTTATTTGAAAATCTCGAATAAAATGTGTACAAGTCAGGTTAAGAATTACAAAACGTGTATTATGGGGTATTTAAATGCTAATATTTTGTTTACTGTACAAAAGATCGAATGTTGGTGGAAAATATTTTAAAATCTTTTGCAGTTTTTGAGATATTTTGGGTTTTATATCCGTGTGGAAACGGCACTGTGTTTGAGTGTGTGTGTGTGTGTGTGTGTGTGTGTGTGTGTGTGTGTGTGTGTGTGTGTGTGTGTGTGTGTGTGTGTGTGTGTGTGTGTGTGTGTGTAACTTAAAACGAAGGCCAAAAAAGATTGGTACAAAGGTACATTATGGGAACAGTTAAGCAATTCCATGTAATGGGCTTAATTATTATAAACTAAAATATCAGCGAAGTTATAACTGATTTTGAAAAAATAAAAATATTAATAAAATTAAACTTGTAATTCTGTAAGAAAAAGCGTAACTTTTTCTGTTCATCTATACTCAAAGCATTCACTCATACTCACTGATGAAAAACAATACAATCTTCCGGTTGTTAAGAATGATAAAGCACACAGCAAGTAAAAAATTAATTAATTTGCTTTTGTCACAAATACATTATTTTTGTTTCGAAACTGAAGGATAAGTAGTACTGTTTTCAATTCAATTTTATTTTGCGTTTAAAACCACAAATTTTATTTTATGGGCTCAAACGTGGTCAACAGAGGCATAATGTTGGCACGGTGTGGAAACTTGATTCTTCGGGACCATATTAATAGTTTCGCTCAACAATCCAGGTTTTAAGGTTAAATTTTCTTACGCCTGCGCAGTGGACACTGTTCTAATCGCATCTTTGCTACAGTTCAAGGTTGGATAACCAGTGGCCGATGGTTTTTGTAATGCTGGGAATATTTCTAAATACAATCGTGTGAATCACAGTGCTAGTCGGCACCCATAAGCTTCACTAGTCGATTTGACGCTACAATCGATAGTCACTTTTCCATAACTAATTGTCGGTTTAGCGCGATACAGCCTAGTATCAAGGAAACTGATTGAATTGTTCAGGTAGTTGGAAGAAATAGTTTGTAACAACGAAATGGAAATGAGGTGAACATTTTTATGTCTGATTAAAATTTAAGTAAAGTATTAAAACATGGGGCTAAGATAATTGTTATTTTTTTCAGATTCTTTTAAACTTAATTTTATTTATTTCGTCTTTCTTTTAGTTACAACATTGGTGTAGGTTTGAAATGTGTACAAAATTCATGAAGCTAATTATGAAAAATTAAGCCTTAGTGCCTATCCTTTACTATCCACAATGATTTTCCATATTTTCCTTGTTAGTAACTCTAACAAAATTATCTAGTGTTTGTAAATGTAATTTTTATCATTAAGAATCAATTTAACGTAAGTTTTAAGAAAATGTTTAGGCCTAGGTGTTTTCTACTTTAAAGATATGTAGCAGTTGCTAGAAACCTCCTTGGTGTAATTTTGAAAATTATCTACAGCAGTTCTAAAGTTTGAACTAAATCGGTGTGGGTTTAAATTAGTTTGCAAGGTTTTCTGACCTAGGACACGAGGTTAATATACAAAAACATTAACCTAAGTATCTATTGTTTATCATTTCCCAAGTTCCAAAATCTGTTGGAATTGATACAATGTATATTATACAAAGTTAATACTTTTTCTGCAAAAAGTATTGGGTAAGATTTTACAGATTTTAGTCAAAACATTTTGATGAAATACAAGAATTAATTTTAAAATAGTAAAGTCATTACGATGAGACAGCTTGTTTTATTGCTTACTTTTTCCAGATAGCTTGACTTTCACTACTGAGCTCCTTACACGACCATTGCTATGTGTTGTATGTTAAAACATTGAATATAAATGTACTAGAAGTGTGCTTGGTATCAGCGGCAGTTCAAATGCAATTACTTGGACTGTCTGTCGCTACGAACGCTGCATGCTGCACGGACAGGTGGTGGAGACGTTTGAGAAAATAGACAGTACTAATATATATTTAGGCCTAATTATATTTGAATACTTTGCCGCAAGATGCCACCAGCAGCGAACACACCTCTCATAAGGATTATCATTGTAGTACTTTTGTACTTAATCGTTAAAATCGTAAACTATTCTATTATAAAGTGTTTTCAATCATTTGTACAAAATTTTTGATTTCGATGCAAAATGGGATTTTTAAAATTGCAATCTTAATCCTACAATTTGAGCAATCTGACCACGTCCAGGAAGTATGCGAAAATCGACGCCTCCCTATTTCCTTCGCTTCGCATGAACTCAAAGTGGAAAATTTCCGCCACTCCCAATTACTTCCACGGCATTACTGCAAGCTACAACATGCTAATGGGGTAAGAAACCAATCCGAAGCATGCATGTTTGCCTCTGAACAGGCGAGGTGAATAGTCAACTGTTACAGTCTCAGAAATGCAGAGTAGACGGAAATTGACTCCTTCACCTTTCCAACTGCTTTGTAGTGTTTTAAATTTTACTGTCGCCATCTTGGAATTAAATAGATATTATGAAGATTGGATAAAGAATTCCAAAACCGGAAGTTATTTTAATATTAACATTATTAAAATAATGCAAAATTTAGTGTAACATTTTAACGTAAAGTGGGTCATAATGTACCCTAACCCATTAAACATTATTCTTTATAGGTATGTTCAGCAGCATAAATTATTTTTGTAACGATGTCTGAACAGCTTGACCTATAAGTTTCTTATTTTTAGTGGCTTTAAACAATTCGAATATTGTTAGCAGTTAAGTTACGATGTTTTTAGTTTCGTTAAAATTAAGGTTATCCTTGTCTTTTCACGTATCGCAACTACCTTTCAACATTTAAATGCTATTAGCAATACTGAAAACAATGTTTTTAAGTGCATTTTTGGTAGATCTTCGTGAACTGTAAATAAAGTGAACAGAATGCGAATAATCAATGTTAAATCGTGTATCGAAAGCTAATGGATTAAGTCAAATATTAAAAAAAGCTCAACTCGGTAAAGGCTCAAAACCTTTCAAACGTAAAAAAATATGGAACTAGTAACTCTCACGAATGTTCTTTGGTTCCAAACCGATATAAAAAATGTGAAAACCTTGAGGGACAAGTGAAAACAGAATGTTAGTCTGGTTAAGTTCGACTTGAGCAATTTGGAAAGATCCGTTATTCCTCCAACTAAGCAAACTTCAAGTAAAAATACGTGATTGTGCAAGGTCTTAGCAATGAGTTTTTCTGTAGGCCTACAAATGGCAGAAATTCTAACCTTACCTACATAAAGGCGTAGCTATATAAAATTAGGTAACACACTAGGTTAAATTAGGCTTAATGTGGCACAGACTCTCTAGCTGCGATGTAAAATTTTGAATTTTACTATTTGGACTCAATGTACCATTTCGCCTCCCACTCCAAAATTTGCAAAATTTTTGCACTGCTTCATGAAAGTTTCGCTGAATTTGTATTTTTAATTGTTATTTTTATCGGGAAAGTTGATTGAAAATCAGTAGCATTTGAAAATATTAACATTTTTATAGTTTGAGAACTACCAACTATTCTTTTTTTTACTCATTTTAGGTAATGTTTGCAAAAGGAAAACTTTAGTCTTATAGTTTACAAACGTTGGGAAAACACAGTTTATACAGTCTGTTCAGTTAAAATTATCTCAAAATTAAAATCCTTAAGGTGTAAGGAAATAGGCCCATATTTGCATATGTAGAGCATACAGGTAGGTAGGTCATTACATTTTGCCTAGTAATACCTACTAAATGTTTTTAGTTCCGTCACAAAACTTTCTCTATATGTTATGTCACAAAAAGGTGACATCCTCGATGTGTTCGGCTAATATTTATAGCGCCATTGTATCATGAAACAGGTGCCTCGGGAGACGGAAGCTGCAGTAAAAACTGCATTTACACACCAGTGTTTGTTCTGTCGCTGGCCATTGTTGTCCTAAGTAGGAATGTTTGGCCCGCGCGGTAGGTAGCAATCAAAACGTGACTTTGATACAGGTAAAATATTACCCCTCCTGCTCCTCCCCCCACCCCCGGTATCTACTTCCGCCAGTTCAAACATCGGCGGGATTTTTTCCTGCTTTTTCGTTTTTCACAACAACGATAAGATCTTCGCTAAGCTACGTGTATAAGTTGGACTGAACGTTTTTTTAGAATCTCAAATGACTGAGCATCTGTTCAACTGTTGATGCTATTTTTGCGAACCCCTACCTCAAGTTGAGACAGAATAAGTTTCCACACAATAATGATAAAATCTACATTAGTGTCTAGTTGAATTCCCTCTTAGAAACTTTACTGTTCAACATAATATATTTTTTTGTCTTAGGCCTATTTGTTTACATCTTATTGGCGAATTTCTGTTGAAAAATGAGATATTAAAGTTACCATCGTGCCATGAAAGTACCCAGACCTAGGATCTTGAAATGAACTCTGATTCTCACTTCTAAAAACACAATTTTTTTTTAATAAATGTTTTTGTGTGTTATTTTAAGGCGAAAAGCACATTGAAGCTATTATCGCCTCCCTAAATATAAGTGTGAGTGTAAAGTGTTAAAGTCGTAAATGTAGTATTGTAAGTATAAGTGTGTGTTAGACTCGGGTACCGCGAGAGACGTCTAAATCCTCTCAATAGGTGCAGCTAGTCTGCACTCCCCGCGGGGGTTAATAAATGTTAGCGAACGTTATCAGAAAGGTTCGCAAAATATTAATTACCTCATTATGAACTAGAGGAAGTGAGTAGTACTTGGTTTCTACTTTCAAAACCGAATATTCTGCAACTCTCTGTTTCATAAAATAATCTTGTGAAAACTTTAAATAGGAATATTATAAATTTTTATGAAAAATGTAGGCCTAATTATTACACAATTAACGAGTATTATGAGTAGACTTACATTTTATTGCAAATTCTAGCTTTTTTTGTGTTTAACGTCCGACTATTGTGCACACTTGGGCTAATGCAGACGATGGGATGATTTATAGCGTATGAAAATGCCAAGCCGTCGCCGGGAATCGAACCAGGGTCCTCGGGGTAAAAGCGTAGTACGCTATCCACTAGGCCACCGAGGCGGCTGCAAATTCTAGCAATCAGGAAATCTGTTCACCTTTTTCTTTTTTTTAACACATTTTGGAGTGTTTCTGTTTTTAAAAACAACCTATTGTTAGGTTTGGTAGCAAGGTTTGATAAATAACTACATACGTTCTAGCAGTAGAGGAATAATGTACCTAATTATACGGGTAATGGACAATGTTTGCAAAATATGGTGGTAACTTTCTCATATTGAAATTAATTATTCAAAAAGTGCGTAAATGTGGCCCTTCAGTCTAAATAGAACGAAATTCAATTGGTGTTATAACTCAAAAAATTTCGATTTAAGACCTTAAAACAAACCCCATGGAAGGGCAATTTTTTAATTAAATTTTAATAACAAACATTTTTAAATTATATTAATTATAAATTCGTACATTAATTTAAATTATTAGGCCTAATAATTTATTTAGCCTATGCTTAATTACCAAGGCTTGCTTGAAACGTAATAAGTCGATTCTTTTTTAGGCTGACTTTCATGTTTTGCTACAGATAAATCAACTAACATTTGGTTTTGCAGGCCACGTGAACGTCTGTATTTGAGCTAAATTTTATCAACATATTTTGAAGTTGTTTTTGCAATAAACAATTTTTTTCAAATAAGATTTTTTTAATGGTTTTGAAATATGTGCAAATATACGTGTGTAGTTTTATCGAAATAGGCTATATTACTTTGTTTACTCATCAGTTTGGTCTACATACCCACCTGCACACACCAGTACGCGCACGCACGCGCTCACACATACACTCGCACGTATGTTCACAAGGCATAATTTTAGTAGGCCAGACAAAAATGAAGAAGTAATGAAACACAAATAATAAAGGGCCTGTATCTAAATAAACTTTAAAAAACATAACTTCTATTCCAAGCCCACGTGGTTTCTATATATTCTAATTCGCAGCTGAATTACCCCTCACCCTTACATACATCATTTCTAATCATCGACTCTCTAGTTTCCGGTCAGTACTTTTTTCAACGTTAAAAAGCCATCGAGAACAACGGGTCGAGATCAGTTAATTATTACCTTACCAAACTGTCAGTGAAAAAATGCGATATCCGGGAGCTGGCGTAAAAACTGAAACAATCGAAACAACCTCGAGCACCTGCCGAGATGAAGACGTCCCTTACGTAATCCTTGATCGATACTTCGCGCAGCGTATAATTGGTGACAGTAAATTCTTGCAGTTTCCAACGATTAAGCAGCCCGATTAAATTCAGAAACGGTTCCATATTTGCGTACAATGTTTCGGCGTTATTGCCATTTTTAGATTGAATACACAGAAATATGTAATTAAAAAAAAATACTGCTTAATGAAGCAGCTGGCACCCACTGCCGTCGTCCTTGAGGAGGAAGGAAAGTCACAAGATACTCAGGTAGCCTAATTGATGTTATGCTAATTGTCTGCAGTATCTTGAAGATTATCCAATCTGTAACGTCCTCTGGATTACGTTTAAAGCTATTTAAATACAGCTGCTGAGTGGCATTGTATAAGGTAATTATAAAACTGCGCTATCAATTTCAATGAATAGAATAAATTTTACATCTTTGTTTCTGTAAGTAACCTTCCTGGCTGCTTTACGC